>OU342742.1:196097859-197297859 GCA_910589775.1 Avena eriantha | reverse complement strand
CCACCTCCTCACTCCAGCGATCCAGCAGAAGCAGCAACTCCTTCCAGACCAAATGCCATCGGGAACATGTATCTCGCTAATCCGAGACCATGGGGGAATAATTTAGAGAGGGAGAGAGATCCTTCACGAGGAGGTGTGAGGAAGAAGGAGGGAGAGGTTGGCCTTTTATAGGAGGAGGGGGGTGCCCCTCCCCATGGCCGGCTCCTCAAGGGGGTGCCCCTTCACCTCCTCCATTCATGTGGTGGTAACCCCTCCACATTAAAATGCCTCTTCACATTCCCTTTTAAAGTCCCCACTTTAAATGCATTAAAATTCTCTAAGTTTAATGCTCTCTCATTTAATAAAACTCTTTTATTAAATTTATTAAAAAAATTGTTAATTACTTTAATTAACAAACTTTCACATATAACCCCTTGCAATATTTCAATATCACATGCAAAACAACTTTCTGCAATTTCACCCGAAACAATTTCTGGTTTCTATCGAAACAATTCCTGCGCTTTGCAATTCTTTTGTCTGAAACATATGTGCTCCAAAATGGTGTCCGGTAACTCTTAAGTGTGTCACCCTATAGTTCGCGAATAATGCACACATGATTGAGACTCCTCTCAGATCAATAATCAGAAGCGGGACCTTGAGGTCCATACTGACTCCTGCATATTCAACGATGACTTCTGTGATCGTGAGAACCTTTAACGCTTGTAATTTAATCCCTTTGTCTCTTGATATAATACTTGTCCGAGATTTGATCATCGGTATCCAAATACCTAGTTTGATCTCGTTACCAACATGCACTCTTTTCTCGTTCCCATGATATAACATTCTAGTGATCACATCACTTGCTTGCAAGCTACCTTAATGTGATATCACCGACAGGGCCCAGAGTACATCTATCCCGTCATCGGGATTGACAAATTCCACTCTTGATCCATGAGCCTCAACATAACACCTTCGTAGAACTGAACCCATCTTTATAGTCACCCAGTTACGGTGTGACGTTTGATGTTATCAAGATACTCTTCCGGTGTTAGCAATTAACATGATCTCATGGTCTAAGGATAAAGATTACTTCGTATGATGTGATAGCAATGTAAACATAATGAATTGATCATAATGCTATACTTCAGATGAATGTTCATCACATCATTTCACAAATGATGTGACCTTGTTATTAACAACATCCAGTGTCCATGATCAGGAAACCTTGATCATCTTGTTAATCAACAAGCTAGTCTATAAGAGAGGCATAACTAGGAACCCTTTTTGTTTATTAAACACACATGTATTGATGTTTCTGATCAATACAATTATAGCATGCAAAATAAACATCTATCATATATAAGGAATACATAATAACAACTTTATTATTGCCTCTCAGGGCATATTTCCTTCAATATTTCTAACAGTCTCCCACTTGCACTAGAGTACAAATAAACTAGCTGCATTTGTTCTTAATCATTGGCACCATATATCTGGTACCCTGAACATGCTTTCTCATGGAAGAGGTTGAGTCTTGGGTCTGTACTTTACATACCCAAATCCTTTGCAACTTACTAATGTCACCTTGATTGACATTGATACGTTATCATCACATGATAACATCTGTGTGTATGCATCGTCGCTATGGCAACAGAATGAGGCCTGATTCCAGGAGCCTATAGTGACTTTAGATCAACCTCGAGGGCTTTCTCATGGGCATTATGCCCTAGGACACATCATTCTACGTTAAAAGTGAACTAGCCCTGCCATAACATTATACAACACTTTAGATGGTACCCTTATTTATTATAATAAATGTAATCATCGAAACACTAGTGCACTTTGTGCATCTTTCGATGTTTTGTTCACCTCACTTCCTACTTGACTCTAATCGGTATTTATAGGAGTTTCCAACATATTCCCTTGTAACATAACCTTTTATGTTTTAAGATATGTCATCCTTTATGGATTTGGAAAATATGTCTACAGTTCTCTATTAGACACTGTGGACAAAATCAGCTCAACATTCTGTGATTCAAACTTAATCACTTTTAAACGTTCCTTCTTGGATCATATATTATGTTAAGTTATCATCATGGTTTTCTAAGATAGAACCTATGTCTTAACATAGTGGATGATGATCCTCCGTTTGTTTCTTTCAACCATTGATGTTAAACTTAATACTATTCCTAACTTGAGTTATTAAGGACCAGTTCCTCAATTAACTTCTATTCTGAAACCCTTTACAGAATCCCTTAAGGAATACTACATAATATCATAATACACTTATTATTAACTTCCACACCTTATAAATCATTATTTATTGGTACTTGCACTTTTATTCTTAACACAATTAAGAATCACTCCTATAAGCTCCCACTCAAAACATGTTCCTAACATATTTGGGTATGACTCACTACTCTTACTCAAACTATGTTCCTACATATTTGAATTTGAGACTTATATTGCTCCCACTCAAAGATATGTTAATCACATATTGTTTTAGGAAGACTTTTATAGCTCCCACTCAATTTCATGTAAATTGCATATCCACTCACTATTTTGAACAATTTCAAAATCCTTTGATCAAATATCAAACTTGGAGTTTTACTATGAGATACTAGTACTTTACCAGTTTTAAATCCACTAGACATTTAGCACACTTGAATCAAATTCATTTGAATCCGTCCAATACTTGAGAAATTGTGCTTTTGTCATTCACCCCCCGTTTCCACTATGGCTTTGCAGTCATTTGGGAAAATTCCAAGTAACACCTTTTACTTGTGAGATTCGGCAACGAATTGCTTTCTAATCTTAAGTGAATTTTGCTTCTAGGATTTCTCATAATTCTAGTTTACCATTATTTCCTTAGTAGTTCGTAGGTATTTCATATTCCAAGAATCAAGACAAATGATTCACAAATGTCTCCATACAAGATATGGATTATTTTGAATCCTACTTCATGTAGTGAAAACACCAGTGGGGAACACACAATGATCATTATCATTGATTCTTTCCTTTGTGAAGAGAATCATTTAGGAACGTTGTCCGTTGTGCTTCTCAACACTCTGATGCAGGGATATGAATCCTCATCGTCTTTTTCACTATCTTCCATTTGCTTCATAATCGAGAAATATCACTGAATGCGAACTTTCTCGAAAATGTACCAAAATCCAAGCAATACGAAATTTGCTTTCCTTTTGCTTTCAGCTATGGATTTCGTATTCAAAGTTTCCAATGAATACTCTACAAGGACTTATTCGTTATTGTTTTGGTTATATCGAATAACCCCAAAACTTTCACGACGATCCATACTAGATATAGAGTCGCTTTCACGAATTCAAATGGTTCATTATAAATTCTAATTGAGTGCTAACTATTTCTAACTAATGGTCTCTACATCTACACTACAACGATTTATTTGGCGCCATCTATTTACCAATTTTGATATCTAATATCACATTGTGATGCTTTGCATTTTGACATTTCAAAACACTTTGCATTTCACAATTTCTTTTATGCCATTCTTATAAAGTCGAATTTCATTACTATTGATCAAATCATAGTAATTAGATTCTCTTTTATCTTTAACACCCTTTGTTTGATGAAACACTTTGATCAAATCAAATAGTTTCATACTCATGTTTCCTTTGGTAAACTTCTTTACACATTTAAATAATCATATAATGATAATTACCATTTTCGTTAAAACACAATACATCGAATATGTATTTACTTTTAACAATTCATTAAACACTTTGTATTCAAGTAATACACAGTGTTCAAGTTATTTTGCCGAACTTAGGCATGATTTATATGTGATAAGAAATCGAATAAATTTCACATATTATCTTATAACTTTTAATTTTAAACAATGGTTTCATTCATTAATGAATATATCATTAAGTTGGGTATTTTAAGGCATTTCAATATTTTACAAATGTGCATTTATTATCAATTAGTTTCAAACAACAAGGATAATTCACACATAATCAAATAAGATATGAACACAAATAGAGATTATTCATAAAAGTGAAACAACTGTTTGTTACAAGCTCATATGAATAACCGTCTCACAAAGTGTGAGACACACTAAAGAAGTTCATAATAGTTTGATTACAATAATCATCCTAAACATAAAATAAATGATAAATGTTGAGGGAGAGCGTCGTCGGCCATCATCATCATGCTTGCCATCAACACGCAACGTCACCTCCTCTCCAGCAAGCACCTCTCATGCAGAAGGACCTGTTTTCAATAAAACAGAACAAGTATCAAATATACTTAACACTTCAAATGTGTTTGCAAGATTATAACATTTATAAAATTGTATATCAAATATATACCTTTGACATTGATGACCTCAGTGACATCGGGTTCAACCATCACATTCCTGAGATGTGATACGAACCTGTGGAATTCCATTGATTCTGCGTCGCCTCTCATAATGCAAGTCCTGACTTGTGCTTGGTAGCTTGGTGGCAGCGACCGTAGCACAACGCCATTTGCAAAAGAGCCCGTCATCCAGCTATCCAGGAAGTATGCAGGCCTCATGTACACATCATGCATACGCTCCAAGTGGTCGTCAAGTGATGAGTTCTCCTCTATCCTAATGGAGAGGAAGTCTCCCATCAACTCATGCTCCCATATGTGTGCTTGTTCCATGAAATGTGTCCTCAGTTGTAGCATTACCGTACGAGGGTTGACATTACCCACGATAGGCCATAGCTCGTCCACCATTCCGAAACGCATTGTAACTGAAATGAAGGAGGCCATCTCCCGATGGTGATAGCGGTCTTCCCGCTGCTCTGGGTTCTCTAGGTCAATGGGCTGATCCAAATCCATCTCATCGAGTATGTAGTCGACCATGTTATTCTCGCTAAGGAGAATGTGGAGACGTGCAACCCACATAGAGAAGTTTGATCCATCTACTCTGAGCTTCTCTCCTTCTAACCAATCAATTGTCAATAGGAAAGGTGGCATCGGGGAGAACCTTTTCTACATTTATAAATGCAAAAGGAATTTAGACTAAGTTTATAATTAAATGAGTTAATAATAACTCCCCTCAGAAACACCTATCCCTATAAGGGTTCCTAGTGATAACACGACCCCTTTCAGCTACATCTCCCCCGATCATCACGGCCATCAATGTGGGTTCAAGGGTGGACTCTAAATGTCGGTCACATCATTCATGCGACTCGTGCTCGATCTTTGGACCATCCATGTTCCGAGGCCATATCTGTACATGCTAGGCTCGCCAACTCAACCTTAGTGTATTCGATGTGCAACATGGCTTACACCCACTATATGCGAACGTAGATATGTCTGACACCTGATCATCACGACATGCCTCATACCGAAGAACTTTCTTGGTGGTGCACACTAAGGGGGAACACAATCATTGGTAATTTTAGCAGGGATCATATTATTAGGCTACCGTGAGTATCTAATACTAGCACACAATAATATATAGAAACAATAACATTGAATGTAAATGCAATGTGATATGGTCCTTCACGTCGTGGTCTCCATCTATCGTCACCGGATTCAGGCGCCAGGGTTCTGGCGCCGTAGACACCAGGGTACCGGTGTCTTTCCGGAGTGGTAGTCTGTCACATCCGTGACTATCTACTACTACGTAATATAAGGTAATCACTTTACCTTTGCCAGAACCATATCACAAAGCAACGCCCCCTGCAAAAAAAAGTTAGACGCCTCTACTTTATCTTTGCATATTTTACGTGGCTGAATGGGCTTTCGCACAAGAACTGTTCTTACCTATGAACTGTCACCACAACGCTGATCAAGTAGTTGTCTATACTACACCCCTTTCGGAACCCTCCGTTGTAAATGGCATACCAACTAATGCGAGAGAGACAGACACCCCCTAAGCCACTTTATACGGTACAAGTGGTATGTTAAGCGTGGACCAGTCTCGCGAATGAACGTGTAAAGTCGGTTGGGGGCCGCTTCATCAAGCATTACTGCGGTATACACAAGTACACGTGGGAGAGTAACAACTAAAATATCAATGCCCACACGCTACATCTCGTGTGTTCTACCCGTACTAGCATTACTACGCATAGATCTGGCTCTGATACCACTGTAGGGGTTCCGCGCATGAAAACAATAAATTTTACCCTACGCCCCTGAACCCCTGATGCTTCCAGGACCTATCTATTCTAATACAGTAACGGGAGGGGATTTTCGTGAACTTACCCTTGAAGACCGAAAAGCATTGTCAATGCTCAGGAGAGCGTGGTTGATGTAGATGAGCCGAAGTCGACCTCAAGGTCGCGATGAAGTCCTTGCGCTCCTGTGGCTCCAACGACTTGAGTTCCTCAAGTGTGACACCTCGCGGTGAGTTACACACGTCTGGTGCCTGACGATGACTCCCGCTTCCCTGATCCAGCAGCGGTTGCAGAAGTAGAGCTCCTGGATCCGAATCCCGCAGCACGACGGCACTCCACGATGAAGATGTCTCTCGTTCGCAGTCCGAACTTGGGACCATGGTCACGAGAGAGAGAGAGAGAGAGATAATATCAATTGGAGGTCTTCCCAAAAGTGAGAAGACCTATATTGAATATTGTGTGTATTTATCTGGCTAAATACCCCCACTATATATAGGGGGATGGGAGGTACTACCTCCCTCAAAGTCCCGGGGTGGGACTAAAGAAGAGGGAGATGGGGGAGGCACCGCCGGCTACCCCTCCATGGGCCCCATGTGGGGGGCTGGCCCAATAGGGTCGATGGCTAGCCCCTTGGCCCCTCCTAGGGGTTCGACCCCCTCTTGGGCCTTTTCCCCTCCGGGAATTGGCCCATTAAGCCCTTTGACCATTTAAATTGATTTTCTCTTTATTAAATAATTACAAATAAATGATTAAATAAATATTTAACATTAATTCACATATTATTCAATCTCCGTGGCTATGGAACACCTTCCATCTCCACTCTGGACATCCTCTGGACTTACCAAAACCCTTCCGGTTTTCTCTCTACTATTCTTCAGCGATTCTTCTAATCCTATAAACACTCTCTTAGCATCATAAAACTCTTAAGCATGATACCCTATGGTTTGGGAACACTCCAGACATGGTCGAGACACTCCCGGACCAATGATCGACAGAGGCATGTGGATGGCCATGTGACCCCTGTGTGTTCCATGAAGATCTTTCATCATTTGAACCGGGACAGTCGTGTCTTATTCCCTTTGTCTCTCGATACTTGCATTGCCCGAGATCTGATCAATGACATCACCATGTCGTGTTCAATCTCGTTACCGAACAATGCTACTTGACTCGTTCTGACAAGTGATATCCCTGTGATCAAATCACATGCTGGCAGCTATTAGATAAAATTTCTCCGGGTGGGCCCTTGAGTATCTTTCCGTCACGTGGACGGACCAATCCCTCACTTGACATATATTGCCTCTACGGTTTCCTCCGAGTACGTGAACACACATTTATAACCACTGTATTACCAAGTGGATCTTGATGCTATCTAAGCACTCTCGGGAGACAGTGATTGATATAGCCTCATGGTCTAAGGAATAGTCTACGAGGATCCATTTGTAATCATCGTAACTTGAACTTCGTGACATGATCGGGTCACAATGTTTAGGTTGGGTATTGGTTCATCATATCATTCTCAGAATGAATTGACTCCATTTCCAACTGGCATAAATGCCACATGATCAGGAAACTAGATCATCTGTTGACCAATGAACCAGTGACTAGACTTTCATTGGGAACCCCTAGTTGTTTATATATCACACGTGTATTCATGTTTCCACTCAATAGAGTTATAGCATGATATAAAACTTAATCATAAACTTTATGAAATATGATAATAGTCTTTATTACTATTTGTCTTTAGGGCATATTTCCAACACGACTTGGGGCTGAGAGAGCAACAAATGAGGCACTGGCAGACACATTGTAGCATTGCTGAGGGAGAAAGAAGCAAGGAAAGAAGCACGCAAAGCAGTTCTGAACTCCACAAACCTTATAAATGCATGACTTCAGCAATTCTTAGCTCTGTTGCGTAAATGAACTGGTGGTGTGACTGAAAGCTTGTTAGGCTCTTTTCTTTATTTTGGGGGAAACTTACGTGCGAACCTATTATGTCCCCAGAAACATGTGGCCTGCAATTTCTGTCATTTTAATCTAGAGCGTACAATCTAGCGAAGTTTCTAGTACCCATCTCTGATGTAAACAAAAACTTAACGGTTGTTGAGTTGTCAAAAATATTTCAGTCACCAATAGACGCCGACGTGGTCCACTTTCAGTCATCAACATCCTCAACAAAAAGAAATGTCATCTCTTCTGCCCTGACAAAATGAGTTCGTCATGCATTGGAGATACACATCCATCTCTGATTGGTCCACGATTCGCGCTCCAGATGGACCACGTGTTTCCTTCTTATTGGTCCACGTGTCACCCTGACGGTTGGCCCTGCGTAAGCTGGCCAGCTTATTGCCATGACGAAAACAAAATTCATCTCTAACAGCGTGAAGAAAAGGGAAGGATGATATAAGCAACAGAATAGATGATGTTAGCAAATGGCACTAGCAGAATCTAGTCGTGTTGGAAAAAAAGTCAAGAAGTCGATGATGTCGTGGATGGCAACCAAGACATTAGCAAGCGTCGCTGTGGCACCTAGCGGTACCGTCTGCCATGTGGTGTATACCGTGACGAAACAAAAACGTCACAAACGATCGGGCCTGGGCCGGTCCAGTTGTCCATGATGAAATTGGAGGAACGTCACAGATGTCCTATGACATTTTCAGATAGAAAAAAGTCATGGATCCAATTATGACGTGAAGTTCATGGCCTTTTTTCATCGTAGAATTCGTCGCGGATGGCCATCAATGATGTTTTGCCTCTTATCAATGACGATATTAGAACGTCATGGATCATCCAGATTCTTGTAGTGATTTGATCAGTCTTCACGGTTAAGATCCGCATAAACTTTGTCGGTGCTACAGATGACACCAGTCAGCATCATCGCCATGTGCAAGTCCATCAGGACACGTCTGCCACGGAGACTCCACTACACCATGCCACTGAGACTCATCGTCGTCGACGAGGTAGATCTACGCCGCTCCACTTTCTTCCAAAAACCATCCAGTAGATGCTCCAAAATGATGCCCCCAAGAGGGAGAGCAATGCCTAGAGCACCCCCATCCAACCCAGGTCTGGGGTTTCTGTAACACCCTCGAATCAGCCCTATGCAAGTTTTAGCGATTCCCGCCAAACCCGCATAGAAACGATTCAAGGACGCCCACCAGGCACTTTCATGCGGGTGGAAAATGAAGTAATACCATTACACATTAGTCCACGATGGAACCCACAGAACATATATATACAACAACGACTCCATGAGTCAAGAATACAGATATACTATACAAAGATTCAAATCACCTTGAAAACGATAGAGCGTCCGACTACGGACAAGATGCAAATGGGGCTAAGAGCCCTAAAGAATAACCAATGGCGTCCATAACCCTGCCCAGGCCAAGCCGGAAGGGTAACCCTGCTAACGACGTCGATCTCAAACCTGCTAAAACAAAAGGAGTGCCGATAAAGGGCAAAGGAAAAAGAGGAGCGTCAGTACTGAGGCCAGTACACGGCGAGGCTAGAATTCGGCGGCTCTCGCCTACATAGGTATGGTGGACTGAAGCGGCAGCGAAGCATGCACTAAAAAACCTATAAAGACTCGATACAACTGTCGGCTATTAGAGAGGGATAAGAAAGACCTATCCGGGAACACCTGATACTAACACCAATCATACATGTCTTGGTATTCCCCCTCGAGACCAAACGAGGAAGTCAAACCGAGGAACTCACACAGTTGGCAGTTTTATTCATTCCATTATAGTTGCAGCACTTACTAGTCAGATATAGATAACATGGGTCATCCTGATAGCATAATTAGTGGGCCGTTTTAATTAACCATTCAGTTATAGCTGTAGCACTTACTAGTCAGATACAATCAGCATGTGGCATCCCAATCCCAGTAGTTGTTGGCACTTTTATTTCATTCCATTGAAGTTGCGATACTTACTAGGCAGGCATAACATGACACGATACACCCCAGGTCCACTAGTTGTTGGCACTTTTATTATCCATTCCATTGTAATGAAGCTGATTACTAGTCACATATTAAGTCAAATCTATAGCACTACTTTAGTTATGCTTGTCTATGATCGAGATACTGTGCTCCAAGTCGTCCATAACCGCGGAGATGGTTTTCAGAAAGATTTACCCTGCAGGGGTGCACAAATAGCAACACACACACGATCAACCTCAGAAAAACCAAATCAAAACCCAACGAGGCTTTCACGACAAAGCAGTCACAGGATTCATAAAATATTTCAGGGGGTCACCCCACGAAGCTACCCGCAACGAAGTTGGCCGGCTCCGGAACGGACCCAGGGTTTGTGACGACGGCTGTAAACGACTGGGAACCTGAAAGTGTGACTGGGCTTGTCGATACCGCGAAAACGTGGCACGATCCAAAACAGTACAGGTGCTCCACGCACAATCTTAAATAAAGAAGTAAAACATGGCATAAGTACAGGATAGTAATAAAGCCCCAAACTAGTTTGTGGCCCCAAGAAATAAGAAATGAATCAAGCTCTGGCTAAGGGGATTCATGGTCTCATATGCGGATAGTGCGATAGTCAAGGAACAGGTATCAAGTACTCGAGGTCCTACGGGACACAAGTGAGCGTGGAAGAACCAAATAACATCTATTGCCCACTGATGCCTCTGCATTAGTTATATCTATTCCCAACAATTTAATAGTCGTATTTAAAGGCATGATCATCTCCACCATTAAGCATCTCCACCATTTATCATGTGCCAAGTTGCCGTCAACGGTGGAACGACAACGACGCAAAGCAACACAAAAGCAAGCCACTACGACTCGCAAGGCTGACTATCTATCAAACAACAGGAAATAGGATGTGTCCTTGGCAATATAGAGGCTGCAAGGAGTATAAATGGTGCACGGAAACTAAAGCATCACAACACGGATAACAATAGATCAACAGGAGGAGATAAAGACGATAAAAGCAAAATAGGTAGAAAGGGGGAGATGCTCAATTGGGAAACACTATCAAAGATACACCGGGGAACTTGTCGATACTCGCATCAACTCAACGGCCTAATCCGCGAAGAACCAAAAGCACTAGAAGAAACACCGGATGCACTATTTAATACTATGGCAGAAGATCCGGCATGTTCATGATATGATGCATGGCATGGCAAAGATGCCATGCAACTAGGCAATATTAAGCGGAACCGGGGTCCCCACAATTAATTATATGGTTTATGTTGTTTAGATACCCCGCAATTTAAATGTTGTATTAACAAGGCAAAGCATGTCATCGGTTCGCTATGCAAATTTAAAAGGGGATAATATAAGACTAGAGTTGCCTGCATATGCGCTCCATATTTAATTTAGGTGAAGCGTCTATATGCCCCAACCATATGATGAGATGCATGCAAGCATGAGAGATTTAATATGCAACAAGTATATGACATATATTATAAAAATATAGGGGTCTCGGATAGGGGTCACACATCGGATCGATGATGTTGGTGTTCACCGGGGGTTCGGGTTCGCCGGGCTCGGTCTTCCGATCCGGGTAAGAGCACTTGACGTTCTAGGATGAAGATCTTGGTGTTCCACCACTTGGTAATTATGTCGGTTTTTTGCCGAATGTCACTGGATTCGGAAGGGGTCTCTAGTTGGCTCTTGAGCAGTCCAGACACCACGCCAACACACCAACACTTCACTTGTATCAGCACAGGAACAACCTAAACAACATCATAGCCTCGGGAATCCAGAAACAAAAAAAGTAAAGCACCGAGCAGATACATGTGGCTCGTGTAGGGATAAACTTGCAGATGGTTTGCCCCTGTCCAATAGCCAGGAGGACCACGGCAGACATGGGCGCCCGGAGTCAAGGAAGGTGGTAGAGGTCACCCGCGTCGAGGAGGACATGGCCAGAGGAGAAGCTTTAGGTGGAAGGCGGCCCGAGGGCAGATGCAAGGAAGACGACACAACGAGATGGCGAGGATGCGGTGGCGGGGCTCTACGAGGGGTGGAGGTCGATGGGGAAAGGCGCGCTGACGGCAGGAGCAGGGACGACGCCACTCGCTGTGGAGGGGAGGGTGACCGGGGCGGAAGCAGACGCGCCGCGGGCAGCGTTCATGAGGGAACTCACTGCAGCGGCACGGAGGAGATGGCGTCGATGGCGGTGGCTTTGGGGAGGGCTCGAGGCGGCGGCTGGCTCGGTACCTGGCAGAGGGACACCGACAAGGTCGCGAGCAGGGTGCGACGATGGAGGCGGCGACCAGCTTGAGGAGGAGCGGCCATGGCGATGGTGGCCGCTGGCAACGATGGTGTGCTCGACGGTGTCCGAGCAAAAAACGGCCGGGGCTCTGGTGAGGAAGGGCAGGGCCGGCGGGCAACAGATGCGGCCAGGGCGAGCTCGGCAGGAGGCAGCCGTGAGGCAGAGAGCGGCGGCAGGGTGGGGATCGAGGGAGGCAGCGAGCAGAGGAACCGCGAGGTGGGGAGCGACGAGGTTGGTGGTGGGGTCTGCGAGCGATGGAGCGGGGAAGGTGGGATTACGGGTGGGGCCAGGGTTTGCGTGGAGAGGATGTGGCCTAGGAGAGAGTGGTGGTTGACCGCGATGGACCAGAGAGAGAGGCATGTCGCGAGCGACGTGGTTGCGTTGCAGGGCAGGAGTGAGCGTGAGGCGTCTAGGGGTGGGGCCGGGGTGCACTGTGTCCTCCGTGTTCCGCGTGGGCGTGTAGGGAGTTGTACGTTTCGATGTGGGTAGGGTGAGGCGAGTGTGGCGACGGGGTGTGGTTTTGGGGTAGGTAGCTAGGGTTTGTCTAGATAGATGGGCTGGGGTTGTAGGCCGGCTGGCTGGGCCTTTTGGCCTGGCTGGCTGCCTCCCCTAGCTAAAATAGTTTTTATTTGTTTATTTATTTATTTTATATAAAAGACTTTTATAGATAGTTTTTAGACAAACAAAATATCCAGAAACACCGGAGTTTTGATTAAAAATAAAGACGTGGGATATTTAGAAAACAAAGATAGGCTTTTAGAAAATAATTTTAGGCAAACAAATGCATGATGACATGACGATGCTCAAATGCAATGTGGAATGATGGCATGAGCATGCGGTCATGATGATGCAATGCACAAAAACACAGCGATTTTCTAGTAGTGGTTTTAGCGGGACGCCACAATTCGACACCACTAACAAGGGATCTCACCCTCGAGACCCGCCTCGTGGTACCGGGAAGAAGGTCGGCGATCTGAATCTTCTCGCTTCGTGTAGATGCTTGCGACACCACTAACAAGAGGTCGTTGTCCGTGATCGTCGAGAGAACACTCCGGAAAACAAAGGACGAAGGTAAAGGTATCCACAAATAAAGCCACCTCTAACTTCGATAGAAAGAGAGAACCAATGCATTCTATCCACTTGAATGTACACGAGCAAATAGAGTGAGTAGTCGGAATGGGGGCCAATCCATTACGCACCCAAACTATTACTCCGCACAATCAGTAGAAAAGCGTGCAACCATTCTCGGAATCAGACTAAAGATCTTGACACTCGAGATTCGGAAACAAAGGAGTGATGCAGGCTCTGCATCGGATCTGGCGTAGATGATGTCGTCGCGTCGGAAAACACCAGAAGGCACAAACAAGGAACAAAGAATGGTACCACAGATAAAGGATCACTCAAATAGCATGAAGTCCGGAGGTAGAAACACCGTTGCCAAAGGAGGAAGCGAAACCCTGAAGGTACGACGGAAACCCAACCACGAGAGACCCTGGACTTGAAGAAAAGATAAGAGGGTAGAATCAAAACATGCAGAGGTAAGAGGAGAACAGCAGAGGGGTAAGGAGTAAAATCAGACCTAATCAGATCTATCGAACCGATTTTGCAAAAATAGTTTTGACACTCTACTTCGGTCGTTAGCTAGGTTATCCTACAGGCTGGACTTGTGGGGTATCGCAACTGCTGAGCTCTGATACCACTCTGTAATACCCTCGAATCGGCCCTATGCAAGTTTTAGTGATTCCCGCCAAACCCGCATAGAAACGATTCAAGGACGCCCACCAGGCACTTTCATGCGGGTGGAAAACGAAGTAATACCATTACACATTAGTCCACAATGGAACCCACAGAACATATATATACAACAATGACTCCATGAGTCAAGAATACAGATATACTATAAAAAGATTCAAATCACCTTCAAAACAATAGAGCGTCCGACTACGGACAAGATGCAAATGGGGCTAAGAGCCCTGAAGAATAACCAATGGCATCCATAACCCTGCCCAGGCCAAGCCGGAAGGGTAACCCTGCTAACGACGTCGATCTCAAACCTGCTAACACAAAAGGGGTGCCGACAAAGGGCAGTGGAAAAAGAGGAGCGTCAGTACTGAGGCCAGTACACGGCGAGGCTAGAATTCGGCGGCTCTCGCCTACATAGGTATGGTGGACTGAAGCGGCAGCGAAGCATGCACTAAAAAACCTATAAAGACTCGATACAACTGTCGGCTATTAGAGAGGGATAAGAAAGACCTATCCGGGAACACCTGATACTAACACCAATCATACATGTCTTGGTATTCCCCCTCGAGACCAAACGAGGAAGTCAAACCGAGGAACTCACACAGTTGGCAGTTTTATTCATTCCATTATAGTTGCAGCACTTACTAGTCAGATATAGATAACATGGGTCATCCTGATAGCATAATTAGTGGGCCGTTTTAATTAACCATTCAGTTATAGCTGTAGCACTTACTAGTCAGATACAATCAGCATGTGGCATCCCAATCCCAGTAGTTGTTGGCACTTTTATTTCATTCCATTGAAGTTGCGATACTTACTAGGCAGGCATAACATGACACGATACACCCCAGGTCCACTAGTTGTTGGCACTTTTATTATCCATTCCATTGTAATGAAGCTGATTACTAGTCACATATTAAGTCAAATCTATAGCACTACTTTAGTTATGCTTGTCTATGATCGAGATACTGTGCTCCAAGTCGTCCATAACCGCGGAGATGGTTTTCAGAAAGATTTACCCTGCAGGGGTGCACAAATAGCAACACACACACGATCAACCTCAGAAAAACCAAATCAAAACCCAACGAGGCTTTCACGACAAAGCAGTCACAGGATTCATAAAATATTTCAGGGGGTCACCCCACGAAGCTACCCGCAACGAAGTTGGCCGGCTCCGGAACGGACCCAGGGTTTGTGACGACGGCTGTAAACGACTGGGAACCTGAAAGTGTGACTGGGCTTGTTGATACCACGAAAACGTGGCACGATCCAAAACAGTACAGGTGCTCCACGCACAATCTTAAATAAAGAAGTAAAACATGGCATAAGTACATGATAGTAATAAAGCCGCAAACTAGTTTGTGGCCCCAAGAAATAAGAAATGAATCAAGCTTTGGCTAAGGGGATTCATGGTCCCATATGCGGATAGTGCGATAGTCAAGGAACAGGTATCAAGTACTCGAGGTCCTACGGGACACAAGTGAGCGTGGAAGAACCAAATAACATCTATTGCCCACCGATGCCTCTGCATTAGTTATATCTATTCCCAACAATTCAATAGTCATATTTAAAGGCATGATCATCTCCACCATTAAGCATCTCCACCATTTATCATGTGCCAACTTGTCGTCAACGGTGGAACGACAACGACGCGAAGCAACACATAAGCAAGCCACTACGACTCGCAAGGCTGACTATCTATCAAACAACAGGCAATAGGATGTGTCCATGGCAATATAGAGGCTACAAGGAGTATAAATGGTGCACAGAAACTAAAGCATCGCAACACGGATAGCAATAGATCAACAGGAGGAGATAAAGACGATAAAAGCAAAATAGGTAGAAAGGCGAAGATGCTCGCCTGGGAAACACTGTCGAAGATACACCGGGAAACTTGTCGATACTCGCATCAACTCAACGGCCTAATCCGCGAAGAACCAAAAGACCTAAAAGAAACACCGGATGCACTATTTAATACTGTGGCAGAAGATCCGGCATGTTCATGATATGATGCATGGCATGGCAAAGATGCGATGCAACTAGGCAATATTAAGCAGAACCGGGGGTCCCGACAATTAATTATATGGTTTATGTTGTTTAGATACCCCGCAATTTAAATGTTGTATTAACAAGGCAAAGCATGTCATCATTCGCTATGCAAATTTAAAAGGGGATAATATAAGACTAGAGTTGCCTGCATATGCGCTCCATATTTAATTTAGGTGAAGCGTCTATATGCCCCAACCATATGATGAGATGCATGCAAGCATGAGAGATTTAATATGCAACAAGTATATGTCATATATTATAAAAATATAGGGGTCTCGGATAGGGATCACACATCGGATCGACGATCTTGGTGTTCACCGGGGGTTTGGGTTTGCCGGGATCGGTCTTCCGATCCGGGTAGGAGCACTTGACGTTCTAGGATGAAGATCTTGGCGTTCCACTACTTGGAAATTATGTCGGTGTTTCGCCGAATGTCACTAGATTCGGAAGGGGTCTCTAGTTGGCTCTTGAGCAGTCCAGACACCACACCAACACTTCACTTGTATCAGCACAGGAACAACCTAAACAACATCACAGCCTCGGGAATCCAGAAACAAAAAAAATAAAGCAGCGAGCAGATACATGTGGCTCGTGCAGGGATAAACTTGCAGATGGTTTGCCCCTGTCCAATAGCCAGGAGGACCGCTGCAGAGGTGGGCGCCCGGAGTCGAGGAAGGTGGCAGAGGTCACCCGCGTCGAGGAGGACACGGCCGGAGGAGAAGCTTGAGGTGGAAGGTGGCCCGCGGGCGGATGCGAGGAAGACGGCACATCGAGACGGCGAGGATGCGGTGGCGGTGCTCTACGAGGGGTGGAGGTCGATGGGGAAGGGCGCGCAGACCACAGGAGCAGGGACGACGCCACTCGCAGTGGAGGGCATGGCGACTAGGGCGGAAGCAGACGCGCCGCAGGCAGCGCTCACGAGAGAACTCACTGCGGCGGCCCGGAGGAGATGACGTCGATGGCGGTGGCTTTGGGGAGGGCTCGAGGCGACGGCTGGCTTGGTACCTGGCAGAGGGACACCGACGAGGTCGCGAGCAGGGAGCGAGGATGGAGGCGGGACCGGCTTGAGGAGGAGGGGCCATGGCGACGGTGGCCGCTGGCAACGACGGTGTGCTCAACGGGGTCCGAGCAAACAACGGCCGGGGCTCTGGTGAGGAAGGGCAGGGCCGGCGGGCAACAGATGCGGCCAGGGCGAGCTCGGCAGGAGGCGGCCGTGAGGCAGAGAGCGGCGGCAGGGTGGGGATCGAGGGAGGCAGCGAGCGAAGGAACCGCGAGGTGGGGAGTGACGGGGTTGATGGTGGGGTCTGCGAGCGATGGAGCGGGGAACATGGGATTATGGGTGGGGCCGGGGTTCGCGTGGAGAGGACGCGGCCTAGGAGAGAGTGGTGGTTGACCGCGATCGACCAGAGAGAGAGGCACGTCGCGAGCGACGTGGTTGCGTTGCAGGGCAGGAGTGAGCGTGAGGCGTCGGAGGGTGGGGCCGGGGTGCACTGTGTCCTCCGTGTTCCGCGCGGGCGTGTAGGGAGTTGTACGTTTCGATGCGGGTAGGGTGAGGCGAGTGTGGCGGCGGGGTGTGGTTTTGGGGTAGGTAGCTAGGGTTTGTGATGGGCTGGGGTTGTAGGCCGGCTGGCTGGGCCTTTTGGCCTGGCCGGCTGCCTCCCCTAGATAAAATAGTTTTTATTTGTTTATTTATTTAATATATAAAAAACTTTTATAGATAGTTTTTAGACAAACCAAATATCTAGAAACACCGGACTTTTGATTAAGAACAAAGACGTGGGATATTTAGAAAACAAAGATAGGCTTTTAGAAAATAATTTTAGGCAAATAAATGCATGATGACATGACGATGCTCAAATGCAATGTGGCATGATGGCATGAGCATGCGGTCATGATGATGCAATGGACAAAAACACAGCGATTTTCTAGTAGTGGTTTTAGCGGGACGCCACAGTTTCCTTAGAGTAGCATGAGAAGGTCAATGTCAGCTGCAGCGATGATCCCTTCAACAAGGTAACGACAAGAAGATGCCGCCAATGCCCACCATGACTGGGGTCATAGCACGGTTTTCACCAGCAGACACGCCTCCCCAACTCACCGCCGATACTAAAAAGTGGGATCAAGGATCTTCCACATCCAACCGGCCGACCACCTCTGGTGCAAGAGGGAGCCAACACCACCATCCCTAGGGCTAGAGCCCCCAGTTTCCTCATACCAAGAACATGCCCTAGGAAGTCCACCAACTGCCATCGCCGTTCTCAATTAATTAGTTGTAACACCCTAGTTTTAGTTAAATAGTAATTAGGGTTTGTCTGTGCATTCAAGAGCATAATCTATTTTGTTAAGAGAAAATTCAACTAGAACAACAAAAAACCCTAAACCATAATTTTCCTCTCTCTATCTCTTTGAAATCTATTTCAAATAGTTTTGAAATATTTGAAAATACAAAATGCATGGAGCCCAAATGGATTAAAAGGGGCCCAGGAGTATTTCAATATATTTTACAAAACCCAAGTATTTCTGAAATGCCTAAAAAAGATTTGGTTTGATTTGCAAAAGAGGAATGAGAAAAAGAATTAGAAAAACATTTTCTACAAAAATAGAACCAGGGTGATAAAAAGGCCGCATCTCATATCTCCTTTCTCTCTACCTGCCACTGAGCGCAACTAGCATCCACTTGCTCCTCTTGCTTTGCCACGACCCAAGTGCATCTCACCCCTTCGGCCTCCTATCTCTTCATCATCTTCCTTCCCAACGGAAGAAGTTGCTCGATGTTGCTCCATCCATCGTCCGCTGTTGTTGTTGTGCCATGATTCACGCTGCCGCCCCCAACGTCTACAAGTACTCGACGTTGTCGCCACTAATGAACCCTAGACGGCATATCACTTTTATTTATTCTTCCATGCTAGACATTGAACCCCTAGCCCCACAGTCACTGACTAGCTTCATTGCTTATAGCCTATCCTCGCCTACTTGAGGTTCCTAGGAGTTTCACCTCATCGCGTTGGTGCTCCTCCCAGAAGGAATCTCTCCAGCTCATGCTTGTTCGAGCTAATCGAGCTTGCCATCCCGCCCCCAGTCACATTCGTCCTCATTGATTATGGCATCTTCCGAGATCCTCCGGCCTCGTCACCACCTCCATCATGTTCCTGGTGAGCCGCTAGTGCTCATGCACCTCCAAATTTTCCTCCCCTCTCCCTGGTTCATCGTTGCCGTGACCACCTATAACCACTACCGCTCGCCCCACTACTGACCAAGCTCCTTTGACTATCCTAGAGCGGTGCCTCCACCAAAAGGTTCCCCGCGAGCTGCTCGTTCGATTGCCACCCTCCGTGCATCCATGAGCACACGGGATCGACAGGTCCGTGCTCAAATGGGAGCTCCTCTCCATTTATGATGTCAGCATGACATCATCATGATGCAATTATCCATTTTCTATTTCTTTTAATCAATTCTGTAAATCATTTCTGTAAATAAGAAATACCTGACATGCGGGTCCCTTTATAAGAAATAAATAAACATTTCAAAAATGTTTTCTAGTTATTAAAAGTATAAATATCTATCCAATGTGTAATTATTTTATAATATTACAAAAATGTTTTAAAAACAATTAAAAATGGATAAATTCATAACTAATTATTTATAAATCAGAAAAATATGTATAATATATCAAAATAATCAAAAAATGAGATATGTACTTTAGTATCAAAATCATGCATTCTTAAGCAAATTTAATGACAAGTTTAATTGGAAGAACCAAATGAACCCCGTAGGTGATTCTGAGGTGTCCCTGCTCTAGGGTTTAGACCCCTCGGACCCTGTTTAAAATGGTCCAGCATGCCATTGGGTTTCATCTCATTACTATTTCACTTGTCATATCATAATTCTTGCTTGAGCATTGCATCAATGCCATGTGTTGATGGTTTCCCTTTATTTTCGATGTTTGGTTCTTACCAGTAGAATACAATACTGAGATCGAGATCGAAGACAGAGATCAACACCATCAAAGATCAAAGGTAAATACTTGACCAACTATAATCAAGTCAAGTATAAGGTTTACAAAGATTTGCTTATTGGTTATCAACGGGCAAAGGCAAGCATATCCCCACCATTATACAATCCTATCTTTTCAAAGCATTTCAATTCTTGCCATGATGCATATGATTCTACTGTGGTATTTTATCGATAGATAGAGTACCCTATCTATTGCATTACTCCCTTTTAATCTTATATTACCTGATCCACTACTCCTAGAATAACTAGGTTTGGCTTGTGTGCACTGCTAGATCTTATATCTGTCTCCTGCTTAGCTACTGGTGATGGTTCATCTAGAACATGTATCAGTTATGCAGAGAATCTAGTATGATAGGACAATGGGGTATGAAGGTGATATGAGGTTAAACATGTTAATGCTTGAATGGGAGGCCACGGTGGGATGTAGTTTTTGCAGTCCCATGCTCGTCACCAATAGGACCCAAGTTCGTGCCTTTGGAACCTATACGAGCGTACATCCACACGGGGCCTGGACAACCCCTTGACTAACTAACTTGCCTAGTAGATTCCATGAGTCACATACTTCGGGCATTCCATTAGACATATGCATATTGGTTGTTCTTGAAGGCGGTGAAGGAGGTGAATCGTAACAGGTAGGAAAGTGTGGACATGGTTACTTGGGTGGATAGAGCTCCTGGTAAACCAACCTCGCCTCACATCTCTAGGGACCGGCTTCGGGATTTGACCCATTACAGCAGAACCCTCCTTAGGGCGTGACTCATGGTCTCGACGAAAGCAAGGTAAATGTCTTGGTCAACCACCCTCTGCCAACCTTCCAAGAAAGAGTGCTAATATATAGTGGCATTAAGAGTTTGTTGGTACATGTGGGTAAAGTTGTACACCCCTGCAAGGTTAAATCTTTTCAAAATTTCATGTTCACGGTTATGAACGCTTGGTCACCGAATTCTAAGATCATAGAGAACTTTAACCTAATCATAAAACTTGGCAGATCAATATGTGCTTAAGGATGCTTCCTCATAGGTACGATAGGGTGATCCTAGTTGATAGGTGATAAGGATTACTTTGGTGGATATCAAAAGATGATGATCAATACTTTGGAGATGTCTCTCTCTTATCCCTTTTAAAATGTTCTGATCAGACGAGATTCTTCTCCCTCTTGTTTTACAAACAAAGATAGCTTTATGCAAAATAGCTCCACCAGCCATAAGTCTTGTGGAGTACACCCTGTACTCACCCTTGATTTGTTGATACTTTTGACGCAAAGTAAGTGTTCCCCTAAATACGAGTTTGGTACGACATCAACACCGATGAGTAGCTTGGGGTTCCCGATCGGTAGCCTAGAATCTATGGGTTGGGATGTCATCATTATGCTTCAGGCCTCTTAGGCCATTGATAAGTTTTCTATACTTAATAGCATAATTTTCCTTTAGTTGTTTAATGTTTGTTGTTAGTGACCTTTGCTTGTACTATTTTGGTTGCCTTCTTAGTTATGAGCTTGTTGTAGTAATTTTTTGTGTCGCGGGGTCACTGTTGTGTTAATGATTCTATCACTGGATATTCTCGAGCTCTAGGTTAGGCTTATGTCTAACTGAGGTCTGGGCTTTGTCTAGCCCTGATATCGGGGGTGTCACAGGTTTTGGTGTCAGAGCAGTACCGGCTGTAGGAAACCCTTTCTATTGGTTGATGTTGATTCTAGTGCTTGTTAAAACTATTTCAAAGATGAAAAGTATTTGTGAGAACTCTAGTATGCTTCTTTTACTCCTTATCTGGTATCGCTCGAACTTAGGGTCATCTTATCTAGTGTGGACTTCGAACATTTTTCTACCTCTTCTAGTCTTTCAAAGCTTAGGTGCCTTCTAGGCATGTCGTTTCTCAACCAGTTGACCTAGTGTTGAGTTCTCTAGAGTTGTGTGTGTTGTGAGTTCCTTGTTCCCATTTGTTCTGCTTCAGCTAAGAGATTCCATTCCATCATGATCTCTCTATCTTATGGGCCCACATATTATGTTGTAGGTTCCATAATGTTCTATTCTAGACTTCGAGGTTTCATTCACCTCGTGTGCCTCCTATTTATTTGTTGGGTACTTCAGAAGTCTTTTCTTCTTTTGGAAGCTACCTCATGGTAACTAACTTGTAGTGTATGATGTGTCACTCATGTAGTAGTTACTCCTTTCTTGGGTTTTAACCCTTGGACTTGAACCAAAGGTCCCAGATTGTGTTAGATTCTGTTGTTGTGAATCTTGTACATGAAGCTGACCTTTAACCCAAGATCCATTCCATTGATCCCTGTTATTAATGTTCAAACATTACCTCAAGATGGCTAACTTCTAGTATAGCCTTCACGCTTGTGATTTTTGTTGTGATTAAACTGCGACAACTAAGGACTTCCCCTACCACTAGCTATGGAAGATGTTCTTTAATCAAACTAAATAGATCACGAAAAGAGCTTCTTGTGAGTCTCGCATCTATACTCATGACTCTAACACACCTCTCCCTTCTATGCATTGGTTTTCGGAAGATTGGTAATCTATGTATCCACATCTCAGGATTCTATCCTGAGCATGTTCATGTTTCCCTTATTGTTTTCTGACCTTTGTCTATCAGTTGGTAGCCAAGTACTAATGCGCATTGGTGTCTTTCGATGCAAGATATTGTTGTGGTTCGTCAAGACAAACAATTTCGAAATGTCAGGAGAAACAAACTTTAGTACCTTGTCATATCTAGGACCAGGTCAAAGTGTTGTAATCCACAGATCAAGAGGCATTGATTAGCTTCTATATGTTATACCTTAAGGTATCACACTCTTTTATACTAAGAGGTCGTGTTGAGTTTCATGACCCTATTAATGAAGTGATACTCCCACACATCTTAACCACCCTTCCTCCAAGCTTTTCTGCTCGAGAATGATGCGTGTGTGTAATGATGTGGCCATCTGATATACTTAGAAATTTCTATTACTTTGAACTCTAAGGACATTTGTGTCATTCTTAGCATGATTTATGTACCTATCACTAAGAAAAGGATGATTGTGCTACCAAGCTCGCTATTCTAGTGCACTCTCTTCTGTCAAAGAGTTAGGCTTGTACCAAAACTCTAAAATTCTGCTTTCTTGCCTTACCAAGAAAGTTTCCAAACTAAGTGACATATCAGTGGTTTGTGATATTCTATATTCTTTCTAGAAGTATCGCTGATACGGCCCAACATATGGCATTCACCATTGGTCCGCATCATGCCACGCTAACCATCACTCCAAAGGTGAACTCCTTCCATACCTCGCCATTCCTTGGTTATTATGCGAATGGAATCCTACTTGAGACAAATGCCTATGATATGACTAGGTCCATGACCATGATGCCAAGAGGATGCAAGAAGGATGAACCTGGAGCCAAAACACTGAAGCAAGAATCCTGGAAGAGAAGACGCAAGAAGATGATGGAAGCAGACTGGAGTCTCCATTCTGTCACACCGGAGTTTCCGGTCTACCACACCGGAGTCTCCTGCCCACCTCCCGACCAGCCCCCGAACCGAAGCCTGGGTTAGTCTAAAGGCCCGGAGATTGACCCGAATCTCCGGACCACACCGGAATCTCCAGTCTGCCACACCGGAATATCCGGACTGAGCATCACGGGCATGTGCGCCTCAAGCTGGGCTTGGCCCATGTAACGCCCAGAACTTCCTGTTTATGCCCCTTTTACCCCTAGCTCGTGATTGTCCTATATATATGCCCCCACTCCCTCCTTGAAACCTTAGAGATGATGATGAATTAAGGCATGTGCCTAACTTTAGATGGGAACCCCCTCACAATAGTAGATCAATGAGTTGTACAAGTCCTTGGAGTCGGTGCCCGTCTCTAAGTCATCAAGACCCTCCTCAAGTGTTTGGTCTCTCCCTATAAACGATTCTAGTATTGCTTGGTCTCTCCCCTTGGGGATTCTAATTGGTTGTTACTCTCTCCTTTGTTTGGATTCTATCATCTGCTTGCCGATCTCTCCTTTGGTGATTCTACTGCAAGGTATCTTGCCGAGGATTCTATTGGATTAGTTATTTGAACCAACGGGAGCAATTCAAATTGGGTGTGTTTTGGCGTGTGTTTGTATCTTTACCTTGTATTAGAGTTGTGTTCATCATGTTCATCGCATGTTCCCTCACTTCCCACCTCAAATCCGTGAGACTGGGCCACTCCAAGGGAAAATCCACAAGGAGACCCATAACAAAATGGTATGATCAGCTTTTGGTTGCCACGGATTTGACTTCGCCTTTCGATTTCCACCATAAACTGAAAAATACCAAAAATATAGCCCCAGATTTCTTTTGGATTGATCTCTCATTTTGGTGAGTTGATTTTGGTTTTGGTCCAACAGAAACTTGTCTTTGGAGTTGGCCTACTTGTGCCCTGCATTTCCCAGCCCAATTTGGTCAAAAATTTCTAGATTTGAGGGTTCAAGGGCCGAATTTCCCCTCAAGAACACGAGCTGTTTGTCGGGCAGGAGCCACACTGGAGTTTCTGGTCTATCACACCGGAGTTTCTGGCCTACCCACACCGGAGTCTCCGGCCCTAACAAAATTTTGACCCCTTTTCCTTTTTCGACTGATTTCCTTTTGACGTTTGTGTTTCATGTGCGTGTTTGCCATCTAACAAAGCTTCCGCAATGCCAACAAAAACTCATGCTCGACATCGACACCATGGAACTCGAACCATCCCTCCACCAACGGTTGCAAGTAAGACATCGCCAAAAGGTATAACTTGCACCAACCTTGTTAACCCCTTCTTCCTTTGTGTATTACCTAACCTATCGAGAGTAGCTCATCTTGTGTTTGCCTAAGCATTGTGCGCTTGCTCTTGCATAAGTCATAGTGTAGAGGCAATAGCAAAACTTGACTCCATAGCATATAAAGAAAGAGGTACATAAAAAAGCTTCTAAGCAAAAGACAAAGACAAAGATACCAATAGCAAAAGAGAGTCCAAAGCTTCTAAGCAAGAGTGCGAGCAAGAGCAAGGCAAGCATGCAAATCTGTTGCTTCTCAATCTTTTGGCAAACGGGCTACGGTCTCTCCTAGCATTGGCACAACACTGAGCATTAGTATTTGTTAGGACCAATTTTGTTCATTGCTCACTTTTGTAGTAATGTTAGCCACATTAATATCCACTGTGTGTGTATAATCGTAGGTTCTCATCACCCTTTTTGACCTTTTCCTTTGACTTTGTTTTTGTTGGATTTTACCCACTTTTGACAATAACCATTGCATTTGGTTGTTTCATTTGCTCTCCACCTTCCTAACCATCCACCAAGGACTTCGTGTGCGTGTGTCTTGTGTATTCGCTTTGCTCTCGGCAAGAACAACCTTTCCAATTTTTGACTTGGTAAGGCAAGGTAGAACATACCATACCACCAATACCACCCTTCCTTTCAATTGTGGTCATACAACATGTCTAGGGAAAGCGGAGAAAGTGGAGATGGAAACTTCAACAACCAAGATGGTTTCACCACGTGCCACAACTTATGGGCGCAACGCCAAGAATTCCATGCCCAATTTGAGAGGCTTGAGAACCGGCTTGATGAAACTTTTCGAGAGTTCGACTACTGGGACCAGCAACGCCAATTGGAGCACAATCGCAATTCCAAGCTCTTCACCAAGATATTGCCAACCTTGGCAACCATCATGGACACCATTCAAGCTTGTCAAGTTCGTCTCGTGTGTGCTCCTCAAGTCATCATGGCGACACTTCGTGCTCCCACTCTCATCATGGAGAACCCCCCACCACCACAATGGGGAACATAAAGCTCGTCATCGCCATTAATAAGCGGTTGATCCACAAGCTCAACAACTGCACGATGCAAGACGTCATCGACACCATGATCACCATGCGCATCCGCAACACCAAGAAGAACATGGTCGCCTTCCACAACAAGCAATGGTACAAGCACCACCACCTCCACAAGAACAAGAATGCCATGGTGAAGACAACCGCAATGATAGGCACCAACACCTGCACCATGACCATCGCCAACAACAAAAAGCCCATCGAGCACCACAATGGGATACAAGTGACGATGATCAGGATGCACACTGCGTGATACGCAACAACCGCTATGCTCAACCCCACCATCGTCATCAACAACCAATGAATGCAAATGATCCCGAGCAAAGGTGTAGAAAAGACTTTGCGCATCAAGCTCCTCCTTAACCACCACCTCAAGACAATCAAGATCCTCCTCCTACCCCACGTGCACCAAGTGAAGCGAGCATATGGCAAGATCGTCGTAACTACCACCGTGAACACGAAGAGGGCAACTTTCGGAAGATCAAGTTCATTATGCCCAAGTTCAAGGGATAAGAAGACGCCGATGCATACATAGATTGGGAGCTCAAAGTTGACAAAATATTCCAAGTCCACAACTACTCCGAAGGGAAGAAAGTTGCAATGGCATCCCTTGAGTTTGAGAACTATGAAAATGTTTTGTGGGAAGACTTCCAAAAGAACCGCGAGAAGCAAGAGGAACCTCCAATTGAAACTTGGGCCGAGATGAAGGAAGTGATTTACAAGAGATTTGTCCCCGAGCATTATCGCCAAGATCTCTTCACCAAGCTACAAAACTTGAAGCAAGGTACCAAGTCAATTTAAGAGTTCTACAAAGAAATGGAGAAAAACATGATGCGAGCTGATGTGAGAGAACTCGATGAGCAAACCATAGCAAGGTTCCTCAATGGTTTGAGCCACACAATAAGGAAGATTGTTGACTTTCAACCATACAAGAACCTCACCGAGCTCCTCCACCAAGCTACCAAAGTTGAGCGGCACTTGCAAAAGGATAATGCATATGAGAAATCCAAGTCATACTTTGCGTCCATCACTTCAAATGCTACCGCAAAGCCAACAAAACCAAGCACCGAGCTCATCCAAAGTAAAGACCACGATAGCACCCTCCTCCAACACGACATTGGATAGTCAAGTCACTTTCTTCAAGTGTGAAGTGAAAGGTCACAAGTCATATGAGTGCACCAACACAAGGGCGATGCTTACGGATGAGAATGGCGCAACCTACTCCGTGAGTGAAGAAGAATATGAAGCTCTAACTCAACGAGCCATTGCAAGGGTCGCCGCAATGGAAGAGGATGACACCCTTGTATGCGAGCATGATCTGGGCCCCGCACTTGTCATAGGTCAAGTCTTGACAACAAACTCCATCCCAAGAGAGGACCAACGCCTCAATATCTTCTAAACTCGTGCCGGAATTGATGGCAAGTCCATAAAGGTGATCATTGATGGAGGTAGTTTCCACAACCTCACAAGTACAGAGGTTGTGAGAAACTCAAGTTGCCATGCATAGAGCACCCTCATCCCTGTCATGTCAAATGTCCTGATGACAATGGAGCACTCAAGATAACATCCAAAGTCAATGTCTCCTTCAAGATTGGCCCATATGAAGACACCGTTGAGTGTGATGTTGTGTCAATGTTCGTGTGCCACATGCTACTTGGGAGACCATGGCAATACGATATAAGAGCCATACATCATGGTTCCACTAACCAATACTCCTTCAAGTGGAACTACAAGACATTCGTGCTCCAACCCGTGACGCCAAGCCAAGTTATCGCATCCAACATGACATCCGTGCACAAGATAAAGCAAGCTAAGGACCCTTGTGATATGAGTGGTGAGAGAGTGAACCACCATCAAGAGAGTGAGTGACAAAAGCCCAAAATGAGTGGAAAAATCATGAGTGCCATGACGCAAGCCACAAAATATGAGAAGAGAGATTTGAGTGTGACCCATACTAACAATCCTTCATATAGTTCTCTCTCTTTGTTGTTGGTTTTGCAAGGTACCCAAGATAGACCACCACCAACAAGGATCATGCTACAAGATCTTCAACCACAACATGATGACAGGATGTACCACAAGCTCTTCAACATGTTTGAGAATGGCTTCGACACCAGTGATCCGTCAATGACCAAGATCAAGGCCACGGACACACATCCCTCCTTACATGATGAAAGAACATCATCGAGGTTGACTCGTTTTCAAGCGCGGGGGATGATACGACCCAACATATGGCATTCACAATTGGTCCACATCATGCCACGCTAACCATCACTCCAAAGGTGAACTCCTTCCATACCTCGCCTTTCATTGGTTATTATGCGAATGGAATCCTACTTGCGACAAATGCCCATGATATGACTAGGTCCATGACCATGATGCCAAGAGGATACAACAAGGATGAACCTGGAGCCAAAACACCCAAGCAAGAAGCTTGGAAGAGAAGACACAAAAAGCTGTTGGAAGCAAACCGGAGTCTCCAATCTGTCACACCAGAGTTTCTGGTCTACCACACCAGAGTCTCCGGCTCACCTCTGGACCGGCCCTCGAACCGAAGCCTGGGATAGTCTGAAGGCCCCTCTAGAGATGGACCAGAGATTAACCGGAGTCTCCGGACCACACCAGAATCTCTGGTCCGCCACACCAGAATCTCCCGACTGAGCATCATGGGCCTCCGCACCTCAAGCTGGGCTTGGCCCATGTAACGCCCAAAACTTCCTGTTTATGCCCTTTTACCCCTAGCTCGTGGCTGGCCTATATATATGCCACACTCCCTCCTTGAAACCCTAGAGATGATTATGAATTAAGACATGTGCCTAACCCTAGATGGTAACCCCTCTCAATAGTAGATCTATGAGTAGTACAAGGCCTTGGAGTCGGTGGCCTTCTCCAAGTCGTCAAGACCCTCCTCAAGTGTTTGGTCTCTCCCTATCAAGGATTCCAGTAGTGCTTGGTCTCTCCCCTTGGGGATTCTACTTGGTTGCTACTCTCTCCTTGGTTTGGATTCTATCATCTGCTTGTCGATCTCTCCTTTGGTGATTCTACTGCAAGGTCTCTTGCTGAGGATTCTATTCAATTGGTTATTCGAACCAACGGGAGCAAATCAAATCGTGTTTGTTTTGGCATGTGTTTGTATCTTTACCTTGCATTAGAGTTGCGTTCATCATGTTCATCGCATGTTCCCTTACTCCCTGCCTCAAATCCATGAAGATCGGGCCACTCCAAGGG
Source organism: Avena eriantha (assembly GCA_910589775.1). Classification (NCBI taxonomy): domain Eukaryota; kingdom Viridiplantae; phylum Streptophyta; class Magnoliopsida; order Poales; family Poaceae; genus Avena; species Avena eriantha. The sequence goes on along the minus strand of OU342742.1, from coordinate 197,268,661 downwards.
TAAATCCACAAGGAGACCCATAACAATCGCCATGTTGCCACATGACCATGTTGTCAAGTTCTTGAGCAAGCAAGTTCTCTGAACTACCCCTTTCTCCAAGGATCCGTACTGGATACCCCTGAACTAGTTGGTTGAGCTTAAACAACAACTTGGAGAGTTGTAAGACAAATGTTCTATCTGACTTAGTTCATACTTAAGGGATGTCTAGTTCCGTCCGTCATGAAGGAAGATAGTATCTCCTTTGTGGTTATGTTATCTCCACCACCTTTGATTTGATTTGGGCTATCGTCGAATCAAACTCAGTTCCAAGGACTATATTGATGATGTTGCTACTCGTGGTGTTTCACTTGACTACATCTTCATGTCCTTTGGCCTGACCAATACTTTTGCCATGTTCACGCAATATATGAGTTCATCCAATTGGAGTGTCTTTATAAGTTTGTTGTTGAGCCCATCGATGACATCCTTATCCTCTCCATGATATATTAGATTCATATGGAATAGTTGGCATTAAATGTTGGAAATTTTGGAGAACCATCTTCAGGTCATCTCGAAGTATGTGTTCTAGATGTTAGAAGTAACCTTCTCTAATTCATGTACAATAGTAGAAAGATGTCACCATGGATTAGAGTAGAGTTATCTATGATCCCTCCAAGGATATAGTTGTATTGCATTGCTAGTACTTCATGTAGGTATAGATGTCCTTTGACAAGTTGTTAATACATGGGTCTAGCAATGTAGCTGTCATGGTTTTGTCGACACGTATGCTAGAGGGGTATCCCAACGGAAAGTTTAAAGACATGGGGTAAGGCGGAGAGCATCCGGGATGGCGTGACACAGCTTACCCATGTTTAGATCCCACAATGATGGAGAGATCCTACTCTTGCTATAAATCACTATAATGGCAATATGCCAAGTTACAGAGATAGTGGGGTTCGTTGTATGTGAGTTGTGCTATGCACTTAGTCTTGCCCTAAAGGCTCCCGTAGGTCGGCTTATAAAGATGCTAGGACCTAGGGTTACAAGGAGAGTCCTAGCCGGATACGGTTACAGCTAGACCAGTACATAAACTATTGTCTTGTCCTCCAAGGTGATGGCTTCCATCTTAGGTGGTGGCACATCGCCTTCCTTTATCCACCTGGACCTCCATCTTGTATATCAGCAACTGGGCCGCCCGGTTAGCACATAGGCCTAACCACCATATGTGGGCCACCCGGGCTTACCGGTATGAGACTATGTCGTAGGTATACCTATTTGGTATATCCACAACAGTAGTTGATACGTTGCAAACGTATCTATAATTTTTGATATTCCATGCTTATTTTATGTCTACTTTCTTATGTTTTGTCCACACTTTGGAGTATTTTTACACATTTTTTGGAACTAAACTATTAACAAGATGCCACAGTGCCAGTTGCCTGTTTTCTGCTGTTTTTGGTTTTAGAAAAGCCAGAAAAAAAATTCTCGGAATTGGACGGGACAAAAGCCAAAGTTAATATTTCACCAAGGGGAATATGGAGCCAGAAGACGAGACGGAGAAGGGTCTCGAGGGGGCCACACCCCTGGCCGTGCGGCCAGGCCTGGCCCGCGCCTGGGGGTGCAGCCGCCTCGGGCAGCCCCTCGGCCTCCCCTTTCGCCTATAAGAAGCCTCCGATATAGAAACCCTAAGCACCCGATCAAAATTCCACGAAAAAGTTTGTATCCTCCGTCATCTCCATCCCTAGATCGAGAGGGATATGAAACTCTTCCCGGCACCCTGCCAGAGGGGAGAGATCACTCTGGAGGCCTTCTTCATCACCATGCTGGCCTCCGATGTGATGCGTGAGTAGTTCATCTCTGGACTACGGGTCCATGTAGTATCTAGATGGTTGGTTCTTCTCCTTTGTGCTACCATGTTTAGATCTTGTGACACCGTTCATGATCAAGATCATCTATTTGTAATCCTACATGTGTGTTTGTGGGGATCCGATGGATATTGAGATGCTATTTCAGATTGATTATTGATTCTATCATGTCTTTGTTATTTGTGATCTTACATGCTTTCCATTGTTAGTAGCTATCTTGGCCAAGTAGATGCTAGCAACTCCAAGAGGGAGTATTTATGCTCGATAGTGGGATCATGCCTCTAGGAATCTGGGGAAGTGACAGAAATCTCTAAGGTACTAGATGTGCTATTGCTACTAGGGAGAAAACAGAAATCCTTTGTTCACAGAACAATCGTATTGTTTACTTTACACACTTTGCTTAATGCAATTATCTGTTGCTTGCAACTTAATACTAGAGGGGGTTCGGATGATAACCTGAAGGTGGATTATTAGTCATAGATGCAGTTGGATTACGGTCTATGTATAATGTTGTAATGCCCAATCAAATCTCATAGGAGTCAAGATGATTAGTATATGCATGTATGCTTTCTCGATGTTTGTCAATTGCCCCGCTATAATTTGTTCACCCAACATGTCATCTATCTGAAGGAGAATCACCACTAGTGAAGTATGGACCCCGGTCCATTCTTTTACCATCAATCTACAAAGCTATTTACTATTTTCTGTTTACTTTCTGCAAGCTATTACTATCTTCCACACAATACGTTTAATCCTTTGTTTTCAGCAAAACCGGTGTGTTGTGCAGGATTCCAAGATGGAAACAACACCTTGGAGGTGTTTCCTTGCTCCTAATGTTCGATAACCTTGGTTTCATAACTGAGAGAAAACTTGTTGTTGTGCTCTGATGACCCACAAGTATAGGGGGTGTATCGCAGTATTTTCGAGGGAAGTGAAACCCAATTTATTGATTCGACACAAGGGGAGCCAAAGAATATTTATAAGCCTTAACAACTGAGTTGTCAATTCAGCTGCACCTGGAAACAATCTTGCTCATAGCAGTTTATCAGTACCAATAGTTTTGTAGTAGGAATAGTAAAGTAACAGCAGTAGCAAAGCAAATATAGTAGTAACAGAAGCAGTAAATAGTGGGATTCGAGTGCGGTAGGCATAGGGATGGATGGGCGGGTGTTGCATGGACAAGACAATTCACATAGCAATCAGAACATAGGGCAGTTGCAGATAAATAAGATAAAGCACCGAAGTACTAGACAATCCTAGGCATGTGTTCCATATATAGTCATACGTGCTCGCAATGAGAACTTGCACAACATCTTTTGTCCTGCAGCCTGTTTGTAGTGGGGCCTCTAGGGAACTACTGGCAATTAAGGTGCTCCTTTTTATAGAGCACCGGAGCAAAGCATTAACACTCTGTGAACACATGTGATCCTCACATCAAAGCCATTCCCTTCCAGTTATCCTGGTTTCTGTCACTTCGGGGCCATAGGTTCCGGACAACAACGTGTGTATACAACTTGTAGATAAGACCAAGAACAATACTATCATAATGAATCAATAATAAGTTTAGATCTGAAATCATGGCACACGGGCCCTAGTGACAAGCATTAAGCACAACAAGTCGCAACAAAGTCATAAAGCACTAATAAAAGATACTAGGCACCATGCCCTAACAATCTGATGCCATTACATGAACGATCTCATCCAATCCCTACCATCCCCATAGCCTACAGCGGGGGATTACTCACTCATAGATGAGGGAAACATGGATGGTCGATGGAGATGATGGTGAAGATCGATGGAGATGGCTCCGGGGGCACTTCCCCGTCCCAGCAGGGTGCCGGAACAGAGACTTTCTATCCCCCGAATCTCCCCTTCGGTGGCGGCGGCGCAGCGGAACTTTTCATGGAAAAACATCGAACCCCCCGAAGTTTTTAGGTCAGAAGGCTTCTTATAGGCGAAGAGGGAGACCGAGGGGGTGCCTGGGGCCACCACACCATGCCCTAGCATGGCCAGGCCTAGCCCGCGCCTAGGGGGTGTGGCCAGCCCCTAGCCCTCCTCCGTCTCGTATTCTGGCTCCTGGAGTCTTCTGGAAAAATAGGCACTTTGGCTTTTGTCCCATCCAATTCCAAGAATATTCATTTTCTGACTTTCCTGGAACCAAAAACAGCAGAAAACAGGCAGCTGGCACTGTGGCTCTTGTTAATAGGTTAGTCCAAGAAATCATATGAAAAGTACTCCAAAGTGTGGACAAAACACAAGAAAGTGGATAAAAACAAGCATGGAGCATCAAAAATTATAGATACATTTGCAATGTATCAACATCCCCAAGCTTAACTCCTGCTCGTCCTCGAGTAGGTAAGTGATAAAAAGAAAGAATAATTTTTGAGGTGACATGCACCATTAAAGACTTGATCAAAGTATTCATAAAACATTCAAAGCTGGGATCATAGTACTTCAATCATAACATGAAAGACAAAGTTCTAGCAATAAGACAAAGAAACTATGATGCAACATGAAAAGGCACAAACAAAAGATTCATGAATAACAATGCTTTGCAAGACATTTGTTTGTTTCACATAAAGAAAACATAGCATAGTGGCATTCAGCTTGTCCCTCATAGAGTAGCAAACATAAATGCATAGGACACCTTCAAAGTTTACAAGAGTGACTAGATACAAATAGTTTAAAACAAGCAATATCAAGGTATGCATCAATCAACAAGTCTTGGGACAATGCACATAGAACTAAGAATGACCACTAAGCTCTCAAGAAAGTGCTCAAAGAATATGTGGACTCTCAACAAGTAAAAGAAAAGGTTTTGAATAGTTTGAAAGGCTTCCAAATGCTGAAAGTATGGTGCTCATTAGCTTTGAGCTCTCATTGCCCATGTCATAAGCATCTTTAATGTTTTTAAGGTGAAACTGAGGTCCAATCTGAGTTATATGCTTGACAGACTATAAACTGAAAATCCCAAGTCCCTTGAGTACGAGGGCCGCTCCTCATGCTACTCATCTTTAGTTACCGGTAAGTTCTTGTCATCGTAAGTATGTGCGTATCATTGAGAACCGCCAACGGGGTACCCCTTGCCCGATGATATAGAAGAATCCCCATATCAAAATGACAAGGCAAGCAGACAATGAGTATCTCAGCAATCTTCTTATTTACCATGGGAAAATGGTGCTTTTTCTCTCTTTCCTCTTTTCATAAATCTCTTTTTTTCTTTTTCTCAATAGATATGTCTCTCTTTTTTATAAGAAGAATGCTTCATAGATATCATTATGGTTATGCTGCAGGTTTCCACCATGTCAGCATGGATTAGACCAGCGGCCCAGGCATTTCTCTAACACACATACATAACTCCATGGACTTACAAGCTCCCCTTTTATTTCACACCGACGACATCCGCAAACAAAAGAGCAAGGTATCAACTGGGTATATATTTACAAGTGTTGAAAGCGTTCCCCGTGACGGCACGGTTCTGGTAATCCCCAGCCTATAATTAGCAAGCATATAACTTTCATGGAGAGTTCACGATGGTTCAGGTTTATTAAGTGCGGGAAATAAAGTGTGCCCTCAAGTTCGTGAGAGCTTTACTAACTAACTTTCTCAAAACAAGCAAACATTTTATTCGGAAGAAAACAAGGCATATTGAATATGCACGGAAGTAGCAAATAATGCTAATAGGTAGGTATGGTGGACACTTTGGCAATATTTGGTTTAGGGAGTTGGAAACTTGAGTAAAACATACTCAGTGTAAGTGAAGGCTAGCAATAGTAAGGGAGCGACAAACGAGAGAGCAATAATGGCCATAATCATGCAGAGCGACAAAACACCATTGATCAAAGCATAAAGTGATACTACAAGTTGAAAACTAAAGGATCATAAAGGCTTATGGTGACTTGGGATAGTCATAAGATGGTGTGAGCATGTGCCAAGTCAACCCAAATAAAGCATCAAAGGAGAATATCACAATACTATGCTTTAATATGCTAAACAACGCATAATTCATCCAAGGCACATTAAGCAATCTCAATTGTTTATAACAAGTAATGCTACAGCAAAGAATACTAAGCATAATGCCAAAACAATATCAAGCATGGCATGACAGAGCATAGGCCATAGTCAAAAACAAGCTCTATTTACCACTTAAGCATGAGCTTTCCTACTCGTTTCCAATCCAAACCAGACTATTTGAACACCAAAGTATGAAAGGGGAGATCCAACCAATTTATTCAGCAAACTAAGCAAACCACGCAAACTAAAAACCAAAACGAAAACGAAAAAGAAGACGCTCCAACAACAACACAACTGTGCATGAAACAATAAAAATGAAGTGTTTGGAAGAAACTTAGGATTTTTATTAATGAAGAAGGGGATGCCTTGGGCATCCCCAAGCTTTGACACTTGTACTTCTTGGATATTTCTTGGGGTGACACGTGTGGCATCCCCAAGCTTGAGCTTTAGTCCATCCTTTATCTCATTACTCATTCCTTCCATACACCTGAAAATTTTCCTTCATACAAAACTTCACACAATCTCATTAGCAACCTTAGTGTACTTAAGATAAATAAGTATCAAGGTTCAGTTCTAAGACCAAATAAACTTCCATTAGAACATTGGATACTGTAGCACTTCCCTCAAAAATCTCAATTCCCCAAAAGAACTCAAGAAGGAACCAACAAGAAGCAAATGCAGAAAATGGCAGAAATCTGTCAAAACAGACCAGCAGGTAAAGACGAATTTTTTCGAAGACCTTCTGTTACTCAAATCAAAAAGTGTTGAACTAACTAAAGTTAGATAAGAACCTGGGGCAGAAGCACAAAATGTTACAGCTCAATCCGATATACAGAGCTATCTCACGAATTTTTACGGTGAAGCATAAAAATTTGTTTCGGGACAGCAACTTTCCCAATCATTACTTCTCTCTCATTAGAGGTTACTCTTGGCACAAAAAGAAAATAAAAAGGATAAGGAGCGGTTATTACTGAAGTAATAATTTCCAAGACTCATCTAAAACTTTTGGGTTATTTCCCAATAAGTAATTTTCTTTAATGCCTTTAAGTTAGGCATAAGCAAAAACTGAAATGGATAGAATAGAAGTAAACAGAGATAATCATAGTGAAATCATATTTTTGTTCAATGAAATCCTTTTGTTAACAAGGTTGATCAGGTCTTGTTACCAAAACAATTTCATATGAGACAAAACTTTGTATTCCACTAATGATTATGTTACCTCAACCTTGATAGCAATGGTCCCAATCATAATAGTTTCAATTTTTTCTCTTGGTATGGGACACTATATTTCTCCAACTTGAATGCCCTCAACATGTTCAATTGAATTCAAACCATAAGTCCTTTAAATCTTCTTGAGGAAATAGACAATGTGTTCCTTGTCATCAACATTGAAGGTCACCTTCCCTTGATTATAATTAATAACAGCTCCTGCAGTATTTAGAAAAGGTCTCCCAAGAATAATAGACATATTATCATCTTCAGGCAAAAAGTTTGAGAGGATGCTCTCATAAGAAATATGAAGTGAAGTAAAAGATAGAATCAAGAAGAAAATCCAAAACACATTTAAGTCTAACCCACTTCCTATGCATAGGAATCGTGTATGCAAATAAATTTGCAAAGAACAAAGTGACAGGCATAGGAAGATAAAACAAAAGTAACTTCAAAACTTTCAGCACATAGAGAGGTGTTTCAATACCATGAAACTTCCACAACCATATTTTCCTCTCTCATAATAATTTTCAGTAGCCTCGTGAAGAAACTCAACAATATAACTATCACATAAAGCATGCTCTTCATGATCTACAAGCACTAGAGCTTTATTATAAACATTTTCAAGAGAAACCTCAGGAACATAACATTCATTCTCCTTTAGTAAGCAAGGGGGACAATCAAATAATGTAAGGGATAAAGAGGTACTCTCATTATAAGGTAGGCATGGGTAGCTAATCCATTGTTCCTCCTTTTGTTCATCACTCTCCTCCTCTTTTTCATCGAATGAGATTTCAGGTTCATCAATTTCTTCTTCCATAGGATCCTGCAAGGCATTAGTCTCTTCCATTTGTGGAAAGCATCTATTAAAATATTCAAGGATATAGCTATTTTCAGCCTTGTAATTATCAAAGCAAAATTTAAGTATACCATAAACCTCATATTTGTAAGGTGAATCATCAATATTTTCAAGCAAACTAGCAAGTTCAAAAGCACCCTTCCAAGCAATAAATTCTTCAATTTGTTCGGCATCATAAAAGTCATAAATTCCTTTAGCATAGGAAGATATGGTATCATTATCACTATACTCACATTGAAAAGGGAGGTGTTTATACCTCTTTCTGCAACAAGACTCATCACAGCAATAAGTAACATTATAAGTAGAGCACACGTTCCTAGCAATGGTATACAATCTATCAATTTGTTCCCATAAGTGTTTCCCTTTTTGTGACAAGCGGTGTTCCTTATAATAATATTTTTGATCTTTCGTGAACCCACCTTGCCAATAAGCTTCAGTTTCAAAGAAACCAACCATTGCCAACAAGCATGATAAAGCAAGACAATAACATACCAACGAAAATAACAACTAGAATAGGAACTAATTGTTTTTTGTATTTTTGATAAAGAAACAAGCAAACAAGGAAGAAATAAACTTAGCTTGAACAATAGTGAATCCAAGTGGACTTGATAAATAAAGCTATGCTCCCCGGCAATGGCGCCATAAAATAGTCTTGATGAACCATAAGTATAGGGGGTGTATCGCAGTATTTTCGAGGGAAGTGAAACCCAATTTATTGATTCGACCCAAGGGGAGCCAAAGAATATTTATAAGCCTTAACAACTGAGTTGTCAATTCAGCTGCACCTGGAAACAATCTTGCTCACAGCAGTTTATCAGTAGCAATAGTTTTGTAGTAGGAATAGTAAAGTAACAGCAGTAGCAAAGCAAAGACAGTAGTAACAAAAGCAGTAAACAATGGGATTCGAGTGCGGTAGGCATAGGTATGGATGGACGGGTGTTGCATGGACAAGACAATTCACATAGCAATCAGAACATAGGGCAATTGTAGATAAATAAGATAAAGCACCCAAGTACTAGACAATCCTAGGCATGTGTTCCATATATAGTCATACGTGCTCGCAATGAGTACTTGCACAACATCTTTTGTCCTGCCAGCCCGTTTGCAGCGAGGCCTCTAGGGAACTACTGGCAATTATGGTGCTCCTTTTAATAGAGCACCAGAGCAAAGCATTAACACTCCGTGAACACATGTGATCCTCACATCAAAGCCATTCCCTTCTGGTTATCCCGATTTCTGTCACTTCGGGGCCATAGGTTCTGGACAACAACGTGTGTATACAACTTGCAGATAAGACCAAGAATAATACTATCATAATGAATCAATAATTAGTTCAGATCTGAAATCATGGCACTCGGGCCCTAGTGCCAACCATTAAGCACAACAAGTCGCAACAAAGTCATAAAGCACTAATAAAATATATTAGGCACCATGCCCTAACAATCTGATGCCATTACATGAACGATCTCATCCAATCCCTACCATCCCCATAGCCTATAGCGGGGGATTGCTCACTCATAGATGGGGGAAACATGGATGGTCGATGTGGATGATGGTGAAGATAGATGGAGATGGCTCCGGGGGCACTTCCCCATCCCGGCAGGGTGCCGAAACAGAGACTTTCTGTCCCCCGAATCTCCCCTTCGGTGGTGGCGGCGCAACGGAACTTTTCATGGAAAAACGTCGAACCCCCCGAAGTTTTTAGGTCAGAAGGCTTCTTATAGGCGAAGAGGGAGACCGAGGGGGTGCCTGGGGCCACCACACCATTGCCTAGCGTGGCCAGGCCTAGCCCGCGCCTAGGGGGTGTGGCCAGCCCCTGGCCCTCCTCCGTCTCGTATTCTGGCTCCTGGAGTCTTCTGGAAAAATAGGCACTTTGGCTTTTGTCCCATCCAATTCCAAGAATATTCATTTTCTAACTTTCCTAGAACCAAAAACAGCAGAAACAGACAGCTGGCACTGTGGCTCTTGTTAATAGGTTAGTACAAGAAATCATATGAAAAGTACTCCAAAGTTTGGACAAAACACAAGAAAGTGGATAAAAACAAGCATGGAGCATCAAAAATTATAGATACATTTGCAATGTATCATGCTCATCATACCTTCCTCTTAGGGTTCCCCAATGAGCTCGAATATATTTTGAGCCATCAAACTCTTTTTCTGGTGCCGTTGCTAGGGAGTCAAGGACATCTTCACAAGGGGAGTCCCTCATCACCAATCTCTTTACTTTTTTTTATTTGTTTTGCTTAGTTTATTTCTGCTTTGTTTGCTTGTTTCTTATAAAAATATAAAAAAAATAGTTGTACTAGTTTGTTTTATTTATTTAAAACATAAAAATGACTACTCTTGAAAACACTAAGTTGTGTGACTTCACTAGCACCAACAACAATGATTTCATGTGCACACCTATTGCTCCACCTGTTCCTGAAGCTAACTTCTTTGAAATTAAACCTTCTTAGCTCAATCTTGTTATGAGAGAACAATTTTCTGGTATTGGTACTGAAGATTCTGCTGCTCATCTTAATAACTTTGTTGAACTTTGTGAGATGCAAAAACATGGGGATATAGATGGGGATATTATTAAGCTTAAATTGTGTCCTTTCTCTTTGAGAGGAAAGGCTAAAGAATGGTTGCAATCCCTAACTAGAAATAGTATTGATTCTTGGACTAAATGCAAAGATGCTTTCACTGGAAAATACTATACTCCTGCTAATATTATATCTATGAGAAGTGAAATAATGAAATTTAAACAATCTAATAATGAACATGTTGCTCAAGCATGGGAAAGAATGAAATCTTTGGTAAAGAATTGTCCCACTCATGGACTGACTGCTCAGATGATTACCCAAACCTTTTATGCAGGATTGAATTATTCTTCAAGAAATCTGCTGGATTCTGCTGCTAGAGGTACCTTTATGACCATTACTTTGGGTGCTGCAACAAAGCTTCTGGATAATATGATGGTTAACTATTCTGAATGGCACACCGAGAGAGCTCCACAAGGTACGAAGATAAATTATGTTGAGGAAACCTCCTCCTTGAGTGATAAAATTGATGTTATTATGTCTATGCTTGTTAATGGGAAAGCTCATATTGATCCAAATCATGTTCCCTTAGCCTCTTTGGTTGCTCAAGAAGAGCAAGTTGATGTGAACTTTATAAGAAATAATAATTTTAGCAACAATGCCTACAGGAATAATTTTGGTAATAATAACTATAGGCCATATCCCCCCAATAATGGTAATTCTTATGGAAATTCCTAAAACAATAATATGAGTGCACCCTCTGAACTTGAATTTATGCTTAAAGATTTTATTAGTAAACAAACTGCTTTCAATAAAACTATTGAGGAAAAACTCTCTAATGCTGAAAGAAATATAGCATCATTGTCTGAAGCACAATCTTCTTTGAATAAAATGGTTGCCAAACCAGAAACTATTGAAAATCCCTTTGCTGCTACTAATGCCATACATGTTAGAATTGATGAAAATGTTAGACTATTAGCTTAATTGCATGCTAAGTGGGAAAGAGAAGATGAAATTGCTAGAAATATTAGTATTTCTACTATCACTACCACTAATGTTAAAGCTAGTAAACCCAATGGAACCTTTTCTAATAAAAATGCTGAAATTCTTCGAAACATGGGAAACAATAGCTCTACTACTTTAGATGATAATAATGATTTTGATCTTTATGGTTGCAATATCTCTGAAGTAATTATGTTCCTACAAAATCTTGCTAAAAGTCCTAATGCTAGTTCTATGAATATGGCCTTTACAAAACACATTACTGATGATCTCATAAAAATTAAAGAAGAAAAGATGAAACATAAAGCTTCTATTCCTATGAAACTAGAAGATGGTTGGGAACCCATCATTAATATAAAAGTAAATGATTTTGATCTCAAAGCTTTATGTGATCTTAATAGTAGTGTTTCTATTATGCCTAGAAGGATTTATGAAATGCTTGATTTGCCAGCATTGGAAGATTTTTATTTAAATGTCCCACTTGATGACAATGCTAAAAAGAAACTCATGGGGAGTGTTAATGATGTTCTTATTATGGTTAACAATGCCTATGTCCCCATTGATTTCTATGTTTTGGATGTTGAATGCAATGCTTCTTGTCCTATTATTTTGGGAAGACCTTTTCTTAGAACTGTTGGTGCCATTATTGATATGAAAGAAGGCACCTAAATATCAATTTCCACTCAAGAAAGGTATAGAACACTTCCCTAAGAAGAGAGAGAAGATTCCTTTTGCCTCTCCTATTAAAACAAAATTTGCTCTTAATGCTTCTTCATTTGAGAATAATTGATTCTTTTCTTGCTTCTTATGCCTAAATTAAAGGCGTTAAAGAAAAGTACTTATTGGGAGATAACCCAAAAAATTTAGTTGGGTCTTGGAAGTTATTGCCTCTGTAATAACCTATCCTTATCCTTTTTGTGTGGTTTTTGTGCCAAAAGTAACCTCTAATGAGAGAGATGTAATGCTTGGGAAAGTTGCTGTCCCGAAACAGATTTTTGTGCTTCGCTGTAAAAATTCGTAAAAAATCTCTGTACATCGGTTTGAGCTGTAGTTGTTTGTGCTTCTGACCAAGGTTGTTATCCAACTTTCGTTAGTTCAACACTTTTCGATTTGAGCAACAGAAGGTCTTCAAAAAAATTGGTTTTTACCTGATGGTCTGTTTTGACAGATTTCTGCCATTATTTGCATTTGTCTCTTAATCTCTTTCTCTTTGAGTTATCTTTGATCATGAACTTTTTTAAAGGAAGTGCTACAGTAGCTTGTGTTTTAATGAAAGTTTTACTTGTATTGAAATTGAACCAAAACACTTATTATCTTGAGTACACTAATGTTTGTAATGAAGATTGTGTGAAGTTTTGTATGAAGTAAAATTTTAAAGTGTAGGGAAGAGTAATGGAATAAGATGAAGAATGGACAAAAGCTCAAGCTTGGGGATGCCACCTGTGTCACCACAAGAAATATCCAAGAAGTACAAGCGTCAAAGCTTGGGGATGCCCAAGGCATCCCCTTCTTCATCAATAAAAATCCCAGGTTTCTTCCAAACACTTCATTTTATTGTTTCATGCACAATTGTGTTGTTCTTGGAGCGTCTTCGTTTTTGTTTTTGGTTTCATTTGCTTATTTTTCTTGAATAAGTTGGTTGGATCGGACCCCCACATTCATACATTAGTTTTCAAATATTGTTTGGATTGGAAAAGAGTAGGAAAAGTTCATGCTTAAGAGGTATAAAAGGAGCTTGTTTTTGACTGTGGCCTATGCTTTGTGATGGCATGCTTGATATTGTTTTGGCTTTATGCTTAGTTATTTTTTCTATAGCATGACATGCTACAAATAATTGAGATTGCTTAATGTGCCATGAAAGAATCATGCGCTGTTTTAGCATATTAAAGCATAGTATTGTGGTATTCTCCTTTGATGCTTTATTTGGGTTGACTTGGCGCATGCTAACACCATGTTAAGACTATCCCAAGTCACCATAGCCTCTATGATCATTTAGTTTTCGACTTGTAATATCACTTTATGCTTTAATTAATGGTGTTTTGTTGCTTTGCATGATTATGGCCATTATTGCTCTCTTAGTTGGTCGCTCCCAGTCTTTTTCTAGCATCCATACCAAGTATGAGTTCCACTCATGCATCCAACCCCAAATAAAACCAAGTTATTCCAAAGAGTCCACCATACCTACCTATTAGCATTTCCTATTCCAAGTATATTCATGTTTTTATCTACCTTCCGAATTACACTTGTTATGTGAAAATTAGTGATTAAAGCTCTCACGAACTTGATGGAACACTTTACTTTTCTTGCCCCTAATAAACTTGAACCATTGTGTCATATATGTTGTATATGCTTGCACTTATATGTTGGGAATTAGTAGAATCATGCTATCATGGGGAACTCTTTCAACATTGCACTTGTACATTGTACCTAGTTGATATCATGCTCTTTTGTTTATGGATGTCGTTGGTGTGAAATGAAAGGGGAGCTTGTAAGTCCATGGAGTTATGTATGTGTGCTAGATAAACACTTGGGCCGCTGGTCTAATCCATGCCTAATCATGGTGGAAACCTGCAGCGTAACCATAATGAGCAATCTATGAAACATTCTTCTTATAAAAAAAGAGGTAGAGATTGAAGAAAAAGAGAAAAAAAGATGAGAAAAGAGGAAAGAGAGAAAAAAGCACCATTTTCCCATGGTAAATAAGAAGATGTTGAGATGCTTATTGTCTGCTTGCCTTGTCATTTTGATATGGGGATTCTTCCATATCATCGGGCAAGGGGTACCCCGTTGGCGGTTCTTTATGATACACACGTACTTATTATGACAAGAACTTACCGGTAACTAAACTTGAGTAGCATGAGGAGTGGCCCTCGTATTCAAGGGACATGAGATTGCCAACTTATACTTTGTCAAGCATATACTCCATAGTTTGTTCACTTTAACCTTAATCACTTCAAGATGCTTATGATAGGGGCAATGAGAGCTAAAACTAATAAGTACCATAATTTTTGGAAGCTCTTTATGAGACTTGAATCCCTGCTTCCTTATATGAAGGCCTTTCTTTTACTTTTATGTTGATTCTCCATCTTCTATCTTTATGCACCTATTGAGAGAGCATAGTGGCCATTCTTAGTTTAATGTGCATTGTCCCAAGACTTGTTGATTGATGCATAACTTTGATATTGCTTGTTCTTGAACTATTTCTATCTAGTCACCCTTGTGAACTTTTAAGGTGTCCTATGCATTTATGTTTTGCTACTCCATGAGGGACAAGCTGAATGCCACTATGCTATGTTTTCTATATGTGAAACAAACAAACGTCTTTCAATGCATTGTTATTCATGAATATTTTGTTTGTACCTTTTCATGTTACAACATAGTTGCTATGTCTTATTGTTAGAACTATATCTTTCATGCTATGTTAGAGTACTATGATCCCAGCTATCAATATTCTACAAATACTTTGATCAAGATTATGATGGTGCATGTCACCTCAAAAATTATTCTTTCTTTTTATCACTTACCTACTCGAGGACGAGCAGGAGTTGAGCTTGGGGATGTTGATACGTTGCAAACGTATCTATAAGTTTTGATGTTCCATGCTTGTTTTATATCTACTTTCTTATGTTCTGTCCACACTTTGGAGTATTTTTACACATTTTCTGGAACTAACCTACTAACAAGATGCCATAGTGCCAGTTGGCTGTTTTCTGCTGTTTTTGGTTTCAGAAAAGCCAGAAAATGAATATTCTCGGAATTGGATGGGACAAAAGCCAAAGTCAATATTTCACCGAGGGGAACACGTAAGATGAGACGGAGAAGGGCCTCATGGGGCCACACCCCCTGGCCGCGCGGCTAGGCCTGGCCCGTGCCTGGGGGTGCAGCCTCCTCGGGCACCCCCTCGGCCTCCCCTTTAGCCTATAAGAAGCCTCCGGTACAGAAACCCTAAGCACCTGATCAAAATTCCATGAAAGAGTCTGTAGTCGCTATCATCTCCATCCTTAGATCGGGAGGGATCTGAAGCTCTTCCTAGCACCATGCCAGAGGGGAGAGATCACCCTAGAGGCCTTCCTCATCACAATGCCTGCCTCCGTTACGATGCATGAGTAGTTCATCTCTGGACTACGGGTCCATGTAGTAGCTAGATGGTTGGTTCTTCTCCTTTGTGCTACCATGTTTAGATCTTGTGAGCTACGTTCATGATCAAGATCATCTATTTGTAATCCTACATGTTGTGTTTGCGGGGATCCGATGGATATTGAGATGCTATTTCAGATTGATTATTGATTCTATCATGTCTTTTTTATTTGTGATCTTGTATGCTTTCCGTTGTTAGTAGCTATCTTGGCCAAGTAGATGCTAGCAACTCCAAGAGGGGGTATTTATGCTCGATAGTGGGTTCATGCCTCTAGGAATCTAGGGAAGTACAGAAATCTCTAAGGAACTAGATGTGTTGTTGCTACTAGGGAGAAAACAGCAATCCTTTGTTCATAGAACAATCGTACTGTTTACTTTACACACTTTGCTTAATGCAATTATCTGTTGCTTGCAACTTAATACTGGAGGGGGTTGAGATGGTAACCTGAAGGTGGATTATTAGTCATAGATGCAGTTGGATTACGGTCTATGTATAATGTTGTAATGCCTAATCAAATCTCATAGGAGTCAAGATGATTAGTATATGCATGTATGCTTTCTCGATGTTTGTCAATTGCCCCACTATAATTTGTTCACCCAACATGTCATATATCCTAAGGAGAATCACCACTAGTGAACTATGGACCCCGGTCCATTCTTTTACCATCAATCTACAAAGCTATTTACTGTTTTCTGTTTACTTTTTGCAAGCAATTACTATCTTCCACACAATACCTTTAATCCTTTCTTTTTAGCAAAACCGGTGAGATTGACAACCTCACTATAAGTTGGGGGCAAAGTTCTCTAGTTGTGTTGTGCAGGATTCCAAGATGGAAACAACACCTTGGAGGTGTTTCCTTGCTCCTACTGGTTCGATAACCTTGGTTTCATAACTGAGGGAAAACTTGCTGATGTGCTCATCATACCTTCCTCTTGGGGTTCCCCAACGAGCTCGAATATATTTTGAGCCATCAGTAGCCCCCGGAGTTCTTGAACATCCTCACGTTCCTCCGTCTAGCTTTGAGTGTAAGTATCACGTCATCTTCAATTTGTAGGCGGACTTTGTGAAGAATCTTGGTGAGCTCCCAAATCATATTCCCATCCATCTAAGCCTAGCCAGATAGTTGCTTGTATGCTTATGTGAACAAATCAAAGACGAAGAACTATCTAATGAATCGTTAGTGATTCTTCCAAGCTCTAGGAACATACAATATATATAGGGGTTCCGCGTATGAAAACAATAAAATTTTACCCTACGCCCCTGAACCCCTGAAGCTGCCAGGACCTATCTATTAGTAATACAGTAACGGGAGGGGCTTTTCGCAAACTTACCCTTGAAGACCGAAAAGCGTTGTCAACGCTCAAGAGAGTGTGGTTGATGTAGATGAGCTGAAGCCGACATCAAGGTCGTGATGAAGTCCTTGCGCTCCTTCTAGATCCAACGACTTGAGTGCCTCAAGTGCGACACCTCGTGGGGAGTTACACACGTCCGGTGCCTGACGATGACTCCCGCTTCCCTGATCCAGCAGCAGTTGCGGAAGTAGAGCTCCCGGATCTGAATCCCGCAGCGCGACGGCGCTCCGCGGTGAAGATGCCTCACGTTCACGCAGTCTAGACTTGGGACCATGGTCACGAGAGAGAGAGGGGGAGAGAGAAAATATCAATTAGAGGTCCTCCCAAAAGTGGGGAGACCTTTATTGATTATTGGTGTATTTTTCTAGGCCAAATACCCCACTTTATATAGGAGGAGGGGAGGTACTACCTCCCCTCAAGTCCCGGGGTGGGACTAAAGGAGAGGAGGGGGAGGAGGTGGCCGTCGGCCACCTAGTGGGCCCCGCGCGCGCGGGGGGGGGGGGGGGGGGGGGCTAGGCCCAGCCGGCCTCCCCCTTGGCCCCTCTTCCCTCTCTCCTTTCTCCTAATGGGCCCTCTCCCTCCGGAATTGGCCCATTAAGCCTTTTTGACCTTTAATTGATTTTCTCTTTATTAAATAATTATGAATAAATGATTAAATCAATATTTAACATTCATTCACATATTATTCAACCTCCTTGGCCATGGAACACCTTCCACCTCCACTTCGGACATCCTCCGGACTTATCGAAACCCTTCCGGTTTTCTCCTTCTTTTCTTCGGTGATTCTACCGATCCTATAAACACTCTCTAAGCATCATCAAGCCCTTAAGAGTGATACCCCACGGTGCGGGAACACTCCAGACATGGTCGGGACACTCCCGCACCAATGATCGACAGAGGGACCTGGATGGCCATGTGACCCCTGTGCGTTCCACGAAGATCTTTCGTCATTTGAACCGGGACAGTCGTGTCTTATTCCCTTTGTCACTCGATACTTGCATTGTCCGAGATCTGATCAATGACATCACCATGTCGTGTTCAATCTCGTTACTGAACAATGCTACTTGACTCGTTCCGACAAGTGATATCCCCGTGATATAATCACACACTGCGCAGCTATTTGATATAACCTCTCCGAGTGGGCCCTTGAGTATCTTCCCGTCACATGGACTGACAAATCCCGATCTTGACATATATTGCCTCTACGGTTTCCTCCAAGTACCTGAACACACCTTTATAGCCACCCTTTTACCAGATGGCGTTTGATGCTATCTAAGCACTCTCGGGAGACAGTTATTGATATAGTCTCACGGTCTAAGGAATAGTCTACGAGGGTCCTTTTCTAATCATCATAAATTGAACTTCGTGACATGATCAAATCACGATGTTTAGGTTGGGTATTGGTTCATCATCTCATTCTCAAAATGAGATGACCTCATTTCCAACTGGCATAAATGCCACATGATCATATGTTGACCGATGAACCAGTGACTAGAGTTTCACTGGGAACCCCTGGTTTGTTTGTATATCACACGTGTATTGATGTTTCCACTCAATACAGTTATAGCATGATATAAAACTTAATCATAAACTATATGAAATATGATAATAGTCCTTACTACTATTTGTCTCTAGGGAATATTTCCAACAATATCATCATCCATACAGGATAGTATGTTAGCCGGGAAAAATCACGGCTATAGGGTAACGATCGTAAAGGATACCAAAATAAGGACTTAGAGCCTGCCAAGTCAAATATATAAGAGCTTGTAGAGTTAAGGTCTTGGAGCATCTCATATCATAGACATTTAGGCTATCGAGCCGTGTAACTCAGGAATTTCCGTGAAGGCAATGTCGATGCCAAGCCCCCGGGTTTCGCTAGTCGAATTTTTCACCATCTTGAAAGTTTCTTGACATAACCATATGTTAGCCCCGAGCATTGATTCGGATTCATAAGGCGGCTTGATGCTCAAAAGGACGTGCGTTAGTATATAACAACCGATTGTAGCCCCTTGAGCACCAAGGTGGATCTCAAAAGAAATTCATCATGGTTCTCTTAGAGTAGCTTTAGAAAAATCTGAATAGTGTAGCCCCCGAGCATCAAAGCAAAAAATATTTTGACTTAGTGCTCTAGAGAGAAATTCACAAGCATTGGTGTAGCCCCCGAGTCTCAAGGTGGAATTCACTTGAATTTTTGGCTTGATGCTCAAAGAGAACTTAACCATATCTTGGAGATCAACATACTGTAGCCCCCGAGGATTGTTCTGACTTAGACGCAATGCGGGACAAAACTCTTAAGTTAGAGATGCCAAGCCCCCGAGCATCGGGTCGGCTTCCTCAAAGGCAGATCAAGACTTGGTCAACAACTACGATTGCAGCCCCCGGGTGTCGATCTCAGTGCAAAGCCGGCTCAAAAATACCTTAATCCGAGGACCACTATAACGTCCAAGTGTCATGTACCTGAGACATAAACATAAAAAGATTATTATATTAGATTGTTCCTTTAATAGTGTTCAATGAACAAATGTAAGGTGGAACAAACATGGCCTTTGAACAAATGCTTTAAGGCTGAAACAATGCAGCACTTGAACAACATAAAGACTATCAAGGAGGAAAAAACTCTACTAACTTGAATAGTTTATGTAAAATTTTGTTTAAGAAAGTACTAGTTTATCTGTTCTTCTGGTCTTATATGCTTGAATTTTCGTGAGATGGCAAAACTTTAAACACAGAACGTCTGCTGAGGCGATAGTGCTTAATAGAGAGACAATCAAGAAGTGCTGAAATTTCACTACTCTGTAATCCACATATAAAACATCAGAAAACGTGTAGCCAGAAAACTTAAGCTAACACCTGAAGGCGGGTTTTTTGCATGGTACTGGGGCCTTAAACGGTCAAAACCAGTAAAAAATTATAATCACGACTGCAAGGAAAATGGTGGAAAAGGTATGATAAAAAAAGAAGTAAAAGACTCGGGATATGAGTGACCTACTTTTAATACGCATCTTCCAATTTTTTGACGGGATCAAGGAAATCTGCTCTCATAAGCCATCATTTTTCAAACCTATAAATGGGGGGGCCTAGGGTGATACTCCACTGCTGATTCCACATAATAGTAGTGTGGTCACTTCCAGCCCGGGCAAAGCCCTAACAGAGGCTAGAGGGAAGATGGAATCTAGTTCCACATTACAGAAAACCCTATCAATATTATACATGATTAAGTTCTCTTGATTGTTCCCCCAAGTAAAGCTTCTACCACTAAGTCTAACCTCTAGTAGACTCCAAATTTCTACCCACTCATTAAACTTATCACTCTGTCTATGGTCAATGATTCCATTGCTCTTGTCAGTCTAAAATCTAATAAGGTTGAAATCACCACCAATGATGGTATGACCCTGAAAATCTACAAAAGGCTATGCAGCTCAGAAATAAAGGCATATTTTCTATCCTCATAAGGGGAGCCATAAACAGTAATAATCCTAAGGACTAAGCATGTAGATTTAAGCTTAACAACAACAGTAATTGCGAAAACTTGAATGTCCCAACTAATAATTTAAAAAAATTAGTATCAACACCAAGCAGAATGCCTCCTACAAAGACATTTGATGGTAAAGCTTTATATTGGGGATATGCTAAATGGGTATCACCATTGCATGTCTCTAATCCGACTAACCTGAGTGGCCCACAGTTGGTAGCATGGCCCTGGCCTACTGGGTGGCCTAGTTAGACGGATCCAGAAGGGAGGCCCATGCTGGATACAGGAAGGCTACGTGGGAGTCACCGACATACTTGGAGCCTTGGAGTACAAGAGACGAAGACTAGTTAGTATTAATGTAGGACTCTTTACCTTGTCTGGCAAGGTTCTTTCCCTGTAACCCTAGGTTATGGTGACTTTATAAGCCGAACCTGTGGGAGCCTTTAGGGCATGATTCATAACACCTCGCATAGCAAACCAATCTATGTAACTCGGCTATTGCCATTATAGTGATTTATAGCAGGAGTAGAGTTCCGTCACCATCGTGGGACTTGAACCTGGGTAAGCTATGTTACCTTACATCCGCCAACTCACCGCCTTCCCCCACCTCTCTAACCACGCTCTGTGAGGATACCTCCATGGCGTACTCGTCAGCAATACCACGACACTTTTCATTTAAATAATCTAGTCCCCACCAGAGACCTTAAGTAATTGTCAGAAATCACTTCTTTTTATTTCATGGAAATCTGTAATTTAGCATGGGTTTTATTCATCAAGTCAATGATAGCTTGTTTCCTACCATGGTCTTGAATGCCCCTAGGGTTCCAAAAAATAGTAATTCATCTGAATATTACCGTCTTGGGGTGCTTGCCCCTCCTATTTTTATGCGATCAAACAATTTACCATGGAATTTCAGAATCAAACGATTCCACCCAGTGAAAGGAATATGCCCGAGAGGCAATAATAAAGTGGTTATTATCTTATTCCATGTTTATGATAAATGTTTATTTCTCATGCTATAATTGCGTTAACCGGAAAAGTTGATACATGTGTGATTTATAAACAAAATAAAAGGTTCCTAGTAATGCCTCTCTTCATACTAGCTTGTTGATTAATAGATGATCAAAGGTTTCCTGATCTTGAACAGTGTATGTTGTTAATAACATGGTCATATCATTGGAGAATGATATGATGAACACTCACTCGCAGTAGATTTAGCAATGCGATCAAGTCCTCAAGTTTATATTGCTATTGCATTCGAAGTAACTCAATGTCCTTAGACCATGAGATCACGTCAATCACTTTCACCGGAAAGGTGCATTTATTACATCAAATGTCACTTTGTAACTAGGTGATTATAAAGGTGTCATCGGGTACTTGGAAAGTGTCAGTTGAGGCTCTTGGATCAAGAGTGGGATTTGTCCATCCAGATGATGGAGATATATACTCAGGGCCCTCTCGGTGATATCACATTGACATAGCTTGCAAGAAAGTGATTTGATCACTAGAATGTTATATCAACGGAACTAGAAAAAGTGTACTTTTCAGGAACGAGATTAAACAAGGTATGAATGATACCGAGTGATCGATTCTCGGACAAGTAAAATATCGCGAGACAAAAGGAATTTGATTACAGTGAAAAAGGTTCATACGGTCATTGGATTTTCGTGGAACTAGTGGGAGTCATTATGGATATCCAGATCCAACTAATGATTATTGATCGGAGAAAGTCTCGATCATGTCTACATAGTTCTCGAACCCGTAGGGGGACACACTTAAGGTTAGTTGACGCAACTGAGTGGATAGGGAACACAGGAGAACATAATGGACATCGCAGGAATTTGTTCTGATAAATCTACCGGAATGGTTTCGGTGTATCGGAATATCATCGGGGTTTGAATTGTTAATGTGTTCATTAAATTAAGTACTCACTAAATTAAGTTTTCATTAAATTGGTTGCATTAAATCAAGTGAATTAAAAGTGGTTTTAATGAAGAGACTCTTGATTTTTGAGTGGAGAATAAATGCGAGAAAGTGGAGAGTGTTTTTATGTGAGTGGAGAGTCCATCCACATAATTGGGAAGAGGTGGGGGAAGCCATATGGCTGTGCGCCATGCCCCCTTGGGTTGCCCCCTCACCTATAAAAGGCCCACCTCCTCTCCTCTCTCACACACACCATCCATCCTTCCTCTCATATGCCCTTTGGTTGGCATCTTCCTCCCCTTCTAGCCTTGTCCATTGCCACGAGCGAGGTGCTTAGGCGAATCCCTGCTCAAGTTCCTCTCCACCACCATCACCACCATTTTGTAGTGTTGGTGGAGTTCTCGAGGATCTGCTACTTCTGTTGCCCGGCTGGAGCAAGGGTTAGGGAGTCGTCGGCACACCGTATGCGTGACCGATTACGGAGGTGCTGCCTCTTGTGGCACTGATCGTCTACGCGTCCTTGAGGATAGTCGTGTACACTCTACATCATCCATGTTTGTTTTCGGGAATGTTATCCCGCATTACTGTCTTTGAGGGTGAGTCCATTTGAAACCGTTACATGTATCTCGTAGATATGATCTTGGTGATTGTAACCATAGTAAACTTTTGTTTTCTATGCAACGAACCCCATCAGTGGTATCAGAGCTATGTCTATGCGTAGATGCTTTGTGCGGTTAGAGCACATAGAGATGTGGGCATTGATAGCCTGGTTTCTTTCATACTTGTGTAAATTGTGATCATGGTGGCATGTTGAGATGAAGCGGCCTGGACTAACTTTATATGCCCTCGCACATGAGACCTGCCCCACGCTTGACATGCGGTGTCTGTCTCTCCCAACATAATCGTGAACTAATTTACAATGGTTTGCAATTAAATTGATTGTCAATGTTGTGGCTGAAATTTGTAGGTAGAGCGATTCTCTCCTACAAAGCCCAAAGCTGCCTAAAATATGCAAAAATAAATTAGAGGCATCTAACTTGTTTTTGCAGGGCATGTGATGTGATATGGTCTATGATACAAAGAGTGTTATACACAATGTGTTTTATTGTAAAACAACCGGCAAAAGCCATATGGTTGTTATTTTTTTTATAGCCTACGTGTCGAAAAATGGAAATACATGTAATTAGATTAGTTGAGAACAACCATGATGGTTGCGCCATGGACCTTGGTGGCATGCCGTTGGAGTGATGGAGATCATACCAGTACGCACAAGATGGAGATGGAATCCGAGAAGGACCATATCATATCACATTATATATGCATGTGATGTTTATTCTTTGATGCATCTTATTTATGCTTATGTCTAGCTTAGAACTTGGTGGTAGCATTATAAGATGATCCCTCCTACTAAATATCAAGATAATAATATGTTCTTCCTTAGTATGCACCGTTAAGAAAGTTTGTCGTTTCGAAGCACCACGTGATGATCGGGTGTGATAGACTCTACGTTCGCATACAACGGGTCTAAGATAGTTTTACACACGCGAGTACTAAGGTTCTTACTTGGCAAGCCTAGCATGTACAGACATGGCCTCGGAAGATGAACCTAAAGGTAAAGCACAAGTCATATGGATAATATGATGCCCATATGATGCTCGCCATTGGAGTTGTGCCACCACTCGTGATGATCGGTCATGGCGTAGTGAATTTGGTTCGTGTAATCACTAAAAATGACTAGAGGGATGTCATTTTTGAGTGGGAGTTCACATAGTAATATGATTAAAGTTGAACTCAATTTATCATAAACTGAATTGAAGTGAATTTGCATAATTCATTGTAGTTACTAGCACTCGTTAACTACCTTGTGTTTAGCTATGATTGAGATAATATAACTATAGGATTCTGGAATTTTTACTTTATGAACTAGTATCGTATTGTTTTATGAGTGTCAGTCTAAAGTTTAAAGTACTATTGCAAACTTTTAGCAAATCCTCACTTACTCCATGAAATTCAATAAGTGGTATTGAATTAAGAGTGACAAATTCCAGTGTTAGTATCTAAGTATCATGCTTGCCTCCATGATTCTTGATATTGAAAATTGTTTTAATATCAACGTTATCTAGGAGCAGAAAATTGTTTCAGTAACCATCATCTGTAGAAGATATTATGATATCTGAAATAATGCTTGGTTGCAATATGATAGAATATAATTTTAGTAAGATACATGTTCTCATATTGTATGAGAATTTGCAAAGGTTGGAGATGCTAGGCGTCCTGATATCCCAAAAGGTTTTGGGAACTAACATTATATTCGTGATTTGTCCTTATGAGCTATAGTAGCTTGATCATGAAAGTTTTCATGATAAGGATGGATAGAAGATGTAGGTAAAATGTTTACTACATTAAAAGGATTGCTAAAAGGAATAAAATTTGAAAGAACACCAAACATTTAATGATGGTGATCAACTTCAAAGTGCAAGTCCAAAGGTATTAGTATTTGACTATACACGCTTTGGACTACATGTCATATGTATGTCACCACTATTAATGTTGATACATTCTTTTAAGAAGAAAAGTTAATTCTAAAAGAGAATCTGGTAAATATTTGGCAGAAAGGAAAAAGACTGAATAATTCTAGCTTAGGTATATAGATGATATACAGGTTATGGGTGTATTCTTTGCTTGTTAAATAATGTGGTTCTTGAGTATTGGATACCGGTATTGGATACCGAATTTGTTGGTATGAAGTGTCATACAGAACAACACAATTCATGAACTACAATGGCCTAAGTAGCTAGCAAAAGAATATGTGATGATTTTCATCAAAAACAAATAAAGT
The DNA here is from genome assembly GCA_910589775.1 of Avena eriantha. Taxonomy (NCBI): domain Eukaryota; kingdom Viridiplantae; phylum Streptophyta; class Magnoliopsida; order Poales; family Poaceae; genus Avena; species Avena eriantha. Next base: position 197,243,484 of record OU342742.1, on the reverse strand, counting down.
GTTATTGTGTTTTTTGTTGACATCAAAGATTCCCTTCAAGATTTGTATTTTAATAATTGTTATTTTGTTCCGGTATTATGAGAATAATGGTTATTCAAATAATTACCGTATTTCATAGAAGATGGATGAACTTTTACAAATCTAGTTAGATAAATCACATCCATAAACACTGATGTTAAAAGTCGCAAGACGAATGATTACAATATCACTTTTGAGTGACATCGTCGTTTAAATTATATTGGAAACAAAATAAGAAAAAACTCCATCTTAATGGATTTTTGTAGTGTTTTGATTTTGATCAATTGACGCTTGTGAAACTTTCCTGGAGATAATTAAAATCTCGTTCATAGGCCAAATAAGAATGAACGACTAAACTATTGGACATAATGCATGTTTATGTATATTGTCCATTATATGTAGTCATGAGCGATGGATTTAAACTTCATATGCTTTCTCCGAAATTTGAGTAAATAAATGTGTATATATACTTAATAAGGGAGAAGTATGAAACATTTGAAAATGTTCAAATGATTTCAGGATGAAGTGGAAAATCATTGTAATAAGAAAATAAAGAATTTATGATTGAATCATAAAGGAAAATATTTGAGTTACAAGTTTAGCAAAACACTTAAGATTTGAGGAATCGTTCCATTGACTTGCGTTTCACGAAACACCATAGGAGTATGGAGTGTTTGCAAAATGTGATCAAACCGTGTTTGACATGGTAGGATCAATGGTTTTATTTATAAAATTGCCATTATATTTTAAAGATTTAGCTTTAGTGACTACCGCTTTTACACTAAAAAGAGCTCCATCGTGATCCGTTGAAATGACACCATATGAGTTATGGTTTGGGATAAAATCCAAGTTGTCTTTTTCTTAAACTTTGGCATGCTAGGCATAAGTAAAATGTTTACCACCAAAGTCAGATGAGCATTTCTTTGTAGGTTATTCCAAATAACCGTTGGGTATTCCTCCATAGCACCAAAGACAAAAGTGTTTGTCGCTTGCAAACATCAAATATCTTGAGAAGGAATTTTTCGTGAAAAGTTAAGTGGGAGGACAATATAACTTTGATAATGTTATTAAACCTAAGCTATGTGTGATGAGTTGCACAGCGCCGGAAAGTGTTCCGGAGGCAGCCATAATGCTCATGTCTCCCGTGCCTCAAGGGTTGTGGTCGCAAATATCTAAGTTCATATTGAACCGTGTAGGTCAGGTAAACAATCAAATAGTAAGATTTGAGATTGAGTTATTAATTGTTTGCAAATGATGAACCGACTACATGCAAAGAAGCGATGATGGGCCCTGACTCCATCAAATGGCTTGAGGCCATAAAATCTATGATAGTTCCATACACGAGAAACCAACTTACTGAACTTGGAAGACCCTCTGGAAGGCATGAATCCTATTGGTTGTATTTGGATCTATAAAGAAATAGACATGGATGTTTCACATCTATGAAATAGTCGACATGTCAGTAAAGAGTTTACAACAATGTTCAAGGAGTTGAATACGACAAGATTCGATCTTTCGTAGCGATATTTAGTCTACACAGATTAGTGTACAACCACTACATATCCCAATTGTTGTATATGCTAGTTGAACAAACAAAACAACGTTCTTCTAATAGAATGGTTACCTAGGACGTGTAAATGACACGATTCGAAGGGTTTTGTTAAATCAAAGGATGCTAAAAGGGCATGCAAACATCAATAGTTGAAGTAAACATAGCGGAGTAGGAATCTTCACCGTGGTGAAAATTAAAAATGTTTAATTTCATCAAGGACGATGAAGATGCCCGCATTTGCAAGAAATTAAGTGGGAGCACTAAGACATATTTCTAAAACATTATGTATAATACATATTGTTGATTGGAAATGATGTATCTTTTATTTGACACAAGTTAAGAATTTCATTGAAATTAGATTTGGATGAAAGACTTAGGAAAAACCCGAATATTTGGCATCAATGTCTATATGGAAAGATTGAGACGTTGATATGGTTATGCCAAATTTACATAGATGAAATATCGAATGAGTTCTATATGGAAACAACGAGAATGGTTCTTGCCTCATGGATAAGGTTGAATCAAGATTCAAGTGTTTTGACAGTTGGTGAGTAAAAACACATGGATATCTTGATAAATGAGATTCAAGTGTTTTGACACTTGTGAGTGAAATCACATGAATATCTTAATCAATCATTCTATTATATGTACATATTCTGATATGTCCTATGCTCTAAATGTTATGAGCATATACCAGGGTGACTCATAAGATGATCATTGGACGATAGTAAGGATATTCTTATGATCTTTGGAAGAACTAAGAATATATTATGTATGTAGAAGTGATAGATAGTTCATTATAAGATGTTACATTGACACTATACAGATAGTTCATTGTAAGTTGTTACATTGACACTATACAAATAGTTCATTGTAAACTGTTACATTGGCACTATATAAATAGTTCATTGTAAAGTGTTACATTGGTACTAGTTTCGTCACAAGATACAAATTAAGTTTATCTCAATTTAGGCTATAGGTTAAGGTGGAACTGTGTAATGGAAGAAAGTTCCATGATGGATTTGGATGAGTTCCAAAGTTATAGACATTGTGACGGATACTATAATGAAAGGCTAAGTATAATACTACTATGGTAGCAACAAAGGAACTAGGTGTGGTTCACAATGGGCTAGTAATATGAAGATATATTGTATGACAATAATATCAACATGTTTTAAACCACATGGAACTAAGGTCTCACCAAATTTATACAAAGCCATCTCGTTAGAGAATGAGTGATGCAGTAGAGATGCAAAGACATGTAAATACACATAGATCTGGAGATTATGGTTACCACTAGCAAATGCGTATATACAACACCAAAGTGCCATAGGTGTTGAATGCGCAAGTATTTTCAAACTAGATTATTGACTCTAGTGCAAGTCGGAGACTAAAAGGAATATACCCGAGAGGCACTAATAAATTGGTTATTATCTTATTCCATGTTTATGATAAATGTTTATTTCTCATGCTATAATTCTGTTAACCAGAAACATTGATACATGTGTGATTTATAAACAAAAGAAAAGGTTCCTAGTAATGCCTCTCTTCATACTAGCTTGTTGATTAACAGATGATCAAAGGTTTCCTGATCATGAACATTGGATGTTGTTAATAACATGGTCATATCATTGGAGAATTATATGATGAACAGTCACCCGCGGTAGCTTTAGCAATACGATCAAGTCCTCAAGTTTATATTGGTATTGCATTCGTAGTAACTCAATGTCCTTAGACCATGAGATCACGTCAATCACTTTCACTGGAAAGGTACTTTGATTACATCAAACATCACTTCGTAACTGGGTGATTATAAAGGTGTCATCGGGTACTTGGAAAGTGTTAGTTGAGGCTCATGGATCAAGAGTGGCATTTGTCCATCCAGATGACGGAGAGATATACTCAGGGCCCTCTCGATGATATCACATTGACATAGCTTGCAAGCAGTGAATTGATCACTAGAATGTTATATTATGGGAACGAGAAAAAGAGTACTTGTTGGGAACGAGATTAAACAAGGTATGGATGATATTGAGTGATCGAATCTCAAACAAGTAAAATATTGCGATACAAAAGGAATTTGATTACAACAAAAAAAGGTTTAAACGATCATTGGATTTTCATGGAACTAGTGGGAGTCATTATGGATATCCAGATCCCGCTAATGATTATTGATCGGAGAATGTCTCGATCATGTCTACATAGTTCTCAAACCCGTAGGGACACACACTTAAGGTTAGTCGACGCAATTGAGTGGATAGGAAACATAGGAGAAGATAATGGACATCGTAGGAATTTGTTCTGATAAACCTACCGAAATGGTTTCGGTGTATCGGAATATCATCAGGGTTTGAATTCTTAATGTGTTCATTAAATGAAGTACTCATTAAATTAATTTTTCATTAAATGAGTGACATTAAATCAAGTGAATTAAAAGTGGTTTTAATGAAGAGACTCTTGATTTTTGAGTGGAGAATAAATGGGAGAAACTGGGGAGTGTTTTTATGTGAGTGGAGAGTCCACCCACATAATTGGGGAAGAGGTGGGGGCATCCATATGGCTGTGCGACATGCCCCCTCACCTATAAAAGGCCCCCCTCCTCTCCTCTCTCACACACACCATTCACCATTCCTCTCATATGCTCTTTGGTTGGCATCTTCCTCCCCTTCTAGCCTTGTCCATTGCCACGAGCAAGGTGATTAGGAGAAGCACTGCTCAAGATCCTCTCCACCACCATCAGCACCATGTAGTAGTGTTGGCGGAGTTCCCGAGGATCCGTTACTTCCGCTGCCCGGCTGGAGCAAGGGTTCGGGAGTCGTCGGCACACCATACGTGTGACCGATTATGGAGGAGTTGCCTCTTGTGGTGGTGATCATCTGCGCGTCCTTGAGGATGTTCGTGTACACTTTACATCATCCACATTTGTTTGTGAGAACATTATCCCGCATTATGGTCTTTGAGGGTGAGTCCATCTGACACCGTTACATGTATCTCCTAGATATGATCTTGGTGGTTGCAACCGTAGGAAATTTTTGTTTTCTATGCAACGAACCCCATCACCCAGTCCTCACCTAGCATATGGTTTATGGGGGAGTTTTTAATCATAGCATCTACCCTATTACTAATCAGGTTTTCAGCACCTATAGTGCTAGTGGGCATTTCTTTAGCAATAGTAGAAGAAGAAACTTGATTAGAAGAAGATCAAACCAAATCTCTATAACTAGTACTACCATGCAAGCCAACATGGGAAATTAAAGATGGAAAACTAACACACACAGTGTGCGCCATAGTAGATAACTTGTCGTGAGACAAAATAGAGAAAGGATTTTGGGAAATTATACATTTAAGCTTAGAAGCTGCTGGAAGGGGATTCTCCAAGTTGTTTATTATGGTAATATCTTGGGCCATTTCCAGAACATTTTACCCTTGTTCTGACCATATATATTACTCCGCCTTGTTCTGAAAATAGGACCCCACTTCTGCTTCTGGACAACCTTTTCTTTGGAAAGAACCTCACCTTCTTGTCCCACATGTAGATCCTCAACAAGGAGATCATTGCCAGGGCCAGCAAAGAGAGATCCATCCTCATTGGCTAGCTCCCTTTGCTGCAACAGGTTGATACATGCACGATCCTCATTTTTTGCACTTGTGATCCATTCCATTACCTTCTCCTTGGAGTAGACAAACTCATCCATGGGGATCACAAGGCTAGGACCAAGCTCATCACTACCTCTTTTCTTGATGTAGGCAGAGGCAACCTCTCTCACTTTCTTAGAGAGGTTAACAACAGCTCTTGTTTTTGATTTTTCAGTTGTGGAGGTACCTGCATTCCCACTACTTAGCTGCCCTGCCAATGAGGGCCCTTTTGATTTTTGATCATCCCTAGTTTTATCAGTATCCATCTCACTATCTATTTTTCACCTTCATGTCTTTCATGATCATCAGGGTTAGGAGGGTCCACATCCTAATCACCTATAGTACCATTTATTGCCCTTGGGGAGCCTTCCCCTTCAAAGAAAATTTGATAAAGGTGGTCATGCACCTCAAAAATCCTAGAAGCAAGTATCTCAGTGTTGTCCCTACACTTGATCTTGACTCTAACAGTTTCAAAGAAATACTTGAACATGTCCTTCCAATCAACATCCAATAGCAAGCCAAAAGCAGTGATGAATTGCAGGAGCACACTCCATCTACACTAGAGTGGATTCATGCCTCTAATCTGCACCCAAACTTCATAAACCTCTCTAAAGTAATCTAGGTACCCATTCTAGACATGTACCTTTACAAACACCCTTTTTTGGTAGGCCAAAGCTGGGGTAACTAGCCACTTCCACAACCCTAAGGTGAGGTGGAAACTTTACCAAGAAGTTAGAATCATCAAGCTTCCTACTGCCATGGCCAGTTTGTTTTGTAAATAGCAGCAAGCCCCTGGAAAAGCTCCTCCTTGGAGATCTCCGCCTCACCAACATACACCAAACCAACATCCTAAACTGCAAGAATATCCACCTACTGGAAAGGCAGCTCAATGTGATAGAATCCCAAACTAGGAGTAGCACTTCCTATGAACTTGGCCAGTATATGAGGCTGATTTCTAATAGGCCACACATCCACTTCATGTCCCACGAATCTGCAAATGAAACAAGTTTTTCGAAGAATGCAAGATGCCTTGTGATGGCCTGGGTCCCCACTATAACATCCCAATTTCAGCAACCCTGATTTGTTGTCCAAAATGCAAAAATCAGGGGGAACAAAAACTTTTTCTTGTACCTGGTGCAGTGTTGCTTGTTGTTTGTTTGTTCTTGTGCATGTAGGTGTATACCATATGACACCCCTTACCTCACCATCAGTTGACAAAAGCTAGTTAACAAAACGATCTTTGCTCATTTTTCATATTCTCAAATGTTCTGGCATTTCAAAACCTGAGCCAAGAAGCCTTTGCAAACCAATTATTTTAGTAGCTTCTATTAATCAAACTATGGAGAGCTACATAACATAATCTCCTTATGTTTTCAAGACAGAACCTTCTACTAGTCTTATCTCTAGATTTAACAAAACCTTTTTATGAAACATTTGAATTCTACCCTTGGTAGAGATACCAAGAGACCCTCATCTTATTGCAAACTACAACCTTTCAAAATACCCTTTACCTCAAGCTAAGCTTGATGGTAACCCTAGTAGTAGTTGATTTGTTTGTAAGAAGAGTTGCCTTGATCTGCTGTTTGATTTGATTTCTTAGAAGTAGTATGATATGCCCTAGAAGCTCATCCACTAGGATCAAGATACTTCAAGATCACCAAATCCTAAGAAAGAATACAAGATGGATCTAGTCCCTAGGCACCAAATGATCATCTAAAACCCTTAACCAGATCAATTCGGAAGGTAACCCTTCTAGAAGCTTCCAAGTCAATGAAGACCAATATCAAGCATGGATCCTTTCTACTCAAACTACACTTCAACATCATCCACTTGATGATGCTTGGGTACCTTGCAACCCATCAAAAACATCCCCTCTCATGCTCTAGTCAAAAACCCTAAATCTGCCAAATTTGGCTAAGTCTGGAAAACTATTTCCAGCATCACCTTTTTGAATACCTCCCTTTCTCAACCCTTGTGCATTATTGGAAATTAACTTGAACCATCTTGTTACCCATACTAAGTACTACCAAGGACAACCTTTTCCCTTGGATAGACCATCCTCCAACCCACTAGTTCTTGATGATTTTGCAGGCAAGATAATAACTTTTCCTGCAAATCTAGTCAACATGCCTACTTTGATAGAAGCTCACACCACCATCCAACCTTCTATGGACCAAATACTTGCATGGTTATGTTCTACTCATATAGGTCTATCATTACCTACTTCACTTGTTCCAAGTGGATCTTTGTGCTTCCTAAACCCACAAGGTTTTGGAGGCTAGTGGATAATCTGCTTTGGCAGGCTTATTTCATTCAAAGTTTGAAAGCATATCTTGGTGAACTCAAACAATATCAAGCTCAAACCTCTGTACCATGTTGATCTACATCACTTGGTCTATCCATCCATCTATCCCATGCCCTAAGGGGAGATCTGAGCTCCAAGATACAACATGGTTTTGATGGTATGGAATTAACATCACCCTAGATCCTTGATCTAGGGTATTCCACCAAAATCAACTTGGATTCTCCAATCCCAAGGTTGCAAATGCTTGCTACACCTGGTATACATCATCTAACTTGATCATCAAGATTTATCAAATATTACCCATAATTATTTTGGCTCCAAATCAATTTAATTCTTTAAAAGACAAAATTCTTCAAAACCTCTTCCATAAGGGAAAGTTTGGTTTGTGCCAAAACACTTCCCCAACTTTTGGCTCAATTGACACCCACATATCAGACCCCATCTTTCCACTTCAAAATATATATTTTTGAAGAGCTTTATTATTTCTTTTTGCACATTTCCTTAAATGCCTGAAATGGAATAATAATTGTTTTAAATACTTTTATGTTCCAATAAATCTTGGGAAAATTCCCCTAGGTGTGTATTCATATTTGGAACCATCTCACATCAAAAACTCCACCTGTCCAGTGTAAAATTTTCAATTGATCTTCTAGAAACTACTTCTATACTTTTTGAATAAATGATTTTAAGTGGAATTAAAATCCTCTAAAAAATCCCACATAATTCCTAGAGGTGTGTCTTGACCTCATCTACACCCCAGTACCATTTGTTCATCTGGTCCAATGCAAGTTTTTGGAACTTGCTTCACATGCACCATTTGATCAAACTCTAGCAAACTAAGCAAATTACCTCCAAACCCCATCAAAGCTTTCCCAGCACTTCTCCACAGCAACTCCACCTCCCCTGGTCGTGCCCACACTGTAGCAACACTATAGCAACATTGTAGCAACTTACACCTCTTGTCTCTAGTGCTTGTCCATGATGGAGACACAAGCCAACCCCTCTTTTTCCTTGCCCTCAAAGCTTTGCAATAGCTGTCCCTACTCCTCTCTGACCTGCAGCCCGTCCAAATACCACCCTCCCCGCCCACAACATCCTCTCCCCCTGGTTTCCCTCCTTCCTTCCTTTCCCCATGGACCAAGTCCATGATGGAGTACTCCCTCTCGGTTAAATAGGCCAGAGGCCACCCCAGCACCCCTGCCTCGGCTCATTTTCCCTCCTTCCCTTCCACTGCACACCACCCAGAGCCACTCCTCCCCATCTGCTCTGTCCTGGCCAGGATAAAGGAGAGAAGAACTCTCGGCCGTTTTCAAGTATTGAGGTCTAGATCTCCCTCCCCTGCTCCTTCCTCCCTGCATGTGGCCTCCTAGTACTCCTCGACCTCTTCTTCATCTAATCCACCTTGGTTTTTGCCCAGGGACCGCTGCTACTGACGGCACCGACGAGCTCCAACAAAGCCCGACGCGGACGCCATCACGCGAGCGAGTTCCCGGCGTCAACCCTGCCTTCCCGCCCCTCTCCTGGACCGTCGCATCACTCCGCATCGCCCCGCACTCCCCACGTCGCCGGAGATGGTCTTAGGTGAGCTCCCCGTACACCCCTGGCCCGCTCTAGGGTTCCGTCCGCCGCCGCTCGATCGCGGGAGGACGAAGCACCGGGGCCATCGATCAGCACTTGATCGGACGGCCCATATCGGCGGATACCCCTTCGCCCCCTCTCGCTCGCTGACGACCAGGACCCACCGGTCAGCTTCAAACTGGCTCGCCGCGCACGCCTTCGCCCCAGTGGGCCGTATCCCCCTGGATCGGCCAATCCCTCCGTAGATCAAGCCCAGCAGCCCCTGCCCTTTTTCCTTTTTAAATTCCTTTTTCCAGATCTATTGAATACCTGACCAATATATATCCATATGAAAATGGAAAATGGGGTATTTCGTCCAAATAAAATCCTTATCATGTTCATGTGTGTTTTGTGCAACATGCAGAACTGGTCACTTGCCAAAAAAAATTTATTATTTATTGGCATTAAATCCACTAAACTGTATCCTTTTCACTAAATAATTTCCACAGTGAGTTGTACATACCCAAATAATATGATTCAAAGTGCCTATGAAAGGTAGTTGATATACCTCTCTAATAGCCCTTGTCTCCAGCTAAGTGGAACTATAGATCTGAAGATATAAAAATGACAAGATTAATTATATTCTGTCTTTAGGAAATTCTCTAGGCTAGTCCATGATAGCTTTTACCCTAATTCCAACTCTAATGGATTATCTACATCCATATCTAACTAAACCTAAGAGATCAAGAATTATTGGGATTCTGATGAATTTTAATGAATTAAACATTTCTGTCCCTAGTGTTTTCACTAGATAAATCACTACTTTGACTTGAAACTTCAAAAAGAGTGATTCCAGTTGGTACTGGTAGGTATTTACACTACCTATCCATTGCCCTTTACCTAAGATCAAAAGCCTCTGTAGATTAAATCTGATGAAAAAGACAATTTGTCTACGGAACTGCCTTTGGGAATTTACTGAGGGCATTATGGTAATTATTTTTGGAGTGATTCCAACTCTCAGTGAATAAGTACATCGAGACCTACCTAATCACCCAAGAAAATAATTTTTGGACATACAGAACAATTCTGGTGAATTATTTCCTAAAACTAGAGCTTTTATCCCTAGAATATTCATAAGAAATTAAACAAAAGTGATAAATTAGTGAAACCACTTTTGTTGGCTTCATTGGTACACAATGGTATCATACTGAATAGGTCTTTGGTCCAAAACCCCCTCTTAGGTAGTTCCTCGACAATAAACCCTATGGGGTGTTCATTCCCTTCTCCAAGGCCATCTCAACCTCCTAAATCCAACCCTCTCAAAACCTACTGATTTGAGTAACATGTGGTATGTTCTTATTGCTATATGGTTTTGATGCTTGAATGCCTTGTTTGATTGTGGACTTGTTTGTTTGCATGTATACTCGATGACGACGATAGTTGCGCTTGTATTAACGCCGAGAAGAAGTGGTATCTATTATTGCTATTGGTCTTCTAGGTGATCTAAAGAAGAAGTCCAGGGACATTATGCCATATTGCTAATCTCAGGCAGGCCACTTTATTGTTCATAAGCCTCGTCCTACTGTTTTACTTATGCATGTTTTATCAACTACTTATTAAAACAGCATTGTTTTACTATATGTTGATATGTATATATATATGGTAGTGGTTTGGCTCCTCCGAACTACTACACTATTGTACTACTAAGTACAACCCCCTTGGTGATACCTACTCGTTCCTAGTAGAATAGATGGTATTACACCATACCCCTTTGGAGACCCCGATTTAGCCGAAGCAAAAGCTAGAGGATGGGAAGACCTGGAACATGGTTTTACCAAATGTTTTATGAGAAAACCGTGGTGAGGTGGGACCTCCCAAGAGATGTTGAGGAAGAAAAAGGTCTTTGTTTTTACAAAGTGCTGAAGGAAAACCGGAGTAAAAAGGTTTACAAAAACGCACCTGGTTCTCTGCAGTTTTGCTAGAACAATTAACCCGTGCAACCACATTACTCTGGTATGGGACAGGGCTGGATTTGAAGTTTGTCTATTCCGGTATGAGCTGCCTCGCAACAACTACAGGGGATCAGGGATCCCTAGAGGGTGGGCCTTCTCCGATATAGGTCCATGTGAAACATCGACCTAGAGAAGGAACAAAGGGTCGGTAGGCCTCCACGCGTTACTATGAGCCCCTCATTGAAAGTGCACACATGGGACGTGCACTAAGCGCTCCGGTTGGTCCTCGCCCGATGTCCCGGTGTTGAGGGGATTAACACTCATAGGGTGGGCACTTGTATTGGAGTGGGAATCCGGAGAGTCTTGATCGGTTACTCGGCCCACGATCGGTGAAGATCAGGGTAGTGTACCCGGATGGTGTGGGTAAAGTGTAAAACCTCTACAGAGTGTAAATCTATTCGAATAGTCGCGTCCGCGGTCATGGACGGTTGGGAAGGTTGCTGTAGAGCGGTGCTGGTTTTGTTTTCAAAAAGGATTTCGGAAAAGAAATGTTTTCGAAATGTTTGGACCATGGGATGGTCGGAAAGGATACCTGCTTTGACCATGGGATGGTCAGAGAGGTATGGAATGAGCTTGGTCGTGGGACGACCTGAAAACGGGAACAAATGGGTGACCTAGTCCTAACGTTTTCCAAAACTTTTCAAACAGATTTCCAAAAAGGTTTACAAAAGTTTTCAACCAAGATATGTAGAGGCTATATCTACAAGAGACACTATTTGAGAAACGAACCTCTCTTGGAGCCCTCCTACCACCACAACCAAAATGCATATCCTCCTGTTATTACTATTCTCTTAAGGTGGTTTGCGAGTACATTCAAAGTACTCACTAGCATTGTCCCTGGCTATTAACTTGGCTAGATCTCAAGAAGAAGATGAGGATGGCGACTATGCGAGCTAGGACGTTCTCCCAGTCAGCTGCCTGTAGGTTAAGGCATGGCTCGGGATATGCGCTTGATGAATTCCGCTGCTGATCATTGATGTAGCCCTAACGGCATTTATGTAAGTCTTGTAAATTCGTTATATTCTCGGATGTTGTAATGATACTTGTCGGTTATGTGCCACGACTAACTAATCATGGGATCGTGGTTGTATGCATAATAGGGATTCTCGGAGGATTAATCCGGGGGCCCCACACCCACAATTGTAACATACTACTTCAGCATAAGGTCCACTTTTTCCACTAGCATCTGAGTTAGAATTAACAGAAGTTTCTTTGCTTGATTGACCGTCAGTGGATCTGACTGAGATAGAATTATCTACAGTAGCACCTCCTTTCCCTTTTTCTTTGGATTGCTTTGACTGCTTCTCCCACCTGACTGCCTAGGCTAAGTTTGTTGTTGCTGCGGTTGCCAATTCCCCTAAGCCATCAAGGCTGCTACCATTGGTTAGGGAACTAACCTTGGAAACCCATTAGGGAAAAAGCATTAGGGAATTGCTGCCAAGGAGCAAAACCTAAAGGGGGAACTGATGGTAGGGGCCTTGCTGCTGCATCGGAGGTGGCATGCCCATCGGCTGGTGGGGGAAGACAAACTAAGGTTGATGTTGTTGTTGCCACTTACCTCTTCAAGCCGCTCCACATGGCCTCGAGGTTTACTCATCTTCCAGTCCTTCACTACACAATGCACAAAAAATTGTTGAATGGTGCGTTTGGGGGTGGAACTCCACTCAGAAGTCTGGAGGCAAAGATATCGGATGGGAACCAACAAATTGTCCCTCGGTGTGGTAGGCATGCAGTCACAGATCGAGAAACTTCTCGCCGCCACTAGGTTCGCCCTTATCCAGATGAGCATTGATTACCTACAAGAGCACAAGTTCATCAGAGCATGTTTTTGTGGAAGTATTAATTCCAATTTTTATATTGATCCCAATAAGGAGCCTAGGTAAGTGTCTTTATGCGGCGTCTCTGTCACACCCAAGGTGTCATGTTTTCTTGAGTAAATTTCCTTCAAGTGTTGACAGTGGAAGGGCGTGAGTGACTAATAGAGGAAACTTGAGTAAAGGAAAATGCGAGAACTAAATAACATGAAAATAAAAGCGAGAAAAGTGTTCGGGGTTCCTGCAGATGAGAAGTTAGACACGGAGAGAAAAGGTTCATGGTAGTAGTGAATGTGCCAGGTGAATGAAACTGAATAAGTGATTGTGATACTTCTTATTCATATGTGAGTAGGCAAGCAACCCGTATACCGACTAGGAGTTATCTTGGTAAATTATTCCAAGTCCCAGTGATCCATCTACCTATTGCCACAATAATGGTTAGCACATTAATTAAGGTCTTTCGACCAGATCAAGGCTTTAATCTTGATGGTTCCTTGTTATCCTCAAGTACTACTAGCTCCTCATTGATATCGGCCATGTAACTCGGGGGTCGCCGATTTGCTAGTAAACAAGTTCATAGCTATGAGATCTCTGGATCATGTTATCCGGACCCTTAAATTGGACAACAAGCATTAGGAAAACATAGATATTCATTCTCACAATATAATAATCATGAAAACAATCACAATTGGATGAAAAAAGGAGACACAACACATCTTACCAATCCCCTACGTCTCCCACGCCTATAGGGATTTACTCAGGCATGAGAGGGAGATAGATCAAAGGCATAATAATAATGCAAATGGGAATCATCCCAACTTTACTGTAGCGAGCCAAAATACCGTTTGAGGATCAAATCAATTGCAAACCAAAGTAGATCAAAGTATCACACCCTAGTCTTACAAGTGCCAATCTCTCTCAGTACAAGTGGGGAATGATGGCGAAGTGGACGATCGAGAGGCTAGGGATCATCGAAGAACGAGATGATGCTCTTCTCCTTCTTTAGATCTGGTCTACCCTCTCCTGGAGTTGTTTGCGGCGGATGCGCTCTGTTTTTCATCCCCCTCCTTCATGAAAGTTTCTTATATTGATATAACGGAGGTGAAGGAGTGTGATAGCGTGGACGGTACGAGCGCGTCTTGACCGTACTAGTGATCAATATGGCCCATGTACACCTCTAATGAGAGGGGCTTCAATTGGGGATTTCTTGCTTCACATGTAATTATCCCATAAATGCTCTCAGATCTTCCAAAAGTGTTCATTACCTAAAACCCAACACAAGAAACCAACATTTCGCTAATTTGCAAGGTTAACATTAGTTAAGGGGTGAAATCCACTGAAACCCTGCGAAAACCAAGGGAAAATCATCAATAGAAGTGTTGAAATTTGGAGCTATCAACCTCCCCAAGCTTATCTATTACTCGCCCTTGAGTGGCAAAACTATAATGAATAATAGCGAGAAACTGAATCAAGAGGGAAAACTCACAAGTTCAAGGTTGTAGCATATTCCATTGTCACAAATTTTGCAACCTTAAACATGAGCATAATATATGTGAACAATTGCACTTAAGTTCGCTTCCTAACCGCATATACGTCACTAGATAATAATTCTTAAACTCAAAAGAGACTGCCAAAATTTTGGTTAGGCTTGCGAATCAATTCTTTTCAGTATTCCTCTTTTATGAGAGTAGAAATGGTTTTAAGCAAGGATGCTTCAGTCAAATTAAGGGTGCGCAAGTACATGTCAAAATAAGAATAAACTTAGAGTTTTTCATTAACACCCACTTGGAAAATCGTGGCAATAGAACATCCCATCTCTTCCTTGTTTTTCAAGAAGTCTAGTTTTTTAGTGGTGAGGTGATGCCAATACTCTCATAAGGATCAAATATTTTCAGCTCATATCTGGTGAATTATGGTCTTGTTGCTCAAGTACTTGGGCCCATGGAACTAAAAAATTCCCATCATAGCAACGCTACAAATATCTAACCAACTCATAACCGAAATCTAAGATGAACTAAAGATCGTTTGTAGGCCATAGGAGTTGTTGGTTCCATGAAGTTTGGGTACTCTCGTAATTATTTTTAAATAAAGTATCTCTTTTCAGCTGAGCAAATCATGTTTGGCATCTCTCTCAACCACCGTAAAATGTTTGTTCGATCAAACAATTCTTTCCAAAAGGTGTTATCAAGTCAAACCATTAGGATGCAGGGTTGAGCGCTACTAAGATTAAAACCTTAAGACAAAAAAATGGCACCAAAGCTGTCAATAAGACACTTTCTCTTATTCTTAAAAGATTGGAGTTTAACCCAACCGGTTTGTTTTTCTAACCAATCGTAATTGACATAAGTCAAAACCAAATTAGTAACATTATCCTTGAGATTGAGTTCTAAAAGATAACGAGCTAAGCATGGAGTGGAGCTCAAGTGCAACCGAACAAACATGGTATGTTCATGAATAAACTTATAGAAGGAGGGAAAATAGGAATTTGATACCTCCTCTTTCTTGCTCATCTCTCACTTGGGTCAACTCCTCGTGTTCTTCTCTATATCTAAGTCACTTGAAGTGGATAACTTGTAGAAAATTAAATAGATAGCCGAGAGAACTTCGCACAAAACAAGATAAAATCTTGTCTAATTGACATGGGTATGCCTAATAGGCACTCGACTACAGCCTACCTGGATCGGCTCGACGGAAGGCCCACTCGACGAATTGCCAAGGTCCATGACGCCTATGACGGTTCGAGTGGTATGAAGCTCATATGGAAACGGACTCCCAAACGCACAAGACAAGGATACCTCAAGTCTAGAGTTTGAATACAACTTATAACCAACTCGTATTGGTACCTGAGACCTAGCCTCCCCATATATAAAGGCTAGGAGGGTCCAACGAGAAGGCATCCTCTCCCCCAACAGGCAATCTCTCTCAATCCTGACACGCTATGCCACAATAGATCTAGACACCATAAAACCTAGCACCTACGCCAGATCTAATCTGCGCATACACCGCCATCGGTGACATTGTAATCCTTGGGGTGGTTCATCAATCAAGAGCAGACAAGCAGGAGTAGGGTCCTCTATGAGGCCTGAACCTGGGTAAACCTTGCGTCCCTGTGTGCTTGTTTGCTAGCCGATCGAGACTTTCAGCGCTCCCTCCTTCTCCAAAACCCAAGTCCATAACAATGGGCATTGATGAGTTAAACCCTCGTCAATTGGCGCCGTCTGTGGGCACTGGCCGCGCTGATGTTGCGATCTCGACGGCCCCATCACCAGCGATCTACGATTCGACGACTATTGGAGGTCAGATCTATTTCGGCTCTCTCATCAGCAAAACAACGACCGGATCACGTCCGATCGATTCGTATGCGTCGGCGCGCATAGCTTCATCATCGACATAGCCGCCACGGCCAATCTTAACTCCAACACAGGCATAGGGCTCGATGTCAACGTCGTCCTCCCGCTTGGTTGATTGGATCTACGAGTTTGAAGATCGAAATTTTTATTTTGAAAGCTAGACGATCGAGTTGCTGCAAGACCTGCTGCTTAATTATGTCGGAAATAGAACCGGTATCACACCCGAGCAGTCAAGACTCACCTAGTCACATGAATCACCGTGGTACTCGCACGTGAAGTCCCAATGAGTTTGTGTCAGGCAGACAGATCAAAGAGTAAAAGAAATCAGATGCAGCTACAATTATGGTGTTGTTAGTGATACCATATGAAGACATGTGAAGTCATGGAAAACCAGATGGGGCAAAAGGTGAGGCAAAAGTATGTACGGATCGAAAATAAGTTACTAGCATGGAGGCATGGAGATATACAACTCACACGTGCGTGAGAATCAAAAAATAAATTATGAGCACGAAAGCTATGGGGCCATACAAACAGAACCAAATTAAAGTGTGCTATAAGGAGAGCGTCTAGGCGTGTCGTCAACTGCACGGAAAGAAGAGTTGAAATTGGACCGATCGCATGGCGTCGACTCTCTCTCTGGAAAAAGTCCGGCGGACTACGTAACGTGGAGCTCAATCCGAAGAAACAAAAACTGACGAGTCGGCTGCGTCGATTCCATCCGATATGACGATTCTAGGATGACAAAAAATCCAATGACCCCGTTATGCCGGCTTCGTCGCGCGAACCGCAAAAATCTTCGGCTCTCTCGGCATTGGCGACTCGCTACCCGATGCCACGTCGACTCTGCACACCATACAACATGCAGGTTACATCTACTACATCAACCACGCTGACTCAACACTCAGGGGCTCCGCCGCCGCCGCCGCGTGACCCGCCATGATTTTCGGCTCTAGTGACTCGGGGGCTCTTTCGACTCCGTCGTACGACCTGCTTCGGTCCTCGACTCCAATGACTCGGAGGCTCCCTCAGCTCTGACGATCCGCTATGGTCTTCGGTTGTGGTGACCCACCGCGATCTTCGACTACAGCGATCCGTTGCGGCCTTCTACTTCGGCGACTCGGAGACTCGTTGCTCCAGTGACCCGCTACAATCTTCGTATGTGGAAAACCGCTTCCACCATCGGTTTTGGTGACCTGCTACCACGTCGACCCCGGTCCGTCGCACTGGCTCTCGGATGCCGCTTCGACTAAATCAACCACATCGAATCTACACTTGCGGGCTCCATCGACTCTGCCGCGAGGCCCGTTGCCTCCTTTGGATGCGGCGACGCGTTGCGGTCTTCGACTCCACCGACCTACTGAGTCTTCGACTCCATCACGTGACTTGTTACGGTCTTCGGCTGCGGCGACACGCTGCGGTCTTCGACCTTGCCAACTTATTGTATCTTCGACTTGGTCATGCGACCCGCTGCCGCGTCGACTAAGTCCATGATTGCATCAACTTCGTCCATGGCAACTGCCAATAAAGCTAAGTTTTCCCTCTACTTAGATCTGTTTCTTTTTTAACGCGCACTCGGAACACTTGGGGGCTACGCCCTCTTCGAGTAACCTAATGTGCCGTCGACTCCGCGCACTCGAGCACCTCATACGCGACAGCCCGAGTAGCTAATTCTGCCTGATCGTTGAATCCTTCAACTCTGAGTGCCTCGGCAAGGTACTGAGACTAAGGGTAATCAGGCTAACGAAAAGGCCTAGCATACAGTGCAAAAGTGTTGACTCGATTGGCACCAGAAAATATTATTGACAAGTCGACAAGCAAATACTCTTTATAAGATATAGATACTTCACAATTCTTTGCATTTTCTGTAGCTTACAAAGATGTTGACTGCATCGAGCTATTCTATCGGATCCTTCAACAGGAGTCGAAAAAATAAATGACTACGCCATACACTCAAGACCCGAGTCGAGTCCCTCCTCGGATGGTTGCATTGCTTGATGCGACACACACGCGACATTGGTCGCGCACCCGACAGAAGTGACTGCGTTGACTCCATCCGCATCGTCGACTCTCCTGGCTAATCGCCGCATGACTCCGCTACACCGACTCCAACAAAATCGTCGACTCTTGGCTCCTTATGTGTGAGATGCTGACTCGATGTACTTCCGGGCCAATGGTTTCTCCTAGCGTGATTTTCGACTATGACTGCAAGATACAATTCTCGAGTCTCTGCCCGAGTCTACGACTCCGCCAGACACTCGGGGGCTACTCCAAGCTGGAGCGCTGGTCGCGCATATACAAGATCCTCGAGTGACACGCTCTGAATCCTCACTCAAATCCACGATTCGACTAAGGACTTGGGGGGCTACTCCCATAGGGAGCACTGGCCGCGCACCTGAAGAAATTTGTGAAGATATCCAAGCATCATAAAAACCCTTCACTCGAATCTACGATTCGATTGTGAACTTCGGGTTACTCCCATAGGGAGCGCTGAAAACATATTCGACTAAAACAAGCAAAAGATGAAAGCAGTCGC
The DNA here is from genome assembly GCA_910589775.1 of Avena eriantha. NCBI lineage: Eukaryota > Viridiplantae > Streptophyta > Magnoliopsida > Poales > Poaceae > Avena > Avena eriantha. The sequence goes on along the minus strand of OU342742.1, from coordinate 197,224,707 downwards.
AAAATGTTTTTAGTCCCCACTCGAGTCTACGACTCGAATAGGCACTCGGGGTCTACTCCCATAGGGAGCGCTGGTCACGCACCCTATGATTATTTTCCTTGTATATCGTACTGTGTGTCGATAACATCCACACTCGAATGCTATGGCGACTCCGCCACATATTTTCCCTGCAAAGATATTACGTCTCCTAGGCCACCCGAATCATCTCCGCGATGACAAAATTCGGATGCCGCGCTTACAGCGTGAAGATAAGACCTGAATAAGGCCTGGCAACGCATCTGCTGAGGACTACCAGAGATATATCCGTGCCTGCAGGTACGATGAATATGGCTTAACGGACGCGTTGAGTGCTCACACCCATACACTGGAATTCGACTCCTGTAAGGCCTCCGCGGCATGAGTCGAATTACGCCAGCAATTTCCGAATTCGAGTCCAGGGACTCGAGTTTGAGTATGTGGCGTTGTTTTTGCCCTAGAGCAATTAACTGGTCCCGATCCTTCAAGCGCACCAGGCACGTTTACCATCATCCCTATGAACTACTATAAATTCAAAAGGACCGATGAACTTCCGGGTGAAGTGTTTCGCAGTCGGCACAATTGTCGACTCCGACATCCTAATGCAAGACTCAAGACTTCTAAGTCTCCATCCGAATCTACGATTCGCATGGACACTCGGGGGCTACTGACATGGGTATGCCCAATAGGCACTCGACTACAGCCTACCTGGTGCGGCTCGACGGAAGGCCCACTCGACGAATTGCCAAGGTCCATGACGCCTATGATAGTTCGAGTGGTATGAAGCTCATATGGACACGGACTCCCAAACGCACAAGACAAGGAAACCTCAAGACTAGAGCTTGAATACAACTTGTAACCAACTCGTATTGGTACCTGAGACCTAGCCTCCCCATATATAAAGGCTAGGAGGGTCCAACAAGAAGGCATCCTCTCCCCCAACAGGCAATCTCTCTCAATCGCGACACGCTACGCCACAATAGATCTAGACACTATAAAACCTAGCACCTACGCCAGATCTAATCTGCGCATACACTGCCATCGCTGACATTGTAATCCTTCAGGTGCTTCATCAATCAAGAGTGGACAAGCAGGAGTAGGGTCCTCTACGAGGCCTGAACCTAGGTAAACCTTGCGTCCCTATGTGCTTGTTTGCTAGCCGATCGAGACTTCCAGCGCTCCCTCCTTCTCCAAAACCCAAGTCCATAACAATGGGCATTGATGAGTTAAACCCTCGTCACTAATATTTTTGGGTTTTTCTTTTATGAGTGCGAGCTAAAAGTAAACATGCACTAGAAGAAAAAATATCAAAAGAAGAAATGAACGCAAAAGGTGGGGAGGAGTTCAACCTCCCTAAGCTTAGGATCTTGGCCTATCCTTGATCAATTATCGCTGCCATCGTTGGGCGACAGCTGCTGGTATGGGAAGTACGGATAGGGGTTCGGGAGGCCAGTAATGAAGGAAGTGAAGTCTTGGGTGAGGTTTTCTATGTTGGAGTTCACATCGTGCAACGTATTTTCCATGTTTTCGATGCTATGCACCACCTGGTCAAAGTCACTCCTCGGGACATAGTTGAATCTTGCTTGAGGTGGAGGCATACCTTGCTGCTGGTATTGGGGAAAAGTTTGTTGATGTTGATGTTGTTGACCATAGTCATCCCAGCTTGTGGCGTTCCAATCTTGCCCATCATGCTCTTGCTGCTGTTGGCTGCTGGCTACGTTCTCCCTGTTGGAGTTTCCTCCCGGGGGCACAATCCTCCTCGAGGAGATCATTGCCTCCTGGAACTCTTCCTCATTGAGGACCCAACTATGTTTACCTGGCAAACTAAAAGCTTGGAAAAATGGAACCAAACTTGGTGGAGATCACTATTAGGCTCAAATTAAAACTGATAAGCACAAATGGAGCGTTGGGGCTTATAGACCCCCATGAATTTGGTGCTAGCCATGTGAATGTCATCAGGAAACTTACTGCCAGCCACAGCTCTCTCATGGGGCATGACAAACTCGTTTGCGTAGGCGATCTGAGTGATCAAGCCACCACAGCGGATGTCACCCGAGTGAGCCGACCTTTGGCGGTGGAAGTGTTGGATGAGCAAAGCACCCAAGTTTACCTTATGCTCCATCTCGGGATGGAGAGCCATATAAATTACACTTATCTCGGGGCATGCCATTTCCCCGGTATCTCCCTTCCAAAAATAGAATTCGCCAAGAAGGTGGTGAAGTAGTAGATAGTGGGATTCTAGATAATGGCGCTCTTCCTGCACAAATAATCGGTATTCCAGTGGATAGAAATCTGCTCCCAAGCATGCATTGCCTCTACGAGGACATCATCAGTGGTATTGCGCTCTCCCTCGTGAGAGAACCCAAAACAATCGCAAAATTGATAGAAAGTGAGGTTGTCGGGTTGCCCATTGAGCATGAAACTTATAGTGCAATGACGCTTGGTGGCTCAAAATATATCGAGCTCGTTGGAAACCCCAAGAGGAAGGTGTGATGAGCACAACAACAAGTTTTCCCTCAGTTATGAAACCAAGGTTAACGAACTAGTAGGAGCAAGGAAACAACTGCAAGGTGTTGCTAGCAACTTGGAATCCTGCACAACACAACAACCGAACTTTGCCCCAACTTACAGTGAGGTTGTCAATCTCACCGGTTTTTCTGAACACAAAGGATTAAACGTATAGTGTGGAAGATAGTAATTGCTTGCAAAAAGTAAACAGTAGATGGTATATGAATGGTAAAAGCATGGACCAGGGTCCATAGTTCACTAGAGGTGTTTCTCCTTAAGATAGATAGCATGTTGGGTGAACAAATTACAATGAGGTAATTGACAGATTTGAGAAAGCATAACAATGCATATACTAGACATCTTGATTCCTATGATATTTGATTGGGCATTACAACATTATACATAGACCGTAATCCAACTGCATCTATAACTAATAATCCACCTTCAGGTTATCATCTGAACCCCTTCCAGTATTAAGTTGCAAGCAACAGATAATTGCATTAAGCAAAGTGTGTAAAGTAAACAATAGGATCGCCTCATGGGCAAAGGATTGTTGTTTTCTCCCTAGTAGCAACAACACATCTACAACCTTAGAGATTTATGTCACTTCCCCAAATTACTAGAGGCATGAACCCACTATCGACCATAAATACTCCCTCTTGGAGTTGCTAGCATCTACTTGGCCAACATAGCTACTAACGATGGAGAGAATGCAAGATCACAAATAACATAGACATGATAGAATCAATAATCAATCCTAAATAGCATCTCAATATCCATCGGATCCCCGCAAACACAACATGTAGGATTACATAGATGATCTTGATCATGAACGGAGCTCACAAGATCTAAACATGATAGCACAAAGGACGAGAACCAACCATCTAGCTACTACAAGGACCCGTAGTCCAAGGATGAACTACTCACGTATCACTCCGGAGGCATGAATGGTGATGAAGAAGGCCTCCACGGTGATCTCTCCCCTCCAGCAGGGTGCCGGGAAGAGCTTCGGATCCCCCCCGATCTAGGGATGGAGATGGCAACGGCTATAGACTCTTTCGTGGATTTTTGATCGGGTACTTAGGGTTTTCGTCCCGGGAGGCTTTTATACGTGAAGGGGCAAGGTCGGTGGAGCACCAGGGGGCCCACACCCCTGGTGGCGCCCCCCAGGCCACGCCACTACCAGGTGTGGCCGCCCTGGTGCGCCACTTCGGCTGCCCTTCGGTCTCCGTATTGCTTCGGGTAAAATATTGACTTTCGCTTTTGTCTCATCCAATTCCGAGAATATTTCTTTACTAGCTTTTCTGAAACCAAAAATAGCAGAAAACAGGCAACTGGCACTATGGCATCTAGTTAATAGGTTAGTTCCATAAAATGTATAAAAATACCTCAAAGTGTGAACAAAACATAAGAAAGTAGATACTAAACAAGCATGGAACATCAAAAATTATAGATACGTTTACGACAAGTTTTCGGACAATGCAATATCAAAGTTATCAAAGTTAAGAACAAGCAATATCAAAGTTCTGAATCAATCAACAAGTTTTGGGACAATGCACATTAAACTAAGAATGACCACTATGCTCTCTTAATAGGTGCATAAAGATAGAAGATGGAGACTCAACATAAAAGTAAAAAGAAAGGCCCTTCACAAAGGGAAGTAGAGATTCAATTTCATAAGGAGCTTCCAAAAATTATGGTACTTATTAGCTTTCAGCTCTCATTGCCCCTATCATAAGCATCTTGAGGTGATTAAGGTTAAAGTGACACAAATATGAGGATATGCTTGACAAGTTATAAGTTGAGAATCTCATGCCCCGTGCTTACGAGTACTGAACCTCATGCTACTCAACTTTAGTCACAAGTAATTTCTTGTCATTGTAAGTACATGTGTATCGTAGAGAACTGCCAACGCGGTACCCCTTGCCCCATGATATAGGAGCTATCCATATCAAAATGACAAGGCAACAGACAATGAGCATCTCAGCGATCTTTTTATTTGCTATTTGCATAGGTTTTTATTAAGGATGCTTCATAGAATGCTCACTATGGTTATGCTACAAGTTTCCACCATGATTAGGCATGGCTTAGGCTAGCCGCCTAGGCATTTCTCTAACACACATATAAACTCCATGAGCTTACAAGCTCCACTTTTATTTCACACCGCCGGGATCCATAAGCAAAAGATCATGATATCAACTGAATAATAAGTGCAATGTTGAAAGCGTTCCCCATGACAGCATGGTTATGCTAATTCAAAACTTATAAAGCGCAAGCATATACGCAACATAGATGGACACAATGGTTCAAGTTTTATTAAGTGCAAGAAAGTAAAGTGTGCCATCAAGTTTGTGAGAGCTTTAATCACTAATTTTCACATAACAAGTTTAATTCGGAAGGTAGATAAAATCATGAATATACTTGGAATGGTGTAACACACCATGCATAGGAATTTATAGTGGACTCTTTGGAATAACTTGGTTTTCTTGGGGGTTGGATGCATGAGTGGAACTCATACTTGATACAGGTGGAGGCTAGCAAAAGACTGGGAGCGACCAACTAAGAGAGCAATAATGGCCATAATCATGCAAAGCGACAAAACATTATTAATTAAAGCATAAAGTGATATTACATGTCGAAAACTAAATGAGCATAGAGGCTAGGGTGACTGGTTATAGTCTTAACATGGTGTAAGCATGTGCCAAGTCAACCCAAATAAAGCATCAAAGGAGAATACCACAATATTATGCTTTTGTATGCTAAAACAACGCATGATTCTTTCAAGGCACATTAAGCAATCTCAATTGTTTGGAACAAGTCATGCTACAGTAGTAATCACTAAGCATAAAGTCAAAGCAATATCAAAGATGACATGATAAAGTCTAGGCCATAGTCTAAACAAGCTCAGTCTAGGCCATAGTCTAAACAAGCTCCTTTTGTACCTCTTATAAGCATGACACTTCCTACTCTTTTCCAACACAAGTCAACTTATTCGAAACCACATATGAATGCGGGGGTCCAACCAATTTATTTAAGCAAACCAAACAAAAGAAAACTAAAAAATAATACGTCCAAGAACAACACAATTCTGCATGAAACAATAAAAATGAAGCGTTTGGAAGAAGACCTGAGATTTTTATTGATGAAGAAGGGGATGCCTTGGGCATCCCCAAGCTTTGAAGCTTGTACTTCTTGAATATTTCTTGGGGTGACACGGGTGGCATCCCCAAGCTTGAGATTTTGTCCATACTTCATATCATCACATTATTCTTCCCTACACTTTAAAATTTCCTTCATACAAAACTTCACACAATCTTCATTAGCAACATTAGTGTATTCAAGATAATAAGTCTTTAGGTTCAGTTTCAACACAAGCAAAACTCATTAAAATACAAGTTACTGTAGCAATTCCTTCTAAAATCTCAAGTGATCAAATAAAACTCAAAGAGAAAGAGATTAAGAGGCAAATGCAAATAATGGCAGAAATCTATCAAAACAAACTAGCAGGTAAAAAACGATTTTTCGAAGACCTTCTGTTGATCAAATCGAAAAGTGATTAACTACCGAAAGTTAGATAATAACCTGGGGCCTAAGCACAAAAAATTACAGCTCAGTCCGACACATAGGGATTTTTCACGATTTTTTACAGTGAAGCACACAAATCTGTTTCGGGACAACAACTTTTCCAAGTCTTACTTCTCTCTCATTAGAGGTTATTCTTGGCACAAAAACCACACAAATAGGATAAGGAGAGGTTATTACTGAAGCAAAACTTCCAAGACTCAACAAAACAAAAACTTACTGAATATAAAAATAATTTGGGTTATCTCCCAGTAGTGCTTTTCTTTAATGCCTTTGAGCTAGGCTCAGTAATTTGAGAAGATGCTCATATAAGAAATATGAATTGAAGCAAAAGAGAGCATCAAGAAGCAAATATGATACACATTTAAGTATAACTCACTTCCTAAGCATAGGAATCTTTTAAGAAAATAAATCAAAGAAGCACATAGTAACAAGAATGGGTAGATAAAACAAGAGCAACTTTGGAACTTTCAATATAAAGAGAGGTGTTTTAGTAACATGAGAATTCCAACAACCATATTTTCCTCTCTCATAATGATTTTTAGTAGCATCATGAAAAAACTCAACAATATAAATATCACACTCATTCTCCTTTGGTAAGCATGGAGGGCGATCAAATAAGGTATTAGTTAAAGAGTTACCCTTATTGGGAGGTAGACATGGGTAGCTGCTCCATTCTTCCTCCTCTTGATCATCACTCTCCTCCTCTTTTTCATCCAAATAGCTTCCAGTTTCAGCAATTTCTTCTTTCATAGGCTCCTGCAAGGCATTAGTCTCTTCCATTGGTGGAGAGCATCTATTAAGATATTTAAGAATATAGCCATTTTCTTCCTTGTAATTATCAAAGCAAAATTTAAGTATATCATAAACCTCATATTTATAAGGTGCATCATCAGTATTTTCAAGAAAATAAGCAAGTTCGAATGCACCCTTCCAAGCAATAAATTCTTCATTTTGTTCCATATCATCAAAGTCATAATTTCCCTTAACATAAGAAGATATGGTCACATTATCACTATACTCACATTGAAAAGGGAGGTGTTTATACCCGCTCTAGTAACAAGATTTATCAAAGCAATAAGTAACATTATAAGTAGAGCAAACGTTTCTAGCAATGGTATACAATTTATTAATTTGTTCCCATAAGTGTTTCACTTTTTGTGACAAGTGGTGTTCCTCATAATATTTTTGGTCTTCCATGAACCCACCTTGCCAATAAGATCTAGTTTCAAAGAAACCAACTATTGATAGAAAGCATGATAAGGCAAGACAATAACAGACCAACATAAATAACAACTATAGTAGAACTAATTTTTTGGTATTTTTGATAAAAAGAAACAAGCAAACAAAGCAAAAATAAACTAAGCAAAACAAAAAAACAAAGTAAAGAGATTGGTTGTGAGAGACTCCCCTTGTGCAGCTGTCCTTAACTCCCCGGCAACAGCGCCAGAAAAAAGGCTTGATGGCTCAAAATATATCGAGCTCGTTGGAACCCCAAGAGGAAGGTATGATGAGCACATCAGCAAGTTTTCCTCAGTTATGAAACCAAGGTTATCGAACCAGTAGGATCAAGGAAACAACTTCAAGGTGTTGCTAGCAACTTGGAATCCTGCACAACACAACCATAGAACTTTTCCCCAACTCACAGTGAGGTTGTCAATCTCAATGGTTTTGCTGAACACAAAGGATTAAACGTATAGTGTGGAAGATAGTATTGCTTGCAGAAAGTAAATAGTAACCGGTAAACAGTAGATGGTATATCAATGGTAAAATCATGGACCAGGGTCCATAGTTCACTAGAGGTGTTTCTCCTTAAGATAGATAGCATGTTGGGTGAACAAATTACAGCGAGGCAATTGATAGATTTGAGAAAGCATAACAATGCATATAGTAGACATCTTGATTCCTATGAGATTTGATTGGGAATTACAACATTATACATAGACCGTAATCCAACTGCATCTATGACTAATAATCCACCTTCAGGTTATCATCCGAACCCCTTCCAGTATTAAGTTGCAAGCAACAGATAATTCTATTAAGCAAAGTGTGTAAAGTAAATAATATAATCTCCCCATGGGCAAAGGATTGTTGTTTTCTCCCTAGTAGCAACAGCACATCTACAACCTTAGATTTTCATGTCACTTCCCTAGATTACTAGAGGCATGAACCCACTATCGAGCATAAATACTCCCTCTTGGAGTTGCTAGCATCTACTTGGCCAACATAGCTACTAACGATGGAGAGAATGCAAGATCACAAATAACATAGACATGATAGAATCAATAATCAATCCTAAATAGCATCTCAATATCCATCAGATCCCCGCAAACACAACATGTAGGATTACAAATAGATGATCTTGATCATGAACGGAGCTCACAAGATCTAAACATGATAGCACAAAGGAGGAGAACCAACCATCTAGCTACTACATGGACCCGTAGTCCAAGGATGAACTACTCATGCATCACTCATGAGGCTTGCATGGTGATGAAGAAGGCCTCTAGGGTGATCTCTCCCCTCTGGCAGGTTTCCGGGAAGAGCTTCGGATCCCCTCGATCTAGGGATGGAGATGGCAGCGTCTACAGACTCTTTCGTGGATTTTTGATCGGGTACTTAGGGTTTTCGTCCCGGGAGGCTTTTATAGGCGTAGGGGCAAGGTCGGAGGAGCACCAGGGGCCCACACCCCCTGGTGCCTCCCCTCTAGGCCACGCCGCCACCAAGTGTGGCCGCCCTGGTGCGCCACTTCGTCTCCCCTTCGGTCTCCGTATTGCTTCAGTTAAAATATTGACTTTCTCTTTTGTCCCGTCCAATTCCGAGAATATTTCTTTACTAGCTTTTTTGAAACCAAAAATAGCATAAAATAGGCAACTAGCACTGTGACATCTTGTTAATAGGTTAGTTCCAGAAAATGTATAAAAATACCTCAAAGTGTGAACAAAACATAAGAAAGTAGATACTAAACAAGCATGGAACATCAAAAATTATAGATACGTTTATGACGTATCAACGCTCTTGGGTCTCAAGGTCATCGTGGATATATGTCAAGAACTCATACATGGTGAGCTCAAAGGTCTTGGTGGAGATGTAGGAGAAAGGGACCATGCCGGTGTGCATGGTCATCCTATCGAAGTTCTCCAGCAGGTCCTGGTAGGAGAGGAACTCATGGCTCACCCACTTAGTGGGTATAACCTTGTGTTCGCTCACCCTCTCATAGTCCTTGTTCAGGGGTGCTCTCAATTTGTCCCCCTCTGGGCACCTATTCTTCGAACCATGCGTCTTGGCGGTGCCCGAGGTTCCTGCCATTCCCGAGCCCTTGCCAGAGCAGAAAATCTTCCCAATATTCATTGTACTGAAAAATTTCAAAGAAAACTATAGGCATCAGGTTTCTATCATACAAACAAATGATTACAGGGATAAATTACAAATCCTAATGTGAGGAATCAAAAATAATCTCAAAATATGAACTCATCTAGATAGTCAATTGAGGAATTCAACCATGGATTTCAAAAAATAAAGCATGGATCGGATGAGAAACTTACCGATGTGAATATTCCCCCACTCAAACACTAGAAATCAGTGAAGAATCAATGGTTCTAGAGGATTAGGGTTTGGGTTGGAGAGAGAAAGAAAGAGAAAGATTGAGAGAGGAAGAAGAAAGGGGTTGGCTGTGAGCCAGTTGCCGTCTTCTTTACCTGGCAATGTAGATGGTACAGGTGGGCAGTACGGGCGCGTCCCTCCCATACCTATGGTCGTGACCGTTGGATCAAGATTAGGGTTCCACGGACTAACCTGGAGGGTCTGGTACGGGTGGACGGTATGTGAACCTCCGACCGTACTAGTGGTCGTTAACTCATTAGTAATGTTGGAGCAAATCATCGAATTTTGGTACGGGCGGATAGTACGGGTACCTCCGACCATACCAGTGCTCTTTGCAGAAACTACCTCGGATAGAAACTTGTCAACTTATTTTTTTTAGCGGTACGGGCAGGTGGTACGGGCTCCTCCAGTCGTACTGGTGCTTGTTACGAGCTCTGAACCCTATTTCCTTTCTTCCTTCCAAAAACTTCCTTTCCAACGCATCATTAACTTCACAATAGCATAATTTCTCTACAAATTTATGACTTTAACAAACTTATTAGAACACAAAAATAAAAATAAAAACAAAAATAAAAAGGGACATTATTAGAATACTAAAAATAGTTTGACTCCATTTAGCATTTTATTAAGGAGAGTTGGCTTAGGCTAACCAACCTCCGAGTCCTTAGCTCCTACCTTAGACTGCCCTTCATCGATGGCACTTACCACTTGAAAAGGCTTAGGCGGTGGTATATATTTCCCACATTGCTCTTGTTTCTTTGGAAAATAACAAACAATCTGATCATCATAAATATTGAAGATGATCTTACCACTAGAGCAGTCCTCATTAGCTCCTGCGGTGCTAAGAAAAGGTCTTCCAAGGATGATTGAGAGTTTGTCATATTCAGGAACATCAAGTATAATAAAGTCCGTGGTCTAACATGTTGATCAATTCTAAGTAAAACATCTTCGATCATACCGATGGGTTTTTTTAGTTGTCTTATCAGCCATTTGCAAGGTAATTGAAGTAGGAGAATACTCTCCAAGGTTTAATTTCTTAAATAAGGAATAAGTCATGATACTAACACCTGCACCTAAGTCAAAAAGAGCATTAAGGATATTAGTTTTTCCAATTTCACAAGACATAGTTGGTATGCCTAGGTCCCCAAGATTACTAGGTAGCTAATCACAAAAACTTGTCATCACTACTACAGTCTTAGTTACCTTTTTCTTTCTGTTAAGAATATCTCACATAAACTTTTTATAAGTAGGAACTTGAATTGCATCAACTAAAGGAAGGAAGTTCTAAATGCAGATTTCCTAGAGCTTCGATAAAAGAATCATAAATAGCTTTATTCAGTTCATACTGAATATTATTAGGATAAGGAACTTTATTTCTTCTTGGGGTTACCTTCTATTTTACCTTTGTTACTAGTTCAACATTCTTTTTGGTTTGCTTCTTTGTTGTAGGCCTTTGCCTATCAGCATGTTTCTCACTTGGGATGATAACCTGCTGTTCTTGTTCCTTTCTAAGCTCGTTTTCTTCTCTTGGATCAACCATCTCAGTGTCTGAAACATATTGTTTGTCTTTATCTCATGCTTCTATCTCTTATTTGTCTTTGTTAGAAGCCTCATGTTATCTTCTTTGAGCTTTGTAATCAATAGCATCTCGAGGATCGACAAGGTCCTATTCTTATTGACTCATTTCTTGAGTCTCTCTTGCTTTCCAGGCCTGTTCTTGATACTAGGGTGGCCCCTGAGGTTCATGTGTCTCTGTACCACGTCTAGTGATAATGTTAGTAGAAATAGTGTTGCGATTAAAAATACTTTTATTTAAAATCAAAACTTGAGTTTTAGCTATCTGATCGCATTGAGTTTTAATCATACTCAAGTATTTATCCAAATGCCTAGTGGCATGTCCTAAATCATCAAAAATTATGGTTAACGCTCTTATATTTTTCTCTTGAGTCATTAGACGTTTTCATTAAAAGATTCATTTCATCTTCTACACCAAAGTTTGAAGAACATCCACTTTATTTTCTTTAACAAGTTTCACTCCGATTCCTTTTTCTTCCATGGACGTTTTAGCTTCAGGCATAAGTTCCTGGTGTATATGAAACATACCTTTTCATGGTTTAACATCCTCAAGAGGGTTATATTGTTCATCATCAAAGGATCTTACCTCGAAAATCTTTATGCATTCTGGCAGCGTTAAGTTGCTAATAGCTCCTCTTGCAGTTAAATCAATCATTTCTCTTGAATCTTCATTAAGCCCATTATAAAAGTATGGGATAATTAAATGGTCCTGAAAGCCATGATTTTGGACTTTCATTATCATTCCATAAAATCTATTCCATGCTTGATAAAAGTTTTCCTCAAATTCCTTGAAGAAAGTTTGTAATGCTGCGTTTGATCTGCATGATTTTAGTAAAAGAGCAATATTTATGCATAAACTCTCGGATGCAATATTCCTAGCTTTTTATAGTGTGATTGGGTAATGATTGTAACCAAGTAAAAGCATTATCCTTTCAAGACCAGTGAAAAAGTTTAAGGAGTACAAACTCTATTGGTAGACTAGCTGGTTTAAGAGTAGCACAAAGGTAGACCTTCATCAAATGATCACTTGGATCTTCATCTTCTTTTCCTGCGAAAGAATTTTCTTTCATCATATAGATTAGCTTAGCATATATTTAAAATTCCAAGCTGATCAGGATAAAGAATACGCATTTTTCTCAGGTGCATAGATGGATTCCCATATTCTCCCAATAGTTGTTCAGGCGCTTCGGCCTCCTGGGTGATGGTCAAATCTACCATCATCGGAATCAAACTATTCAAGTCTATAGTATGTGAGTTATAAAAACTTTCAATAAATTCTAGGCATCTTTTGGTTGGAATACAATCAATATATGGAGGTAAATAAGTTTTTACTGAACGGGTAGTACCTCTATCTTCAACGGAGATCATAGATGGTGTCAATACTTACGAATGTCAAGAAACAAACACTTAGCAGTTAGCTCCCCGGGAATGGAGCCAGAAAATAGCTTGATGACCTATAAGAGCACAGGTTCATGAGAGCATGTTTTCGTGGAAGTATTAATTCTAGTTTTTATATCGATCCCAATAAAGAGCCTTGGTAAGTGTCTTTATGGATCATTTCTGTCGCACTCAAGGTGTCACATTGTCTTGAGTGCATTGACTGCAAGTGTTGAAAGTGGAAGGGTGTGAGTGACTAATAGAGTAAACTTGAGTAAAGGAAAATGCGAGAAGTAAATAACATGAAACTAAAAGCGAGAAAAGTGTTTGGGGTTCCTGCAGATGAGAAGTTAGGCGCGGAGAGAAACAGTTCATGGTAGTAGTGAATGTGATAGGTGAATGAAAGGGAATAAGTGATTGTGATACTTCTTATTCATATGTGAGTAGGCAAGCAACCCGTATACCGACTAGGAGTTCTCTTGGTAAATTCTTCCCAGTCCCAATGATCCATCTACCTATTGCCACAATAATGGTCAGCATATCAATTAAGGTCTTTCGATCGGATCACGGCTTTAATCTTGATGGTTCCTTGTTATCCTCGAGTAGTACTAGCTCCTCATTGATATCGGTTGTGTAACTCGGGGGTCATCGATTCTCTAGTAAACAAGTTCATACCTATGAGGTCTCTGGATCATGTTATCCAAGCCCTTAAATTTGACAAAAAGCATTAGGCAAACATAGATATTCATTCTCACAATATAATAATCATGAAAACAATCACAAATGGATGAAAAAAGGAGGCACAACACATCTTACCAATCCCCTACGTCTCCCACGCCTATGGGGATTTACTCAGACATGAGAGGGAGATAGATTAAAGGCATACTAATAAAGCAAATGGGAATCATCCCATCTTTACTGTAGCGAGCCAAAATACCATTTAAGGATCAAATCAATTACAAACCAAAGTAGATCAAAGTATCAAACCCTAATCTTACAAGTGCCAATCTCTCTTAGTACAAGTGGGGTATGATGGCAGAGTGGATGGTCGAGAGGCCAGGGATCGTTGAAGAATGAGACGCGCTCTTCTCCTTCTTTGGATCTGGTCTCCCCTCTCGTGGAGTTGTTTGCGGCGGTTGTGTTCTGTTTTTCATCCCCCTCCTTCATGAAAGTTGCTTGTATTGATATAACAGAGGTGATGGAGTGTCGTACGGGCAGACGGTACAGGCGTGTCTCGATCATACCAGTGATCGTTATGGCCCCTAGATGCCTCTAATGAGAGGGGCTTCAATTGGGGATTTGTTTCTGTTGGAAATATGCCCTAGAGACAAATAGTAATAAGGACTATTATCATATTTCATAAAGTTTATGATTAAGTTTTATATCATGCTATAACTATATTTAGTGGAAACATCAATACATGTGTGATATATAAATAACCAGGGGTTCCCAGTGAAACTCTAGTCACTGGTTCATTGGTCAACAGATGATCATGTTTCTTGATCATGTGGCATTTATGCCAGTTGGAAATGGAGTCAACTCATTCTGAGAATGAGATGATGAACCAATACCCAACCTAAACATCGTGACCCAATCATGTCACGAAGTTCAAGTTATGATGATTAGAAATGGATCCTCGTAGAGTATTCCTTGGACCGTGAGGCTATATCAATCACTTTCTCCCGAGAGTGCTTAGATAGCATCAAGCGTCACTTGGTAATACAGTGGTTATAAAGGTGGGTTCAGGTACTCGGAGGAAACCGTATAGGTAATATATGTCAAGTGCGGGATTTTTCTGTCCACGTGACGGAAAGATACTCAAGGGCCCACTCGGAGAAGTTATATCCAATAGCTGTGTAGCGTGTGATTTGATCACAGGGATATCACTTGTCGGAACGAGTCAAGTAGCATTGTTCAATAACGAGATTGAACATGACATGGTGATGTCATTGATCATATCTTGGGTAATGCAAGTATCGAGAGACAAAGGGAATAAGACATGATCGTCCCGGTTCAAACAACAAAAGATCTTCGTGGAACACACATGGGTCACATGGCCATCCAGGTCCCTCTATTGATTATTGGTCTGGGAGTGTCCCGACCATGTCTGGAGTGTTCCCGAACCGCAGGGTATCACGCTTAAGGGTTTGATGATGCTTAGAGAGTGTTTATAGGATTAGAAGAATCGCCGGAGAATGGTAGAGAGAAAACCAGAAGGGTTTCGGTAAGTCCGGAGGATGTCTGGAGTGGAGGTGGAAGGTGTTCCATAGCCACGGAGATTGAATAATATGTGAATGAATGTTAAATGTTAAATATTGATTTAATCATTTATTCATAATTATTTAATAAAGATAAAATCAATTTAAAGGTGGGCTTAATGGGCCAATTCCTGAAGGGGAGAGGGCCCATTAGGGAAAGGCAAGAGGGGAGAAGGGGTGGGCTGGGCCAAGCCCCCTGCGTGGGGCCCACTAGGGCCGGCTGGCAGCTGCCCCCCTCTCCCTCTCCTTTAGTAACACCCTAGGACTTTGAGGGAGGTAGTAACTCCCCTCCCCCTATATATAGTGGGGGTATTTGGCCAGATAAATACACACAATATTCAATAAAGGTCTTCTCACTTTTGGGAAGACCTCCAATTGATATTCTCTCTCTCGTGACCGTGGTCCCAAGTTTGGACTGCGCGAATGAGAGACATCTTCACCGCGGAGCGCCGTCGCGCTGCGGGATTCGGATCTAGGAGCTCTACTTCCGCAACTACTGCTGGGTCGGGGAAGCGGGAGTCATCGTCAGGCACCGGACATGTGTAACTTCCCGCGAGGTGTCAAACTTGAGGCACTCAAGTTGTTGGAGCCGTGATACGTCCAAAACGTATCTACTTTCCCGAACACTTTTGCTATTGTTTCTCCTCTAAACTTGTGTGATTTGGATGCAACTAACGCGGACTGACATTGTTTTCAGCAGAATTGCATTGGTGTCTACTTTTTGTGCAGAAAATCAACTATCAGGAAAAATCCCGGAAAATATGCCAAAAATCCTATTTCACCAGAAGACTCCCGAAGCTAGAATACGAGACAGAGGGGGTCTGGGCCCAGGCCACTCCACCTGGCCGCGCGGGCAAGCCTAGGCCGCACCGGGGAGTGGTCTGGCCGCCCCAGACTGCCCCTCGGTCTCCCTCTTTGCCTATAAGTTGCCTTCTGGCCTAAAAACTCGAGGGGGTTCGATGTTTTTCCAGAAGGAGTTCCGCTCCGCCACCACCACCGGATTTCACGAAACAGCACCAGAAACTCCGTTCTGGCGCCCTGCCGGGACAGGGAATTGGAGGAGATCATCGCCATCATCGCCACCATCGCTTCTCCATCGACCATCCATGTTTCCCCCATCTATGAGTAATCCCCTGATGTAGGCTATGGGGATGGTAGGGATTGGATGAGATTTTCATGTAATGGCATCAGATTGTTAGGGCATGGTGCCTAGTATCTTCTATTAGTGCTTTATGACTTTGTTGCGACTTGTTATGCTTAATGCTTGTCACTAGGGCCCGAGTGCCATGATTTTAGATCTGAACATGTTATTGATTCATTATGATAGTATTGTTTATGGTCTTATCTACAAGTTGTATACACACGTTGTTGTCCGGAACCGATGGCCCCGAAGTGACAGAAATCGGGATACACTATTGTAGAACCTGCTTTAGATCCTAATAGTATATCTATCTCTGATGCTGAAACTGAAAGTGGTAATGAGGAAAACGAAGTTCCTAATGAAGAAAAAGTTGAAGAAGATCCTGAAAACCACACTAATAATACTAAATACACTAAAGAAGATTTTGTTGCTAAGAAACATGGTAGTGAAAGAGAGCCTTGGGTCCAAAAACCTATGCCTTTCCCTGATAAGAAACACAAGTCAAAGGAAGATGAACACTATAATAAGTTTTGCGAGTGGATGAAACCTCTATTCCTGCAAATTCCTTTGACTGATGCTATTAAATTGCCTCCTTACTCAAAGTATATGAAGGATATTGTCTCGAATAAAAGGAAGATCCCTAATGAACAAAGTATATGAAGGATATTATTCCTTAAATGGTAAGGTTCCTAAGAAACTTGAAGACCCAGGGATTCCAACTATCCCTTGCTCTATTAAGAACAGTTATGTTAGAACTGCGTTGTGTGATTTGGGAGCTAGAGTTAGTGTTATGCCTTTCTCTCTCTATAAGAGGCTTCAACTAGAAAAATTAATACCAACTAATGTATCTTTGCAAATGGCTGATAAATCTACCACTATTCCTGTTGGTATATGTGAGGATGTACCTGTTCAAGTGGCTCATAATTTCTTGATATTATCTGATTTTGTTGTGCTTGAAATGCCTGAAGATGATATTATGTCTATTATTCTTGGGAGACCTTTTCTAAATACTGCAGGAGCTGTTATTAATTGTAATCAAGGAAAGGTGACTTTCAATGTGAATGACAAGGAACATACTGTCTATTTCCCCAAGAAGATTGAAAGGACTTATGGTTTGAATTCAATTGAGCATGTTGAGGGCATTCAAGTTGGAGAAATATATTGTCCCATACCAAGAGAAAAATTTGAAACTATTATGATTGGGACCATTGCTATCAAGGTTGAGGTAACATAATCATTAGTGGAATACAAAGTTTTGTCTGATATGAAATTGTTTTGGTAGCAAGACCTGATCAACCTTGTTAACAAAAAAGATTTCGTTAAACAAAACAATGTTTTCACTATGATTATCCCGTTTACTTCCATTGCTATCCATTTTAGTTTTTGTTTTTGTTTAGTTTTCTTTGTTGTTAGTTGCTTGCATTTTAGAGTGTCTTAGAACTTCTGTAGCTTTTGTTTTGTTTTGCATTTCATCTTTTCAAAAATCTGTCTGTCAGAAAATCATTCATCTATTCCTGAAAAATGCCCAAAAATAAAGTGTCTCAAAAAATTCCAGAAAATTCATATTAAATTTTTACATGAAAAAAGGGGCAGAGGAGTACCTGGGAGGTACCAGGGGGACCCACCAGGCAGGCACACCACCTGGTGGCGCGGCCTACCCTGGGTGGCGCCATGCCCTGGTGTGGGCCACCCCTGGCCCCCCACTAACTCTCTCACCTGCCACTTTCTTCTCTCTCCTGAGTAAGCTCCAGTTCATTGCTCAAAATCACGTTCTTGCTGATCTTGCTCTCGTTTTTTTCGATCTCCTTGCTCGGCCCATCTTTCTTGCTGAAATTTGGAGCATTTGTTCCCTGGTATGTGACTCCTCTCCTTGTCCAAGTAGATTTGTGTTTAGTGGATTATATATTGAGTATTTTGCTATTGTAGGTGAGTGGTTATGAGAGCTTGTAAGCTTATTTGATGCTTAGAGATATAGTTTTTATGCATGTTTAGGCCTCTTACAAGTCCCTATGAGTAGAATCCTTCATTATATTCACTTTGCAATCACTTGTTTAATAGGTGTTTAAATTTCAGAATACCAAGCACGAACAACCATACCTTTGGAGATATATTTGAGAGTGATGCACCTAGGAGGTCGAGGCCCTCAAGATCAGCCTCTTAGTTTAGGCCATCATACAACGAAGATCTCATTGCAACTCGTATTGGTAATGAAAGGGATGATGGGGATGCTCACCCATCCACTTTTCCTTGTTTTACTTTCTTACAAACTGCAGGTATTCTTGATGATTTCTTGCTACTGATTGAGAGGTTTGGTTTGACATCATATATGCAAGATGAGAGTGAGCAATACGCTATGCTCACCAAAACTTTTGTTGAGAGCTTCACGTTTACTAACACATCCTATCAGTCGACTGTCTCTTTCAAAATTTATAATCTGCCCTTCACCATGCCTTTGGAGAGATTTTGCAGTATTGTAGGTGTAAGCATGACAGGGACCATGAAGAAAATTCAAGGGCGACCCGCTGATTTGCTGGAGCTTTACCGAGGGGTGACCAATGATGATGACCGTGTGGCGCAACACGGAAAGATAAGAAATATCCAACTCCCTACTCTTAGATACTTTGCATATTATCTTGCTACTAGCGTACTGGGTAGGGAGAACACAAGGAATATCTCCAACTATCATTTAGCATTCCTTGCTGCTGCGCTGAACAATGATACTCGGTACAACCTTGGCTCGCTTATTGCTCGCCGCCTAGCTGCTAGGGGGGCTATCTATGGGGGCATCATTTCCTCGCGTATAGTCAATGCATTAGGTATTTTAGTGGATCCCAATGATATTATACTGGCACCACAGAGGCTTGACCTTGTTGCTATGAAAACTCATCACTTTGTCACTACTACTTCTGATTTGAACAGTCTAGTATATAGGATGATTTTCACTGACGGGGATGAAAGGGAGATCCTTTTGCCACAACCTTCTTTGTTTAGTGTTCACAGGAGACCGTGGTTGCGCTCCAAGGAGGAGGTGGACGAGCAGCTTCGCTTGCTGGGTTTCCACGAGCAGCACCAGGAGGATGTGCCCTCCTATGATTAGTCCGCACACTACGAAGGGACGTATTCGAGCTCGCACCAGGACGAGGGTACCTCCTCATCATACTACGGTGACACGTCATCCTGGCTGGCTTGGGATTGATACCCACTTAGGCCAAAAGCCTAAGCTTGGGGGGAGGTACGCCGGCATCGCACTCATCTCTCTATCATGTCGCCTCGGTACTTTGTATATTCATGTTTCGTTCTCTTTTTAGTTTTCTTTCTTTGCTTTTGCTTTCTAAAAACACAAAAAGACCAAAAATATTTTTGTTGTTTCTCTTTGGTTTGCTTCTTTTTCTCTTTGCCTTGGTTTGTTTTCCCCTTTTTGCTTTGTTTGAACTATTCGAAAAACCCAAAAAGATTTTGCTTTGCTTGTTCTTCTTTTTTGGTTCTTATTTTTAAAAATCGAAAACAACAAAAATATTTGTCGTTCTTCTTTGGTTTTGTGAGTTTTCTACAGGGTTCAGCAGTCCTCAGTGGATATTGGTTTCATGTTATTATTCAAGCCACACAAGTGAAGAGCAATAATGAGGATTAATGACAACTCGTGGTAAGAGGCTGGTAACGAACTCTATTTGTTTTCATTTTTGTACATATACTCAACATTGTGGGCATGCTTAGCATGTTCGTGTAGGGCGTATGTTATCTTTGGATGCTTAGTAGTTCTTGCTTTCTTATGATTAGCTCCAGCTCGCTAATAGTTTGTAGCATGTCTTATGAATGTTTGCTTGCATTATTCTATTCATAACTTGGTATGACACTGTGGTATCCTCCTCCGAATGTTTCATTTGAATTGACTTGGCACATGCTCACGCATGCATGTGACTTAAATAATCAGTTAAGCCTCGATGAATTATTTTGCCTTGAGGATCTTGAATCACTTTCATGCCATGATTAGTCCTGTTTTGTTGCAAGCATGATTATGACAACTATTGCTCTCTCGTTTGTCGCTCCCTTACTATTGCTAGCCTTCACTTTCACTGAGTACTTTACTCATGCTTCCAACTCCCTTAAACCAAATATTGCCAAAGTGTCCACCATACCTACCTATTAGCATCATTTGCTACTCCCGTGCATATTCATTATGCCTTGTTTTCTTCCGAATAAAATGTTTGCTTGTTATGGGAAAGTTAGTTAGTAAAGCTCTCACGAACTTGATGGCACACTTTATTTTCTGCACTTAATAAACCTGAACCATTGTGACTGTCCATGAAAGTTATATGCTTGCAAATTATAGGCTGGGGATTAGCAGAACCGTGTTGTCACGGGGAACGCTTTCAACACTTGTAAATATATACCTAGTTGATACCATGCTCTTTTGTTTGCGGATGTCGTCGGTGTGAAATAAAAGGGGAGCTTGTAAGTCCATGGAGTTATGTATGTGTGTTAGAGAAACGCCTGGGCCGTTGGTCTAATCCATGCTAACATGGTGGAAACCTGCAGCGTAACCATAATGATATCTATGAAGCATTCTTCTTATAAAAAAGAGAGATAGCTATTGAGAAAAGAAGAAAAAAGAGATTTATGAAAAGAGGAAAGAGAGAAAAAAACACCATTTTCCCATGGTAACAAAGAAGATTGTTGAGATACTCATTGTCTGCTTGCCTTGTCATTTTGATATGGGGATTCTTCCGTATCATCGGGCAAGGGGTACCCCGTTGGCGGTTCTCTATGATACACACATATTTACGATGACAAGAACTTACCGGTAACTAAAGTTGAGTAGCATGAGGAGCGGCCCTCGTACTCAAGGGACATGGGATTTTCAGTTTATAGTCTGTCAAGCATATAACTTAGATTGGACCTCACTTTCACCTTAACCACATTAAAGATGCTTATGATAGGGGCAATGAGATCTCAAAGATAATAAGTACCATACTTTCAGCATTTGGAAGCCTTTCAAATTATTCAAAACCTTTTCCTTTACTTGTTGAGTCTCCATATATTCTTTGAGCACCTTCTTGAGAGCATAGTTGTCATTCTTTGTGCTTGTCTCATTACTTGATTATTTGTGTTATGACTTTGATGCATGTATCTTTGATATCTTTACTTCTAGTCATCACTTGAAGGCAAGCGAGATACCACTCTATCATACCTTGTTATGAGCATTGTAATGTTGCTTATATTTATGCTTCATGCTACTTATTATTTTTGAGTTGGAATCTCTTCATAGCTTGCAATGCATGTTAAGTAAACTTAGTTGCATACTCTTTATTATGAATTTTCTAAGTAGTTGATCACATGCTGAGAATATATACATCATATGAAGCAAATGTGTTTGTGAAAGTTCTTTTATCGCACTCAGTTTTCAACTGAATTGCTTGAGGACAAGCAATAAGCTAAGCTTGGGGGAGTTGATACGTCCAAAACGTATCTACTTTCCCAAACACTTTTGCTATTGTTTCTCCTCTAAACTTGTGTGATTTGGATGCAACTAACGAGGACTGACGTTGCTTTCAGCAGAATTGAATTGGTGTCTACTTTTTGTGCAGAAAATCAACTATCAGGAAAAATCCCGGAAAATATGCCAAAATCCTATTTCACCAGAAGACTCTCGGAGCCAGAATACGAGACGGAGGGGTTTTTGGCCTAGGCCACACCACCTGGCCGCGCGGGCAAGCCTTGGCCGCACCAGGAGGTGGTCTGGCCGAACCAGACTGCCCCTCGGTCTCCCTCTTTGCCTATAAGTTGCCTTCTGACCTAAAAACTCAAGGGGGTTTGACGTTTTTCCAGAAGGAGTTCCGCTCCGCCGCCACCACCAGATTTCACGAAACAGCACCAGAAACTCCGTTTTGGCACCCTGCCGGGACGGGGAATTGGAGGAGATCATCGCCATCATCGCCACCATCGCTTCTCCATCGACCATTCATGTTTCCCCCATCTATGAGTGAGTAATCCCCCGCTGTAGGCTATGGGGATGGTAGGGATTGGATGAGATTGTTTATGTAATGGCATCAGATTGTTAGGGCATGGTGCCTAGTATCTTCTATTAGTGCTTTATGACTTTGTTGCGACTTGTTATGCTTAATGCGTGTCACTAGGGCCCGAGTGCCATGATTTTAGATCTGAACATGTTATTGATTCATTATGATAGTATTGTTTATGGTCTTATCTACAAGTTGTATACACACGTTGTTGTCCGGAACCGATGGCCCCGAAGTGACAGAAATCGGGATAACCGGAGGGAATGGCTTTGATGTGAGGATCACATGTGTTCATGGAGTGTTAATGCTTTGCCCCGGTGCTCTATTAAAAGGAGCACCTTAATTGCCAGTAGTTCCCTTGAGGCCCCACTGCAAACGGGCTGGCAGAACAAAAGATGTTGTGCAAGTTCTCATTGCGAGCACGTATGACTATATATGGAACACATGCCTAGGATTATCTAGTACTTGCATGCTTTATCTTATTTATCTGCAATTGCCCTATGTTCTGATTGCTATGTGAATTGTCTTGTCCATGCAACGCCCGTCCATCCATCCCTATGCCTACCGCACTCGAATCCCACTGTTTACTGCTATTGTTACTGTTGTCTTTACTTTACTACTGCTGCTACTTCACTATTCCTACTACAAAACTGTTTCTACTAATAAACTGTTGTGAGCAAGATTGTTTCTAGGTGCAGCTGAATTGACAACTCAGTTGTTAAGGCTTGTAAATATTCTTTGGCTCCCCTTGTGTCGAATCAATAAATTGGGTTTCACTTCCCTCAAAAATACTATGATACACCCCCTATACTTGTGGGTCATCAAGCCGTAGGAGCGCAAGGACTTCATCACGACCTTGAGGTCGGCTTCAGCTCCTCTACATCAACCACGCTCTCCTGAGCGTTGACAATGCTTTTTGGTCTTCAAGGGTAAGTTCGCGAAAAGTCCCTCTCAGTACTGTATTACTAATAGATAGGTCCTAGCAACATCAGGGGTTCAGGGGCGTAGGGTAAAATTTTATTGTTTTCATACGCGGAACCCCTACAGTGGTATCAGAGCTAGATCTATGCGTGGTAATGCTAGTACGGGTAGAACACACGAGATGAAGTGTGTGGGCGTTGATATTTTAGTTGTTACCCTCCCACGTGTCCTTGTGTATACTACAGTAATGCTTGATGAAGTGGCCCCCAATCGAATTTACGCGTTCATTCGCGAGACTGGTCCACGCTTGACATACGGCTTGTACCGTATAAAGTGGCTTAGGGGGGGTGTCTGTCTCTCTCACAATAGGTTGTATGCCATTTGTAACGGAGGGCCCTGAAAGGGGTGTAGTAGAGACAACTACTTGATCAGCATTGTGCTCAAAGTTCATAGGTAAGAACGGTTCTTGTGCGAAAGCCCATTCAGCCACGTAAAACATGCAAAGATTAAGTAGACGCGTCTAACTTTGTTTTACAAGGGGGAATTGCTTTGTGATATGGTTGTGGCACAGGTAAAGTGATTACCTTATGTTATGTAGTAGTAGATAGTCATGGAGGTGACGGACTACCACGCCGGAAAGACACCAGTACCCTGGTGTCTATGGCGCCGGAACCCTGGCGCCGGAATCCGGCGATGACGGATGGAGATCACGACGTGAAGGACCAATATCACATCGCATTTACATTCAATGTTATTGCTTGTAGATCTTATTATGTGCTAGTATTAGATACTCGACGGTAGCCTAATAAGATGATCCCTATTAAAATTACCAATGATTATGTTCCCCCTTAGTGTGCACCACCAAGAAAGTTCTTCGGTATGAGGCAGGCCGTGATGATCGTGTGTCAGCCATATCTACATTCGCATACAGTGGGTGTAAGCCATGTTGCACAGAGAATACACTAAGGTTGAGTTGGCAAGCCTAGCATGTACAGACATGGCCTCAGAACACGGGTGGTCGAAAGATCGAGCACGAGTCACATGAATGATGTGACCAATGTTTAGTGTCCACCCTTGAACCGACATTGATGGCCGTGATGATCGGGGGAGATGTGGCTTCAAGGGGTCGTGTTATCACTAGGAACCCTTCTAGGGATAGGTGTTTCTGAGTGGAGTTATTATTAACTCATTTAATTATAAACTTAGTCTAAATTCCTTTTGCAATTATAAATGTAGAAAATGGTTCTCCCCGAGATTACCTTCCCTATTGACAATTGGTTAGAAGGAGAAAAGCTCAAGTTAGATAGATCCAACTTTTCTGCATGGGTCATGTGCCTTCATGATCTCCTTAGCGAGAATAGAGTGGCTGACTACATGATCTACGATATGTACTTGGAGCCACCCTATTCCATTGAGACCCAAGAGCAGCGGGATCTCCGCTACCGTCGTCGTGTGATGGCCACATTCATATCAGTAACGATGCACCTCGGGATGAAAGATGGGCTATGGCCGACGGTGGGAAGTCTTAATCCCCGAACGGTTATGGCACATCTGAGATCGCATTTCGTGGAACAAGTGCGCATATGGGAGTATGAGCTGATGGGGGGTTTCCTCTCCATAAAGATGGAGGAGGGCTCCTCACCGGACGATATCAAGGCATGATAATATGTGAAAGTCATTCGATTTCTTGTCACATATAAATCATGCCCAAATTCGGCAAAATAACTTGAGCACCGTGTATTACTTGAATACAAAGTGTTTGATAAATTGTTAAAAGTAAATACATATTCGATGTATTGTGTTTTATCAAAAATGGTAATTATCATTATATGATTGTTTAAATGTGTAAAAAAGTTTACCAAAGGAAACGTAAGTATGAAACTATTTGATATGATCAAATTATTTCATCAAACAAAGGGTATTAAAGATAAAAGAGAATCTAATTACTACGATTTGATCAATAGTAATGAAATTTGACTTTATAAGAATGGCATAAAATAAAATTGTGGAATGTAATGCGTTTGAAACGTCAAAATGCAAAGCATCACCATGTGATATTAGATATCAAAGTGGGTTAATAGAAGGCGCCAAATAAATCGTTGTAGTGTATATGTAGAGACCATTAGTTAGAAATAGTTAGCACTCAATTAGAATTTATAGTGAACCATCTGGATTCGTGAAAGTGGCTCCATATCTAGTATCGATCATCGTAAAAGTTTTGGGGTTATTCGATATAACCAAAACAATAACGAATAAGTCCTTGTAGAGTATTCATTGGAAACTTTGAATACGAAATCCATAGCTAAAACCAAAAGGAAAGCAAAATTCGTATTGCTTGGATTTTGGTACATTTTCGAGAAAGTTCGCATTTAGTGATATTTCTTGATTATGAAGCAAATGGAAGATAGTGAAAAACACGATGAGGATTCATATCCCTGCATCAGAGTGTTGAGAAGCGCAACGGAAAATGTTCCTGAACGATTCTCTTCACAAAGGAAAAAATCAATAATAGTGATCATTGTGTTTTCCCCACTGGTGTTTTCACTACATAAAGTAGGATTCAAAATGTAACCCATATCTTGTATGGAGACATTTGTGAAACATTTGTCATGATTCTTGGAATATGACATATCTACAAAATACTAAGGAAATAATGGTAAACTAGAATTATGAGAAATCCTAGAAGCAAAATTCACTTGAGATTAGAAAGCAATTCGTTGTTGAATCTCACAAGTAAAAGGGGTTACTTGAATTTTCCCAAATGACTGCAAAGCCATAGTGGAAAAGGGGTGAATGACAAAAGCACATTTTGTCAAGTATTGGAAAAATTCAAATGAATTTGATTCAAGTGTGCTAAATGTCTAGTGGATTTAAAATTAGTAAGAGTACTAGTATCTCATAGTAAATCTCCAAGTTTGATATTTGATCAAAGGATTTTGAAGTTGTTCAAAATAGTGAGTGGATATGCAATTTGCATGAAATTGAGTGGGAGCTATGAAAGTCTTCCTAAAACAATATGTGAATGACATATTTTTGAGTGGGAGCAATATAAGTCTCAAATTCAAATATGTAGGAAAATAGTTTGAGTAAGAGTACTGACTCATACCCAAATATGTGGGAACATATTTTGAGTGGGAGCTTATAGGAGTGATTCTTAAGTGTGTTAAGAATAAAAGCACAAGTACCGATAAATAATGATTTATAAGGTATGTAAGTTAATAATAAGTGTATTATAATATTATGTAGTATTCCTTAAGGGATTCTGAAAAGGGTTTCAGAATAGAATTTAATTAAGGAACTGGTCCTTAATAACTCAAATTAGGAATAGTATTAAGTTTAACATCAATGGTTGAAAGAAAGAAAAGGATGATCATCATCCACTATGTTAAGACATAGGTTCTATCTTAGAAAACCA
The DNA here is from genome assembly GCA_910589775.1 of Avena eriantha. NCBI lineage: Eukaryota > Viridiplantae > Streptophyta > Magnoliopsida > Poales > Poaceae > Avena > Avena eriantha. The sequence continues at coordinate 197,198,295 of OU342742.1, read as the reverse complement.
TGATGATAACTTAACATAATATATGATCCAATAAGGAACGTTTAAAAGTGATTAAGTTTGAATCACAGAATGTTGAGTTGAGTTTGTCCACAATGTCAAATAGAGAACTGTAGACATATTTTCCAAATCCATAAGGATGACATATCTTAAAACACAAAGGGTTATGTTATAAGGTAATATGTTGGAAACTCCTGTAAATACCGATTTAAGTCAAGTAGGAAGCAAGGTGAACAAAACATCAAAAAATGCACAGAGTGCACTAGTATTTCGATGAATACATTTATAATAACAGATAAGGGTACCATCTAAAGTGTTGTATAATGTTATGGCGGGGCTAGTTCGCTTTTAACGTAGAATGATGTGTCCTAGGGCATAGTGCCCATGAGAAAGCCCTCGAGGTTGATCTAAAGTCACTGTAGGCTCCTGGAATCAGGCCTCGTTCTGCTGCCATAGCGACGATACATACACATAGATGTTATCATGTGATGATAAAGTATTAATGTCAATCAAGGTGATATTAGTAAGTTGCAAAGGATTTGGGACTATAAAGTATAGACCCAAGACTCAACCTCTTCCATGAGCAAGCATGTTCAGGGTACTGGAAATGGTGCCAATGATTAAGAACAAAAGCAGCTAGTGTATTTGTACTCTAGTGCAAGTGGGAGACTGTTGGAAATATGCCCTAGAGACAAATAGTAATAAGGACTATTATCATATTTCATAAAGTTTATGATTAAGTTTTATATCATGCTATAACTATATTGAGTGGAAACATCAATACACGTGTGATATATAAACAACCAGGGGTTCCCAGTGAAACTCTAGTCACCGGTTCATTGGTCAATAGATGATCATGTTTCCTAGTCATGTGGCATTTATGCCAGTTAGAAATGGAGTCAACTCATTCTAGGAATGAGATGATGAACCAATACCCAACCTAAACATCATGACCCGATCATGTCACGAAGTTCAAGTTACGATGATTAGAAATGGATCCTCATAGACTATCCTTAGACTGTGAGGCTATATCAATCACTGTCTCCCGAGAGTGCTTAGATAGCATCAAGAGCCACTTGGTAATATAGTGGTTATAAAGGTGTGTTCAGGTACTCAGAGGAAACCCCAGAGGCAATATATGTCAAGAGCAGGATTTGTCTATCCACATGACGGAAAGATACTCAAGGGCCCACTCGGAGAAGTTATATCCAATAGTTGCGCAGCGTGTGATTTGATCACAGGGATATCACTTGTCGGAACGAGTCAAGTAGCATTGTTCAGTAACGAGATTGAACACGACATGGTGATGTCATTGATCATATCTCGGGCAATGCAAGTATCGAGAGACAAAGGGAATAAGACATGACCGTCCCGGTTCAAACGATGAAAGATCTTCGTGGAACGCACAGGGGTCACATGGCCATCTAGGTCCCTCTGTTGATCATTGGTCCGGGAGTGTCACGACCATTTCTGGTGTGTTCCTGAACTGTAGGGTATCACTCTTAAGGGTTTGATGATGCTTAGAGAGTGTTTATCGGATCGGAAGAATCGCCGAAGAATAGTAGAGAGAAAATCAGAAGGGTTTCGGTAAGTCCAGAGGATGTCCGGAGTGGAGGTGGAAGGTGTTCCATAGCCATGGAGATTGAATAATATGTGGTTGAATGTTAAATATTGATTTAATCATTTATTCATAATTATTTAATAAAGAGAAACTCAATTTAAAGGTCAAAGGGCTTAATGGGCCAATTCCCGGAGGGAAGAGGGCCCATTAGGGAAAAGGCAAGAGGGGAGAAGGGGCAAGGGGGTGACCGGCTAGGCCAAGCCCCCCCCCCCCCCCCCCCCGCGCGGGGCCCACTAGGGCCGGCCGGCGGCTGCCCCCCCCCCCCCCCCCCCTCCCTCTCCTTTAGTCCCACCCCGGGACTTTGAGGGAGATAGTACCTCCCCTCCCCCTATATATAGTGGGGGTATTTGGCCAGATAAATACACACAATATTCAATAAAGGTCTTCTCACTTTTGGGAAGACCTCCAATTGATATTCTCTCTCTCTCACTCTCTCCTGACCGTGGTCCCAAGTTTGGGCTGCATGAACGGGAGACATCTTCACCGCGGAGCACCGTCGCGTTGTGGGATCCGGATCCAGGAGCTCTACTTCCGCAACTGCTGCTGGATCGGGGAAGCGGGAGTCATCGTCAGGCACCGGACATGTGTAACTCCCCGCGAGGTGTCACACTTGAGGCACTCAAGTCGTTGGATCCGCAGGAGCGCAAGCACTTCATCACGACCTTGAGGTCAGCTTCGGCTCGTCTACATCAACCACGCTCTCCTGAGCATTGACAACGCTTTTCGTTCTTCAAGGGTAAGTTCACGAAAAGCCCCTCCCGTTACTGTATTACAAATAGATAGGTCTTGGCAACATCAGGGGTTCAGGGTCGTAGGGTAAAATTTTATTGTTTTCATACGCGGAACCCCTACAGTTTCTTCAAATGTAATTAGCCCATAAATGCTCTCAGATCTTCCAAAATTGTTCATTACCGGAAATCCAACACAAGAAACCAAGGTTTCGCTAATTTGCGAGGTTTACGTTAGTTGAGGGGTGAAATCCAGCGAAACCCGGCAAAAACCAAGGGAAAATCATCAATAAAAAGTGTTGAAATTTGGAGCTATCAATTTCCCCAAGCTTAGATGTTACTCGCCCTCGAGTGGCAAAGCTATAATGAATAATAGCGAGAAATTGAATCAAGAGGGAAAACTCACAAGTTCAAGATTGTATCATATTCCATTGTCACAAATCCTGCAAACTTAAACATGACCATAATATATCTGAACAATTGCACTTAAGTTCGCTTCCTAACCGCATGTAACTTGCTAGCTCATAATTCTTAAACTCAAAAGATACTTCCAAAAATTTGATTAGGCTTGCAAATCAATTTTTTCAGTGCCCCTCTTTTATGAGAGTAAAAACGACTTTAAGGAAGGATGCTTCAGTCAAATTAAGGGGGCGCAAGAAGATGTCAAAAGAAGGATAAACTTAGAGTTTTTCATTAACACCCAATTCGAAAATCGTGGAAATCTAACACCCCATCTCTTCCTTGTTTTTCAAGAACTCTAGTTTTTTAGTGGTGAGGTGATGCCAATACTCTCATAAGGATCAAATATTTTCAGCTCATATCTTGATGGTAATTCTCTTTTTGCTCAAGTACTTGGGCCCATGGAACTAAAGTTTTTCCCATCACCGCAATGCTATAGATATCTAACCAACTCATAATCAAAATCTGAGATGAACCCAAGATCATTCGTAGGCCATAGGAGTTGTTGGTTCCATGAAGTTTGGGTACTCTTGTAATTCTTTTCAAATAAAGTATCTCTTTCAACTGAGCAAAGCAAGTTTGGCATGTCCCTCAACCACCATAAAATGTTCGTTCGTTCGATCAATCAATTCTTTTCAAAAGGTGTTATCAATCAAACCATTAGGATGCGGGGTTGAGCGCTACTAAGGTTAAACCCTTAAGACAAAAACATGGCACCAAAGTTTTCAATAAGACACTTTCTCTTATTCTTAAAAGATTGGAATTTAATCCAACCGGTTTGTTTTTCTAACTGATCGTAATTATCATAAGTCGAAACCAAAGTAGTGACATTATCCTTGAGATTAAGTTCTAAAACATACCAAGCTAAGCATGGAGTGGAGCTCAAGTGCAACCTAATAGACATAGTATGTTCATGAATAAACTTACAGAAGGAGGGAAAATAGGAATGTGATACCTCCTCTTGCTTGCTCTTCTCTCACTTGGGTCAACTCCTCGTGTTCTTCTCTATAGCTAAGTCACTTGAAGTGGATAACCAGCAGAAAATTAAAAAGAGAGCCGAGAGAACTTCGCACAAAACAAGATAAAAGCTATTCTAATATTTTTTGGTTCTTCTTTTATCAATGCGAGCTAAAAGTAAACATGCACTAGAAAAAACAAATAAATCAAAAAAATAAATGAATGCAAAAGGTAGGGAGGAGTTCAACCTCCCTAAGCTTAGGCTCTTGGCCTATCCTTGATCAATTATCACCGCCATTGTTGGGTGGCGGCTACTGGTATGGGAAGTACGGATGGCGGTTCGGGAGGTCAGTGTTGGGGATATACTTTCCGGGTATCCTCATAGTTCCTCACTGACCAGGGTGGCCCACTTCAGGTTAGAGCTTTGCTTCACGGGCGGCCCGATAAGGGAGAAAGACGGAGTCCAATCCGGCTACGGGAAGGCCCAGAAGACTTACCGACTTAGGCCCATAATGTTACTTGTAGTTCAAGATGTACTCTGTAACCAACTCTTAGTTGTAGCCGGATAGATCTCTCCTGTAAACCCTAGGCCGGATATCTATATAAGCCATCCTAGGGAGAGCCTTTAGGGCACCTCAATAGTCTACAATCTCAACTCGCAAAGGCGAAACCCTTGTAACCCATATTCCGGCTCTGTCATATTACTGGATTCCTAGCAGGAGTAGGATCCGTCCAAAGCCGGCGGATTCGAACCTGGGTAAACTTGTGTGCTCACCGTCCTGGAACACCGTATGTCTCACACCCCTCTCTTCCGCATGCCTTGAGGACCCCCTCATGGCGTACTTGTCCTTAATCCGACGACAGTTGGCGCCCACCGTGGGGCAAGTGAGCTTCGGATATGCGTTCCGAGTGGAATCTGCAAGAATCGGAATCGGCGAGACCATCGCCGTCGGTCGCATCCTCTATGCCAGCGATGTCCCTCTCATCGTTCTCGACGAGACTTGGATTCCGGCTAGGGAGGCCGTGACTGCCTACACAATCATGTCTTTTGGCGAGATCGATGTTTACATCGGTTTCGCTGAACCTGCCCAACCCACCCCAGCGATGATGATAGAGGCAGAAGAATCTTCTAGGTCCCCTTTGTCCGCGGAGGCGGCAGAGTTCCGGATCTCAGAAAACGCTAATCCCACCTAGCCCACACCAGTTGCGGAGATAGTGGAGAAATCCGAGCCTGAAAAAGACCTAGCGGTCCAAGTCGAATCTGGAGTGGATCTCCTTGGAGAAGCCGGATCCCAGATCGACCCACCCGTGGAAGTCGAAGTTCAGGAAGAACATATCAACGACACTAATTCCGGCTCTAATGACGCCGGGACAGATAGGCCTTTCCTAAGGTACACACTAAGACGTATGATACTGCAAGGAAAAAGCGTAGATGCAATCCTCGAGATCATCAAAAGTTTCGACATGGCTGATCGCGAAAGTCGTAGGTACCTCAGGAAGCACGCATCGCACTTTGTCGGATACGTGGGATCCGGATCCGGCTCTGCCGATGCTGGAGAGAACACCGACTCTATGCTAGAGGAAATTGGAACAAACGCCGACATTCCCGCATCCTCGGATGAATCAATGACGTCGGCAGATTTCCGAAAGTTCTCTGCGGAATATGAAGAGGAGTATAACTCCAAAGCTGCAGAAGAAGGAGAAGCCATGCATGAAGGACCCGAGGAACACTCTCCCAAAGTGTAGGATGACATGGACGTCGGAGATAATCCTGAAGTCCAGATGTCCGAAAGTACCGACCAGAGCTTGACTCCGGGAAACAGACCCAAAGCCGTCTTTGCTACCAACGCTGCCAAGAAGGCAACGAAGAAGAACAAGAAGAACAAGACCCCGGCAAAAGAACCTTTGATAGAGGAGGTGATTGCTGAGGAATACGAGGAAGACTCGGATGGAGAACTTATCCCAGATGAGCCGAAAAAAGAAGCATCGGTGGATGGACGTGTGATCACCGAAGGTGCGCGTAAACTCATCGATGCCGCATTAACAACACATATCCCTACAGCCGCAGAACTTACTGCGGATGAGCTGGATGAAAGGGCGCAGGCCCTAGAAGCGCGTCATCAACAACTCCTCGATGAAGCCAAAAACATCGAGGTGGAGAAGAAACGCATGTCAAACAAGGACTACATGTCTCGGTTACATCAGAAGACATGGAAGCGTCACACAGATGACGACCAATTCCCACATGTCCATGCCGTCCTTTTTGGGGATGAGATGGGGAAGCCACGGAAAGATAGCAATGGAGATTGGGTATACCCAACCCCGGTACAGAATACCGTGGCGGCCCGAGAAATTCTATCGGCTAATCCGGGACCAGAGGAGATCCGTTTGGGTATCAAGCTACTCAACAAGGGACTGGAGCAGCAAAAGGTCACCCTGTCCGGAAGTCAAAAACTGGTCTCGGATTCCGACCAATGTCGCACAGATCCGGCATGGGCTGGCGTAAGATCCCATTACGTCCGGGCGCAGTATCATCACCCCGAACGTCGGGAAGACAATTATTCAAGAACCGGATCATCAGGACAGCATCACAGAACTGCGCGTAGCTGGAGCAACATCGCTCCAGCGGCCGAGAAAGATGCCATCGCTGCACTAAATCCGAAGAACCCTCCCTGACGAGAATCTAACGATCGAAGGGGAGAAGATAAAGAGAAACAACGGGAGGAGGACCATCAAAAAATGCCACCTCCTAAACATACAAGCCGTCCGGCTGACCCTCACCGTGGTGGGAACGACGGACAAAGGAACGACGGAAACCATGCTGGGACAAGCCGGCAGGGGGCTTGTCGTAGTCAAGATCCTCCCCGGAACTGGAATAATGACGCTCCGGACGGAGGCCGGCGATTAGCCGGAAACTATCCAGCTACCCCACCCTCTCCACCACACAGTCATCACAACGGCTCCCATGGAGGGCAAGGAGGACGACATGGCGGAGGAGGTGGTGGCAGAAGCCGAAGTCCGACTCCACGGCACCGCAGCCACAGCCGGCATTCAGGACGATCTCTATCCCCGAACGACGCAAGACACAGGATCAATTCCAACATAGAGGCGCGGCGCTATGAAAACAATGATATGTACGTGGGCCCAAAGTGCTTCGGACCACGCATCAGAGCTACAAGATTCCTAGAAGGATTTGCTATCTCAAGGCACATCCAAGCCTACGACGGCATTGCTAGGCCAGATACTTGGCTATAGGATTTTTTCCAAGCTTGCTACATCGCCAAAGGCGGAAATAGCCTGGTCGCAACCCGATATCTCCCACTTATGTTGCGAAAGACGGCACGATCATGGCTCCATGAACTTCCAGAGAACACCATCCATAACTGGTATGACATGCAAAGTGTGTTCTTTCGAAATTTCGAAGGCACATATCGGAGGCCCTGTTCGGTCGGAACCTACAGCGTTGCACCCAGAAAGCCGGAGAAACTTGCTGGGATTACCTCGGACGTTGGATCGACACCAAAAACTCTTGTGAAGGAGTAAACGATCAAACCGCGATTGAAGCTTTCATCGCAGGGCTCCCAATTGGTCTACTACGTCACTGCTTGAAGTGTGACAAGGTCACTGATCTGGGAGAGATGATAGAAACAGCGAGCAAGTATGCAGATGCTGACGACGATGCAGAGGGATTACTCAACGTCGTAGCTATACCTCAGTCAGCAAAAACAAAGCAACAAGCTCAAAAGCGCAAAAATACCTCGGAAGAAAAACCCAACGCGGAAACAGTGGTGGTTACTACTGTTTCTGGGTCTGGAGGACGAGGAGGACGTGGTGGAGGCCGCGGGCATGGCCGTGGGACTTCAAGGGTCCAAGGTAGAGGAGAACAGCAACCAGGAAAAACCTACTCTTGGGCCGACATTGCCAATAACCCATGTGTGCATCACTTAGACGCCAATGGGGGCTCGTCCCACACCAACGCTGAATGTCGTTTTAATGACGACATCAAAAGAGATGATACCGCGGGCTACAAAGCTAAACGGAAGAAGGGAAAGAAAAATCCCGAAAAGGACAAGGAGACCAAGGAAGATTCCGACATGGAGGAAGCAGATGCTTCAAATCCCAAGTCGGAAGGGAAGAAGACTTTTCCCACCAAGAAGGACACTTACGTCACCTTCCTCGGATCTCAACCAGCAAAGGTCAAGAAAGCAGTTCTCCACGAGCTCAATGCAACAGTTCCGGCTGTCCCTCAATATCTGGACTGGTCGGAAGTGGCAATCACATTTGACCGCTCTGATCATCCGCCTAAGTTGCACAGGCGAGGAAAACACGCCTTAATCGTCAATCCACTTATTGACGGTTATGGTTTCTCCAAGACCCTCATGGACGGTGGTAGCAGCATCAATATTCTCTATGTCGAAATGCTACGCCAGATGGAGATCTCGGAGACCCAGCTAAACCATAGCTCTGTGATCTTTCACGGAGTTGTCCCAAGAAGACAAGCTAATTCCCTGGGAGAGATTACTTTGGATGTTACCTTTGGAACTCCGAAGAACTATCGGACGGAGGCACTTTCCTTCGAAGTGGTCCCGTTCAAGAGCGCATACCACACTATATTCGGATGTCCGGCTTACTGGGCCTTTATGGCTCGTCTGTGTTACATTTACAATATGATGAAAATTCCAGGTCCCAACGACGTGATCACCATCAGGGGAGACCCGAAGAAGGCGCGAGAGTGCGAGGATGGAAATGTCGCCTTTGCCGAAGCCGTGTTGCATGCCCAGGAGTACCAGGAGATCAAGAAGAGCATAGATCCGTCCGAGATGCCCGCAACGAAGAAGGAGGTGACAAAGCCAAATCTGGAGTTCAAGGCATCAGAAGAGACGAAGAAAGCGCCGTTGAAGGATTATGACCCCTTCAAGGTGACCCAGATAGGCGTAGGTCTGGGTAGCGCATAGGAAAGTGCGCTCGTCAAGTTCCTCCAAGCAAATCGAGATATCTTCGCATGGCAGCCATCTGACATGACCGGAGTACCTAGGGAACTTGTCGAGCACTCTCTAAATGTAAACCCGAACGCTAAACCCGTCAAACAGTCCTTACGATGGTTTGGCGACGAAAAGCATAAGGCAATAGCTAAGGAACTAGCGTGGCTCGAGTTAGCCGGATTCATAGAAGAGGTCATCCACACTGAGTGGTCGGCCAATCCTGTAATGGTCCCTAAAAAGGACACCACTTATTTAAGGATGTGTGTTGATTATACTGCGTTGAACAAGGCATGTCCAAAAGATCCGTTCGCTCTGCCTAGAATTGATCAAGTTATTGATTCTACGGCAGGCTCGGAACTCCTCGGTTTTCTCGACGCATATTCCGGTTATCACCAAATCCGGATGAAGGAATCTGACAAAGTTACAACTTCATTCATAACCCCTTTCAGAACCTTCTGTTTTGTTACGATTCCCTTTGGGCTAAAGAACACAGGAGCTACGTATCAGCGCACGATGCAACGTTGCCTCCACGACCAACTCGGACGCAATGTGCATGCATACATGGATGATATCACGGTGATGTCCAAAAAGAAGGAAACGCTGATTTCCGACTTGGAGGAGACGTTCGCCAATCTACGAAAATACAACATCATGCTTAACCCGAAGAAATGCTTCTTTGGAATACCAGCCGGAAAATTGTTAGGTTTCATCGTGTCTCATAGAGGCATAGAGGTGAACCGAGACAAAATCAAGGCTATACTCAATATTTCTAGGCCAACTCGCCTAAAGGACGTACAAAGATTAACTGGCTGCATCATTGCGGTCAGTCAATTTGTAAGCCGGCTTGGTGAAAGAGCCGCACCATTATACAAACTCCTGAAAAAGACCAAGGATTTTGTTTGGACTGACGAAGCTGAAGCTGCACTACAAGACCTGAAAAAAGTACTCTCATCTGCTCCTATCCTTGCAGCGCCGGAACCTCAGGAACCGATGTTGCTTTACATTGTTGTGACGAATAAGGTCGTTAGTATCGTCATGGTGGTGGAGAGACCAGAGGAAAATCAGGAGCACCTGGTGCAGCATCCGACTTACTTTGTCAGCGAGGTTCTGACAGAATCAAAACAGCTGTATCCGCACTATCAAAAGTTGGCTTACGATGTTTTTCTAGCATCTCGTAAGTTACGACACTATTTTCAGGAGCATCCAATTACCGTGGTGAGCAAAGCTCCCATGAGAGATATAATCAACAACAGTGACGCCACAGGACACGTCGCCAAATGGGGCATAGAGCTTTCAGCTTTCGACATTGAGTATAAACCTCGGACAGCAATCAAATCCCAGATCCTTGCTGACTTTGTCGCTGATTGGACAGAGACGAAGGAAAACATGATCCTCCCTGAGTCGGAATATTGGACCCACTTTTTCGATGGGTCTAAGGCTCGAGGGGGCTCGGGGGCTAGCGTGGTGCTCAAATCACCCCAAGGAGATAAACTTTTATACGTGTTGCAGATCCACTTCACAGCGACAAACAATATTTCCGAGTATGAAGCACTGCTGCATGGAATCCGGATTGCTAAGGATATTGGCATCCGACGTTTGATGTGTTATGGAGATTCAGATCTTGTTGCTCAACAAGTGTCGGATATTTGTAATGCAAATAAACACATGGCAGCATACAAAGCTGTCGTGGATGATCTATCTAAATCGTTCAAAGGGTTTGAAGTTCAACACATCCCTCGAGCAGAGAATGAGGAAGCAGATGCACTATCTCGGATAGGTTCTGCGCAGAAAGAGGTCCCGGATGGCGCTTTTTTAGAGCACCTCAAAGTTCCCTCAATTAAGGGAGTAGATGAGGAATATTCGACCAAATCCGACTCACATTTGATATCAGTTCTGGCTGTAATCCCCAGCTGGACTCAACCCTACCTCGATTATTTGGTAGATGGCAAATTACCCGAAGACGAGGTGCTGAGCCGGCAGATTATCCGACGAGCAAAATCCTATACTATTGTTAAAGGTGAGCTCCATAAACGGAGTGTTTCTGCGGTCTTTCAGCGTTGTGTATCTCCGGAAGAAGGAGTGGAAATCTTAAGGGAAATCCACGAAGGTGAGTGTGGTCACCACGCTGTAGCCAAATCTTTAGTGGCAAAAGCTTTTAGACACGGTTTTTTCTGGCTTACAGCTCAGGCAGATGCCGAACGATTAGTCAAGACGTGCAAAGGCTGCCAAAAGTATGCCAAGCAAGCTCATGTTCCGGCTGATCAGCTGCGAACAATACCTATAACATGGCCCTTTGTGGTCTGGGGGCTTGATATGGTAGGACCTTTTAAACGAGCTCCAAGTGGATTTACTCACCTCTTAGTGATGGTGGATAAATTCACCAAATGGATTGAGGCTAAACCTATCACTAGTTGTGATGGAGCAACAGCCAAAAGATTTGTCGAGGATGTTATAATCCGGTATGGTTATCCGCATAGCATTATCACGGACAACGGGAGTAACTTTTCTATGGGAGAATTGGCTGAATTCTGCCACGAGCAAAATATCTGGCTTGACATTGTGTCAGTCGCACATCCACAGGCTAACGGACAAGTTGAAAGAGCAAATGGTTTAATCTTACAAGGCCTAAAACCGAGACTCGAAGCACCACTACGATGTGCTGCGGGGGTTTGGGCAGAGGAATTACCCTCTGTAATTTGGAGTTTACGAACAACTCCAAACAGGTCAACAGGATACACACCTTTCTTCTTGGTCTATGGCGCAGAAGCAGTTCTTCCTAGTGATTTGATTCATACTTCTCCTAGAGTAGCCGTGTATGTCGAAGAGGATGCCGAGGTTTCTCGACAAAATGATCTCGACTTAGTCGAAGAAGTTCACGTTGTTGCTGAAATGAGATCTACAGCCTATCAGCAAAAGTTACGCAAGTATCATAGCCAGAGAGTCCGAAATAGATCTTTCAATAAAGGTGATTTGGTTCTCCAGCTTGTGCAACAAAGAAAGCACAAGCTTTCCCCAGTATGGGAAGGGCCCTTTTTAGTTAGTCGAGTATTGCACAATGGATCGTACTACTTAACTGACATGAGGCCAGTCAAAGAAAGACCTGCTACTAAGAAGAGAAAGAGAGCTAGAGGCAGTACAAATCCGGATGAGTTAGACAGACCATGGAATATTGCTCAGCTACGTCCCTTTTATTCTTAGTTTATCCTTCTTTGTAATCATACATATGTACATGTTCTCTGAGAAATAAAAGTTTTGGTTGCCTCAAGTTTTTCTGAGAAGTTTTTACCATCTTATTTCCAAATGATCATGTCATAGTCGAAAATCCCAGAATGCTTGAAAGTACTTTATGCTCATGTTCGTTCTAGTTCAGATTTCCGATTCTATAATTGCTACCTTCGGGTATAACTCTAAAATTTCTAGTCTTTACTTTGGTTATTTGTCTGATTGCTGGATGCGGGCATTTTCCGAGAAGTGAATTGTTGGTACTGGAAGCCGGCTTTGTTTCCGAGTTTAAACTGGTTTAGCAATTGAGCTCTGTTGCTCGGCAAAGTTTCCGGCAGAAGGTTTAGCCGGCTCACGAAAGGGACGAGGCGGAAAGCCAGATAAACGATAAGTGAAGACGAAAAAAGTACAAGTGCTTATGTAAACATTTCAGGCACACAAAAAAAACTCAAAGCCAAAAGTGTTGAATAGATTAAAAGCTTGGCACTAGCAAAATAGATAGTACTTAATATTTACAAACGCATCATGTTTTTCTGGGATAATACAAAAATTTCTGATCTATGATGTAGGAGGAGATGAAGGAGCTGTTGGCTCGCTGGTTCCGCCGCCTTGGTATCGTTCCGAGATGTTCGCATCCGAGGTGGTGCGTTCATTGTCGGAAACTTCAGCTGTTTCTTCTAGAGGAGGAGGCGGAGTAGCCACGCGGGTGAAGAAGGGGATCTCATAGCTGGTCAGGTCAGCCACGCGACACCCATATCCGGCGCAGGAGTGCATGATGGCTTGAAGATCCTTCTCATGGCCATCCTCATCTACCTTGCAGTACCCTCTGGTCACTTGCCATATCTCCATGTTTCCATGGTGGCTCATGACCATGGTGAGAGCGTTCTGCGCAGCAGTCCGCGTGTAGGACATGTTTCAATCCAGAACAAGTTGTGGCATCTCCTTTGCCTTGTCCCGCACCTGAAAATCCGACATGCCTGGCATGTCCGGAATCTTGAGAGCTTCGCCGATGTCCTCAAGGGACTGGCGGAAGTCATGAAGCAGGTCACCGACTTGGGTAAGCCGGTGGGTGCGGGGCTCGGAGGAGGAAGAGTCCGTCAAGTTCAGAGGACCTATACACAAAACAAGTTAAGAAAAATCCGACATTGATAAAAGTCGAAGAAAGAAACAAGTCAGATAGATCGAACGTACCGAAAATGACGTCGTCAATTTTGGTCTTCTCCTCCCGGAGACTCTGGAGTTCAGCCTGGAGCGCCTGGGAGATGTCCTTCTCTCTGCCAAGCTCATTCTTGAGGTCCGAGATTATTTTATCTTGAGCCACGATCTTGCGATCACGCTCTTTAGTAGCCATGGAGGAGGATTCAAGGACTTGAGTTATGCTATTTTCATGATCTGCCTTGAGCTAACCCAGCTCTTGGCGAAGCTCCTTGTTCTCTACCACCAAGGACTTGAGGTTCTCGGCCTCTTCAATCATGGCGACAGATTGTTTCACCAGCGCTGTAAGTCAAAAAGAACAACAGTTCAGAAAAAAATTCGACATTGAAAAAAGCAAAGACAAGGTTTGTGTCTCGGAATGTTTACCTTCGGCCTCATCCTTAGCAACTTTAAGTTCAGCATTTTTAAGCCGGAGAGCTTTGATCTCTCTCCGCTTATCACAGACATTCTTCAATAATTCCTGGTTATAGGAACATACTTTCTGTAAGTCAGAATACCCAAAGTCAGAAAGCTACTTAAGACTCGGGCTAATATTTTTGCTAAATATCAGCACGAGCCTTGGGGGCTACACTAGTTCGTTCTTTGGCATCCTAATGAAGCATAAACCCGGATTATATATCCTACTTCATGCTTGGGGGCTAGAGGATATGATATAAGATAATGGAAAAAACAGGAGTTGGAATTCCGACTTACATATTGCTCGCGGGTGAGTTTATCCAAACCCGCGTTCACTTCAGCGGCCACCTTCTTGGCTAGAGTAAGAGGGATCACTGGGGCTGTTGGAAGCTCACCAGTCCTAATCCTCTCGTCACGAAGGCAGACTTGGGCAAGAAGGTCAGAGAACTTGACGGCATCTGCTTCTTTCGCTTCTTCTTCAGCAGAAAGATGGCTTTTCTCCAGGACTTGCCTAGCGAGCTGCTGGATTTCTTCAGTAGATTTCCGGGACAGGCCAAACTTGGCAAGTCCCGAATTGCTGATGAGGTTTTCGGCGAAGGTTTCTGCCGAGGGATCATTACCCAAAGAGGGTTCACCCTTATCTAGAACTGACTCACCCATGGTGACGTCAGTATGCGATTCAAGGATCGTGGGCTCCGTTGAAGGAGTTGGATCTTCTGCAACAACCGAAGAAGGAGTGATCGCCGGCGTTGCAGAAGGTTGAGGGGCAGGAGTTGGAGGAGCCACGGCAGGGGAAGCTATGATGAGCTTCGTCTGTCGCAGGGGCTTCGAAGGAATACCTTTCCCCTTGCCCTTGATGAGCGGCTTTGCTCTGAGAATGTAGTGAAGTCGAAAACATTACATCTCAGAAAGAAATTCGAATAAAGTACAAAGGTGGAAGTTGTGAATGAAAGTTACCTCTTCACAACAGGCACCTCCTTTGTGCCAATAGCCACTGTCAGAGCTTTGCGCTTCTTGAGCGCAAGGTCCGGCAATGGGACCACCTTTGTCTCCTGAGAAAACTCAGGAGGATATCCTTCGAGTGGAGCAAGTTCCGACTCGGGGAGGTCAGCAAGCTGAAAACAAGAAAACATATCAGTATTGCAATATAACTCGAAGATTGAAACACATAAAAGGTGTACTGATGGAAACTTACCGGCACTACGGGGTTTTCCGCCGTGTGCATATCCAGAGAAACCTTCGGAATTCTCCTCTCGATCCGCTCTTTGATCAGCCACTTGATCTGGCTTATGTAGCCTTGAGTGGTGTAGGCTTTGGAGCTGATGCAGAGGGAGTCTTTTTTGGATGACATGATGGAGTGCATCAGTCAATCCCCGTGGTACTGAAGGGGCTAGATCCGACGTGAGACCCAGCATTGGACCAAGTCGGATCCCTTCAGACCCTTGTGTTTGATCAAATATTCGATCCGCCTATTAGCGAGGATCAGATCGTCGATGAGAGCTGGAGCAGCCTCGTTCCAAGAAGGTTGGGCCGTGCCAGCTCCGTCGACAAAAGCCGGCAAAGTAGTGGCTTTGTCGAGAGCCGGAATATCCTTATGATAGAAAAATGTGGCTGGCCATTGTTTGACCGAGTCACTGGCTAAAATTTTGGGATATGCGCGCTCGCGTCTAAGCGAAAAGCTAATAGTGCCGGTGATATATGGAACACCGGCGGTAATGGAATTTCTCCGGACATGGAAATAGTACCGGAAAAGAGTCAAACTCGGCCTAATGCCGAGAAAGCCCTCGCACAATGAAGCATATGCGCTCATCTCTAAGAGAGAGTTAGGAGGAAGGTTATGGAGTTGAACTCCGTAATGTTCTATCACCTCGGAGAAGAACTCCGAGGGAGGAAATGACAAACATCTATGGAGGTGAGTGCCGAAGTTGACCCGCTCGCCGTCGCGTGGGTTGGGGACGGTTTCCTCGAAGCCACTCTGCCAGTTGCCGGCGGCGAGAAGCCCCTCCTTCTCCACGTTCTTGAGGCCCTCCTCGTTGAGGGCGCAGGGAATCCAGATCCCGCGGAAGCTCTCTTTCTCCGCCACCGCTTCCGCCGTCGCCGCCGCTGCTGCCAAGCTGGAGGAAGAAGATGAAGCCATTTCTCCGGTGAGAGGTTTACCTAAAAGGAGCGGCACTGGGAGTTATGTGGGGGAGAATGAGGAAGCTATGTGCGCGCAGGAGGATTGGGGGGAAAGGAAATGGCAAAGGACTGGTGGAAGGAGAAGGAGAAAATCCTAACCCCTTATATCCACCTAACTGTGCCAAGATTCGTGCAAATGCTACAGTGTAACCGCCACGCGTTGTGGAAAGAACTGGGAAGGACCCACGCGATGATTGCGTCTCCTCGATCTCCACGCGCGCATTGAAACGGCGCCTCGGTTCCGCGAACCACGGACCTACCAACGGTCGTGCTAACGGCACGCCTGTCAGATGACGTGACTTGACCATGACTTGTGTCAGGTGGCGTTAGAAACCAAGTTCCGACTTAGTTTGAAATCAAGCTAGAAAATCTGAGTAACCTGTTGATAGGTCCGACTTATTTTTAAGACCCAGATCGTATTTTTTTGTTGTGAAGTTTCAGGAACCCTTCAAGATTCTGCAAGCCGAAGATCAAGCTAGACGATGATAAATCCGACTTTGGATCTTGGAGGTGTTGGAGATATGCCCAAGAGGCAATAATAAAAGTGGTTATTATTATATCTTTGTGTTTATGATGAATGTTTACATCCCATGCTATAATTGTATTATAAGGAAACACTAATACATGTGTGTTTTGTAAACATAAAAGAGTCCCTAGTAAGCCTCTTGTTGAACTAGCTTGTTGATTAATTGATGATCATGGTTTCCTGATCATGGACATTGGATGTCATTAATAACAAGGTTATATCATTAGGAGAATGATGTGATGGACACACGCCCATAGTAAGTGTAGCATAAGATCAAGTCATTAAGTTCGTATTGCTACAAGCTTTCAAATGCATAGTAACCTAATCCTTCGACCATGAGGTTATGTTAATCACCATCACCGGATGGGTACTTTGATGACATCAAACACCGCTTCGTAACTAGGTGGTTATAAAGGTGTCATTGGGTATTCTGAAAGTATGTGTTGAAGCGCATGGACCAAGATTGGGATTTGTCCATCCATATGATGGATAGATATGCTCTGGGCCCTCTCGGTAGAATGTCATCTAGTTAGCTTGCAAGCATGTGACTAGGTCATAAGGGATGACATATCATGGAACGAGTAAAGAGTACTTATCAGTAACGAGGTAGAACTAGGTATGGAGATACCGACGATCAAACCTCGGATAAGTAGAGTATCATGTGACAAAGGGAATTGGTTTCGTATGTTAATGGTTCTACCGATCATGAAGTCATCGTTGAGTATGTGGGAGCCGTTATGGATCTCTAGATCCCGCTGATGGTTATTGATCGGAGAGGTGTCTCAATCATGTCCGCATAGTCACGAACCGTAGGGTGACACACTTAAGGTTTGATGCTGTTTAGGTAGATATGGAATGTGCGTTGGAGACCGAATGTAGTTCGGAGTCTCGGATTGGATCTGGGACATCTTGAGAAGATCCGGAATTGTTCGGAGAATAAGATTCATATAATGGAGATCATCTTCTAGGTTCGGAAATGTTCCGGAGTGTTTATATGGGGATTCTAGAAGGTTTCGGAATGTTCCGAAAGGTTCTAGAAAGTTCTGTGGAGTTTACTTGAAAACCAAGAAAGGAAAAGGGGAAACTTGGGGGGAAGGAAACTCCCCCAAGCTCCCCCTTGTGCGTCGGCCCTAGAGGTCGCCCTAGGGGTGGGAACCCTAGGCGCCACCCCTCCCTCTATAAATAGAGGGGTGGAGGCGCCACCCCCTTGCCCCTCCACTCCTTGCCCTAGCGGCCTCTCTCCTCCTCCTTCACTCTGCTCTGGCTTAGGCAAAGCCCTGCAGAATTCTCTACTCCACCACCACCACCACGCCGTCGTGCTGCTGGGATTCCGTGGAGAGATCTACTACCTCTGCTGCTCGCTGGAACGGGGAGAGGAAGGTCTGCATCGACTCCGCACATGTGACCGATTGCGGAAGCGCTGCCAGAACGCGGCGCCGGAAGGCTCGTCAACTCGATCTTGAGATAGGCAAGTGATCGTCTACATCAACCACGAGATCCGATCTCGCACAAGGCTTTCGGATCTACAAGGGTTAGTACAGATCTATCTCGTTGCACATGTCTAATAGATTAGATCTTGGCTTTTATCTAGGTTAGATCTGGGTTTTGTTCGTTCTTGCGATAGAAATTTTTTGTTTTCCATGCTACGAACCCATCAGTGGTATCAGAGCCGTGTCTATGCGTAGATCTGTTGCACGAGTAGAACACAATGGTTTTGTGGGCGTTGGTGCTCGTGCCGTCTTTTTCTTTGTGTACTTTGCATCTTGCGGTATGGTGGGATGAAGCGGCTCACGCTAACCTTACATGTCATCGCACATGAGACTTTCTCCACGCTTGACGTGTAACTTGCTTTGCACAAGTGGCTTTGCGGGTGTCTGTCTCTCTCACCATAGTATAGATCCAACTTACACTTTGCACTTGTATCAACGTTGTGGTTCAATTTCGTAGGTAATATCCATTCTTATTCGAAAGCCCCAAACCACGTAAAATATGCAAAGAAAATTAGAGGTGTCTAACTTGTTTTTGCAGGGGTTTTGTGATGTGATATGTCCATCATGTGATTGTGATTATATTTGATGTATGCAATGATCCTTGTTGTAATATGGCAACCGGCAGGACCTAATGGTTGTCTTTAATTCTGTTAAGACATGCGTGTCTATTCATCTTGTAATAGCTTTATTCCAAGTAGTTGTAATAGTTGCTAGTGATGATGGACAACCATGAAGCGGCGCCACTGACCTTGACGCAATGCTGGTGATGATGGAGATCATGTCCGTGCTTTGGAGATGGAGATCAAAGGCATAAGAAGAAAGGGCCATATCATATCACACTAATTACGAATTGCCTGTGATGTTAATCCTTTATGCATCTTGTATTGCTTAGATCGCGACGGTACCATTATAAGATGATCTCTATCACTAAATATCAAGTAATAAAGTGTTCGTCCTTAGTTGGCACCGTTGCTAAGACTCGTCGTTTCGAAGCATCTCATGATGATCGGATGTGATAGATTCTACGTGTGCATACAACGGGTGCAGGCCAGATTTGCACATGCGGAAACTAAGGTTAATCTTGACGAGCCTAGCATGTACAGACATGGTCTCGGAACACGGAATACCGAAAGGTAGAGCATGAGTCATATAAATGATATGATGAACATGAAGATTGTTCGCCAATGAAACTACATCTTCTCTCGTGAAGATCGGACTTGGTGTAGTGGATTTGGTTCGTGTAATCACTAAGATAACATGAGGGATGTTGTTTTGAGTGGGAGTTCACCTAGTTAATTTAAAGAATTTAGATTGAACTCAATTTATCATAAACTTAGTCTAAACTACTTGCAAATTTGTTGTAGATTATGGCGAACCTCTCCATCAATTTCAATGCTTTCCTAGAGAAAGAAAAGCTTAAGAACAATGGAAGCAACTTCACGGACTGGTTCCGTGGACTGAAGATTGTCCTCAGGGCTGGCAGTTGACCTATGTGCTCGAAGCACCGCTGGGTGACCCACCTGCAGAAGATGCCACCGATAACGTAAAGAATGCTTACGCCACTCGGAAAAATCACTACTCCACAGTTCAGTGTGCCATCCTGTACGGTTTAGAAACGGAGCTTCAGAAGCACTTTGAGCACCATGACCCGTTTGAGATCATCAAAGATCTCAGGCTGATTTTTGAGACTCATGCGGCTATGGAGAGCTATGAGGCCTCCAAAAAGTTCTTTAACTATAAGATGGAAGAGGGTAGCTCCGATAGCGAGCACGTGCTCACCATGTCTGGGCACGCAAACAAGCTCCAAGAGTTGGGGAAAACGATTCCTAATGAGTTAGGGATTCACCGTGTCCTCCAATCACTGCCACCAAGTTATAAGAACTTTGTTATGAACTACAATATGCACTACATGAACAAGACGTTGCCTGAACTATCGTCCATGCTGAAAACTGCTAAAGTGGAGATCAAGAAGGAGCACCAAGTGTTGATGGTCAATAAGACCACTAATTTCAAGAAACAGGGCAAGCCTAAGAACAAGGGCAACTTCAAGAAGGACGGCAAGAAAGCTGCCGCACCTGCTAAGAAGCCCAAGGCTGGTCCTAAGCCTGAAACTGAATGCTTGTACTGCAAGGGTGCTAGTCACTAGAAGCGTAACTGCCCCAAGTACCTGGCGGATCTGAAGAACGGCAACATCAAGAAGAAAGGTATATTCGATATACATGTTATTGATGTGTATCAAACTAGTAATCGTAGTAGTGCCTGGGTATTTGATACCGGTTCGGTTGCTCATATTTGTAACTCGAAACAGGGGCTGCGGAATAAGCGAATACTGGCGAGAGACGAGGTGACGATGCGCGTTGGAAATGGCTCCAAGGTTGATGTGATCGCCATCGGCACGCTCCCTCTACATCTACCATCGGGATTAGTTTTAAATTTGAATAATTTTTATTTGGTGCCTGCGTTAAGCATGAACATTATATCTGGATCTTGTTTATTGCGAGACGGTTACTCTTTTAAGTCCGAGAATAAAGCCTGTTCGATTTATATGAGTAATATCTTTTATGGTAATGCACCTGAGATGAATGGTTTATTCTTACTGAATCTCAATAGTAGTGATACACATGTTCACAACATAGATGCTAAACGAACAAAACTGAATGATAATTCTACATACATGTGGCATTGTCGTCTTGGTCACATTGGAGTGAAGCGTATGAAGAAACTCCATTCTGATGGACTTCTTGAATCACTTGAAAGATGCTAAGCATGTCTAATGGGAAAAATGACTAAGACTCCATTCTCTGGAATAATGGAGCGAGCTACAGACTTATTGGAAATAATACATACCGATGTGTGCGGTCCAATGAGTGTAGCATCGCGTGGTGGATATCGTTATGTTCTCACTTTCACTGATGACTTAAGTAGATATGGGTATGTCTACTTTATGAAACATAAGTCCGAAACTTTCGAGAAGTTTAAGGAATTTTAAAGTGAAGTCGAAAATCATCGTAACAAGAAGATTAAGTTTCTGTGTTCTGACCGCGGAGGTGAATATCTAAGTTATGAGTTTGGCATGCATTTAAAGAAATGTGGAATACTTTCGCCATTGACACCGCCGAGAACACCACAGCGTAATGGTGTGTCCGAACGTCGTAATCGAACTCTCTTAGATATGGTTCGGTCTATGATGTCTCTTACAGATTTATCTCTATCGTTTTGGGGCTATGCATTAGAGACATCCGCATTCACTTTAAATAGGGCACCATCTAAATCCATTGAAATGACACCGTACGAATTGTGGTTTGGAAAGAAACCTAAGTTGTCGTTCCTTAAAGTTTGGGGTTGCGAAGCGTATGTAAAGAAGTTACAACCTGATAAGCTTGAACCAAAAGCGGAGAAATGCATCTTCATAGGATACCCTAAAGAAGCAGTTGGGTATACCTTCTATCATAGATCCGAAGTCAAAGTTTTTGTTGCCAAGAATGGATCCTTTCTTAAGAAGGAGTTTCACTCGAAGGAAGTGACTGGAAGGAAAGTAGAACTCGACGAGGTTATTGAACCTTCTCTCGGATTTGAGAGTAGCGCAGCACCGGAAGATGTTTTTGTGCCGCCTGCACCAATTGGAGAGGAAGCTAATGATGGTGATCATGAAACTTCAAACGAAGTTGCTGCTGAACCTCGCAGGTCAACGAGGGTTCGTACCACTCCTGATTGGTATGACCCTGCCTTGAACGTCATGTTGGTGGACAACATTGATGACCCTGCGACGTATGAAGAAGCTGTGGTGAGCCCAGATTCAGACAAATGGCTAGAAGCCATGAAATCCGAAATGGGATCCATGTACGAAAACCAAGTGTGGACTTTGGTGGACTTACCGGATGGCCGTAAGGCTGTCGAGAACAAATGGATTTTCAAAAGAAAAACAGATGTTGATGGTAATGTTACCGTCTATAAAGCTCGACTTGTTGCGAAAGGGTTCCGACAAATTCAAGGAGTTGACTACGATGAGACATTCTCACCAGTAGCGAAGCTAAAGTCTGTGAGGATTTTGTTAGCAATTGCTGCATATTTCGATTATGAGATTTGGCAGATGGATGTCAAAACGGCGTTCCTTAATGGAGACATTGAGGAAGAGTTGTATATGGTACAACCCAAGGGTTTTGTCGATCCTAAAGATGCTAACAAGGTATGCAAACTTCGGCGCTCCATTTGTGGACTGAAGCAAGCATCCCGGAGTTGGAATCAACGTTTTGATAAAGTAATCAAAAACTTTGGATTTATACAAACTTATGGAGAAGCTTGTATTTACAAGAAAGTGAGTGGGAGCTCTATAGCATTCCTAGTACTATATGTAGATGACATATTGTTGATTGGGAATGACATAGAACTTCTTAATAGTGTCAAAGCCTATTTGAATAATAGTTTTTCAATGAAGGATCTTGGCGGAGCGGCATATATTCTAGGCATCAAGATTTATAGAGATAGATCAAGACGCCTAATAGCGCTTTCACAAAGTACATACTTGGACAAAGTTCTAAAGAAGTTTAGAATGGAAGAGAGCAAGAAAGGGTTCGTGCCCATGTTGCCAGGTAATACCTTGAGTAAGACTCAAAGTCCAGCTACGGCAGAAGATAGAGAGAAAATGAATAATATTCCCTATGCCTCGGCCATAGGTTCTATCATGTATGCCATGTGTAGCATCCCAATTGTCTAACAATTGTAATGCTACTTGGTCTAGTAAGATATTGGCTACTTCCTATATATAATTGTTGCATCATAAATATATCATGCTCATATCATCATGCCACCTTGCATTTGAGCATCATATAAAACCCTGTTTCTTTGGTTCTTCTCTCATATGCATTATTAATTGTATTTGCCTCTTGATATTGTATTTGGTTATTGATATATTGTTAAAATGACCAAGTTGAGTTGGGGGCATATATTTTATGCAATTCCATCACTTTGCTTTTCACCACCTTATAATTCCACCATCCTATTACCCATGAGCTTGTATTTCTTTTTCTTTTGATATTTATTCTAGATCATGTGGGTGGGGTGGATCTAATTCTATTAATTCTTTTGCTTGGCCTTTATTCCACTTTTGGGAATGCATATGAACAATGCCATGTTATTATTATTGTTTTCACAAAATAAATCATGGCCTTTATTATTTTGCATGGGCCATGCAAGAGTATCACCACCTTTATCCCATTTGAGTCCTCTTGGTTTTATTGGGTCTTTTCTTTGTGGATCATCTC
Organism: Avena eriantha; assembly: GCA_910589775.1. Taxonomy (NCBI): domain Eukaryota; kingdom Viridiplantae; phylum Streptophyta; class Magnoliopsida; order Poales; family Poaceae; genus Avena; species Avena eriantha. The sequence continues at coordinate 197,175,263 of OU342742.1, read as the reverse complement.
CATCCCTCTCTCTACCATCCCCATATTCTCTTCAATCCCATTTTAATTTCTTCATGCATGATCAAATGAGGCTCATTCTACATATCTCATTTCTCTCTCTTTTCTTGGTTTCTCCTCCGCCTTAGCTTATGCTAGATCAAGCCCCACTTTCCTCTTGGTATGATCTCATAAACAATTTCAAAAACCTAAAACCCTAATCAAAACCTAACCTATCTTTCTCTCTCTCTAATTTTTCCTCTAACCCTAGTTCTACTTAAACCCTAACCCTACCACACCTCTCTCACCTCTCTCTCTCTCTACCATGATGAACCATCTGGCCACTCCCTCTCCCTGCCATGCATGGCCCACCTCAGCTAACCCCTACCCCTCTCTCTAACCCTAACAAAACCCTAACTCGAGACTACCCTATCTAACCTAGCCTAAGCTACAACCGAGCCCCCTCTCCTCTCTCTTCCTCTCTACTGCCGTGCTAGCCCCACTGCCACGCCGTCCCCACCTGGCAGCCCCACCTGTCCTGCCCTGGATGCCCCAGGTCGAGCCCCAGCTCGACCATGTGATCGAGAAGGAGGAAAGTGGCTGAGGCCACTTTATCCTCCCCGTGCCCACACGCCACCTCCTCCCTCTCTCTCGCTTGCCCTCATCCACATGGCTCCCCTGCCTCTCCCAGATCCGCCCCGAGCCTGCCCTCTCCTTCCCCTTCTTCTTCGTCGTCGCTAGCACCTGCCGCCAGTCGCCGCCGTCTACCCCTGCGTCTCGTCGTTCCGGCCGGCGTGCGCGTCGTGGAGGTGGTCTGGAAGACCAAGGAGGTACCACTGCTCCACCTTGACCGGCCCAGCAAGGAGGAGAAGGCCACCAGGACCGCCAGATCCTCGCCGCTCCCCCGAAACCCTAGGTCATCGGAGCTCCTGCATCCTCGCCGATCGGCCGCTTCCCTGCCCGAGCCAACCCCACCGACAACCCCGTGGTGAGCCCGTGATCCTCCCAGACATCTTCTATCTCGCCGCCGCTTCCTAGTCTCGTCGGATGTCGTGCCGAACGCCCTCTGCGCACGGCGGGTTCGTCGTCGCCTTCTCGCTGTGCAACGCGGGAACCCTATCTAGCCGCCTGATCCCGTTCCTCCAACTACCACAAGCCGCCCCAGCGGTAGCCGCCGCCGCTCGCGCGCGCGAGGTCGCGGGATCGAATCCCCGCTGCGCCGCGCCGTGCGTGCCGTCAGTCCGTCAGAGAACAAGAAGAGAAACAGTACCGCGGCCCCCTTTTTGCAGAAAACCCCCCTTGTTGATTTTCGCTCAACCCGCAGTCCGCCGAGCCCACCAGCCAGCCTCTGTGGGAATTTTACAAAGAGCACCCCGTAGATTCTTAGCCTTAACCCGCGGTCCAGTACACCCCCTCCTGTCAGCCACAGCAGAATCAACCACTGTCACGTGGGCCCGTGGCCATCGGACCCACCTGTCAACCTCAGTGGCTAGGTAGAGCCGCGGTAGAAAAGAGTTTTCGCGCGCGTGTGCCCTGCCAGCCGCCGGCCCACCCGTCAGTGACTGGGGCTAGGTCTGTCTGAGTACGAAATGGTTTTCTGCTTTACTCACTCATTTAAACCTTTTTCAAAATTGATTTAAATTCAAATTCAAGTCAGATTTAAATAATTTTTAAAATACAAATCCAAATAATACAAATGATATATGTATTGAATCAGAAAAATGTGAGGAATTCAAATATGCTATTAAAAATATTATTTGAGCACTTTAAATTTTCGAGATGATTAAAATTACAATAAAATGCCCTTTTCCTTAATAAATTAATAATTTTAATTCTACAACTCCAAATTTGACAAATAATATGTCTAAATCGATCAGCGCGACGAGCCCGTTCTATCTATGTAGTCCTTGTTCTGAATTGCAGCATGCATCATGTCATTATTAGAAACCTGAACTGTTTATGACAATAAAACTTGGGTAAATAAATAGTAAAATGCTTTATTTCTTGTATCCACACCTCACCTTTTCCATGCTACTTTAATGCCATGCAAATTGTGCATCATTCACCATGGCATGCTTGGTTGCTTGTCGCATTTTAATTCATATGATTGTGCACTTTATTTATGTTGGCCCTTGTTTGTTTGGTTCTTCTTCGAATAGACGCCCAGCAGGAGAATTACCAGGAATCACAGGAGTACTACCCAGATCCATCTCTCGCTTCAACTGAGCTGCCAGGCAAGCACTACCACATGCTTGCATACATACAGTACCTATTGCCTCTATCTTATTCTTGCATCATTGAGTCACGATTGCATTAAATTGAATCCCAAGTATTGCATAGCCTTTACTTTTAAACCCCACCGAAGCTTGTTCCTCCATCCCATGAGCCATTGCTACAGGAGTTGTTTGAGCCATGCGAGTCATAGAAAAGCATGTGTAGGGTATGTGAGTGTCTGATGAATAACGAGGTACCTAAACAACTTAACCTGAGTAGTAATGGGATAACTAATGAAAGAGGCACCGGTGAGCAATATCTGCTATTTGGTTTTTCATGCTCACTTGTGTCCCGTAGGACCCCGAGTACTTGATTCCTGTTCCTTGACTATTCGCACTATCCACATCCGGGAGGCCTTATGGACCCCCCCTGAGCCAGAGCTTGATTCATTCTTATTTCTTGGGGCCACGATTAGTTTGGGGCTTTATTACTATCCTGTACTTATGCCATGTTACTGCTTTATTTAAGATTGTGCGAGGAGCACCTGTACTGTTTTGGATCGCGCCACGTTTTCGCGGTATCGACAAGCCCAGTCACATTTTCGGGTTCCCAGTCGTTTACAGCCGTCGTCACAAACCCTGGGTCCGTCTCGGAGCCGGCCAACTTCGTTGCGGGTAGCTTATTGGGGTGGCCCCCTGAAATATTTCTGAATCCTGTGATTGCTTTGTCGTGAATGCCTCGTTGGGTTTTGATTTGGTTTTTCCGAGGTTGATCGAGTGTGTGTTGCTATTCGTGCACCCCTGCAGGGTAAATCTTTCTAAAAGCCGTGTCTGCGGTTATGGACGACTTGGAGCACAGTTTCTCGATCATAGACAAGTATAAACCGCTTTTAATTTGACTAAGTACTTGACTAGTAAATAGTGCAATACTCATGGAATGGTTAATAAAACTGCCAACGGATGATGGGGGTTGTTCGTCCGCTTCCTCGTTGGTAAGCGAGGAGGAGGATGGATCTGTTAACCTTACTGTTATAACTGTTGTTCTTAATTCACGGACATCCGTCTATCATTGGTTAGGCGGATGGTTAGCGAGTATCTGTAGAATTGTTAGGTATTATCTTTGCTGCAATTGCGTCACCCCAGGCTATGTCCCCTTTAGCGGCATAAAGACTTGCTGAGTACCCCTAGGGTCTCACACGATAAATTGTTTGATTCAGATGAACAGGTGTACCCGCAAGATGGATACTGGGTGGAAGAGACAGATGATGTTGGCAACGATCATTCGGTGTAGAGATTCCGGGAACGGGGATCCGTGAGATCTGTGGGCGGGATGTGTTTATTTATGTGGCATCTTATGCCGATTTGCTTCTTATCCGTACTCGGATCTTGTTTTCCGCTTCCGTCTGATACTCTGATGTGTGATGTATGAGGAGCTATCCTAAATTATTATCTCTATCTAGGACATTTGAATCTTGCCGTATGGCGTTGCAATATTTCTATTTATTTTAGATGGGATGGCTCTGAGGACTGTTGTATGTGGCTTGCATACATACTCATTTGTGTATGTAGTTGATCCCTTCGCCTGCCGATTACGCCGCTCGTTCTTGTCCCGATGTTCTGAAAGTGGTTAGGACGGCCGAAAGGTCTACCGTGAGTGGCCCTGGGCCCACCGTACTATTTTAACCACTTTCGTTCATCCAGGCATGTAACTAAGAGCGTAATTCACCGAGGTAGTTACACCATGCTGTGTACAAGACCGGATATAGCACATGCTGTTAGTTTGACTAGCAGATATCAAAGTGATCCTGGAATGGAGCACTGGACAGCGGTCAAGAATATCCTAAAGTACCTAAATAGGACTAAGGATATGGTTCTTTCTTATGGAGGTGATGAACAACTTGTTGTAAACAGTTACACGGATGCTAGTTGGAACACCGATCCAGATGACTCAAAGTCATAGTCTGGATACGTATTTATTTTGAATGGTGCTGCAGTGAGCTAGAGAAGTGCCAAGCAAAGCGTTGTGGCGAAATCTTCAACTGAATCGGAATACATAGCTGCTTCGGAGGCTGCACAAGAAGCCATATGGATGAAGGAGTTCATTACTGAACTTGGCGTGGTTCCTAGTGCGTTGGACCCGATGGCCATCTACTGTGACAACACAGGTGCCATAGCTAATGCATAGGAGCCAAGGTCACATAGCAAGCTGAAGCACATTAAGCTACGTTTCCATGATATTCGCGAGTATGTCCAAGATGGTGACATAAAGATTTGCAAAGTACACACTGATCTGACCAGGAGGCCTCCGGGGGCTGCTGTTGGGGATATACTTTCCGGGTATCCTCACAGTTCCTCACTGACCAGGGTGGCCCACTTCGGGTTAGAGCTTTGCTTCACGGGCGGCCCAGTCAGGGAGAAAGACGGAGTCCAATCCGGCTACGGGAAGGCCCAGAAGACTTACCGACTTAGGCCCATAATGTTACTTGTAGTTCAAGATGTACTCTGTAACCAACTCTTAGTCGTAGCCGGATAGATCTCTCCTGTAAACCCTAGGCCGGATATCTATATAAGCCGTCCTAGGGAGAGCCTTTAGGGCACCTCAATAGTCTACAATCTCAACTCGCACAGGCGAAAATCTTGTAACCCATATTCCGGCTCTGCCGTATTACTGGATTGCTAGCAGGAGTAGGATCCGTCCAAAGCCGGCGGATTCGAACCTGGGTAAACTTGTGTGCTCACCGTCCCGGAACACCGTACGTCTCACACCCCTCTCTTCCGCACGCCTCGAGGACCCCCTCATGGCGTACTTGTCCTCAATCCAACGACAGTCAGTCATGAATGAAGTGAAGTCATGGGTGAGGTTGACGATGTTTGAGTTCACATTGTGCAACATATTTTCCATGTTGTCGATGCGATGCACCACCTGGTCAAAGTCACTCCTCGGTACATAGTTGAATCTCGGCTGAGGTGGAGGCATACCTTGTTGCTGGTATTGGGGAAAAGGTTGTTGATGATGATGATGTTGGCCGTAGTCATCCCAGCCAGTGGTGTACTAGTCTTTCCCATCGTGCTCTTGCTGTTGTTGGCTGCATTCTCCTAGTTGGGGTTCCCTCCGGGAGGAAAAATCCTCCCCGAGGAGATCATTGCCTCTGGAACTCTTCCTCATTGAGGATCCAACTCTGTTTACCTAGTAAACCCAAAAGCTTGGACAAATGGAAGCAAAACTTGGTGAAGATCACCATTAGGCTCAGAATAAAATTGATAAGCATGAAGGGAGCATTAGGGCTTATAGACCCCCATGAATTTGGTTCTAGCCATGTGAATGTCATCCAGAAACTTACTGCTAGCCACAACTCTTTCATGGGGCATGACAAACTCGCTTGCGTAGGCGATCTGAGTGATCAAGCCACCACAACAGATGTCACCCGAGTGAGTCGACCTTTGGCGGTGGAAGTGTTGGATGAGCAAAGCATCCAAGTTTACCTTATGCTCCATCTCAGGATGGAGAGACATATAAATTACACTTATATCGGGGCCTTCCATTGCCTCGGTATCTCCCTTCCCAAAAATAGAATTCAACAAGAAGGTGGCGAAGTAGCGGATAGTGAGATTCTGGATAGTGGCATTCTTCCTGCACAAATAATCGTTGTTCCTCTGGACAAAAATCTGCTCCCAAGCATGCATTGCCTCTAGGAGGACATCATTAGTGGTATCGACCTCTCCGTCGTGAGATAACCCGAAACAATCACAAAATTGATAGCAAGTAAGGCTGCGGGGTTGCCCATTGAGCACGAAACTTATAGTGCAATGACGCTCTTGGGTCTCAAGGTCATCATGGAATTATGACAGGAACTCGTACGTGGCGAGCTCGAAGGTCTCGGTGGAGAGGTAGGAGAAAGGGACCATGCCGACGTGCATGGTCATCCTATCGAAGTCCTCCAGCAGGCCATGGTAGGAGAGGAACTCACGGCTCACCCACTTAGTGGGTATAACCTTGTGTTCGCTCACTCTCTCATTGTCCTTGTTCATGGCTGCTCTCAAGTTGTCCCCCTCCGAGCGCCTCTTCTTCAAACCATGCGGCTTGGCGGTGCTCGAGGTTCCTGCCGTTCCCGAGCCCTTGCGAAGCGGAAAATCTTCTCAATATTCATTGTGCTGCAAAATTTCTAAGAAAAACTATAGGCATCAGGTTTCTATCATACAAACAAACGATTACAGGCAGAAATTACAAATCGTAACGTGAGAAATCAAAAATAATCTCAAAATATGATGAACTCATCCAGATAGTCAATGTGAGGAATTCAACCATGGATTTCAGAAAATAAAGCGTGAATCGGATGAAAAAATTACCGATATGAATATTCCCCCACTCAAACACAAGAAATCGATGAAGAATCAAAGATTTTAGAGGATTAGGATTGGGCCGAAGAAAGAAAGAAAGAGAAAGATTGAGAGACGAAGAAGAAAGAGGCTGGCTATGAGCTAGCCCCGTCGTTTTTACCTGGCGATGTAGTTGGTACGGGGCGGGCAGTACGGACACATCCCGCCTGTACCGGTGGTCATGACGGGTTACGATGGTTTGGTAGTTGACGGGTATGGTGTCCCGATGATGTGAGAGAGCTAGGCATGCGATGCTTTTATAGTGTGATCAGAGAAGGATTGTGAGTTAATCAGAGGAGGATTGTGATCAGAGGAGTAGTGATTTAAGAAACGCCAAGCCAAGAGGAGCTTGGAAAAGGGGACAAGTTAAGAAACGTAGACTACTGAGTACGTACGTGCGTGGACGATGCGGTATGATCCCAGGACACAGATAAGTCAAACCGTGCACAAAAGGTCCCTGTCAAGGAATCAAGGTATATGCAGACTTGCAGAGTCACTACGAATGTACGATTATGTACCATATAAAATGCACGTATCTACATCTTCAGCTATTGACGAGGAAAAACAACAAATCGATACTCCCCCATCTCTTCTAATCTCTACATCTTAAAATAATTAAAGTTCTAGGTTCGTTCTAACTAAATTGGACTTTCCTTAGTTTGATTGAATCAAAAGAACATTGTATCAGTATATATAACATCAAATCTATATATTGTGAAAATGTATAGTAAGCTGAATCTAATAGTAAAACAGATTACTTTTTTTTTTCGAAATAGGGTTATGCCCCGGTCTCTGCATCCACATATGCACATAAAAAATGTATAGTAAGCTGAATCTAATAGTAAAACAGATTACTGTTGTAGATATTGATATTTTTCAACAGATTTGGTCAAACTTAAAGTAGTTTGACTTAGAAGAAACATAGAGCTTTAATTTGTGGTTCATATTATTTTAAACTAGAACTCGATATGAGGGGCCCTGCCACTTTCCTTATAAAAAATTCAAATTTATCTGAAAAGTTACTATCTAATAATACGGAGCTTATTAAAAACCAATGTTCATGATATCGCCTATCGGTAATTTATCGGTCGGATGCAAATTGGCGACTTTTCAGCATATCGACCGATTTATCGGGCGATAAATTGGAAAATTGGCTGATAAAATAAAAATCGTCATATCGGCCACCCACGAGTAGCGATAAATCGGACGATTAATCGGCATATCGGACGATTTTTTGAACAGTGTTAAAAACTATAGATTAGCTCAGGGCTACATGTAGCCTCAAAAAAATTCTAACAAAACCCTAGGTGTATTCTACCAACTTGCAAATCTCAAGTCAAAACACCTATATTTTGGGCCAAGCAAAATAATAAATCTAACAATCTTTTGGCGGTTTCAACATTTGGATGGTTCACTACTTCAGAGTTTAGATCCTTACTTTTGTCATTTTGCACAATCTAGATACAAAGTATTTCGAGTTAATTTTTTTAAATTGATAGAATAAATCTCTAACCTACATCTAGTTTTTTGGAATTATTTCAAACTTAAAAATATTGTTTTCTTATTTAAGAAAAAAACTATATGTTGCTTGGGCAACAAAATGTCACAATCGGAGCTTATGGCTCAGGTCCAGTTCGTTGGAATCTGCATATTCTCTAGCTTTTTCCATAAGCCGCCCAACTGATTAGTTGGAGTTTCTAAAGTTGTTATTTTTTTCCGAATAGGACTTAAAAGAAACATCGAATAGTGCAAAGCATCAACAAAAACGAAAATTACAGAGAAGTCGTTCCTCTTCAACCTCCAGACCGTGTCGATAGCGCGTTGCCGTTGTTGCTCCTCCCTGAGTCGGCCAGACGTTGTTGGTGCGGAAGGGAAGTCGTCGAATGGGTCAAAAAGACCACATCCGTTCCGGAGACGAAGACGAAATGTGAACTATCGATGAAACTCCTTGACGATCCGAAGATCCCCACATCGATAAGAAATCCTCGAGGACCACACCACTCCCACAAACTCCTCGATGTTGATGTCGAGATGGGGCTAAAGGCAGGCCTTATTGGAAGAAATGCCATCGCCACCACCTGAGCGCCGCCCCATCAAACTTAAACCCTGAAAACATGAACAGAGCCCTCCCGCCGCCGGCGGCTTAGATACACCCCGCCTCCATGGCATGAAGGCCACAAAAGCGAGCCGGATCGGCGGCGGCACCGACGGGAGGTGACGAAACCCTAGCCACCTTTGTAGGGAGGAGGAGAGTGAGGGGGAAGACTTGACTTCCACATGAACTAGTTTTGCTTTAACTTAATAAAATTCTCGGGTAATAAACTAGGTGGCTTATGGGAGGAGCTGGGGAGGGGACAACTTATTCTTCTCCAACTGGACCTGGGCGAAAAGTTTGGCCAAAAATAATAATTTATGTGGCTTGTTTAAGAAAGACAAAAAAATGTATTGTAAAAAGTATTCAGACATCTAAATTTGTCTTCTCGTATGTGACACCAAAAAACTTTTATTTCTTGAAAATTTATGTGCGAGCATAGAATGTCTAGATATATTCACGAACTTTTTGATATTTTGAAAGATCTTTCGAAGATAGGTTTATGAGGCGAATTGGATTTCCCAATTTTTTAAACTTTTCTTTGCTTTACTATTATCCAAAGCCTCCCGGGTTTCTTCTATCCATCTCTGTTCCGGCGCCAATGGAAGCTGCTGCTGCTTCTCTCCTCGCCCCTCTTCCCCGAAACACCGCCGGCGGCATCAGCTTCCCTGTGCTGTCGTCGAACAACCTGTACCATCATGCCCTCCACCATCCCTTCTCCAGCCTCCTCAACCTCAACCTCAACCTCAACCTCAGGGGATGCAGTTCTCGCCTCCCACCTTGCCGCGCCTCCTTGAAAGAGGACGATGCCACGCCGCAGTGGCAGCTTGACTTCCTGGGGCCTGACCCTCAGCCGCGGTCCGACGAGGAGGATGACCCGCTCCCTGCCGAGAGCACCGACTGGTGCGTCCGTGCGCGACGTTCCGCGCTGCGCTCCATCGAGGCAAGGGGGCTCTCGCCCTCGCTTGAGAGGATGGTCTCCCCGCCCAAGAAAATCAAGAACAAGAAGAAGAAGAAGCAGAAGAAAATTGTCAGCAAGAAGCCTCGCAAGGACGACGAGCTGCTAGGTGAAGACGAGATCGATGGAGATGTGGAGGAGATTTTCTCCGTGGCAGACGACCTCGACCTCAGGGTCGCGCAGCTCGCGGACGGGGTGTTCGATGAAAAGCGCCAGAGGAACAGGGAGCTCTTCATCCAGACGCTCTCCAGCTTCTCGGCTGCGCCATCCAACAGGAACAAGGAGGTTTCCCTCAACAGGGACATCGTCCAGGCACAGAGCGCCGAGGAGGTCCTCGCGCTCACCGCAGAGGTCATCGCAGCCGTCGCCAAAGGTCTCAGCCCCTCGCCGCTCACGGCACTCAACATCGCCACTGCGCTCCACCGCATTGCCAAGAACATGGAGGCGGTGTCCATGATACAGACGCACCGGCTCGCCTTTGCACGGCATAGGGACATGTCCATGCTTGTGGGGCTGGCAATGTTGTCCCTCCCGGAGTGCTCGCCGCAGGGTATCTCTAACATCTCCTGGGCCTTGTCCAAGATTGGAGGAGACTTGCTCTACTTGCCGGAGATGGATAGGATTGCCGACGTGGCCATTTCCAAAGTTGAAGAATTTAACGCACAGAATGTTGCCAATATTGCTGGAGCATTTGCTTCCATGCGCCAATCAGCACCAGACCTTTTCTCGGAGTTGGGCCAGAGAGCGGCACAATTGGTACACACCTTCAAGGAGCAAGAGCTTGCTCAATTCTTGTGGGGATGTGCTTCTCTTAATGAATGCCCATATCCTTTGCTCGATGCACTTGATGCTGCTTTCCAGGATGCTACCAGCTTCAAATGTCATGTAGACATGCGGCAGAGCAGTGCCAAAGAAGTTTTGAGCGAAGAATATGGTAACAATGCTCATGCGCTCAACTTTAGCCGAGATCAGCTTGGCAATATTGCTTGGTCCTATGCTGTTCTTGGGCAACTGGACCGCCAGTTCTTCTCGCATATCTGGAGAACTCTGAGTCAATACGAAGAGCAGCGAGTCTCTGATCAGTATAGGGAAGATATAATGTTCTCATCACAGGTTTATCTCGCAAATCAATCTTTGAAGCTTGAGTACCCACATCTTGATATGGGCTTAAGCGGCGATCTGGAAGAAAAAGTAACAAGAGCGGTGAAAAGCAAACGGTTTAATCAGAAGACGACCTCCTTATTTCAGAAGGATGTTGGTCGTCTTCTGTATACTACTGGCCATGAATGGGTTAGAGAATTTACAGTTGATGGTTACACTGTTGATGCGGCATTAGTTGATGAGAAGCTTGCTCTTGAGATAGACGGGACGACACACTTCTCAAGAAATTTAGGTATGCTCTAGTAATGTTTGTCGCTTTCAATCTTTATGTGACATTTCTGATAGAATTATAGGCTTTGCATTTTTTTTTCTTGTTTCCCTAGTTGAGTCTGAGTCGCAAAAGAGAAACTAATACAGATTTGTATTTGTTTTGCAGGCACACCACTAGGCCACACATCATTTAAAAGGCGATACATAACCGCTGCTGGATGGAAACTAGTTCCCTTGTCTCACCAAGAGGTTAGTCTTAGCTGAAAGATGGTAACCACTAGTAATTAAATTATTGCTATTATCTAATTGGATGAATGTTCACATTTTATATCCAATACTCCATAGTGTGTGATATTTTCAGAGTTTCATATGCCACTGTCTGAAATAACATGCTCACTTGATATTTGTATAATTCATTTGAAATTAATGTCTCAATTCGTTTACTCGAAAACACCATTCGATTTGTTTCTTCGTGAACTTTTGTATACTATTCATTTTTATTTCAAATAAATAAACTTCTCTGTATTATTTATGTTTATCGGTGCACTTATATGAACTTTTGGAAGGAAAGAAATATAATGTAGTTGTTCTGCATTTGTGCTGTCATATGAATTTTCAGCAAATTTAACATATCTCGTCTTAGATTTCAGTATTAGTTCTGTAGTCCCTTGAATAGGTGAAAGTATTTATCTTAAGACTTAGTGTGATGTATTAATAGTTTTTTCCCCTAACAATCACAGTGGGAGGAGCTTCAAGGTGAGTCCGAGCAAATGGAGTATTTAAGGAGAATTTTGGGCATGGATGCAGAATAAGTAAAACAGTTGGACATGTGACAACGTGAGCGTGGTCGGCCACATTGAAGAAGGCCCCTGAATTTGCATTTCCACTCAAGAATTTGTGGATCCATCTTTGAACTTTGCTGGATGCAGGTGCTTATTGGGCGCAACATGGCACTTCAAGGATTGGCATGCCAAAAGTGGTGTGATGAGAATTAGTTATGTTTCTTTTTCAGAAAGCATGTGAAATGTATGTGTAGCCTGAAATATTCTGTATCATTTGCTAATTTTGGGGAGCTGTTTAATAGTGAAACATATACGATGGATGAGGTTGCAATATGTTTATCCTCAGAAAGCATGGCAATGTCAGTCATACACCATAGAATTGTTTCAGTAGTTCACTGAGGATTGAAATGGACTATAAACTGGATCTTTTGTTGTAAGTGCAAATGTTCAAGTGTTGAACTACAATACAAAGAGGAACATGATTCATTTCATCCCCACAAGGTAACAATTACATAATGCAACATTGACTAATATATTTTTGACCGCAGCATTGCAAACATAATGCTTTAATCATCCTTCATAAGCCTCTGCATCATGAGCTCCACGACGGCGGGGGCATCAACTGTGACAGCAACCTTCACGGTCGGCTTACCGCTCCACTCTGTTACCTCCCCATACGTTTTCTTGGTATTGTCGAAAACCGTGAGGCCTTTTGTGATTCCATCTGTCTGAACCCTCACTACTCCTTCTGTGTAAGTCATCAGCGATGGATTTACAGCAGCGAGAAGAGCCGTTGGATCATGAAGATACACTCCTGCAACCATTTCATCATACTCGCAAAATCAGTCACGCATTCTCTAGTCTGTCTGCTAGAACAGTGCTAATTGTTCAGCTTTTTCTAGGTTCGAAAAAATTGTTCAGCTTTTCGCCTTCAAGGCTGTATATTAACCCACCGACTGTTTACCTTCTGTGGAGTAGGCGTCCATGTGGTAATCATAATAAAGACCCAGTATCTTGCACAAGTAGCGTGCATATTTGCTATCACACTGTTCAAGTTTCTTCCGGTCAACATCTGCATCCACAAAGAGGGAAGCGACATGTCAAAATAGGATGTGTTCGAAATGTGTTGCCTGTATCTGTATGTATCCTAAGCGTCTGGGGTCATTGATGTTCACATTTCAGTTGAAATGGTACCACTGAAGCCGAGCAACAATTACACATAGGTCACTCCAGAATGTGTGTCTTAAAAAATATCTTCTAAGCTCGAGGATTACCAGAAAGAACAACTTGGTGGGTTATGTTTATTCCCACGGCCAAAATATCAGCACCACAGGTGAAAACTATATCGGCAGCGTCAGGATCACCAAATATCTGCCAATAAACGTAACAGATCATTTAGTGAAGGCAAGATGAAGAATTCTTGAAACAGCAGCATGCAATATGTAAAGCAAACTTGTACAGCAAGAAGTCATAATGATCTCCGAATCTACCCGGGAAGCATGGCACTGCAACTTCATTTAGCAAGGTACTGCATATATGCATAGTAAAGCTGGAAGAGGGAGTTTTACAGGAGGAGGAGGAGGAGGAGGAGGAGGAGGAGTGACTCACATTTGCCTCAGCTGCAGGGTTGACATTCCCATTAACCGAATATGCGCCACCAAGAATAACAATCTGTCCGATCTTGCTGGGGAAAGACGGGTCGAGCTCGACAGCCAGCGCAAGGTTGGTGAGCGGGCCGAGCGCGACGACGGTAACCTGTCCAGGGTAGAGATTCGCCTGCTCGACAAGGAAGGCAGCGGCAGACTGATCCACCGCCTTGCCCGTTGGTGGAGGGAAGTTCTGGTTGCCGAGGCCGTCTGAACCATGAACAAAGCTCGCGATCCGTAGCTTGGTGGCTTTCTGAATTCGTTCGTCAGTTTCATGAGCACATACAGATTCATTACAGGTTAGCAAGGATTAGCAAGGTACCTTGACTGTTACATGGGATCCCTCTGCGACGGGGATGTCAGTCCTCCCAGCAGCCTCTAGCTGAAAACAAAAAGGCGAATTGAGCGGATTAGCACCAGATTCATTCAGACGATCCATGAAAAGTGGAGTCCAAGGGAGCTGACTGACTAGGTGCAGCGCGTTGCGCGTGGCGAGGGATGTGTAGACGTTGCCGAAGATCGTGGTGAGGCCCACCACCTCCAGCTCCGGCGACCTCAGCGCCACGAAGATGGCCATCGCGTCATCTGCAGTTCATCGATCGGTCCGCCCATTGGGCAAGCAAGATTGGCCGTCCGTCGGGTAGAATAGGATGGTACGGTAGATCGACAGGGCAGGAGGAATGGGGGGAGAGGTGAAGGATATACTGACCGATTCCTGGATCAGTGTCGATGATGACCTTCTTCTTGGGAGCTGATGATGCGGCCGCCGACATGGCTGGATTGGATTCTTGGATCGGGCAGCGTCAGCTCTGCAGGCGGGGACCAGAGATGGAGATTTACACGTCTCCCTCGCAAAGCAGTGCCGGCGCGGCGCTGACTCCTCCCACTCGCTCGCCACGCCTCGGGATGAGAGCCGGCGGTTGTGGGCTTGCAGCTGGCACGTCCACCGATGATTTGGATCGAGGACTGTATTTTTCTAAAAATTAGTAGGAGCTGGCGTCAATAATTATGTGTGTACAAATTAGAGCCAGGGCAATAGTAGAGTCAGACGTGGTTATAAGCCATATCCATGTCATTTAGAGTCAATCTAATACTTAATATGTACAATAGCTAGAGGTAAAAATATACTACTTTATTAATATATGACCCACTTTTCACTCTCACATAGTGTCTAGGAGCACGTGCTGCAGCTCTGGCTCTTAACGAAGCAGCCACTCCTCTTCTCTCTCCTCTTCTCTCTCATCCAACTAAGCACAAATATACTATTTTAAGCTTATAGTCTGCTGACTGGATCTTATTGTACTTGCTCTTAGAGCACACTCTACCAAACAGACAGCGTACACTGTATTTACAGGTGCGGCACAAAATTGCTGATGTGACTTTTTTTTTCCTTCCCTTATAGCGTCCGTAAAGGCTAAAGCATCCGCCACTATGAACAAAAGCGGATATACAAGGTCCCAGTCAAATATCCTGAAAAATTCAAGAATATTCACCAATATCTGCTTTTGGATTGATAAAAACTCTTCCAGGCTCCACCAATCATCACCCACCCAACCCATCTAGACAATACCCTTTTCTTTTCTCCAAGACCTCTCTGAAAAATCTCAAGTAATTTAATCTTCGTTATTTTATTTTTGTAATCGAGCTTCAATATAATCCCCTTAGATTTTGAGCTCTTAAGTCATGGAGTACCTAAGGAAGCACAAAAACACCCACCAATATGTGTCTCCCAAGCGCAAATCGTTTTTGGGGTGTGGTGGATAACTTTATTAGTAACCAACATCAATCTTCTTGTCAATATTTTGTGATAAGCTTCAGGATCATATTCAAGAGGCACATATTGGCCTATACTCTTTTTATATATAGCATGTGCATCCTTATTTTTTGGGGAAAAAGCTTGATCACCCCATAATTCAGACTCTAAATTCCTGGAGTTCTATCGGCACTCTTTTATCTACTTCCTGGAGTTCTTCAAAAGAAAAGGTACAACTCAAGGTAGCAAATTCTCTATACAATTTTCACCTTTCTTTATTTGGTCTATTCTATATTTATATTTCCCAATATTGGTTGAGAGCTTAATGAACTTACAGAGGCTTGATGCAAAGAGGAATACTAAACTGTGTATAAATGATATTACAACAATGTATAACTTCAGTTTTACACATTTTGCATTCTAATAAATAAATATTGAAAGTTAATTTGCATCTTTGTAGCAACTTGAATATTTAGAAGATGGTGCATTAGAGGTCAAAGCTCAAAATATAAGTGTTGCTTTTTGTATGTTTCCAGAATCTCAAAATTGTTACTCCTTGTGGTCCAAATTAATTGGTGCAACTCAGGGGTATACTGGTACAGGACATAGTATATAGCTGCGCCAATTAATTTCGGCCAAAGGGAGTAGTTTTAATTTAGTGTCAGCCACAAACGGGAAACTAGAAATAGAAGTGCAGGAAACAAGATATCCCACAATTGTTTTTATTGGACGAGGCCACTAGAGAATGGATCTGATAAGAGTCTTTCTTGGGTGTTTTTTTTGTTAGTTCGTCTGCCTTATGTTATGTCTTATATCTCAGGAATTACATTCGTAGATGTCAGGAGGGTGGGTAACTGTGAGTGTAAATTGTCAAGGAATATGTTTGGAAAATTATAATTAAAGTGTTTCTAAAAATATTTTTAATAAACAATATGGGAGTTTAAACTTGTGATTCTATTTCATATCATCTCTCTTTGTAGATTGAAACAATGAATTTATGTGGCATGGTCTCCAAGGAACTACTTTCTAATAATATATTGCGTTTGCACGACCTGATATTTTTTGTTCTTCATATGGAGATGTCATTTCTCATGCATGAAGGTTATTTCTCATGGCGTGTTGTTCTTTTGTGTTGTTGAAGCTTGCGTAGATGAATCAAAGGTTATTCTCAACCTGAAAGTCTGCTATATTGAGATTAGTGAAATTAAGTTGTTACCCAGCATGCTTCCTCAGTCATCCATTATTAATAGCCATGCAATGTAGTATTTTTGAATATATACATGTTGAGACATGTGCATGGGCGTGATGGCAGGAGGATGGCGGCCTAGAAGGTGATTGCAAACTCGGACGCCAGAGCGGAACACGATGTCATATCTATTTGGGCCATTGATGAGGACATTTTGGTAATATTGATACGTGCAATAGTAGCGCAGGCGAGTCGATAGTGGATGCTTGAGTAAAGAAAGTTTCCCAAAATGATGAATGATGACATAACTGTAAGCTTATAGTACTATATGTTGAATTCTGATCTATATGAATTAATCGAGACGTGTATTGCACGTGCACACTAACTAGTTATGTATAAAACTTATTAGGAATCTTTCTGAGCCTGAAGCCGAATTGTCCTTCGTAGACTTAACCGCATCCTCAAATTCCTCCATGGAAAAAAGGCTTTACTAATGTGTCATATTCTTCCGTGACACTCGGCCTGCCTGCCTCTAGGCATCTGGCTCCTTGCCAAATAGTGGTGGCACGATGTGTTGCTTCACTCTCTTCAATAAGGAAAATATCATCGTCAAGCAAACAACAAACATCATCTTCCTTTTTCAACCATAAGAGCCACTGTGGTGAAGACGTTGTCATTAACAACGTTTGGCGAAGGCTGGATGTAGAAGATGTCTTCTGAGGCGGTAGTACGCAGCACCGCCCGACTTAGATGGTACACGACCAATTGTGTGAAGAATTCGTACTACCACACATGATCACGAGAGCGAGATGTTCCAGAAACATATTACCCATCATCCCTCTCATGAATAGAATCACATGGTCATCGGTGACACCACCGGTTTGCTCCATCTTTGATGGTGAGCCTTGGAGTGTTGCGGACCACAGCTTCTCGCCGGCGGGTTCCTAGCTTTGTTTAGGCAGTTTTTGTGTCTTTTACAGATGGTGAGGCGACAACTACATCCTAGAGTCAAAATAATGTCCTTCCCGTCCTATCCTCGCTTCATTGGTGTGTCTAGAAGCATCGCAACCACGCGAGAGGGACCAACCTCCACCACTAAGAGGCGGTAGTCGACCAGACAGAGTAGCAGGGGCACACCATGCATAGGCTGGCCCGGCCAGGCCCATATGGGGCCCATGAAGCCCACGTCACCCCGTTGCAGCTAGCATGCCGCATCACCGTTTTCCCCTGTACGAGCACCATCACCGCCGCCATCTCTCGAAGGCACAACAGCCGCATGACCACCAGCCGGCCTAAGCCTAGATAGGGCTCAAGGGGCCTAGATCTAGTCCAAGAAGGTAGCATCAGCGACCTCCTACGCAACAGTGGTGTCCCGTCGCACCACAGGAGGCACCGCGCCTCAGCCTTACCTAACATCACGCCGGATGATCACCTCCCAAGGAGCACCGCTGCCGAAGTGAGTACGGGCCCTGATGTGCTCGCTAGGACGCGGGGAAGGGCAGTATGCCGCCGGCGGCGTCGCCCAAGGCTTTGCCCAGTGACCCAAGCCGTCGATGAAGGGGGAAGGAGAAGGGGTAGTCGGCCAAAAAGGATGGATGCGTCTATCACCCGGGGGTGGGGGGGGCATAGGCATGAGAGGAAGATACCTTTCACGTGGGAAAAAGAATCGCGTACTCGCGGGTCTCCTCAAAGCAAAACTAGCTACCTAGTTCATTGGTCATCTTAATTACACTTAATGTTTTCTTACATTTTTCTGAATTGTTCTACTCCTATATAGATGCGTTTTAGTGTGTTTGTTCATTCATTTCAGTTTATAAATATCCAGAACATCTTACAATTTGTAATTTGTAACAGAGGACGTACCCTGCACCGACAACTTGGGTACCCTCAAACTTAGGATGGGAGTTTCATTCAGGTTTGTCATCCAATTGAACACGAGCCGACGCAAGAAAATCGAGTATAGACAGGTGTGAAAATGTGAAATGAATTTTGCCGGCCAGGTACTCCCCATTCTTTTTGCGTGCCAGGCCTACAGCTTCAATTATTGGCACGTGATGCACGTCGGAGGCAAAGCCAACAAGTGGACCGAGCACGAGCTGCCACGGACAAGAGAGTGGACCATCAACCATCATCGTCATCCCCCGGACAGCATATATGGATCGACCCCAGGCAGGAACTGAGCAGAGCAAATCCAAGCAGTAAATCAAATCAATTCACTGGATCTATCCTCGGAATCCATGGCGGAGCTAAAGAGCCGGCGCGTGGTCCTGAAGGAGTACGTGGAGGGGTACCCTACGGAGGAGCACATGGAGCTGCTGCCCGCCGCCGACGTCGACGAGGCCGCGGCTGCAGAGGAGGGGTCGGTGCTGGTGAAGAACCTGTACCTGTCGTGCGACCCGTACATGCGGCCCAAGATGTCCCGCCCTGTGGGCCAGTCCTCCTACACCTCCGCCTTCGTCCCGGGCTCCGCCATCACCGGCTACGGCGTCTCCCAGGTGGTCCAGTCGTCGCGGCCGGGATTCGCCCCCGGGGACCTCGTGCGGGGCATCACCGGCTGGGAGGACTACAGCGTGGTCAAGCCGCCCTTCACGGGCCTCCTGGCCAAGATCCAGCCCGACGCCGGCGTGCCGCTGTCCTACTACACTGGCATCCTGGGCATGCCGGGGCTGACCGCGTACGTGGGGTTCCACCACATCTGCTCCCCGAAGGCGGGCGAGACGGTGTTCGTGTCGGCCGCCTCGGGCGCCGTGGGGCAGCTGGTGGGGCAGTTCGCGAGGCTGGCCGGGTGCCGCGTGGTGGGCAGCGCCGGGTCCGACGAGAAGGTGGAGCTGCTCAAGAGCAGGTTCGGCTTCCACGACGCGTTCAACTACAAGAGCGAGGACGGCGACCTGGCCGGCGCGCTGCGGCGGCGGTTTCCCGAGGGCATCGACATCTACTTCGAGAACGTGGGCGGGAAGATGCTGGAGGCGGCGCTGCTCAACATGAGGACGCACGGCCGGATCGCCGTGTGCGGCCTCATCTCGCAGTACAACCTGACGGCGGGGGAGAAGGAGAGCGGGACGGGGGTGCGCAACCTGGAGTGCCTGGTGACGAAGCGGGTCCGGATGCAGGGGTTCATCGAGCCCGACCACAAGCACGTGTACCCGGAGTACGAGGCGTGGGTGGTGCCGCACATCAGGGAGGGCAGGGTCGTGTACGTGGAGGACGTCGCGGAGGGGCTGGAGGCCGCGCCCAGGGCGCTCATCGGACTCTTCCACGGACGCAACGTCGGAAAGCAGGTCGTCAGCCTCGCTGCGCAGGCTTAATTAGCATTAAGCTTGTTCGTTCATGGACGATTGAGAGATTGTAAATCGAGCGTGCGTGCTCGTCAGTTATAAACGGATCAAGTCATGTACGGGGTAGTATCGTTCTCTCTGATTTGAGATCCCATCGCAAGTAACGACGAGCGAAATGCAAAATAAATGATTGCTGTGTTTTGTCCGTGTGGTCCCAGTGGCATGGTAGCTAGTAAGACCGAGTACGATAATGCGCACCCTCTACGCATTGCTCCTAGCAAAATAATTAAAATGAGAAGAGAGAGAAAACGAAGGAAAATGTTAACCTAATAGCCAATCTTATATCCAACTCTATTGTAGGAGTGATTTAGAGCTAACTATTAATGCCATGATAATTTTATATAGCCGGCTGCTAGCTCTACAATTGTCCTTAGACTCTAAGGACAACTCCAACTGCTTGTCCATTTGGCGATTTTTTTTAAATAATACACTTTTTTTAATTATTTTGAAAAGTATTGCACAAATTTAGCAATTTATAAATGTAGCACATTGTCGACTACGGCGTAGCCGAATGCTTTGATTCGGCATGGGCCAAACTGAATGGTCTGTTGGCTGGTGACCAGCATGCAATCGGTCAGGCCGAAACTGATTGCTTCATTCGGTTAGGCCTAAGCCGAATGGTTCAGATGATGGCTACGAGTAGCGAGACATGCATGCACCAGCCTCACTCTCCTCACAATCAGACATGCATCCGTGCGCAGCCTCTCTGTTATATGTTGATCCAAATTCTACAAAGTAAGCATAAAAGAGTTAAATTCAATGCTTCCGTTCATACCACCAAAGGCATATTAGATTATGTGCATGCTGATGTATGGGGACCTTCCCGTAAGACTTCTATTGGTGGTGCTAATTACATGCTTACTATTATTGATGACTACTCAAGAAAAGTGTGGCCATATTTTCTAAAACACAAATCTGATGTTTTTTATGCTTTTAAGAAGTGGAAAGTTATGGTAGAAAAGCAAACTGAAAAGAAGGTAAAGGTACTACGTACTGATAATGGTATGGAATTCTGTTCTAATGAGTTTGAGGAGTTTTGCAGTAACGATGGTATGATCGGGCACCACACCATCCCTTACACTCCTCAGCAGAATGGCGTGGCTGAGCGCATGAACATGACCATCATCTTGAGGGCTCGCTGTATGTTGTCCAATGCAAGTATGCATAGACGTTTCTGGGCTGAAGCAGCCAACACAGCGTGCTACCTCATCAACAGGTCACCTTCTATTCCACTTGAGAAGAAAACTCCCATTGAGGTATGGTCAGGTTCGCCTGCTGATTATTCACAGTTGAGAGTTTTTGGTTGCACAGCTTATGCTCACGTTGATAATGGAAAGTTAGAGCCTAGAGCTGTTAAGTGCATATTCCTTGGTTATGGTTCAGGAGTTAAGGCATATAAACTATGGAATTCTGAAACTAAAAGGATTTTGTTGAGTAGGAATGTTGTTTTCAATGAATCCGTTATGTATCATGACAGCTTGCCATCAGATCCCTCTCCTGTTGCTATTGGAGAGGAGGGAGTTCGTGTGCAGGTGGAGCACCTGCAGAAAACTGTTGATAATAATGTTGTTGTTGATGATACTCATGAGGAAAATATTGATGATGATGTTGTTCACCACTCACCTACTGTTTTGCAGCAGCCACAGGAATCTATTGCTGCTGATAGACCGAGGCATAACATAGTTCGACCTCGTCGTTTAATTGAAGAGTGTAATCTTGCTCATTATGCTTTGAGTTGTGCTGAACAGGTGGAGCATGATACTGAACCTGCTACATACAATGAGGCTATTGCATCCGTTAACCACGAGAAGTGGGTTTCTGCTATGCAAGAAGAGATGCAATCGCTTGATAAGAATGGCACGTGGGAAGTTGTGCGCTTGCCTAAACAGAAGAAGGCTGTCCGCTGTAAGTGGATATACAAGAGAAAGGAAGGTTTGTCTCCTAATGAGCCTCCAAGGTTTAAGGCAAGGTTAGTAGCAAAAGGTTTTAGCCAGATTCCAGGTATTGACTATAATGATGTTTTCTCTCCGGTTGTGAAATATAGCTCTAATCGTACTTTCTTTGATATTGTTGCTATGCATGATCTTGAGCTTGAGCAGCTAGATGTAAAGACTGCTTTTCTGCATGGTGAACTGGAGGAGGAGATTTACATGGACCAACCTGAAGGGTTCATAGTTCCTGGAAAAGAGGATTTTGTGTGCAAACTGAAGAGATCGCTTTATGGTTTGAAGCAATCTCCAAGACAGTGGTATAAAAGGTTTGATTCATTTATAATCTCACAAGGTTTTAAGAGATCTCAGTTTGATAGCTGTGTTTATATAAAGTTTGTTAATGAGTCACCTATTTACTTGCTGTTATATGTTGATGATATGTTAATTGCTGCCAATAGCATGAAAGAAATCACTATTTTGAAGGCACACCTAAGTAGTGAATTTGAGATGAAAGATCTTGGTGCTGCTAAGAAAATCCTAGGTATGGAAATTAAACGGGACAGAAAATCTAGGTTGTTGTTTCTTAGTCAACAAAGTTACGTTGAGAAAGTTCTTCAACGTTTTAATATGCATGATGCAAAGTCAGTTAGTACTCATGTTGCTCCTCACTTTAAATTGTCAGCATTGCAATGTCCTAGTTCTGATGAAGATATTGAGTACATGTCGCGAGTTCCTTATTCTAGTGCTGTTGGTTCCTTGATGTATGCCATGGTTTGTTCTCGCCCTGATTTATCATATGCTATGAGTTTGGTGAGTCGTTACATGGCTAATCCTGGTAAAGAACATTGGAAAGTTGTTCAGTGGATTTTCAGGTACCTTCGTGGCACATCCAACGCTTGCTTGAAGTTTGGCAAGACTGATGAGGGACTCACAGGCTATGTGGATTCAGATTTTGCTACCGACTTGGATAAGAGGAGGTCCCTCACAGGTTATGTGTTCACGGTAGGTGGATGTGCCGTGAGTTGGAAGGCAATGCTGCAACCAGTTGTTGCTTTATCTACAACCGAAGCAGAATATATGGCTGTTGCTGAAGCTTGCAAAGAGTCTGTTTGGTTGAAAGGTTTGTATGCTGAGCTTTGTCGGGATGATTCTTGCATTAACCTGTTCTGTGACAGTCAAAGTGCTATTTACCTTACTAAGGATCAGATGTTCCATGAGAGAACAAAGCACATTGATATCAAGTACCATTATGTTCGTAATGTTGTTGCACAAGGTACACTGAAGGTATGCAGGATAAGCACTCATGATAATCCTGCTGATATGATGACAAAGCCTGTTCCTGTTGCTAAGTTTGAGCTATGCTCAAGCTTAGTTGGTATAACTGATTAGCCCAAGTGGCTATTGGCGCTGAAAGTGTTTTCTTTGTTTGTTCAGGGAGATGATTACCGTTGATGCTACAAGAAGGAATTTGTCTCAAGGTGGAGTTTGTTATATGTTGATCCAAATTCTACAAAGTAGAGGCCAACTTCTGACGGAGCGGAACGAGGCCCGTCCCCGCGGTACGGATCGTTGATGACCTAGGTTACCACCGCTATATATACTTCTTGTAAGCCGCCGGCTGGGATAAGTTGCATCTGTGAAATCCCCGGCGTTGTGTAAACACTCTCCGTTATAGTGAAGTTTCGCTGGCTGGCGCCCGTAGTTTTTCCCTTCTCTTTGTTGGAGAGGGTTTTCCACGTTAAATCTGTGTCCCCTTGCTGTGATTTTGTTTTCGTTCTTCGTTATTTACTTGTCGTAAATCTAACACTCTCTCTCCTCATACATCATGCTCTCTCTCCTCACAATCAGACATGCATGCCTCTCTCTCCTCACATCAGACATTCATGCCTCTCTCTCCTCATGCATACAACGCAGCTCTCTCCTCTTTCCTCACATCAGACATGCATGTGCATGCACGCCCAGCCATCCCTATCGGCGTGCCCCCGACCGAATGCACAATTCGGCCTGGCCGTGGCCGAGTGAGGTATTGGCCAGCGCGGGCCCTGCCGCCCCACACAGTCGGCTAGCTCCTCGCCGAGTGGAGGCGACTCGGTTTGGCCTAAGCCGATTGGTCCATTCGGCTACACCGTAGCCGATAATGTGCTACATTTGTAAATTACTAAATTCGTGCAATACTTTTCAAAATGATTAAAAAAAGTGTATTATTTAAAAAAAATATCGCGTCCATTTGTGGGTATCTGTACAATCAACGGCTGCCCGAATAAAAGTGCACATGCAAAAAGTGAAAAAAAATTAGATTATATATTACATTCACATACATTGTTCATAAAAAAAGAAAAAAACATATAGGTAATGAGGACCTAATCCTCTTGCGGTGGTCGTGGCGGCTAGTGACCGGCGGCCTAGTCCTGGTGACAAGGAGAACCTATTGCAGTGGCTAGACTCTTGTCGTCGGAGAAGGAGGCTATAGTGGCTCAGCAGGAGTGGTCGTCGTCGACGCAGCTGCCATCTGCGCAAACTCCTCCATTGCTTTGTGGAGGCCATTCCACTTGGCCTCCTCCTCCTGTCGAGAGAGCTTGATGGCGGCAAGGAGCTGCTCCTCCTCCATCATCTTGTGGTCCTCCGGAATGGCGGGCGCCGGTACTCGCGCCTGGTTTAGATGCCTCAGTGAACTACTGCGGCACCTCCAACTCGACGTATGCCCGACGCTCAGACCAGGGCTATGGAGGCGCGGCGGCCTCGGAGCTGCACTTGGAGGCCGTGACATGAAGAAACGGTGATTGTTGCCGCCGCCACTCGAGGACCCTGCCTCATGGTCATTGCTAGTGGGGTGGCCAGAGCAGCCCATGCCGCCTCTCTTTGCCATTGGCGTCTTAGGGTTTAGCTAGGGTTTCATGTGCGGGCATGGGGGTGGAAGCTTCCAGTAGGGACGGGAGTGAGGATAGTAACGGTGGGTGGACGATGTCGGTCCCCATTAAAAAGGACCTGGACCATGCCAGTTCCTCTCCCTCTGTTGCTGACGCGTAGACCCCACGAAGACCAGGGGCGGACGCGCCGGCTGTCCGTGTCCCTACAAAGCCAACCCAAATTTGGGCTAGAAATGAGGGTCAAACGGACATAATCCACGCCTCCGTCCATTTGCGGTGCCTCTTTGGGATGTGCCCTCTGTCCGATTGGACATAATAGGACGAGCCCGATCCGTATGTGGGGTACCATTGGAGTTACCCCGCAAACGGGCTTGGATTCAGACAGGGGTAAGGCCAAATGGTGCTTCGGAAATGGACAAGTCGCTCTGTTTTGCTGCATTTCTAGCATAAATTTGGGTGTCTTTGTAGTCACACAGACATGTTGCACATTTGGGTCATGACTCTTCGTCTAGCTCGGGTCCTCCACAGCCACACACACACACGCACTCTCTTCCTCCACTCTCACTCAGCCGCCTCACGACCGCCTCCCTAGATATATGTACGCCACGTCGCCCCCCATTGACCTCTAAGCCGCTCCCACGACGTGGAGGCTAGGGGCTTCGTCCTAGCACGACAATGAGGACTCGTCTCCCGGACGACTGCCCGCCCATTTGTTTGGGGTGTCCTCGATGAAGTCTTCCTGCCAGAGTTGAAGCACCTGCGAGCCCTCGGCGAGGCTCACTTGGAGCACCCCCTTGAGGTGGGTGTGAACCCCGATGATGTAGTCGCCCGAGTTCGCCTCGAAGAATCTCAAGAGGAACTCGATAGGCAAAAGATGACCATGCGCTCGCTCGAGGAGGAGTGGAGCCTCGTTCGACTGCCTCACCTGCTTAACGAGGTTGTTTTCCCCTTCCCTCGACATCTGAGGGCCTGCACTCAGGCAACGATCAATACGCTGCCTTCTGCTACCTCGACATGTGAGGGACTGTGCTCGGGCGACGATGAATAGCGTCGACGATCTTGGATTAGGTTTAGAGAATTAGTAGAACTAGTAGAACATGAAGATGAACATTGTGTTGCTACTTTAATTTGCTATAAAGAGTATCATTTTCAGCAAAATAAAAATGAAAAAAAGACACAGCTAGCGACAAATGGGGGACGGTGTTGGGTGCAGTGGCCTTTTCTAGACGGACATGGGTCTCTAGCCTGTCGGCGGGCCACTGTAAATGACTTTTTGATGTCCGAAATGAATGCCGCACTTGGAGTTGCCCTAAATACAGTTACATCCATCAGAGATTGACTAGGAAAGATGGCGCGGCCGTGGCAAATATTTTTTATCTGCATTGATCACAACACGAAGAACATAAAGTCACTGGTAGATGTATTCACATCATATTATATGTTAGATTATAGCTGATTAGATGACACTGCTAAATATAGCAGGGGAATGATGAGTCTTTTGTTAGCACGGGGAAGCCGGCGACTGGAGCGAGCTCAGCTTCGTCCTCGGAAGGGATTGACGGCTTAGCATCGATTGGCCTGCAAGAAACACAACAATGCATGGAGAGTTAGAAATCACAAAAAAAAGAGAACAAAAGACATGACACAGATTATCACAAAACTAACACAGTAAGATGTACATAATGTATCATCCAGACGTTTTATGTCCCATAGGAGGGAAATTAAACTTCCTTTAGACTAAAGACATATTACTCTTGTAGGAACTCAAACAAATTATGCACTGTGACATGAGGAAATTATAGTTCATACTTAGATTAATAGATGCTGCTCTCTCAAAAACTCAAATTGATTCTGCACACTGAGAAAATCAAATGTGTGGATTTGTAGTGGAGTACCTCGCAGTCAAAAAAATGAAGTCAAACGCGTATAAGCTTGATGTGTTTATTGATCCATTAGTTCCCCAATGTGTTTAAAGCGCATGAGGACTTACCACTGATAGCTTCAGCGAGACACACCTTTGACCGGCAAAATCCGTATATTTTCTCCTTTGACTTATATGCAAGTATACTTTTTTTGTGAAGGAAGGCATACACTACGATGAAAATAGAAAAGTGAACAGTGCAACACGGAGGGATATTTGATTTCCTATGAATATAAGAGTATATGACTTTTAGTGCTCGAAGAAGATAGACCATTGAAGAAAACGGAATACAGGAAACAACTGTTGTGAGATACCTGGAAGAATACCATTACATCAACTGAAACTGGAGCTACCTGATCTAAATGGAGCAAATTAAAAAGCATTGGTATTGGGAATTAATATACAGTGTATACTTTCTTAGAAGTGTTGTATAGATTTTGCTACCAAAAGAAAAAAGAAACCATTATGAATGGTCGAGTAGCTGGTAATTCAGTAACTATTCCAGATATCAAACTCATGGTGCCGCCTAGAAACAACTCTTCTATTTTTAAAGTTGCCAAAATGGAAACACAGGTCATACTTAAGAATATATTTACATGTTCCCTGCTAATAGTTTGGTGGAGTGCTAAACTGCATGGCAACAATGGCAATAGAAACATGTTGTACGGAGAGTGTCCAGGATGGTTTCTCAACAGACAGTAGAATTCACATTAGAAAATCTGCAAGTGATCTAGGACATGAACCAACGACATTGAAACAAATATTGGTCACTCTTAATCGGCAACTTTCACCATGTAATTAGCCTAGACAAAGATGAACCATCCAAACTTACCTTGCTATAAAAGAGTGCACATTTAAAGCAGATCTGCACCATTGTAATTAGTGATTTTATATGAACATTCCAAGCATAGGGCAGTTTGCTGGCTATATAATTCAATAAACTAACAATTTATTAGTTACCAACTCCAAACGATAAAAGCATATTACTCCTTTTACGGATTTTTTGCCAAGCATAGGGCAGTTTGCTGGCTATATAATTTAATAAACTAACAATTTAGTAGTTACCAACTCCAAACGATAAAAGCATATTACTCCTTTTACGGATTTTTTCTCTCAGCACGGGCACCAACGATACAGAACTGATATTAACATAATCATTACCCTTCTTAATTTGTAGACAAAAGATGTTGATTGATTAGCACCCCCAGGTGTTTAACGGTTTGGTTGGTTCCCGGTTACACTATGCTCCTGTGCGAAAAATGTGTATTGATCATTTGCATAAGATGATCCTAAAGACTTTTAGTTTGATATGAAATAAAGCTCTTTAACTTGAAGAAAATGGTCAGAATATCTTATATATGATATTGTTCAGTTCTTGTTGTATGAAATAAAACTCTCCTCGTAAAAATCAGCATCAACGGACTAAGACAAAAGAAGTAGATTCCTGACCAAAGATCACATTTACTTTGAGGATCATGAAGATGGTTCTTAAATGAACCTTTCAACTCACCAACCAGGAACAACTCGACCTCACATGCTGCATAGCCAGTGGCGGAGCCACCGCTCGGCATGTCCGGGCAGTGAAGCATTAAGCAAGAATTTACATGCGCAAGTGCTCTACTTTGCCCAGGCTACAACAATGAGCTGGCTCTGCCGCTGCGCATAGCCAACCAATTGCACCTTTAACAAAACATGGGTCATCAAGTAAATAAGAAACAACATATGATTTAAGATATAATCTAGACTAATAATTTGTGAGAACTGTAAAAGGACATACCAAAATGCATGATCAACTTTACAAAGAACTTTCATTTCTACTATGCGAAACCTCATAGATATGGCGCAAACAAATCAGAGAGAGGTTGGAGCCATCACCAAACGGAGGAACACGTATCCGCCATGGCATCAATCAGCAGAAGGGGCAGCCTACAAAACAGAAAAACAAATCAAGAACACAAATGGATCAACCCCACACACAAGAAAAAATAATGCCCACGAACACTAATCTCCACCTCTGCCCCATGTACCAAGCAACACCCACACATTCAGAACCTTCAGATGCCTCGCCCTGCTTGCACTACCAACATCATTCACTGGACTACCTGCAGGTGAGGGTGAACTAATTTAGGAACCACAATGCATTAGCATCATTTTCTGCATATTCACCAACTAAATTCAAAATGGTATATTTTCCATGTGTAAAGAAGATAAAGTTATATATAAGGATTTATAATTTGTAGGTATATAATAGGGCAAAGAATTTGTAGTTTTAGTGGAACGTTAGCCAAAACATCAATATCAAAGCTTAGAAATACCTCTGTTAAAAAAGCTTAGGACTACTTGTGTATGCCGGCACTTTTCGGTGGATATTTACCAAATAAATTCAGTCCCGTACAATTATCTATGTACCTAATAAAAAGAAACCTCGCTAAGAGATGCCTGGTTAGAACTACTTACAACCATGGTTCCAATTCCCAAAGCCTTCTATTTGGTTGTTCTGCAACAGTTTCACCATCTTCATTTTGTCATTCGCTAATTTGATTCTATAACCGTATGAGAAAAAGATTGAGCGACATATAAGAAACCAACTAACTTAATTATTTTTTGTAAGCAAGAACACAGGAAAGAAGTAATGTGAAACTAATAGTAGTAATTAAGAGCCAGACCTCAAAAAAAAATCCAATTCCTTTGTCCTCTAACCATAATGAACTGCACCAAGTAGTTGTCAGATTGGTTAAAAACAAATAAATAGAGCGATGCTTCACATCAAAAGAACTCAATTTCTTTTGGTATTTATAAATGTATAAAAGAAAGTAACTGGACGGAAGGTTCATACCTGGCGCTGCAGTAAAAAGGGCCCAGGAACTCGAGTATGCTTTCCTCGTTGAGCATGGATGGAACCTAGATTTGTACAAAGACAACATCAGCGAGGAGTTGTCCGATGCCACGGCGAGAAGAAGCCCAGGGCGATTCGTCGCTCAGCAGCCAGAGGCCAGACCATCTACATACGTACATGCCCAAAACCAGCAACAACCTTTGTCGCTGCATCTGCCGATCAAGGGGGTTGTGGTTAGAATCTGAGCGACCTCGGCGGCGGCGGTATCCATGAAGGATGTCAAGCACGACACCGAGGATCTCGGCTGGCCAGCATGCCCTGTCGGCTCGATCATCTCCATCTATGCCGGATCCACCCCCTTCATCTTGTCACCATCCCCCCAGGCTTTGCGTCCGTTCAAAGCATCGATGCTAGGCCGACCTCCGCAGTGCCCTGGCCTTCATCCTGGTGACCATGGGCGGCAGCACGGGGCTGCGCGACAAACATACAGGTGATGGAGGTGATTTAGGGGCAACGGGAGCGTCGGCGGCGACGGCCGGCTCGAGAAGAGGAGGCGGCTGGCGGAGGAATAGTCGGAGGGGTGCACGAAAGCCTCGTAGCCGCCGGTCGCTGCTGGAGCGGTGGTCGACGCGGCCGGACCTGTACTTGACCACCCCTGTTCGCCTTGCTGCCTCCACGACGACCGCGTCGCCGGCACCCAACTCCCTCCCGAGGTCGGGCGGTAGCCAAATCGGGTGCGCCCCGCCGCAAGCGCGTCTGAGCGCTGGCCGCTGCTCAGGGCCGGAGTCCCCCGGTCAGCCGACTGGGCATGGTA
Organism: Avena eriantha; assembly: GCA_910589775.1. Lineage (NCBI taxonomy): Eukaryota > Viridiplantae > Streptophyta > Magnoliopsida > Poales > Poaceae > Avena > Avena eriantha. Next base: position 197,145,205 of record OU342742.1, on the reverse strand, counting down.
GTAGCGGGGGCGTGGGGCACGCGTCCTTCTGGAGTGTTCGGTCAAAGCGGCGGAAGATATCCCAATCGCAAGCCCACGTTTAAAGCCTATGTTACTGTTCATGTGCAAAACTTGCACATCTGCAGTACGATAGCTGAGGTGGCACGGCTCATCGAGTGTTGAAATAGTTGTCTTTCATATATTCCCTCGGTTCTAATTTACTTTGCGCGGATGAACAGTGCACGCAAACGAGATGGCCGATTTCTCTCTTATTTTTCACTTTTTGTTTCTCAGTTTTTTGGGATGTGTAGCTCCGTGTTTACTCTGCCCATTCCAAAAATCATAGAATTTTTTTGATGAAAAATAAGAGAGAAATAGACCGTCTTGTTTTGCATGATGAACAGTAACACACAGAGTAATATGGAACAGAGGGAGTATGTAGTAATAGTAGCTTTTTCGGATGGATAGATTAAGAGAATAATGTTGTACTCTCCCGTTTCAAATTATAAGATGTTTTAACTTTTGTGAAACGGATCTATTTAGATGCTTTTTAGTATGGTCGTCGAATCTACGTTGATTTCACAACTCAGAAAGAAAGGGAAAAGGTCCATCCATCACCTCAACCACCACCGCCGCCTTTTCAAATGCTTAGCGTGCTCAATTGCTCATGGATAATTGTATAGGTTGATAAAACGTCTCATATTATGTGGCAGACTGAGTAGAATATAAGCTGATCGTGCTTCAACAATAAAGAAACCAAATCACATATCATTAATTCAGTTGTGTATGTTTACCAAAGCTATATTCCAACAATATGATTGAGATTACCAAATTCCATAGGAATCTCCACATGAACTCAAACTTCATTATATTTTCTTTTGAGAAATCAATGCATTTTTTACTAGATCTCTCTACTCTCTCTCTCTTTCATAATCTTCAAAAATTGATCCGTTTATTTCCTGAGCACCATCCAAAAATACCTACTGCAGAATTCACATGTTCTAAAATATTGTACGGACATCGGGAGCTCCTTGCGGTGGCAGCGCCCAAATTGCGTTTGGAAGATCGTCTCAAGAATTGGTGGTGTCTGATATGCTAAATGTGGCGAGAGTTTTTCCAGGCGAAAGCCTAGCGCTTCGGCGTCAACAAAGGCGGCACCTATGGGTGTCATGACCCTCTTGGGGGCGTTGTTGAGGCTACTCTCACCCTATTTGAGCTCCGGGTGAAAACCCTAGACCCGCTTGGTCTCGCCAGCGGCGGCGTTTGCGTCGTCTTCGGTGGCAAGCTAGATGCTTCTTAGGCTTGATTGTAGTTTATCTTTGATTTGCTTGTTACAGGAACTCCTTGTCACTTTGTATCTGTTTGGCCGTGTGGCTTTATTTATAAAGCGGAGCAAAAGTCTATTTCAAGAGAAATAATTTTACGGATTGATAATACTCTACATGACATCTCAATGTTTGTGTTTTTAATATTTTGTGTTCTCAAATTCATGAATTTTAAAGAAGCCTTTTATTTCCACTTACTCCAAGCACTTGGGAACGAAACTGTGGCTAAAACACGGAAAACTCCCTTCTACAGTTGGTTTGGCCTATCTACCGTCTATTTTTGCTCTGAGATTGGTGCGACAGTCAAACCTTTTCCGGTCAGCATATGGATGGCGACATGCTGACGTCACTAACTGAAACATCATTGAAATCGAACTGAAACATTAAAATATTTGTGAAACAGTCTGTAAACAATACATAATGTTTCATAAATTTCAGTCAAGTTTCAGTTTTGTTTTATAAAATTTCAAAAGTTTGGTCAGCACGTGTATGACATCATGCGCTGACATGGCGGTACGTGGCAACCGTAGAAAATGTCAACCGCATTCCTAAAACACACATTACCTGAAAACAAAATATCAACAGTAGAAAATTCGTGTTCCTAAAACACACATTACCCGAAAACAAAATGTCAACCGCATCCCATTGTTTGGTCCCACATTGTTTATACCGAAGACACTTCCAGTTCCAGAGCGGATTCACCACAGGTAGGTTGGTCCTTTGGTATCATAGATGTCCTACGATTGTTGGAGATTCACGCAAAGTCTACGAAGTCAACAACCGCCACATATTTACACTTAAGCCCGTTCAGAAAGTTGGAAACAATCTGAGCTCCACCTGGCAGTGAAACTTGTATGTTTGTTGGATGGACCCGCTGAAATTTGTTCGTATCTTCAAAATTTTGTTATTTTTTCTAATTTTTTACTATTAATTTGATTGTTTTTTAATTTATTCTACTGTAGCTATTGAATCATGTACGTGTATGTGTCTGCAAGATTTAAAGTAGTTTCGGATCTCTAATAAATTTAATATGAATCTAGACTAAATTGAAAGGATCTTTTTATAAAATAATTTGCACGTAACGAATAAATGGTAATAATAATGCCGGGGGCAGCATACTTGTGGTGTTGCATTTCCGCTTCCAGTTCCACGGTTCCACCCAACCACTCGCTGCAGCTCCAGCCATGGCATCGCCGGCCACCAGCTCCTACTTGCTGTTCCTCCTCGCGCTTCTCCTCCCCCTCTCGGCTGACGCCGTGCCTCACAGGCTCCGCTTCCGGTCTCTTGAGATAGCTTCCTTCAACGCCTCGGAGCCACCCAGCACCTTCTTCGAGGTGAACCGCCCGATCCGGCCGCCGCGCGGCAGCGTCGGGCCCTGCTCCGCGCTGCTCCTCTCCGGCTCCTTCGGATACACCTACGGCCGTCCTCCGTCAACCGCCGCCTACACGCCGCCCGAGTGCCTCGCGGCCGCGCGCGGCCGGGGCGGGTCTGTCGCGCTCGCGGTGCTCGAGTGGAGCGCCGACTGCCGCGGCCGCCAGTTCGACCGCATCTTTGGCGTCTGGCTCTCCGGCGCCGAGCTCCTCCGCAGCTGCACCGCCGAGCCGCGCCCCAACGGCATCCTCTGGTCGGTCTCCCGCGACATCACGAGGTACGCGGCCCTTCTCTCCGAGCCCGGCGAGATCGCGGTGTACCTGGGCAACATCGTCGACCGCACATACACCGGCGTCTACCACGCGAACCTCACACTCCACCTCTACTTTGACTCCGGGCCACCACCACCACCGCAACATCATGCCGATCTGATCTTGCCCATCTCAAGAAGCCTGCCTCTGTACGACGGGCAGTGGTTCGCCATCCAGAACTCCACCGATGCGCAGTCAAAGAAGCTTGCCATTCCGCCGAACACCTACAGGGCGGTCCTCGAGGTGTTTGTTTCGTTCCACGGCAGCGACGAGTTCTGGTACACGAACCCTCCAAACGAGTACATTGAGGCTAACAACCTGTCCGGCCTTCCTGGCAATGGTGCCTTCCGGGAGATCATAGTTAAGGTCGATGAAGACATCGTCGGTGCTGTCTGGCCGTTCACGGTCATCTACACTGGCGGCGTCAACCCGCTTCTGTGGCGGCCTATCACCGGTGTTGGCTCATTCAATCTCCCAACGTATGACATCGACATCACACCGTTCCTGGGGAAACTCCTGGACGGCAAGGAGCATGGTTTTGGGTTTGGTGTGACAAATGCATTGGATATGTGGTACATCGATGCCAATTTGCATCTGTGGTTGGATCATAAGAGTGGCAAGACAACTGGGGGCTTGGTCAGCTACAATGCGGCCGCGTCGGAACATGTGCAATCGGAGTTCAGCGGGCTGAATGGGCAGTTTGTGACGACGGCAAGCCGGCATGTCTCCGCCACGGGGTGGGTGGAATCGTCACATGGAAAGGTCATGACAACATTCGACCAGAGATTCAGCTACGAAAACAGCAATGTGTATAGCAAGAGTGGCTCAGTACAAGTGGTGAACCAAACGATCGACGCCAAGTTATCCAGTGTTTCCGCCACGATCGACGGCACGGTGCTTCTCTCGGAAGAAGTCCACCAGGTCTTCCCACTCTATCTTTTCGATGGAACCTCGGATGAAGTGGGTGATGAGTACTCGCTGGTTTCGGTCGTGAAGCTGGGCATCAATGAGAAGAAGAGGAAGCAAGGCTTCTCCAACAGCTCTCTGCAGAACGCGCAGTTGGCACGCGGTAGCATGAGGGTGAAGAAGAATTTGGTGGTTTCGGGATCAGGGGAGAACCATCAGGTGTATAGGTATGTGGGTACCGATGGATGCTACTTCAGAGATGTGACCAGCAAGAACTACACTGTCGTTCTCGACCACTCTGATGGCTCATGCTTAAAGAGACCGCGAGATGTTGGCTCCAGATTCCTCTCCAGGTTGTCTATACCATCTGTTGATCGAGATGTACATGTAGTGTAGAGAGCTGAGTCGTTCGGGACTGCATAGAGTTATCTTATGCGTCGGTGTAGTAGGTAGATATCTTTGAACACTGCTTCTGATTACTTGTAAAATCAACCGTATTGTGGCCACCGTTAAGTTTTTTTTTGAATTATTATACTGCTTTGGACGAGTTATGATTCATGTACTTCCTCCGATCAAAATTAATGTTTTTAGATTTATCTAGATTCGGACGTATCTAGCACTAAAACATGACTATATACATTCGAATCAAGATAAACTTGAGAACATTAATATGGACTGGAGGAAGTACTTAATAATCAAGCTTCAAACATTATTACTGTTTACATTGTTTTCTGCATGTCACAATTCAGAATTCACAACCATCTGATTGGATTCGCAATTTGCCCTCGGACAGTACGGCTGTTCCACCCTCTCTCCTGAGTGACAACAGGAAGAATGAAGCGTGCTCACAACCGTCTGATCAGATAAGCATTTTGGCCTTGGACAGAACGCCGATCTCCATCGACGTATTTCTAATGCACATTTTCTGTGGCTAACCTTTCACAAAAATATTCTTAGTGACGATGTTCTTTTTAAAGGGGGATGGAAAGGGAAAGATAATAAATGTTGCTTTTGTAATCACATAGAGACTCTAGATAAATGTTGCTTTCTTTTTTATTGTTCATTAGCTAAATATGTTTGGAGTGTGGTGAAATGTGCTACAGGCTTAGTAGATGTGCCTGTGCACTTCCAAGATATGAGTGAGTGGGTTATGAACTTTCCAAGTAAAGATAGGAGTGTAATTGCTGTGGGCATTGCTGCTGTCATATGGTCAATCTGGAAGACCAGAAATGTAGTGTTTATATACTCCCTCCGACCTATATTAGTTGACTTGGATTTGTCTAGACATCCGAATTTAGACAAATCCAAGTCAATTAATATGGGTCGCAAGGAGTAGTATTTTTCATTGGATCGAAACTTGGTATTTAATGCAGAAACTGAATGCGCCAGGGACATCGCAGCGCGGCGCTGCTGCTGGTAAGAATGGCAACTGAATGCTTCAACCGAAGGGCTGGTTGAGCACCTTTGACAAGGAGGATAAAAACGTGAAGCTCCGATGTTGTTCTGCAAAAAGAAAGCTTTTAGCTGGGATATGCAGGTTATATTTCCAGGTGTCGTTATGTTGGTCTAGTACTGTGTCGTTGCACTAAAAAAAACCGTAAGGTTTTGATTGATAGTAGAGTAGAGTTTTGGGCTGCTCTCATGGGGAAAGCTGGGGAGATGTAATAACCGGATGCTGTGATGAAAGCTCTTTAATCCGATTTTTTTTTTCAATATGCAGTACATGAGTTGTTCTAATTCATTATGAGTAAGGTCGCAGCAACCCCGGCAACTAATTCTTCAGATTGGAAAAACAAGCCATCCATCTTCACTAAAAAAAATACTCCTTCCATCTAAATTCAGCTGCTCATCCTATTTAATTTCTTGCACAAAACCATGAGAAAGAAGTTAATGGAATATGCTCGAGAGGTAATAATAAAGTGGTTATTATCTTATTCCATGTTTATGATAAGTGTTTATTTCTCATGCTATAATTGTATTAATTGGAACATTAATATATGTGTGTTTAATAAACAAAATAAAGAGTTTCTAGTTATGTCTCTCATATAAACTATCTCGTTGATTAACAAGATGATCATGGACATTCGATGTTGTTAATAACAAGGTCACAAGATTGGTGGAATGATGTGATAAACATTCATCCAAAGTACAGTAATACGATCAAAGTCATTGTGTTTAAATTGTTATAACATCATACGAAATAATTCTAGTCCTTAGACCATGAGATCATGTCAATCACTAACACTAGAAGAGTAACTTGATAACATCAAACATCACACCGTAACAGGGTGACAATAAATGTGAGTTCAGATACTCCGAAAGTGTTATGTAGAGGCTCATGGATCAGGAGTGGTACGTATGTGTCCATCCCGATGACGGATAGATATACTCTGAACCCTCTCGGTATTATCACATTGAGATAGCTTGCAAGCAAGTGATGTGATCACTAGAATGTTATATCACGGGAACGTGAAAAGAGTGCATGTCGGTAACGAGATCAAACTAGGTATGGAGATACTGATGGTCGAATCTCGGACATGTAATGTATCGCGAGACAAAGAGATTTAGTTACAAACGTTAAAGGTTCACACGATCACTAGAGTCATCGTTGAATGTGTGGGAGTCAGTACGGATCTCTAGATCCCGCTGCTGATTATTGATCGGAGAGGGGTATCGATCATGTCTGCATTATTCGTGAACCATAGGATGACACACTTAAGGGATACCGACACCATTTGGAGCAAATAAGATACCAGCGAAATATTATGAAGCGCTAGAATCATTTCGATGGAAACCAGAATTTTTTCGGGTGAAAATGCAGAAACTGGTTCTGCATGTGATATTGAAATATTGCAGGGTTTTATGTGAATGTTTGTTAATTAAAGTAATTAATAAAATTATGAATAAAATAAATAAAAATACTTTATTTAAAGAGAAAAATGCATTTAATTTAGTGGACATTAAACGCAAGTGAGTGGAGTTGAATTTGATGTGAGTGGGCTTAGTGAAAGCTCCACCCACATGAATGAGGGAGAGGTGGGGCACCTACCATGGCCGACCAACCATGGCCATGGGGCTGCACCCCATACCCTATAAAAGGAGCCTCATGGCTCCTCTCCTCTTGCACCACCTCCTCGTGAAGGTTCTCTTCCCCCTCTAGCAATTCCCCATGGTCTTGGATTAGTGAGATACATGTTCCCGGTAGCTTTTTCTGGAAGGGTTTGCTGCTTACTCTGCTTTGCTAGAGTGAGGACTCGGAGGTTGTTGGGGTACTGGATGTGTGTGCGATCACAGATGTATCGCTGCTTTGCGGTGCTAGACTTGATGGTGCTGGACCTGCTGGACTTGCTGGACTTCATCATGATGTTAAGATCGGCAAGTGTGGGACTACATCATTCACGAGTTCAACCTCATTAACAATGCTTTATCGCTCTTCAAGGGTATGTTCTCTATGGATCTATATCCACCCGTTGATTATATCTAAGTAGATATATCTTGGTGCTTAGTTGTTCACTTCGTAGGATTTTTTGTTTTTTATGCTGCGAACCCAACAGTGGTATCAGAGCCTGATCTATGCGTAGATGCGTTGCACGGGTAAAACACATATGAGTATGTGGGCATTGATGATCATATTATTACATCTTCTATGTATTTTGGATGGCATAGTGGGATGAAGCGGCCCGGACTAACTTTACATATCCTTGCACATGCGACCTGTTCCACACTTGACATGTAACTAGTTTTACATAAATGGCTAGCGGATGTTTGTCTCTCCTACTATAGTCAATATTTGATTTACAACGAGTTGTTAATAATCTGGTTATCACCTTTGTGGTTCCATGTTTATAGGTAAGACCGGTTCTATCCTCAAAAGCCCTAAGCCACGTAAAAACATGCAATTGATAAATTAGAAGCGTCTAGTTTAGTTGTTGCTGGGCAAGTGTCATGATATGATAATGTTATAATTTGAAATATAGTTGATACTCTTGCAAATTATAGCATACCTAACATGTAAGTTTCATAGACCTTGGCCTTACACATAAAGGAATAATAAAGATCATACCATGATGCACATGATAGTGATCAAGTGCAAGAACCATATCATTTCAATTTATGCATATGATGTTTGTTTGCATCTTATATTGTTTGTATGGCACTTTAGTAGCATTATAAGATGATCCCTCATTTAGATATCAAGATAAAATGTGTTCTTCCTTAAGTCTGCATCATTAAGAAAGTTTGTCGTTTCAAGACACCACATGATGATCGGGTGTTTTTTGACTCTACACTTTCATACAACGGGTGTAAGACAATTTTACACACATGAGTACTAAGGTTCTTACTTGGCGAGCCTAGCATGTACAGACATGGCCTCGGAACACGGACCGAAAGGTTAAGCATGAGTCATATGGTTGATATGATGCCCATATAGATGCTCACCTTTGAAGCTACACCGACTCACGTGATGATCGGACTTGGTGTAGTGGATTTGGTTCATGTAATCACCAAAACAACTCGAGGGATGTTGGTTTTGAGTGGGAGTTCATTTATAATGTGGATTACTCGAACTTAATTTATCATAAACTAAATCAAAGTGAATTTGAATAATTTGTTGTAGTCATTGGCATCTGTTTACTACCTTGCGCTTAGTTTTAATTAAGATAATAGAACTTTATAATTCTAGATATTTGCTTTACGAACTGGTATCATATTGTTTTAAGTATCAATTTAAAGTTTATAAGTCCTATTGCAAACTTTCAGTAAACTCTATTTACTCCATGAACTTTAATAAATAGTATTAAACCAAGAGTAACAATTCCAGTGTTAGTATCTAAAGTATCATGTTTACGTCCATGGTTCTTGATATTCAAAAGTTATTTTAATATCGAGGTTATCTAGGAGCTGAAAGAATTGTTTCAGAAACCATCATGTGTGAAATATATTGAGATATCTAAAACAATGTTTAGGTTGCAACATGATAGAGTATAATTTAGAAAAATACATGTTCTCATATTGTATGAGAATTTGTGAAGGTTGGAGACACTAGACGTCCTAATCTCCCAAAAAGGTTTTGGGAACTGACACTATACTCGCGATTCGTCCTTATAGGCTATACTAGCTTAATCATGAAAGTTGTCATGATAAGGATGAATAAAAGATGTAGGTAAAATATTTACTACACTAAAAGATTACTAAATAATGGATTTTTTGAAAGAACACCAAACATTTGATGATGGTGATCCACTTCAAAGTGCAAATCCAAAGGTATTAGTATTTGACTATACACGCTTTGGACTATGTGTCATATGTATGGCGCCACCGTTGATGTTGATATATTATTTTCAAAGGAAAAGGAAATGCTGAAAGAGAATCTATAAAATATTTGGCAGAAAAGAAAAGATTGGAAATGTCCAGCTAAGGTATATAGATGATATACATGTTATGTTTTTATTATTTGCTTGTTAAACAATGTGGTTTTTGGGTATTGGATACCGAATTGGTTGGTGTGAAATGTCATACAGAACAACGCAATTAATGAACTACAATGGCCTAAGTAACTAGCAAGAGAATATGTGATGATGTTTATCAAAAACAAATAAAGTGTTATTGTGTTCATCGTTGACATCAAAGCTTGCCTTCAAGATTTGTTTAAATAATTGTTATTTTGTTCTGGTATTATGAGAACAATGGTTGTTCAAATAATTACCGTATTCCATAAAAGATGGATGAACTTTTACAAGTGTAGTTGGAGAAATCACGTCAATAAAAGTAATGTGACATGTGGCAAGACAAATGATTGAAAGATCACTTACAAAGTGACATCATTGTTTAAATTATATTGGAAAGAAAATATGAAGAAACTCCATATTGATGGATTTTTGGAGTCTTTGATTTTGATCAAATGATGCTTCTGAGACTTTCATCGAGATAATTGAAACTTCATTCATAGGCCAAAGAGCAACAGATGACTAACTTATTAGACATTGTGCATGTTGATGTATATAGTCCATTATATGTAGCCATGTGCAGTGGATCTTTAGACTTCATATGCTTTCTCCGAAAATTTGAGTGAATATATCTGTATACTTACTTAATAAGGACGAAGTATGAAACATTTGAAAATTGTTCAAAGACTTTCAAGATGAAGTGGAAAATCATTGTAACGAGAAAATAAATAGTTTATGATTTGATCTTAAAGGAAGATATTTGAGTTACATGTTTAACAAAACACCTAAGATTTGAGGAATTGTTCCATGGATTTGAATTTCCCGATAAACCATAGGAGTATGGTATGTTTGAGAGATCAAATCGAACCTTATTTGACATGGTAAGATCAAAGGTGTCATTTATAAAACTGTCATTATGTTTTAAGGATTAAAGCTTTAGAGACTACCGCTTTTACACTGAAAAGAGCACCATCTTGATCCGTTGAGATGACACCATAAAGGTTATGGTTTGGGATAAAATCTGAGTTGTCTTTTCTTAAATTTTGGTATGCTATGCATAAGTAAAATGTTTACACCAAAGTCAGATAAGAACATCTTTGTAAGTTATCCCAAATAATTTTTTGGGTATTCCTCCATAACACCGAGGACAAAAGAGTTTGTCGCTTGGAATGTGAAGTTTCTTGAGAAGGAATTTTTCGCGAGAAGTTAAGTGGGAGGACAATAGAACTTTGATAAGGTTATTGAACCTTAGCTATATGTGCTAAGTAGCGCAATGCAGGAAAGTGTCTCGGTGGCGGCCACAATGCTCATGGCTCCCATGATTACAAAGGTTGTGATCTCGGAGATTAGAGTTCCTATTTGAACCGTATGCGTCGGGTAACAATTAAATAGTGAGATTTGATAAACAAGTCGTTTTTGTTTTGACAATGATGAACCGACTACATGCAAAGAAGCGATGATGGGCCCTGAAAGAGCATGTGGGATCCCATGTGTGGTTTTGGTAATTAATGACAATCTTTATGGACTAATGTGTGTATTAAGTGGCACTTGTAGGAATTGTCCATTGGCATCGCTTGGAGTATGTGTTGGCTCCAAGGTGGAAGATATGAAGAAGAAGATGCATTGTGCAAGCTCAAAATGTGCCATCCCTAGAAGATCTCATGTTTGATGCTTGCCATCCTCGGTGATTATGGATCGATGAAGACAAGGTCAAAGGATGCTCAAGGCAAAGATATTCTTGATAGGTTTTCCCTTTTGCCGGTCTCGTGTTGGTAGTTGAGAGACCATGTTTATGATAGATAGCCGTACTATCAAGAGGGGCTCTCGAGTGAGTATCTCAATCATATCATTCGGAGAGACCTCAAACCTTTGCATACTTGCATCGTTGTATTTGGTTGTTTGGTCTTATCCATGTGAGGGTATAGAGCTTGTGGTAATCTTCATAACAAGCTCTTGTTCATCAAAATCAGATCTCCATTTTATATCTTGTTGCGATTTTGATCTTGGCGGTTTTCAGGTTTTTCACCAAGTGAGGTATCTCACACTATAATACTTGATACATTCTCACTTGGTGATAACCAATATTTTCAATGCAATTGGTTTCATGTCAATCGGAGCTTCCTAACTCAACCTATCATCGTTTGAATATTTTCCATTTTGTATTTATAAAGAAAAATAAATATCCTGGTTTCTGGGCCAGGTGGTAGTACCGCCCGGGCGGGCCAGTACTACCGCCCACCCCTGGGCGTGTAGCATCCCATCTGTCTAACATATGTAATGCTACATGGTCTAGTAATATAATTGCTACTTCCTACATATAATTGTTGCATCATAATTATATCATGCTCATGTCATCATGCCACCTTGCATTTGAGCATCATATAAATCCCCTTTTCATTGGTTTTTCTCTCATATGCATTAGTAATTGTATTTGGCTCTTGATATATTGTATTTGGTTCTTGATATATGCTTGATGCCCAAGTTGAGTTGGGGGCATATCTTTTATTCTACTCCACCACATTTTCCTTGTCACCACCTTATAATTCCACCATCCTAATTATCCATGAGCTTTTACACTTTTCCTTTGGCATTAAATCTAGCTCATGTGGGTTGGGATGAATCCACTCCTATTTTTTTCACATGCCCTCACATTAGCATCATGTTGTTTTCACATTATTGATATGTGGAGCCACCTTTGCCTGTCTTGTGAGTGGTACCCCTTTTTCTAGCTTCCATATGGATTGGTTGGAATGTATGCTCATGTGGGAATATTTTTGAGACTATTAAACATCTAGTGGGACATACATACTAGCAAGTCCTAATTATATTCAAATTTGAGCATCTCCATCTACTCCACATGGAACATCCAATATAATTCCATTTTAATTCTTTTAGCTTGGCCTTACTCCATATTTTGGGAATGCATGTGTATAAATGCCATGATTAACATTTTGTTTTCACAAAAACTAACATGGCATTTATTGAATATGCATGGGCCATGCAAGATCATCACCACCATCTTTAGCTCCTTTGTTTTCTCTTTGTTTTTGAGCGGATCTTTCTTTTGTTGAGTTCCCCTCCATCTCTCTCTCCACCATCCCCATGGGTCCAACAAAACCCTTTCAACCCATCATGCATGATCTTGTAGATCACAACAACCCTAAACCCTTGCTTGATCTTGGCTTGTCCATGCTCAAACCCTAACCATCACCACACCCCACTTTAACCTAAACCCCAAACCTCCTCCCTACCCTAACCCTAACCTCACCATCACCTTGCTCTCCCCATGTCGAGGCACCTCTCCCTCTCCCTGCCAGCAAGGGCCCACCCCAGCTCGTCGATGACTAGGGCTAGCTCGACCTGGGTATAAAAAGCCTGGGTGTTTTCTGTTTAAATAAAATGATTCCAGAAATGTTTAAATACAAATTTAAATCTGTTTTTCATAACTTTTAAATTATAATTCTAAATATTACAAATGATATATGTTTTGGAATCAAAAAAATGCGAGGATTTCAAATATGCCATTCAAAATGTTGTTTGACCACTTTAAATTTTCGAGATGATTAAAATTACAATAAAATGCCCTTTTTCTTAATAAATTAATAACTTTAATTCTACAACTCCAAATTGGACAAATAATATGTCTAAATCGATCAGCGCGACGAGACCGTTCTATCTATGCATTCCTTGTTCTGAATTGAAGCATGCATCATGTCATCATTAAAAATCAGAACTGTTTATGGCAATAAAACTTGACCACATAAATAATAAAATGCTTTATTCTTGTACCCCACACCTCACCATGCCATGCTACATTATTGCCATGTAAAAGGTGCATCATTCATCATGGCATGCTTGTTTGCTTGTCGTATTTTTGTTCATATGATTGTGCACTTTATTTATGTTGGCCCTTGTTTGTTTGGTTCTTCTTCAAATAGACGCCCAGCATGAGAATTATCAGGAATCACAGGAGTTCTACCCAGATGCATCTCTCGCTTCAACTAAGCTGCCAGGCAAGCACTACCACATGCTTGCATACATATAGTACCTATTGCCTCTATCTTATTCTTGGATCATTGAGTCGCGCTTGCATTAAATTGAATCCTAAGTACTGCATAGCCTTTACTTTTGAACCCCACCGAAGCTTGTTCCTCCATCCCATGAGCCATTACTACAAGAGTTGTTTGAGCCATGCGAGTCGTAGAATAGCATGTGTAGGGTATGTGAGTGTCTGATGGATAACGAGGTACCTAAACAACTTAACCTGAGTAGTAATGGGATAACTAATGAAAGAGGCATCGGTGAGCAATATCTGCTATTTGGTTTTTCATGCTCACTTGTGTCCCGTAGGACCCCGACTACTTGATTCTTGTTCCTTGACTATTTGCACTATCCACATCCGGGAGGCCTTATGGACCCCCCCCTGAGCTAGAGCTTGATTCATCTCTATTTCTTGGGGCCACAATTAGTTTGGGGTTTTATTACTATCATGTACTTATGCCATGTTTACTGTTTATTTACGATTGTGCGTGGAGCACCTGTACTGTTTTGGATCGTGACACGTTTTCGCTGTATCGACAAGCCTAGTCACACTTTCGGGTTCCCAGTCGTTTACCGCCGTCCACACAAACCCTGGGGCCGTTCCGGAGCCGGCCAACTTCGTTGCGGGTAGCTTAGTGGGGTGGCCCCCTGAAATATTTCTGAATCCTATGATCGCTTTGTCGTGAATGCCTCGTTGGGTTTTGAGTTGGTTTTTCCGAGGTTGATCGAGTGTGTGTTGCTATTTGTGCACCCCTGCAAGGTAAATCTTTCTGAAAGCCGTGTCCGCGGTTATGGATGACTTGGAGCACAGTTTCTCGATCATAGGCAAGTATAACTAAAGTACCGCTTTTAATTTGACTAAATACCTGCTTAGTAAATAGTGCAATACTCATGGAATGGTTAATAAAACTGCCAACGGATGGGATGTTCGTCCGCTTTCTCGTTGGTAAGCGAGAAGGAGGATGGATCTGTTAATTATACTGTTATAACTATTGTTACTAATTAACGGACATCCGTCTATCATTGGTTAGGCGGATGGTTAGCGAGTATCTCTAGGCTTGTTAGTTATTATCTTTTGCTGCAATTGCGTCACCCCAGGTATATGTCCCCTTTAGAGGCATAAAGACTTGCTGAGTACCCCTAGGGTCTCACACGATAAATTGTTTGATTCAGATGAACATGTGTACTCACAAGATGGATACTGGGTGGAGGAGACGGATGATGTTGGCAACGCTCACTCGGTGTAGAGATTCTGGGGATGGGGATCCACGAGATCTGTGGGCGGGATGTGTTTATTTATGTGGCATCTTATGCCGATCTGCTTCTTATCCGTACTCGGATCTTGTTTTCCGCTTCCGCCTGATACTCTGATGTTTGATGTATGAGGAGCTATCCTAAACTATTATCTATATCTAGGATATTTGGATCTTGCCGTATGGCGTTGCAATATTTCTATTTCTTTTAGATGGAATGGCTCTGTGAACAGTTGTATGGTGGCTTGCATACATACTCACTTGTGTATGTAGTTGACCCTTCGCCTGCCGATTACGCTGCTCGTTCTTGTCCCGATGTTCTGGAAGTGGTTAGAATGGCCGACAGGTCTACCTGTGAGTGGCCCCTGGGCCCCACCGTACGATTTTAACCACTTTCGTCCATCTAGGCATGCAACTAAGAGCGTAATTCACCGAGGTAGTTACAATTGGTATCAGAGCCATCCCGCCCTTCAGGGTCTCAGCCAAATGGTCATTGTCAGTCTAGCAAATATTTTTGGTAGCTATGTATACTAGGGAAAAACAAAAACGTGAGAGTAGGACTGCTTCCATTTTTTTTCTTACCCACCCACCCACCCTTTTTCTGGTAAGGAAGTGTAACGTTTTCAATCCTCTTCTAAAAATTCAAACTAGGATTCACGTGTTCTGGGTTCCGTAGTACCATAGGTTGTGTGTGTGTGTGTGTGAATTCCTTGTCTATATGTTGCATCCAACATGTTATCACTATCTGCCTTTTGGTTATCAACTGTATGTACATTCCATACCGACAGTCCCTTGTAAACCGACGCGATCTATCTGATTCGTTGTACACCGGTGCGATCTATCTTACTCTTTGTTATCCGACGTTATGTTGTTTGGGGTGTTCGTTTCCGTAGTTACTAATCTTTAGGTTCATCTTAAGAAGAAGGTGTTGGGATATGTGTTTTACTGATTCATGTGCGGAGTAATGATTTGAGTGCGGGATGGAGTCGCGACCATACCACTACTTGTATCATTCGCTCTTGTATATTGAATTGGTAGAGTTACTAATCTTGATTCGTTAAGTGGTTTTGCGCATATAGTGGTATTTTAATGCCGAAATTTGCAGATTTTTTTTTGTTAGTTTGCGTACCACACTCCTTGTTCAGTCGTGTGCGTTATGCTTAATATATTCTAGGTGCCTTGAACTTTGTTGATATTTTAATATCATCTCAGTGAATTGTATCCTTTAACCTTGGTTAATTCCATTTTGGTACTATTTTGGATTATTATTATTCTCCATTATAGTACTGACTTGTGTTTTATATCAATCACAGGATGGCACCACCACACCGTTCTGAGGAGGACATACCACCTGAACTGGGGGCTACTTTGGCAAGTATTGCTAATGCCTTAGGAACAATGCAGCAGAACCAGCAGCGATTCGAAGAAAGTGTCAGGAGGAATGAGTTTGTTCCGCTACCTCCACCTCCCAAGCGAGGAGACATCAAGAGTTTTCTGAAGTTCAACCCACGCCAATTTGAGGTGTCTGATAAGCCACTTGATGCTGATGATTGGCTGCGTGAAATGCCAAGGTTGCTGACGACTGCGGATGTTCCTGAGCAAGAATGGGTAAAATGTGCCACTCACCTTCTGAAGGGAGATGCAGCTCTATGGTAGGAAAATTACCTGAAGGCAGACCACTCTGGTTTTCAGCCTACTTGGGAGCAATTCACTGCGGCTTTCAAATAGCAATATTTGTCAGAAATTGTCATGGAAAGGATGAAGGAAGTGTTTCTCAACCTCAAGCAGGGCAATGACAATGTCAATACCTATATCAGAAACTTCATGAACCTTTCTCGGTATGGTGGCGATGAGATCTCTGATGATAAGAAGAAGCAAAAGAGGTTCAGGGAAGGACTCAATGCATCCATCAAATATGCAATCACTCATGTAAGGCCGGGGTCTTTTCTAGAACTCCAACATATAGCTCTACAGGAAGAAGCAAGTAGGCAAGTGTTTCAGGAGTCCAAGAAACACAGCCGCGATGCAGCAAGCTCTTCAGCTATGATAACTCCTTCTAAGCGCCGTGTGTGGGTTCCTAACACCCCACCGTCGCTCCCGGCTCCACCAAGACCATCAAGCTACGCGGCAAGGCCACCAAACTCCTTCACTGCAGCTCCTAGGGGCTACAACCACAACTACCCTGGAGCGCCTGGCGGAGTCCCTGGCTACGCTGCTCCACGTCCACCTGGTGCTTGCTACACTTGTGGAAACACTGGGCATTAGCACTGGAATTGTCCAATGAACAACAAAGCTCTTCCTCCACCACCTCCAAGACCTGCGGCAAGTTCTTCTATGGTTCGTGCACCTCCACCTCAGGCTCTCAACATCAACACCAAGCCCGGGTCTATGGTTGCTCGTGCCAACTGTGTCAACGCCGCTCAAGCTGAGCATGCACCTGGAGTTGTGATGGGTATGCTCCCTATTAACTCAGTCCCTGCACGAGTTTTGTTTGATTCTGGTGCTTCGCATTCTTTTGTTTCTCACAAGTTTGCGCATGAGCATGATCTGGCTATGGTTCCTTTATTGCATCTTCTTGTGGTACAATCTCCTGGGTCAAACATGAGGGCTGCTCATATCAGCCATGGCAATCAAATTGAGATTGGTGGCTCTTCGTTTCTAGCTTCCTTAATTATTCTGGGCAATTCTGACATTGATGTTATCTTGGGCATGGATTGGTTAACAGCAAATGCAGCTGTGATTGATTGTGCTGAACGCTCGGTTTCTCTGAAAATTCCTGAAGGCCATATAGTCTATTCTCCAAGTCTGACTCCTGCAATTCAGCTTTTCTCTTTGGCGGCTCTGAATGATGATGCTATGGAAGCTATTCAGAGTGTTCCGGTGGTCTGTGAGTTTCCAGATGTTTTTCCTGAAGAGTTGCCGGGTATGCCTCCTGACCGTGAGGTCGAGTTTGTGATTGAGCTTGAACCTGGTACCGCTCCTATCTCCAAGCGGCCTTATAAAATGGGTCATGCTGAATTGGCTGAACTCAAACGTCAGCTTGATGAACAAGAGAAGTTGGGTTTCATTCAGCACAGTACTTCTTCTTGGGGGTAGCCCAACCATCTTTGTGAAGAAGCGAGACAAGACTGATAGACTTTGTGTTGACTATCGGGCTCTCAATGCTAAAACCATCAAGAATAAATATCCCCTTCCGCGGATTAATGATCTCTTCGATCAGCTAGCTGGAGCTGTGGTATTCTCTAAGCTCGATTTGAGAAGTGGATATCATCAAATCAAGAATCGCAAGGAAGATGAAACAGCTTTCACCACCCGTTATGGCCTGTATCAGTACACGGTCATGTCTTTCAGTCTCACCAACGCACCTGCCACCTTCTCGAGGCTTATGAACTCGGTTTTCATGGATTATCTTGATAAGTTCGTTGTGGTCTATCCGGATGACATTCTAGTCTATTCTAAGTCAAAGGAAGAACATGAAGAACACCTTCGGTGTGTCCTAAACAAGCTTCGTGAGAACCGCCTATATTCAAAGTTCTCCAAGTGTGAGTTCTAGCTGCCTCAAGTCACCTACCTTGGTCACGTCATCTCTGCCAAGGGCATTGCCGTCAACCCAGAAACTATTAAGACAATTGTTGACTGGCTTCCTCCCAAAAATGTCAAAGAAGTCCGGAGTTTTCTTGGTTTGGCCAGTTACTGCCGTCGCTTCGTTCAGAACTTCTCGAAGATTGCGAATCCTCTTACCAATCTCCTCAAGAAAGGCAAGAAATACCTTTGGTCTCCTGCATGTCAAGCAAGCTTTGAAACACTCAAAGAGAAGCTCACTTCCACACCAGTCCTGATTCCTCCAGATACATCAAAGCCTATCCAGATATTCTGTGACGCCTCCTTGCAAGGATTGGGTGCGGTCCTTATGCAAGAAAAACAAGTTGTTGCTTATGCCTCTCGACAGTTGAAGACGCATGAGATCAACTATCCTACACATGACCTCGAGCTCGCAGCAGTTGTCTTTGCTTTGAAAGTATGGAGGCATTACTTGCTTGGCAACCGTTGTGAGATCTTTTCTGATCACAAGAGTCTGAAGTATATCTTCACACAGCCGGATCTCAACCTTCGTCAGAGAAGGTGGATTGAAGCAATTAATGATTTCGATTTGAACATCAACTACACTCCTGGCAAAGCTAATGTCATGGCCGATGCTCTCAGTCGAAAAGCTTATGTCAACAACCTCATGATGGAAGAACAATAGCCTCTCTTGTGCAAGGAATTCCGCCAACTTAACCTTGAAATTGTGGATCAAGGGTATCTTCTGAACCTTCTGGCAACCCCTCTCTTGGAAGAAAAAGTTCGCTCCATTCAACTTGGTGATCCTTACACTAAAAAGATCATCTCCAACATTCATCTTCCGAAGTATGAGTTCTTCCACGTTGAAGACCAAGGCACTCTTTTCTTTGAACACCGGATGTTTGTTCCGAACTACCCGGGTTTAAGAGAGCAAGTTCTCAAGGAGGCGCATGATTCTGTTCTTTCTATCCACCCTGGCAGCACTAAGATGTACATGGATCTGAAAACACAATATTGGTGGCCTGGGTTGAAACTATATTGTGCCAAGTACGTCTCGGAGTGTGATGTGTGCCGCAGAGTCAAAGCTGTTCATCAGAAACCTTCCGGTCTTCTACAGCCATTGAAGCCTCCGGAATGGAAATGGGAGAAAGTAGAGATGGATTTCATAACTAGTTTTCCAAGGTCGCAGAAGGGCAACAATGCAATCTTTGTTGTCATCGACATGCTTTCTAAAGTGGCTCACTTATTTCCCGTCAAGGAAACAATTTCTGCAATTCAGTTGGCTGAGCTCTATATCAACAGAATTGTCTCTCTGTATGGGGTTCCTCTTGAGATCAGCTCAGACCGTGGAAGCATCTTCACTTCCAAGTTCTGGGGAAGTTTCCAAAATGCTTTGGGAACAAAATTGAACTTCAGCATAGCTTACCATCCTCAGTCGCAAGGACAAGTGGAAAGGATCAATCAGATTCTAGAAGATATGCTTCGTGCTTGCGTTATCTCTTTCGGCATGAAGTGGGAAGAATGCCTTCCTTATGCTGAATTCTCTTACAACAACAGCTTCCAGAAAAGTCTAAAGATGGCACCATTTGAGGTTCTCTATGGTCGCAAATCCAGAACTCCGATTGGTTGGTCAGGCGCAAGTGAAAGAGCATTGTTTGGCCCCGACATTGTAAATCAAGCGGAGGAGAAGGTTCACATCATTCTTGAAAACCTGAAGGTTGCTCAAAGTCGCCAGAAGAGCAACTATGACAAAAAGCACACGGACATGGAGTATGTCCCTGGTGATCTCGTTTACCTTCGTGTCACTCCCATGAGAGGCACGCACCGGTTTGGTATCAAAGGAAAGCTGGCTCCTAGATACATCGGTCCTTTCAAAGTTCGTGGAAGAAGAGGAGAAGTTGCTTATGCTCTTGAGCTCCCTGAAAAACTCAAGGTCCATGATGTTTTCCATATCTCTCAACTCAAGAAGTGCTTTAAGGATCCCGGCAGGACCGTGGACCATGAACTCATCAATATCCAAGAGGATCTGTCTTATCAAGAACACCTCATAAAAATTCTAGAAGTCGCAGAAAGAAGGACTCGCAACAAGTCCATCAAGTTCTGCAAGGTGCAGTGGTCGCACCATTCCGTTGATGAAGCCACTTGGGAACGCGAGGATGATCTCCATGCCAAGTATCCTACCCTCTCCGTGTCTTCTTCTTCTTCCTAGAATCTCGGGGCGAGATTCCTGTTTAGTGGGGGAGAGTTGTAGCATCCCAT
Source organism: Avena eriantha (assembly GCA_910589775.1). Lineage (NCBI taxonomy): Eukaryota > Viridiplantae > Streptophyta > Magnoliopsida > Poales > Poaceae > Avena > Avena eriantha. Next base: position 197,124,752 of record OU342742.1, on the reverse strand, counting down.
CTGTCTAACATATGTAATGCTACATGGTCTAGTAATATAATTTCTACTTCCTACATATAATTGTTGCATCATAATTATATCATGCTCATGTCATCATGCCACCTTGCATTTGAGCATCATATAAAACCCCTTTTCATTGGTTTTTCTCTCATATGCATTAGTAATTGTATTTGGCTCTTGTATTTGTATTTGGTTCTTGATATATGCTTGATGCCCAAGTTTAGTTCGGGGCATATCTTTTATTCTACTCCACCACATTTTCCTTGTCACCACCTTATAATTCCACCATCCTAATTATCCATGAGCTTTTACACTTTTCCTTTGGCATTAAATCTAGCTCATGTGGGTTGGGATGAATCCACTCCTATTTTTTTCACATGCCCTCACATTAGCATCATGTTGTTTTCACATTATTGATATGTGGAGCCACCTTTGCCTGTCTTGTGAGTGGTACCCCTTTTTCTAGCTTCCATATGGATTGGTTGGAATGTATGCTCATGTGGGAATATTTTTGAGACTATTAAACATCTAGTGGGACATACATACTAGCAAGTCCTAATTATATTCAAATTTGAGCATCTCCATCTACTCCACATGGAACATCCAATATAATTCCATTTTAATTCTTTTAGCTTGGCCTTACTCCATATTTTGGGAATGCATGTGTATAAATGCCATGATTAACATTTTGTTTTCACAAAAACTAACATGGCATTTATTGAATATGCATGGGCCATGCAAGATCATCACCACGATATTTATCTCCTTTGTTTTCTCTTTGTTTTTTAGTGGATCTTTCTTTTGTTGAGTTCCCCTCCATCTCTCTCTCCACCATCCCCATGGGTCCAACAAAACCCTTTCACCCCATCATGCATGATCTTGTAGATCACAACAACCCTAAACCCTTGCTTGATCTTGGCTTGTCCATGCTCAAACCCTAACCATCACCACACCCCACTTTAACCTAAACCCCAAACCTCCTCCCTACCCTAACCCTAACCTCACCATCACCTTGCTCTCACCATGCCGAGGCACCTCTCCCTCTCCCTGCCAGCAAGGGCCCACCCCAGCTCTCTCTCTCTCCCCATGCCGAAGCTACCCCCTCCTATCCATCCCTAACCCAAGCCCCTCTAACCCTAGCTCCTACCCGAGCTCTCTCTCTCTCTCTCTCTGCCAAGCCAGCCCCACCACCGAGCCTGCTGCTCCTTGTCCTCGCCCCGACCCCACCTGCAGCCACCCCACGCCCCTGCCAAGCCGTACGAGCACATGCTCGAGGAGAGGAAGGAAAAGGTGGCCGAGCCACCTTTTTCCTCCACCACGCCTCCCACGACACCCCTCTCCTCTCCCGTCCATATCCACTCCCCCACGTCTCCTCTGCCGTGCCCATATCCACCCCCTGGCCGCTGCGTCGTTCCCTTCTCCCCTTGCGTCCACTCCTTTTCACCGCCGGCCACCGTCGGTGTACACCACCGTCCCTCGTTCCAGCAGGCGGGCGTGGTGTTGAGGTTGTCGAGGAAGAATAAGCCGAACCTCTGCGTCGCCCCCGTGCCCAGCAGCGAGGAGGAGGAGGCCCAGAACCCCTGCACGTCCATGACGCCGCCCGAAACCCTAGCTTCGCCGGCCGTCTACACCGTCGCCGATCTGCTGCTCCCCGTCCTTTTCCGAGCCCTCCGACGAGTACGCGGTGAGCTAGCCTCCCTCTCTGACATCCTCTCTCTCTCCGTCGCGGTCAGGCCTCGCCGGACGTTGTGCCGAGCACACTTGGTGCAGTGGCAGGTGCTGGCGTCTGCCCGTCCCCGCGCCGTATCACGCCTTACCTAGCCCCCCTATAACCTCCTAACACCAATCCCCATCCACCGCAGTGGTTCCGCCGCCTGCGCACGCGCACCGCGTCGCGGGTTCGAACCCCCGCCTCACCATGCCGCGCGCTGTCGTTCCGTCAGTTCGTCAGAGAAGATCCACAGTAGCGTTGGCAGATTTACAGAAAACCCCTTTTTATTTTTTCCCTCAACGCACGGTCCTTCCAGCCCCACCTGTCAGCCGCTGTTGTGTTTTTACAAAAGGGCACCCATGTTTTCGTAATCCCTAACCCGTAGCCCCTAGCGCCGCCAGGTGTCACGCCCGCATCGGATGCGCGCGCGTGTGGGTCCGCTTAACACCAGTCCCGCTCGTCAGTGGGGGTGGCTAGTTAGGTCCCGAGTGAGAAAAAACCCGCGGCTGTGCAACGTTTCCAGCTGGGCCCAGTCAGCGCCGGCCCCACTCGTCGGTGACTGGGGCTAGCTCGACCTGGGTATAAAAAGCCTGGGTGTTTTCTGTTTAAATAAAATGATTCCAGAAATGTTTAAATACAAATTTAAATCTGTTTTTCATAACTTTTAAATTATAATTCTAAATATTACAAATGATATATGTTTTGGAATCAAAAAAATGCGAGGATTTCAAATATGCCATTCAAAATGTTGTTTGACCACTTTAAATTTTCGAGATGATTAAAATTACAATAAAATGCCCTTTTTCTTAATAAATTAATAACTTTAATTCTACAACTCCAAATTGGACAAATAATATGTCTAAATCGATCAGCGCGACGAGACCGTTCTATCTATGCATTTCTTGTTCTGAATTGAAGCATGCATCATGTCATCATTAAAAATCAGAACTGTTTATGGCAATAAAACTTGACCACATAAATAATAAAATGCTTTATTCTTGTACCCCACACCTCACCATGCCATGCTACATTATTGCCATGTAAAAGGTGCATCATTCATCATGGCATGCTTGTTTGCTTGTCGTATTTTTGTTCATATGATTGTGCACTTTATATATGTTGGCCCTTGTTTGTTTGGTTCTTCTTCAAATAGACGCCCAGCATGAGAATTATCAGGAATCACAGGAGTTCTACCCAGATGCATCTCTCGCTTCAACTAAGCTGCCAGGCAAGCACTACCACATGCTTGCATACATATAGTACCTATTGCCTCTATCTTATTCTTGGATCATTGAGTCGCGCTTGCATTAAATTGAATCCCAAGTACTGCATAGCCTTTACTTTTGAACCCCACCGAAGCTTGTTCCTCCATCCCATGAGCCATTACTACAAGAGTTGTTTGAGCCATGCGAGTCGTAGAATAGCATGTGTAGGGTATGTGAGTGTCTGATGGATAACGAGGTACCTAAACAACTTAACCTGAGTAGTAATGGGATAACTAATGAAAGAGGCATCGGTGAGCAATATCTGCTATTTGGTTTTTCATGCTCACTTGTGTCCCGTAGGACCCCGACTACTTGATTCTTGTTCCTTGACTATTTGCACTATCCACATCCGGGAGGCCTTATGGACCCCCCCCCCCCCCTGAGCCAGAGCTTGATTCATCTCTATTTCTTGGGGCCACAATTAGTTTGGGGTTTTATTACTATCCTGTACTTATGCCATGTTTACTGTTTATTTACGATTGTGCGTGGAGCACCTGTACTGTTTTGGATCGTGACACGTTTTCGCTGTATCGACAAGCCTAGTCACACTTTCGGGTTCCCAGTCGTTTACCGCCGTCCACACAAACCCTGGGGCCGTTCCGGAGCCGGCCAACTTCGTTGCGGGTAGCTTAGTGGGGTGGCCCCCTGAAATATTTCTGAATCCTATGATCGCTTTGTCGTGAATGCCTCGTTGGGTTTTGAGTTGGTTTTTCCGAGGTTGATCGAGTGTGTGTTGCTATTTGTGCACCCCTGCAAGGTAAATCTTTCTGAAAGCCGTGTCCGCGGTTATGGACGACTTGGAGCACAGTTTCTCGATCATAGGCAAGTATAACTAAAGTACCGCTTTTAATTTGACTGAATACCTGCTTAGTAAATAGTGCAATACTCATGGAATGGTTAATAAAACTGCCAACGGATGGGATGTTCGTCCGCTTTCTCGTTGGTAAGCGAGAAGGAGGATGGATCTGTTAATTATACTGTTATAACTGTTGTTACTAATTAACAGACATCCGTCTATCATTGGTTAGGCGGATGGTTAGCGAGTATCTCTAGGCTTGTTAGTTATTATCTTTTGCTGCAATTGCGTCACCCCAGGTATATGTCCCCTTTAGAGGCATAAAGACTTGCTGAGTACCCCTAGGGTCTCACACGATAAATTGTTTGATTCAGATGAACATGTGTACTCACAAGATGGATACTGGGTGGAGGAGACAGATGATGTTGGCAATGCTCACTCGGTGTAGAGATTCTGGGGATGGGGATCCGCGAGATCTATGGGCGGGATGTGTTTATTTATGTGGCATCTTATGCCGATCTGCTTCTTATCCGTACTCGGATCTTGTTTTCCGCTTCCGCCTGATACTCTGATGTTTGATGTATGAGGAGCTATCCTAAACTATTATCTATATCTAGGATATTTGGATCTTGCCGTATGGCGTTGCAATATTTCTATTTCTTTTAGATGGAATGGCTCTGTGAACAGTTGTATGGTGGCTTGCATACATACTCACTTGTGTATGTAGTTGATCCCTTCGCCTGCCGATTACGCCGCTCGTTCTTGTCCCGATGTTCTGGAAGTGGTTAGAACGGCCGACAAGTCTACCTGTGAGTGGCCCCTAGGCCCCACCGTACTATTTTAACCACTTTCGTCCATCCAGGCATGCAACTAAGAGCGTAATTCACCGAGGTAGTTACAGGGCGTCCTCCTTTCTTTTTGGCGCGTGCTAGGCGTCCCTCGGACGATGGGGGGACGCCCATCGTCTTGCTTCCGCGCGCGACACGTGTCCCAAAATCGCTCCAAACCTCGCGTTTGCTGCAAATATCTCCGTTTTTGCTTTCGAAGCAAAAAAACGGTTCGTTCCAGAAATAGAACATCTCACCGGAGACTTCGCCGGAGACCTTGCCAGAGACCATGCAGCAAAAAAATTATACTAATGTAGCAAAACCGACTTCGCTGGAAACATCGTCAGAAAAAACTCGCCGGTGACTCTCGCCGGAGACCTTGTAGCAAAAATTTGACACTGTTGTAGCAAAACCACAATACGATTGTAGCAAAAAAGTTCTTCTAATGTAGAAAAAAACCTACTTTGTCGGAGACATCGACGAAGACTTTTATAGACACCTCGTCGGATGCCTCACCGGAGATGCCACGCAGCAAAAAATTTACGATATTATAGCAAAATCAGAAAACAAATGTAGCAAAAAAATAACAAACATGTAGCGAAATCCGAATTCACTGAAAACATTGTCGCAAAAACATGCTATGTAGCAGAATATTCCTTCGTATGTAGCAACGCCGACTGGCGTATGTAGCAAATTTGACCACCGCGGGCAGCAAAGAAGCAAGGAAGCGAAACAATATGACTCTAGGGTTTCGAGGGACGAGGTCGGGGAGCTCGAGGCCCTTGCTGTGGAAGGAGGCAAGCCAGTCGGTGAAGTTCATGGTGGGCGCCGGGATCTGGTCTAGCGCCTCCTGCTTCAGCGACACCCGCCCGTCGTAGGAGGGGGCGTGCGGCGGAGGAGGTCAGCCACGCGGCGGCGTGCGGCGGTGGCGCGGAGGCGTGCTGAGGCCGGCAGCAGGGCAGCCACGTGGCGTGGTGCACGGGTTCGCATGGGCGCGTGCGGTTGTGACCCGGACGATGTCGTCCAGGGGATGACAATCATTTTCCTTTCTTTTTTGCCCCGTCCGGGGTCTCGCTCTACCGGCCTGGCCCGGTAGTACCGCCCGGTGGGCCGGTACTACCAGCCGGCCCACCATCCTCGCCTAGCAAGCTTCCGTCGCCTAGCCTTTGATGTCGCTGCTCCTCCCTGCTTCCTCGCTCGCAGTCGCTCGCTCCCCCCCGTGGCTCTCCCCCTTGCCCTCGCTCGCTGGGCCAGCCCAGAATGCAGTCCGCACCAGCGCTGCTGCTCGCCTCGCTTGCTCGCTCAGCCTAGCACCGCGCGCTGCCGCCCGACCCCCTCCCGCTCTCTCTCGCCCAGACTCCCCCGCGTGCGTTTCTAGCCCTGATCGATTCACTTTCTCTGTGTTGGTTCGCTCGCCCCTGGTTGGTTCGCTCGTGTTGACCTGACCTTCTCAGGTGCGGTAGTACTGGGCTTTTCCGGTACTACCGGCCCAGGCCGAATCTAGCCCGAACAGGCAGGATTCCCTTGCCCTTTAAATACCCCTTTCTTTTATCTTTTTGGGTGAGTTCTTCCTCTAATATTTTTAAGCCCTTTTTCCTCGTTTGCTCTACTATCTTGCTTGATTAATCTCTCCCCCTCCAATGATTCTTGCCCATATTTGAGGGGAAGATAGAGGAGATCCAGATCTACATTTTGACCAAGCCTTTTCATCTCTTTACGAGTGAATCTTTGGGATCTAGATCTTTGGGGCATTTTGTGTTCCCCTTTTGTGCTCTTCCTCTCTTGTTCCCCCAATTGCTTTAGTAGCTTTGTTGGAACTTGAGAGTGAAGATTTGGGGCACCTTTGTGGTGTTTTGCCATTTGCATTAGGTGCATCGGTTTGTGTTCTCTCTGGAGGATTTGTTCGGTGATATTCATTGTTGCTTGTCCCTCTTGGGTTCTTGAACCCTAGATAGTTGTGTGGCCTTTGTGGCGTGTTCTTGGTATCTTCAATTAAGTTGTGAAGCTCCCCCAAGATTGAGGCCTTGGTGGTGATTATTGAGAGCCTCCAAATAAGTTGTGGAGATAGCCCCAATCTTGTACGGGTTCGGTGACCACCCTTAAGTGTCCCATAGTGGAACGAGTGCTTGCCCGCGTGGTGGGTGCTCAGGAGAATAGGGTGAGAACTTTGTGGCGTTGGTGGTCTTAGTACCGCCCACCCCTCCAACGAGACGTACTCCCTTGTTGGGAGGAACTCGGTAAAATATCATCGTCCTCGCGTGCCTCGGTTATCTCTATACTCGAGCTATTTAGTTATGCACTTTACATTGTGATAGCCATCGTGCTTGAAGTAATCTATATTGCTATCATATTTTTGCTTGTCTTGCTTAGCATAAGTTGTTGGTGCACATAGGTGAACCTTAGTATATCTAGGCTTTGTGCTTAACAAAAGAAAACACTAGTTTTATTCTGCCATTGTTAAGCCCATCTCGAAGTTTTAATTGCCTATTCACCCCCTCTATGCGATATCTGTGATCTTTCATGCCCTTACTCCCTCAAGTGAATATAAGTCATAAAATCCGTGATAGTTTCCATACACGAGAAATCAAGTTTTTGAACTTGGAAGACCCTCCGAAAAGGCATGAAGCCTATCGGTCGTGTTTGGATCTATAAAGAAATAGACATGGATGTTTGACATCTATGAAATAATCGACATGTCAAAAAAGGAGTTTACGATAATGTTCAAGGAGTTGACTATAACAAGATTTGATCTTTCATAGTGATATTTAGTCTTGGCGGATTAATGTAGCAACCACTACATATAATTTGGTATATGGTAGTTGAACAAACAAAACAATGTTCTTCTAATAGAATGGTTACCTAGTACATGTAAATGACATGGTCTGAAGGGTTTTGTTAAATCAAAGGATGCGAAAAAAGGCATGCAAACTTCAATGGTTGAAGTAAGCATAACAAAGTTAGAATCTTCACCATGATGAAACTGCTAAAAGGTTTAATTTCATCGGAGATGATGAAGATGCTTGCATTTGCAAGAAATTAAGTGGGAGTGTTGTAACACCCCTAACTCTCTGTGCACAGGTTGTCACTCTTGGCAGCTTAATAGGATATCTAGACTGGCCCCATAAACCAACACTAGTCTTTTCTGCGCACTTTATCCTCACTCATGCGCACCCGGTACCCACTTCCCAGTCGGTCACTCATCCTCAAATTGCTCCAGACCAAGCACACTTAACTTGGAGGTTCTTTTTGGATGATCTTCCGAAAAAGAAGTTGCAAATTGTTGATATGGGTATTCGATCAATCCTATTAAGCCATGCGCCAAGATCTCATATACACCCACCCTTAGAAGATCGATGCCCTCATCGATCAACCACAAGCCAGAAACGTCCCCTCTTGGCACACGTCTGTGCGTCTAGTGTCGACACATGTGGCATGCCGTGTCCACTCTGGGCCACAGACGCCATGCTCCACATGTTTTCCACTAACCCACACACGCCCGTGTAACCGCGAGGGTCGGCTCTGATATCACCTGTAACACCCTGGACTCTCCGTGCTCGAGCTGTCACTCTTGGCAGCTTAATAGGATATCTAGACTGGCCCCACATACCAACACTAGTCTTTTCTGCGTACTTTGTCCTCATTCATGCGCACCCGGTACCCACTTCCCGGTCGGTCACCCATCCTCATATTGCTCCAGATCAAGCACGCTTAACTTGGAGGTTCTTTTTGGATGAGCTTCCGAAAAAGAAATTACAACTTGTTGATATGGGTATCCTATCAATTCTATTAAGCCATGGGCCAAGGTCTCACAAGTATTGATACATATTTCTAATAAATTATGTAGAGGACATATTGTTGATTGGAAACGATGTATCTTTTATTGACACGGGTTAATTCTTTTATTAAAATTGGATTTCGATGAAAGATTTGGGGAAAACCGGAATATTTAGCATAAATGTCTATATGGATAGATTTAGGCGCTAATATGGTTGTGCCAGCCATACTTATATGATATATTGAAAGAGTTAAATATGGAAACAGCAAGATGTTCATGCCGCATGGGAAGGATTGAATCAAGATTCAAGTGTATTGACACTTGGTGAGTGAAATCACATGAATATTTTGATAAATAATACCATGATATGTACATATCTAGATATGTCCTATGCTCTAAATGTTGTGAGCATATACTAGAATGATTCATAAGATGATCATTGGACAATAGTAAAGATATTCTTATGAGCTTTGGAAGAACAAAGAATATACCATGTATAAGTGACAAATAGTTAAAAGTAGTTCATTGAAAAATGTTTCATTCATACTAGTTTGTCACAAGATACAAATTAAATTTATCTCAATTTAAACTACGGGTGGCACAATGTAATGGAAAGGAGGTTCAATGATGGATTTGGATGATTCCAAAGTTAAGACATTCTGATGGATACTACAACAAAAAGGGCTAAGTATACGACTGCTATAGTAGCAGCAAAGGAGGGCATTTGGTTAAGTAGTTTGTTATCAAACTAGGTGTGATTCACAATGGGCTAGTACTATGAATATATATTGTACAACAATTATATCAACATGTTCTAACCCAAAGGAACTTAAGGTCTCACCAAAGGACAAAATTTATACAATGCTATCTCATTTGAGAACGGGTGATGCATAGAGACGCAAAGACATGCAAATACACACGGACCTAAAAGTGTCAGATTTGGAGGTTATGTTAACCACTAGCAAACACATATATACAACACCATAAAGCCATAGGTGTTGAATGCGCAAGTTTTTCAAACTAGATTATTGACTCTAGTGCAAGTGGGAGACTGAAGGGGCTATGCCCGAGAGGCAATAATAAAGTGGTTATTATCTTATTCCATGTTTATAATACGTGTTTATTTCTCATGCTATAATTATATTAATTGGAAACGTTAATACATGTGTGTTCAATAAACAAAATAAAGAGTTCCTAGTTATGCCTCTCATATAAACTAGCTCGTTGATTAACAAGATGATCAAGGTTTCCTGATCATGAACATTGGATGTTGTTAATAATGAGGTCACAACATTGGTGGAATGATGTGATGAACATTCATCCAAAGTACATCAATACAATCAAAGTCATTGTGTTTAAATTGCTATAACATCGTACGAAGTAATTCTAGTCCTTAGACCATGAGATCATGTCAATCACTAACACTAGAAGAGTAACTTGATAACATCAAACGTCACACTGTAACAGGGTGACAATAAAGGTGAGTTCAAATACTTTGAAAGTGTTATGCAGAGGATCATGGATCAAGAGTGGTATGTATGTGTCCATCCCGATGACGTATAGATATACTCTGGACCCTCTCGGTAATATCACATTGAGATAGCTTGCAAGCAAATAATGTGATCACTAGAATGTTATATCACGGGAACGAGAAAAGAGTGCATGTCGGTAACAAGATCAAACTAGGTATGGAGATACCGATGATCTAATCTCAGACCTGTAATATATCGCGAGACAAAGGGATTTAGTTACAAATATTAAAGGTTCACATGATCACTAGAGTCATCGTTACATGTGTGGAAGTCAGTACGGATCTCCAGATCCCACTGCCGATTATTGATCGGAGAGGGGTCTCGATCATGTCTGCATTATTCGCGAACTGTAGGGTGACACACTTAAGGGATACCGACACCATTTGGAACAAATAAGATACCAGGGAAAGATTATGAAAACCCTGGAATCATTTCGATGGAAACCGGAATTTTTTGGGTGAAATTGCAGAAACTGGTTCTGCATGTGATATTGAAATGTTACAGGGGGGTTTATGTGAATATTTGTTAATTAAAGTAATTAACAAAATTCTGAATAAAATAAATAAAAATGTTTTATTTAAAGAGAAAAATACATTTAATTTAGTGGACATTAAATGCAAGTGAGTGGAGTTGAAATTGATGTGAGTGGGCTTAGTGGAAGCTCCACCCACATGAATGAGGGAGAGGTGGGGGCACCCACCATGGCCCCATCCCTTATAAAAGGAGCCGCATGGCTCCTCTCCTCTTGCACAACCTCCACGTGAAGGTTCTCTCCCTCCTCTAGAAATTCTCAATGGTCTCAGATTAGCGAGATACATGTTTCCAGTGGATTTTTTAGAAGGATTTGCTCCTTCCTCTGCATTGCTGGAGCGAGGACTCGGAGGTTTTTGGGGTACCCGATGTGTGTGCGATCAAGGTTGTACCGCTGCTTTGCGGTGCTGGACTTCATCACGATCTTGAGATCAGCAAGTGTACAACTACATTATCCACGAGTTCAACCTCGTTAACAATAATTTGTCACTCTTCAAGGATATGTTCTCTATGGATCTATATCCACCCGTTGATTTTATCTAGGTAGATAGATCTTGGTGCTTAGTTGTTTACTTCGTAGATTTTTTTGTTTTCTTTGCTGGGAACCCAACAAGAACTCATGCAAAAATTTGGAAAAATTACTTGCACAAAGTTGTAAGTAAGTATTTGTTGTTACGTGTTACTATTCAGTTTCTTGTTGACATAACTTTTAGGAAAAAATATATGTAAACAGCTCAATTGTTGGCTCGGTGGCACCTTATTAGCTCTGTAACCTTTTTTTATACTTGAGCCCCTGGAATTAAAAAAATCCCCCGGTTAAATTACCCATTAGATTGATTTTGGGTGGGCTAAGAAAATGGATGGATATTTGGACAACAAATCGAATAAATATCACTTGTCAGGCATACAAAAAATATGTGAATTAACAGAAACAAAGAAAATATTTTCGGTGACAGTTTTGCCACATGGATGATAGTCACCCATGCCCCTAAAAACACCTAAAATACATGCCACATCAATAAAGTGACATCCAAAACTAGTGTCCGACATCCATGGTTCAAAAAAACCATATGAATTTTGAGGATTTTGCTTTTTGTTGATTTTCTCTACAGAGCTTGAGTAGTTCATGGGACTGAAAACCATAGAAATGTTCTACCAGTATGATCTACTTTCCATGAATTTCTAAAAGAGATATTTTCATTTCATCCAAGCCTGTGGATTTTTCATAAGACAACAATGACATGCACTTAATCTTCCATGAAACTTCGTGTGTTTTCCCTCTGGTGCAGCCAAATAACTTGCATTACACATTCACTTATTTTCAGTTCCTACATGATTTAATATGACATCCAATTTGTCTACTATATCCCACGAGCCAAAGAGGCCCTTAAAGATACTCTTTCTGGATGTGTTGCATAAGGGGTTCAGTTTCAATAAAATATGTGAGAAGCTGAAGTGTCAATGAGCAAACACCCGAAAAAGATGAACTTCTTTGTCTCAAAATATCTAAAGATCTTAAACCTCTAGGCTTCTCTTTTTTGTGGGATTTTTGGGCTCTCATGAGGATTTTTTGTGTGCCGACATGTGTCCCCCTGCTCTTCCGTGTGCATTCTTGTGTACCCAGAGTGTTTAACTTTGTTGGCCCTGCAATGCATCTTTTCTCGTTTGGTACATTCTTGGGTGGCTCTAGCACCATTCCTTTGGTGATATTAAAAGGTTCACTTTGTTTTCTTCTTCATGTGTCACTTGGGCTGTCCATCTCATCATGTTATTTTGGTTTGCTCATCATGTTATTTTGTTTCGGTGCATATTATTATAAGCGGTCATCCTGTTATTTTGTTTTCATGTAATATTATAAGCGTTATTTTGTTTCCATGATCCTTCATCATGTTATTTTGTCTATCTCATCATGTTATTTTGGTTTGGTCATCATGTTATTTTTTTATGATCATCATGTTATTTTGTTTCTATGTAATATAATAATCATTTTTTTGTTTCCATGCTCCTTCATCATGTTATTTTGTCCATGTCATCATGTTATTTTGGTTTGGTAATCATGTTATTTTGTTTCGTGCATATTATTCTAAGTGATCATGATGTTATTTTGTTTGTGGTCATCATATTATTTTGTTTCGATGCAATATTATAAGGGTTGGTATCATGTTATTTTGTTTCTATGCAATAATTGTCTATCCTTCATCATGTTATTTTGTGTCCATTCATCATGTTATTTTGTGTCCATTCATCATGTTGTTTTGTTTCCATGCAATATTATAGGCAATTTATTTTGTGTCCATTCATCGTGCTCTTTTGTTTTTTAGCCATCTCTTCTTCTTTTCTTTCGACGTGTGGTATCACAAGCCCCCACCGACCATGTCTTTTTGAACCTTCATCTTCCTATATATACATCATGGAGTCTTATTCTCTTCCTCATTTCACTTCGTATGGCTTCCCTCTCATCTTCACATGCTTCCCGTGGTGGCCGCCATGGTCGTCGCATTCGTCGTCGTGGCTTGCCTATTCCTGTGCCCGATTCTTCTCCTCCTGGTGGTGGTGGTGGTCGTACCTTTGTTCCTGCTTCCTTTATGTTTTCTGATGGTGGCCCTTCTTCAGGTCAGGTCTATCTTTTTTGTTTTTCTTTTTGAATGGTAGCCTTTTTCAACAAGTTTTATTTTTTTAGCTCCCACGGGTTTGCTTTCATCCTCTACCCCTTCCGATGCGTGTCCCTGCCGTCGTACGGTTAGGCTTGGGAAGCGTCCTCTTGTATCTTTAGCGGTTATATTTGTTTGTTATGGCCTATATGTTTTATTTGTTTCTGCCATTTTTTTTACATTTGTGTTATACCGTCTGCTTGTTCGAGCTGAAAATGCTTATTTTCAAGTCAATGGTCAGACTAAAAAGCAGGTGATTCAATTGACTTTTTGTGCTTATTTTTTGTTAGGCGATAAGGACGAGTTAATATATTCTAAAATGTTTTAGAATTCGGTAAATTGTCACGTTGTTGAAAAATACTCTATGATAAAGCTTTATAATATTCAATTGGTAATACAATTTGGATGGCAACTTTATTGACAAGAGCATATCTCAGATTCTAAGAGATGGAAGCAGGAAAATATTGTTGGATGCCCTTCGACCAGCAAATATGTGCCTTGGCAATTTACGACATCATCTCTATATCTATACAGTTGGTAAGTTTATGAAGCCTGCAGATTCTCATTAGTTTTCTTATACTTTAGGTGTCGAGATCTGTAGAGGAGATACAACAGCATCATACATGGTGGAAATAGAGCTAAGCACAAGAAGGCAGACTTATGGAGTCTGAATTGTTGTTTGTGGCTTGCTAATTTTTAGGGCCCAAATCTTATTGTTTTGTCTAATTTTGCGAGTGGTAACCCTGGTCATACCCGTTGCTTTTCAGCTTTTGGTGCATGTTGGTCTGTGTCAATATGTTGTTTTTCTGACCAATGGCTTCAGCAGAAAAGGTATGCATGCTATTTTTTTGCCTTACTCCTTTTAATGCCAGCGTATTATTTTGAGATATTAGTTGACCATTACACTAACTCTCTACATTCTCAATATCTTTCGATTGAACAATGCAGGGAGGGGGCCTGGTTGCGGTGGAGTTCTTATTGGTTAGAAAGCAACTACAACCCATTGAGGCTTAAAGGTTTGTTCCCTTTTTATTTTATTTTGATTCATGTTGGTTTCAACCAGAGTGTATGTATCCAGCTGTAAACTTCAGTTTCTGTTCTTCCAGTTTTCCGTCCAACTACTCACTAGAGACATGAAAGTCGAGATTGTTCTTTGCCGTCTTCCTACATATATCAGACGTACTTTACTTTATTGCCATGTGCATGGAGTGAGTGTTGTTTTCTAGAAGAGTGGACTGGCCTATGTGATATATATTTTTAATCATGTCTAATCTTATGTTAGTAGGTATTCTTGAAAGCATAAGCATGCGAAGCATTTTTCATTTAGTATCGCAAAATTGCCGCATAGAGCTCAAAACTGAACAATCTTGCCGAGGAGAAACAAGCGAGCCTTTGATCCCCTGGCTCTACGTATAGAACAACATACTTTACCAGAACTCTAAGAGTCCATCTCACACAGTGGCCTTGAAAAATACAACACATTAAGTGACACATACAACTATCGATAAAAAGTAAACGTGGACCCCTCTACCCGCACAACTGGTAACAATAAGTAAATGTGAACAGTCTACTTACAAGTAAGCATGCACCATCTACCTGAGAAAAGGATAATGACACATGTGTTCATCTTACCTTGCCACCCCATGCTGTGCTACGATATACAATCTTCGACGACAACACAGGCGTGGTGTGTCGCCCAGCCGATCCCAACTAGTAATTTTTATTAGAAAGGAGGATTTCAATGCTAAAATTCGTATTTCCGCATAAAACACATGAATATGACAGTGCATGTACAAATAGAGGATTGAAAGACACATAAGTTTCGTGGACAATTGGTATACGACTTGCAGGAATAAGGAGAGGACATAGATCTGATAGAGATGATCATCATATTTAATTTAGATGAAAAATAAAGTTGTAAAGTTATTATGGCACTCAATAACCTTGCTTATTGTTGTTCATATGAAGGACTCAATGAGAATACCTAGCTGGACCGTACAAAACCACCTATCCATTTAGTCTATTATTTGAATAAATCAATGAATATTGTTAAAACGTGAAATCTAATAATCAACTGACCTCATTCTGTCTTAACTCGAGGTCACGTTTCTGCGCCCCACGATCTTCATCGCACGGCTCGCTCGAAGCGGCGCGTGAGGGCCCAGCCGCAGTGTGTTTGTTGGTGCCCAGAGAGTCGTTTGGTGTCGCTGAGAGAAACTCCATTTCCGCATCCGCGCATCCGTGTTGTCGCCGACGCATCCGCGGAGATCCACGGGGGGAAGTGCGTGGTGTTGTCGTCGGCAGTGCTTACATCCTTATTGTGGGACCGGCGGCATCCTTTTTTGCACGCGTTGCTCCCCGCAGCTCGTGTCTGTGGATCGATTTTTTGCAGAAGGGGGAGAGGGGGTTGGTCAGGTGGCACATCTGAGCCACATCCTCTTGTCCGCGTCCATATATTCTCGCCGCTGGCCACATCGTCATTCCGTGTAGCCACATCGTCGAATCCACTGGCTACATTGTCGAGATTCAAGTCGAATCGTCGAGCGGTCGGCCACATCATCAAATGGCCGGCCAGATTTTTGTTCTTCTGGCTACATCCCCACCACATCTGGTAAGTGTACTCTTGGTTTTCTGGCCGGGATTCTTGTTCTTCTGGCTATATCCTCACCACATCTAGCAGACTCGTCTCATAATTCTATGATGTTAGTTTTCCCTAGCGGGATGTTTTTCTCTTGAGCTTGGCGGAATGTTGCTTAGTTTTTGAAGGATATTTCTCTTGATTGATGCCAATAGCTTTCGGTGGGGATGTTGATTATTTTTTCTCTGGATTGATGTCAGTAAATATAGGAGGATGTTGCTTAGTTTATCTTAATTCGATGATAGTAGCTAATGGGATTTCACGATGTCGTTCAGTTTTAGTGCTTAGTTTCAGTTATGTTGATAAGGAATATGGTGAGCTTCCGGGAGATATTTTTGATGACAATAGCTACCGGGAGATGTTTCTCTGGAACTAACTACTTGTGATATGTCAGTACCTATCGGGAGATGTTGCTTAGTTTCATTACCAATAGATGTCAATAGATGTTGGGGGGATTTTTTTAGTTTATCTTACTTCCATGATAGTAGCTATTAGGGGATGTTAGTTTTTATGGATCGACATCAGTAGATATTTTTTGGGGAGGTTGCTTAGTTTATCTTAATTCCAAGACATCACCTATATGGGGATGTTAGTTTCTTTGGATTGATGTCAATAAATATCGGTATGTTAGTAATTAATCACCGCTAAATGTATCCCGACTCGTCTCATAATTTCATGATGTTAGTTTTCTCTAGCAGGATGTTTTCTCTTGAGCTTGGCGGATTGTTGCATAATTCTGTGATGTTAGTTTTCTCTAGCGGGATGTTCTCTATTGAGCTTGGCGGAATGCTGCTTAGTCTTTGAAGGATGTTGCTCTTTGATTGATGCCAATAGCTTTCAGTGGGGATGTTCATTATTTTTTCTCTGGATCAATGTCAGTAAATATCAGAGGATGTTGATTAGTTTATCTTAATTTGATGACAGTAGCTACTAGGAAATTTTTCTTAGTTTCAGTGCTTAGTTTATCTTACTTCCATCACATCACCTATTTTGGGGATGCCGCGTAGTTTGTCTAGATCGATGACACTAGCTTTTTTTGGAGTTTAAGATATAAAAGGGGATGTTGCTTTTTTTAATTGTATGGAAAAGCTTGACCAGAGGGAGCCCACAGAGGAGGTCCCCAGAAGCGGTTGACGTGCCCCCCCCATGGTCGTTCGGTCGGATATAGTTAGTGGCAGTTACTCTTCATCTCTTGGTTTTTGATCACTTGGAGTATTTTTTACCTTTTTTACTAGGTTTTTGTACATGGTAAATTAATCACAGAAGTAGGTTAGGAGCATGTACAGAGATAGAGAGCTTGAAGCTCTAGCAGTGTTGTATATACAGGGTGCTAAGAGCTCAACTGGTTTCTGTTTTTTCCTATAGAGAGAGAGGGGAACTGAACTGAACTATCCAGTTTGCCTCTCAAGTGTTGTTGGGGGACACAATTGAATTTTCTCTATATTTTATTATTACATATATATACTCCTCATTTATTATTGTGTCATCCTAGCAGCAGGAACAAAAAACCATTGATCATGTCCTTCCTCTCTAGATATCATATACTCCTTCATGTCACTAAGAACTCTGTTCTTTTTCTACCGGATGGTTGTGTGTGCTCACAATTGTCAATAGATATTTTGGGGGATGTTAGTTTCTGTGGATCATTGTCAATAGATTTTTGTGTGGATGTTGATTAGTTTATCTTACTTTGCTGCCAGTATCTATTTTTTGAATCTATTTTGGGATGTTTGCTTACTTTTATATTACTTCGATGACAGTAACTATTGGGGGATGTTGCTTAGTTTCTCTGGAAACGACGAACATAGCTTTTTTTGGAGTTTAAGATACAGAGGGGATGTTGCTTTTTTTAATTCAAGGACTGAGCATTTTCTAAATAGAAGATGGGAAAATATACTCCAGTAGATTGAACATTATTCATCTTTGAAGCTTCCAACCTTAGGTGTAACTCCTTTTTTTGGAGTTTAAGATACATAGGGGATGTTGCTTTTTAAATTCAAGGACTGGAGCATTTTCTAAACAGAAGATGGGAAAATATAGTCCAGTAGATTGAACATTATTCATCTTTCAAGCTTCTATGTTTTTGCGGAAATGTTTTTGTTTTCAACCTTAGGTGTAACTCCTTTTTTTGTTTTCTACATGATAGCAGGTGCAAAATGACAAAGTCAAATAGTAGTAAGAAGTTTAGATCTAGGAGGAAGCACTCAAAGCTAAGTTTGATGCAGAAGAAGCTTATACTTAGGACTAAATTGTCCCCGGTACACTATGAGGTTCAAGATACTAAAGAAAGAATATCCAATGAGAACGTGGTAGAGGGAGATGATTTTGAAGAAGTTCATGAAGAGTGTGACACCAACAACGATGAAGAATAGGCTATCGTGTTATCACAAGTAAAACCCTGACTTCCACTTTTTTGATTTTGACTAATGAACACGTGTTTCAAGTAGTACTAGGTTCTAAAATGTACCTTAGCAAGCAATAACTACCTGTGAATGTAACAACTACTAAATGCTTATTTTTTCACTCGATGTTGCTTAGTTTCTCTGGATTTTTTTGTTTAGATCCACAATCTTCATGTAACTGTTACTTTTTTGTAATCACCACACCATAAGCTTTTGTCCATGTTTTTTCATAGGCCAAAGCAAAGAAGCTTCTACAAAGGGCATCACCTATGAAGTTGGTCAGTTTATACCCCCATATATTAGAAGATCAGAAATCAATGATTAGGAAGGCAGATTATGGTGGATTGTTGGACATCAAGTGCTCAAAGCTTCAACCAAAAATCTGCAAATTTCTTATGGAAAGTTTTGACCCATTATCTTGCATCATGGTATTCCCTAGCTGTAGCGCAATCCCTGTCACCGAACTTTTTGTTAGAGAGGTTTTAGGAGTCCCGTGCGGCAATGTTAAAGTGATTTATGAAGTAGATTTTGAGGCCACCAAGTACATGAATAGGAAGCTGGGTAATGAGGGGAGAAAGCATCCCACCATCACATCTCTGAAAAAGAAACTTATGTCTATGAAGAATGCAAATAGTTCATACCTTAGGTTTTTCATAACATTAGGTATGGCCTCTGTTCTTGCGCCAACCACATGAGTACACAGCCCGAGATTATATCCATCAATGGTGAACATTAAGCAAGCAAATAAGTTAAATGTTTGCATTTTTTTATCATGATGATCCGGAGAGCTACCAAATCAAACACTGAGAAAGCCATTGTGAAATCATGCATGTTATATCTGATGGTATATACAACAACCTTCTTTTTGCCTTTTCAAAGTTTTTGACCTTTCCATGTTTCTCCTATAATTTGATTGGATGTTACTTTTTTTTACAGGTCAAATACGTAGATTCGTTAGAACTGAAAGATATGCATATCAGTGAACAAGGCATGCGAGTCTCAGTGTGGACCAATGCAATTGTCAAGAAAGCAGAGCCCTTTCGCAAATCTAAAACATCCTATCATGTGTAGTCTATTTTCAGTTTGTGATGATTATTTCTTCTTTTCTACTTTTTTGGGGTCGACCACATATTTATATGCAAAACTAGATGTAATTCCACTCTATTTTTCAGGGGATGTTTATTTTTGGGCATACTTCTATTTTCTTAGCAGAACAACTTTTTGCGTGTACAATTTTGTGTTTACATTTTACCTATTTCATCTCGCGCAGTTGAAACCTGAATTTGCAGAAACTAAAAGGCTAGCATCATCAGGTCAACTAGAATGTAGCAAACAATCAGAAGATGAGGGCGAACAAGAACCGAGCATCAGTGGCCCTTTCAACACATAATACAAACAAGAACACAAAGATTATGAAGAGGGACAGAGCATTCTATTCTCAGACACACACCAAATTGAAAAGTTTATTAAAATACATGCACCACTAGACAGGACACTGGAAGTTTTTATGCTGATTCGCCTTTATTACTATTACTATTTTGCATATTCAGGTTCTACCCTTTTTTGCTCTTAAGCATGCTAGTTCAAGTAACACACTTATCCCATTTTTTGCTCTGTAGGAAACAAGGTACAAGGAGTCTGTCATGTATGCCTGTCATGGTTCCGAAGCAAGTTTGCAAATGTTAATGAGGAATCTACCACCTCAACCTGTCAAGTAGAAAACTACCACACGCAAGAGCAATTATGTCAGTTTCGAGAAACTATCGAGAAAGGCTGCCGACAAGGAGGTATGTAACCAAACTCCAATGTGTGCCAGCGACAAGGATGAGGACAAACAGAAGGAATCAAAAGTTGCGGATCAGGGCCAAAACTTCGAGGATGGAGGAGACAATTTGATAGAAGCAAATACGGGAAAGAAAACTTGTGACAGTAGGGAGTGGTGGATTCAGGGACTCAAATGGATAACCCAATTGTCATAGACACTCAAACGACACACACAAGTATGGATGGTCATGAACAAGCATTTGTACCACAGGGAAGCTTCAAGGATGTGAACAAAGAACAAATATCTAGCAAAGGTGCTTTCACAACTGTGTGTGATGAAGATGATGCAAGCTAGTATGACAAGGACACGTATGTCACTGATTTAATCGGAAAAGAACAACACAGATTAGAGGAGAGCAGTAGGAAAGAAGAAGAGTTAACAAATGCACATGCTATACCAGGGCCCCCAGGGGATGTTGCTGATCCCAATGTTACAAAATCGCAGAACACTAAACCACATACCGTGGAATCCCTGTTCGTGGATTTGGCGGCGCACAGAACCAATCATGATGATCTCATGGAGGGAAAATTTCTACAAATGACCAAGAGGAAAATAACATCTTCATCAGAGATTAAGGATGAAGATTATATCACACCAGATTCAAGCACAAAGTTTCTATGCACACCTGATAGATTGAGCAGGAATGAAGATCAGGATGAAGACAGTTTTGACAACACGGAAGATGATAGGACAACACAGTTTATGGAATTCCTGCGCGGCTCACCCGTTCCTAAGATCAAGTATCCTATATACGAGTCCCATGAGTTTCTTGAAATAGAATGGTCAAAGCCAAGCCGCACATATCAAGTTGTGCATGATATACTCAAAACATTGCCCCGACATAACTTAAAGGAAGCAGGTCGGGGACTCGAAAGTTTCAGTGATGCAGCACCAAGGCTAGAGTCAGCAAAGCTACTGGCTGATATGGTACCAAAAGTACAATTAAAGAAATGGAAGAGAGTAAATTTCGCTGACCAGAGCCCGAAAATATCAAAACCACAAACAGTTATTTCTACATCACCAAGCAGGTCACCAAGCAGATATAGAACAGGGGCTGCAGTCCGAGGAGAAGCATCATCTGACCAGAAATATGGAACCACAATTGAAAATCCAACAACAATACCTATTGCAGAAAAACATGCTTCTCCACGACGATCTACAAGCAAAGAATAGCGCCCATCTGGTAGGACCACCCACATTATTACAAGGTCAGAGACGGTACGTGTTGTAGGAGGAAATGCAAAAGATGATCCAATTGATAGAAAAGTAACATCTACTCTGAGTTCTACACCACAAACTACAATGACAAGTGTACCAAACTCAGCATTCGTTGATTCAATGAATAGGAAACTGAACTTTGGCAGTAGTGAGTCAGAAAGGAGGAAGAGAGAAGTAATAATGTTAGCACCAGATGGTCTTTCCTTCGACCTTAGTACACCACCAGATGATGAGTCAAACAAATAAGAAACGGTAATTGTGGTACATGCAGGATGTAGCAAACCACAAGAAGAAGCATCTGGCTTGGCAATCACACCCGTTGGACATGAATACCAGAAGAGAGTATCCAAAATTGGGAAGTTCGACAAAACACCTTTTATGAACTATGAAACACAGAAGAACTACAACATAACCAAACTAGTAGAGACCTTGTACAACATGGTGTGCCAACATGGTTTCAGAAGTTTGTCCAACATGAATGATGAAACTATCATCGATGTAGGTAGGTACTACATAAGTCTTGGTAATCTAGCCGATTTAGTGAAACCTGGGAAGAAACAGATGAACATGGTGGCTGAGATTGCTATTTGATGGCTGATACATTGAAATGTATCTATAATTTTTGATGTTCCATGCTTAGTTTTATCCACTTTCTTGTGTTTTGTTCCAACTTTGGAGTACTTTTCATATGATTTCTTGGACTAACCTATTAACAAGAGCCACAGTGCCAGCTGCCTGTTTTCTGCTGTTTTTGGTTCCAGGAAAGTCAGAAAATGAATATTCTCGGAATTGGACGGGACAAAAGCCAAAGTGCCTATTTTTCTGGAAGTCATCAAGTGCCAGAACACGATACGGAGAGGGGCCAGGGGGCCACCACACCACCTAGCCGCGCGGCCTAGCCTGGCCCACGCCAGGGGGTGGTGAGGCCAGCCCTAGCACCCCCTCGGCCTCCCCTTCCTACTATAAGATGCCCTCGGGACGAAAACCCTAAGGGCCCGATCAAAAATCCATGAAAGAGTCTGTAGCCGCCGTCATCTCCATCCCTAGATCGGGAGGGACCTTAAGCTCTTCCCGGCACCCTGCCGGAGAGGGGAATTCACCCTGGAGGCCTTCTTCATCACCATGTAAGCCTCCGGTGTGATGCGTGAGTAGTTCATCCTTGGACTACAGATCCATGTAGTAGCTAGATGGCTGGTTTCTCCTCCTTTGTGCTTTCATGTTTAGATCTTGTCAGCTCCATTCATGAGCAAGATCATCTATTTGTAATTTATACATGTTGTGTTTGCGGGGATCCGATGGATATTGAGATGCTATTTCAGATTGATTATTGATTCTATCATGTCTTTGTTCTTTGAGATCTTGCATGCTTTCCGTTGTTAGTAGCTATCTTGGCCAAGTAGATGCTAGCAACTCCAAGAGTTAGTATTTATGCTCGATAGTGGGTTCATGCCTCTGGTAATCTGGGGAAGTGACAGAAATCTCTAAGGTACTAGATGCGCTGTTGCTACTAGGGAGAAAACAACAATCCTTTGTTCATAGAACAATCGTATTGTTTACTTTACACGCAGTTCGTAAAGCAATAATCTGTTGCTTGCAACTTAATACTGGAGGGGGTTCGGATGATAACCTGAAGGTGATTATTAGTCATAGATGCAGTTGGATGGCGGTATATGTATTATGTTGTAATGCCCAATCAAGTCTCAAAGGAGTCAAGATGATTAGTATATGCATATATTGCTTTCTCGGTGTTTGTCAATTGCCCCGCTGTAATTTGTTCACCCAGCATGTTATCTATCTAAGGAGAGCCACCTCTAGTGAACTATGGATCCCGGTCCTTGTCTTTTACATTCAATCTATAAACTGTTTACTTCTTTGTGTTTACTTTCTGCAAACTTTTACTTCTTTCCATTCGAAATGTTTAATCCTTTGTTTTCCGCAAAACACGGTGAGATTGACAACCTCATCGCAAGTTGGGGATAAAGTTCTGTGGTTGTGTTGTGCAGGTCTCCATGTTGCTACTAGCACCGGTAGTGCGCCCTGCCAAGGCTCAGCTAGCAACACATTTGGGGTGTTTCCTTGCTCCTACTGGTTCGATTAAACCTTGGTTTCATGACTGAGGGAAACTTGCTGCTGTGCTCATCATACTTTCCTCTTGGGGTTCCCAACGAGCTCTACATCAACAACGCACTAGCACTTTTCTGGGCGCCATACACAGAGCCATCAATGGCTCAAAATATATCGAGCTCGTTGGGGAACCCCAAGAGGAAGGTATGATGAGCACAGCAGCAAGTTTTCCCTTAGTTATGAAACCAAGGTTATCGAACCAGTAGGAGCAAGGAAACACCTCCACGGTGTTGTTTCCAACTTGGAATCCTGCACAACACAACCACATAACTTTTCCCCCAACTTACAGTGAGGTTGTCAATCTCACCAGTTTTGCTAAAAACAAAGGATTAAACGTATTGTGTGGAAGATAGTAATTGCTTGAAGAAAGTAAAAAGTAAATAGATTGTAGATTGATGGTAAAAGAATGGACCGGGGTCATAGTTCCCTAGAGGTGATTCTCCTTAAGATAGATGACATGTTGGTGATACGTTGCTAACGTATCCATAATTTTTGATGTTCCATGCTTGGTTTTATCTACTTTCTTATGTTTTGTCCACACTTTGGAGTACTTTCTATACACTTTCTTGGACTAACCTATTAACAAGAGCCACAGTGTCGGCTGCCCGTTTTCTGCTGTTTTTGGTTCTAGGAAAGTCAGAAAATGAATATTCTCAGAATTGGACGGGACAAAAGCCAAAATCAGTTTTCACCGAGGGACATCCAGAACCAGAATACGAGACGGAGAGGGGCCAGAGGGCGGTCACACCACCTGGCCGCACGGCCAGGCCAGGCCCGCGCCAGGGGTGGTGTGGCCAGCCCAGGCACCCCCTCGGCCTCTCCTTGTGCCTATATATTGCCTTCGATACAAAAACCCTAAGCACCCGATCAAAATTCCACGAAAGAGTCTGTAGCCGCCGTCATCTCCATCCCTAGATCGGGAGGGATCTGAAGCTCTTCTCGGCACCCTGCCGGAGGGGAGAGTTCACCCTGGAGGCCTTCTTCATCACCATGCAAGCCTCTGGTGTGATGCGTGAGTAGTTCATCTCTGGACTACGGTTCCATGTAGTAGCTAGATGGCTGGTTCTCCTCCTTTGTGCTATCATGTTTAGATCTTGTGAGCTCCGTTCATGATGAAGATCATCTATTTGTAATTTATACATGTTGTGTTTGCGGGGATCCGATGGATATTGAGATGCTATTTCAGATTGATTATTGATTCTATCATGTCTTTGTTATTTGTGATCTTGCATGCTTTCCGTTGTTAGTAGCTATCTTGGCCAAGTAGATGCTAGCAACTCCAAGAGTTAGTATTTATGCTCGATTGTGGGTTCGTGCCTCTAGTAATTTGGGGAAGTGATAGAAATCTCTAAGGTACTAGATGTGCTGTTGCTACTAGGGAGAAAACATCAATCCTTTGTTCATAGAACAATCGTATTGTTTACTTTACACGCAGTTCGTAAAGCAATAATCCTTTGCTTGCAACTTAATACTGGAGGGGGTTCGGATGATAACCTGAAGGTGGATTATTAGTCATAGATGCAGTTGGATTACGGTCTATGTATAATGTTGTAATGCCCAATCGAATCTCAAAGGAGTCAAGATGATTAGTATATGCTTGTATGTTTTCTTGATGTTTGTCAATTGCCCCGCTGTAATTTGTTCACCCAACATGTCATCTATCTTAAGGAGAGCCACCACTAGTGAACTATGGACCCCAGTCCTTTCTTTTACCATAAATCTACAATCAACTGTTTACTGCTTTCTGTTTACTTTTTGCAAACTACTACTTTTTTCCACTCGATACATTTAATCCTTTGTTTTCAGCAAAACTGCTGAGATTGACAACCTCATCGTAAGTTGGGGACAGAGTTCTGTGGTTGTGTTGTGCAGATCTCCACGTTGCTGCTGGCACCGGTAGTGCGCCCTGCCAAAGTCCAGCTAGCAACACCTTTGAGGTGTTTCCTTGTTCCTACTGGATTGATAACCTTGGTTTCATAACTGAGGGAAACTTAGTGTTGTTCTCATCATACCTTCCACTTGGGGTTCCCCAACGAGCTCGTTAGTACACGAGTCAGCAAGTGACTTTCTAGCGTTGTTGCCGGGGAGTCAAGGACATCTTCACAAGGGGAGTCCCTCATAACCAATCTCTTTACTTTGTTGTTTTTATTTTGCTTAGTTTACTTTTTGCTTTGTTTGCTTTTTCTTTATCAAATACACAAAAAAATAGTTATACTAGTTTGCTTTCTTTATTAAAAACACACAAAAATGACTACTCTTGAAAACACTAAGTTGTGTGACTTCACTAACACCAACAACAATGATTTTATGAGCACGCATTGCTCCACATGTTCCTGAAGCTACTTTCTTTGAAATAAAACCCGCTTTACTCAATCTTGTTATGAGAGAACAATTTTCTAGTATTGGTAATGAAGATGCTGCTGCTCATCTAAATAACTTTGTTGAACTTTGTGAGATGCAAAAGCATAGGGATATAGATGGAGATATTATTAAGCTTAAATTGTTTCCTTTCTCTTTGAGAGGGAAAGCTAAAGAATGGTTGAATTCCTTAACTAGGAATAGTATTGATTCTTGGACTAAATGCAAAGATGCTTTCATTTGAAAATACTATCCTCCTGCTAAGATGATATCTATGAGAAGTGAAATAATGAAGTTTAAACAATCTGATAATGAACATGTTGCTCAAGCTTGGGAAAGAATGAAATCTTTGGTAAAGAATTTTCCCACTCATGGACTGACTGCTTGGATGATTATCCAAACCTTTTATGCAGGATTGAACTATTCTTCAAGAAATCTATTGGATTCTGTTGCTGGAGGTACCTTTATGACCATTACTTTGGGTGCTGCAACAAAGCTTCTGGATAATATGATGGATAACTATTTCGAATGGCATACTAAGAGAGCTTCACAAGGTAAGAAGGTAAATTCTGTTGAAGAAACCTCCTCCTTGAGTGATAAATTGATGTTATTATGTCTATGCTTGTTAATGGGAAAGCCCATATTGATCCAAATAATGTTCCTTTAGCCTCTTTGGTTGCTCAAGAGGAGCAAGTTGATGTGAACTTTATAAGAAATAACAATTTTAGCAATAATGCCTACAGGAATAATTTTGGTAACAACAATTATAAGCCATATCCTCCCAACAATGGTAATGCTTATGGAAATTCTTACAACAATAATAGGAGTGCACCCTCTAAACTTGAAGTTATGCTTAAAGATTTTATTAGTAAACAAACTGCTTTCAATAAAACTATTGAGGAAAAACTCTCTAATGCTGAAAGAAATATAGCATCATTGGTTGAAGCTCAATCTTCTTTGAATAAAATGGTTGCTAAACCTGAAACTAATGATAATCCCTTTGCTGCCACTAATGCCATACAAGTTAGAATTGATGAAAATGTTAGACTATTAGCTGAATTACATGCTAAGTGGGAAAGAGAAGATGAAATTGCTCGAAACATTAGTGTTTCTACTATCACTACCACCAGTGTTGAGGCTAGTAATAGCTCTACTACTTTAGATGATAATTATGATTTTGATCTTGATGGTTGCAACATCTCTGAAGTTATTAAGTTCCTACAAAAGCTTGCTAAAAGTCCTAATGCTAGTGCTATGAATATGGCCTTTACAAAACACATTACTAATGCTCTCATAAAGATTAAAGAAGAAAAGATGAAACATAAAGCTTCTATTCCTATAAAACAAGAAGATGGTTGGGAACCCATCATCAACATGAAAGTGAATGATTTTGATTTCAAAGCTTTATGTGATCTTGATAGTAGTGTTTCTATTATGCCTAGAAGGATTTATGATATGCTTGATTTGCCACCATTGGAAGATTGTTATTTGAATGTCCCACTTGATGATAATGCTAAAAAGAAACTCATGGGGAGTATTAATGATGTTCTTATTATGGTTAACAATGTCTATGTCCCCGTTGATTTCTATGTTTTGGATGTTGAATGCAATGCTTCTTGTCCTATCACTTTGGGAAGACCTTTTCTTAGAACTGTTGGTGCCATTATTGATATGAATGAAGGCACCATTAAATATCAACTTCCACTCAAGAAAGGTATAGAGCACTTCCGTAAGAAGAGAGAGAAGATTTATTTTGCCTCTCCTATGAAAACAAAATTTGCTCTTAATGCTTCCTCATTTGAGAACACTTGATTATTTTTCTTGCTTCTTATGCCTAACTTAAAGGCGTTAAAGAAAAGTACTTATTGGGAGATAACCCAATAGTTTTAGATGAGTCTTGGAACGTCCTTTTGAGGCGTGAATATTTTTTCTTCTGCCCCAGGTTGTTATCTAACTTTCGTTAGTTCAACACTTTTCGATTTGAGCAACAGAAGGTCTTCGAAATAATTCGTCTTTACCTGCTGGTCTGTTTTGACAAATTTCTGCCTTTATTTGCATTTGCTTCTTGTTGGTTCCTTTTTGAGTTCTTTTGGGGAATTGAGCTTTTTGAGGGAAGTGCTACAGTAGCTTGTGTTTTAATGTAAGTTGTATTGGTGTTGGAACTGAACCTAAAGACTTATTATCTTGAGTGCAGTAATGCTGCTAATAAAGATTGTGTGAAGTTTTGTATGAAGGAAAAATTTCAGGTGTATGGAAGGAATGAGTAATGAGATGAAGGATGGACTAAAGATCAAGCTTGGGGATGCCACGCGTGTCACCCCAAGAAATATCCAAGAAGTACAAGCGTCAAAGATTGGGGATGCCCAAGGCATCCCCTTCTTCATCAATAAAAATCCCAGGTTTCTTCTAAACACTTCGTTTTTTATTGTTTCATGCACAGTTGTGTTGTTCTTGGAGCGTCTTATTTTTCGTTTTTCGTTTTGGTTTTTTGTTTGCTTGGTTTTATTAGTTTGCCGAATAAATTGGTTGGACCCCCTCTTTCTTACATTGGTTTTCAAATACTTTGGTTTGGATTGGAGAAGAGTAGGAAAGTTCATGCTTAAGTGGTAAAGAGAGCTTGTTTTTGACTGTGGCCCATGCTTTGTCATGCCATGCTTGATATTGTTTTGGCTTTATGCTTAGTATTCTTTGATGTAGCATAAATTTATATAAACAATTGAGATTGCTTAATGTGCCTTGGAAGAATCATGCGTTGTTTTAGCATATTAAAGCATAGTATTGTGGTATTCTCCTTTGATGCTTTATTTGGGTTGACTTGGCGCATGCTCACACCATGTTATGACTATCCCAAGTCACCATAAGCCTTTATGATCCTTTAGTTTTCAACTTGTAGTATCACTTTATGCTTTGATTAATGATTTTTTGTCGCTCTGCATGATTATGGCCATTATTTCTCTCTTAGTTGGTCGCTCCTAGTCTTTTTCTAGCCTCCATAACCAAGTATGAGTTCCACTCATGCATCCAATTCCTAAAACCAAGTTATTACAAAGAGTCCACCATACCGACCTATTAGCATACGCTATTCCAAGTATATTCATGTTTTTGTTTACCTTCCAAATTAAACTTGTTATGAGAAAACTAGTGATTAAAGCTCTCACGAACTTGATGGCACACTTTACTTTTCTTGCCCTTAATAAACTTGAACCATTGCGTCCATCTTTGTTGCATATATGCTTACGCTTTATATGTTAAAGTTAGCAGAACCATGTATCATGGGGAACGTTTTCAACATTACACCTGTACTTTGTACCCCGTTGATATCATGTTCTTTTGCTTATGGATCCCGACGGTGTGAAAAAAAGGGGAACTTGTAAGATCATGGAGTTTGTATTTGTGTTAGATAAACGCCTGGGCCGTTAGCCTAAGCCATGCCTAATTATGGTGGAAACTTGCAGCAGAACCATAATGAGCACTCTATGAAGCATCCTCAATAAAAACCTATGCAAATAGCAAATAAAAAGATAGCTGAGATGCTCATTGTCTACTTGCCTTGCCAATCAAAATTCCACGAAAGAGTCTGTAGCCACCGTCATCTCCATCCCAAGATAGGGAGGGATCTGAAGCTCTTCCTGGCACCCTGCCGGAGGGGAGTGTTCACCCTGGAGGCCTTCTTCATCACCATGCAAGCCTCCGGTGTGATGCGTGAGTAGTTCATCTCTGGACTACATGTCCATGTAGTAGCTAGATGGCTGGTTCTCCTCCTTTGTGCTATCATGTTTAGATCTTGTGAGCTCCGTTCATGATCAAGATCATCTATGTAATTCCTACATGTTGTGTTTGCGGGGATTTGATGGATATTGAGATGCTATTTCAGATTGATTATTGATTCTATCATGTCTTTGTTATTTGTGATCTTGCATGCTTTCCGTTGTTAGTAGCTATCTTGGCCAAGTAGATGCTAGCAACTCCAAGAGTTAGTATTTAGGCTCGATAGTGGGTTCATGCCTCTATTAATCTGGGGAAGTGACAGAAATCTCTAAGGTACTAGATGTGCTGTTGCTACTAGGGAGAAAACATCAATCCTTTGTTCATAGAACAATCATATTGTTTACTTTACACGCAATGCGTAATGCAATTATCCATTGCTTGCAACTTAATACTGGAGGGGGTTCGGATGATAACCTGAAGGTGGATTATTAGTCATAGATGCAGTTGGATTACGGTCTATGTATAATGTTGTAATGCCCAATCGAATCTCAAAGGAGTCAAGATGATTAGTATATGCTTGTATGCTTTCTTGATGTTTGTCAATTGCCCCGCTGTAATTTGTTCACCCAACATGTCATCTATCTTAAGGAGAGCCACCACTAGTGAACTATGGACCCCGGTCCTTTCTTTTACCATAAATATACAATCAACTGTTTACTGCTTTCTGTTTACTTTCCGCAAACTACTACTTTCTTCCAATCGATACGTTTAATCCTTTGTTTTCAGCAAAACCGGTGAGATTGACAACCTCATCGTAAGTTGGGGACAGAGTTATGTGGTTGTGTTGTGCAGGTCTCCACGTTGCTGCTGGCACCGGTAGTGCGCCCTGCCAAATTCCATCTAGCAACACCTTTGAGGTGTTTCCTTGCTCCTACTGGATTGATAACCTTGGCTTCATAACTGAGGGAAACTTACTTCTGTGCTCATCATACCTTCCTCTTGGGGTTCCCCAACAAGCTCGTTAGTACACGAGTCAGCAGTTGGGTGAACAAATTACAGCGGGGCAATTAATAGACACCGAGAAAGTATACATGCATATACTAATCATCTTGACTCCTATGAGATTTGATTGGGCATTACAACATTATACATAGACCGTAATCCAACTGCATGTATGACTAATAATCCACCTTTAGGTTATCATCCGACCCCCCTCCGGTATTAAGTTGCCAGCAACAGATAATTGCATTAAGAAAAGTGTGTAAAGTAAACAATACGATTGTCCCATGGACAAAGGATTGCTGTTTTCTCCCTAGTAGCAACAACACATCTAGTACCTTAGAGATTCCTGTCACTTCCCCAGATTACTAGAGGCATGAACCCACCATCGAGCATAAATACTCCCTCTTGGAGATGCTAGCATCTACTTGGCCAAGATAGCTACTAACAACAGAAAGCATGCAAGATCCCAAATAACATAGACATGATAAAATCAATAATCAATCTGAAATAGCATCTCAATATCCATCGGATCCCCGCAAACACAACATGTAAGATTACAAATAGATGATCTTGATCATGAACGGAGCTCATAAGATCTAAACATGGTAGCACAAAGGAGGAGAACCAACCATCTAGCTACTAGATGGACCCATAGTCTAGGGATGAACTACTCACGCATCACACCAGAGGCAGTCATGGTGATGAATAAGTCCTCTAGGGTGGTCTCTCCCCTCTGGCAGGGTGCCGGGAAGAGCTTCAGATCTCTCCCCATCTAGGGATGGAGATGGCCGCGGCTATAGACTCTTTCGTGGAATTTTGATCGGGTACCTAGGGTTTTCGTCCCGGGAGGCTTTTATAGGCGAAGGGGCAAGGTAGGTGGAGGCTCGAGGGGCCCACACCACCCCCTGGCGTGGCTTGGGCTGGCTCGTGCCGCCAGGTGGTGTGGCCACCTCGTGGCCCTTCTCTGTCTCGTCTTCTGGCTCCATGAGTCTTCTGGTAAAATATTGACTTTGGCTTTTGTCCGGTGCAATTCCGAGAATATTTCTTTTCTAGCTTTTGTGAAACCAAAAACAGCAGAAAACGGGCAACTGGCACTGTGGCATCTTGTTAATAGGTTAGTTCCAGAAAATGTATAAAAATACTCCAAAGTGTGGATAAAACATAAGAAAGTAGTGAAGGAAATATGCCATGAGAGGCAATAATAAAGTTGTTATTATGTAATCCTTATATATGATAGATGTTTATTTTACATGCTAGAATTGTATTGATCGGAAACATCAATACATGTGTGTTTAATAAACAAAAAGGGTTCCTAGTTATACCTCTCTTATAGACTAGCTTGTTGATTAACAAGATGATCAAGGTTTCCTGATCATTAACAGTGGATGTTGTTAATAACAAGGTCACAACATTGGTGGAATGATGTGATGAACATTCATCCGAAGAATAGCATTACGATCAAGTCATTATGTTTATATTGCTATAACATCATACGAAGTAATCTTTATCCTTAGACCATGAGATCATGTTAATTGCTAACACCTGAAGAGTATCTTGATAACATCAAACGTCACACCGTAACAGGGTGACTATAAAGATGGGTTCAATACTACGAAGGTGTTATGTTGAGGCTCATGGATCAAGAGTGGAATTTGTCAATCCCGATGACGGATAGATATACTCTGGGCCCTCTCGGTGATATCACATTGAGATAGCTTGCAAGCAAGTGATGTGATCACTAGAATGTTATATCACGGGAACGAGAAAAGAGTGCATGTCGGTAACGAGATCAAACTAGGTATTTGGATACCGATGATCGAATCTCGGACATGTATTATATCATGAGACAAAGGGATTAAATTACAAGCGTTAAAGGTTCTCACGATCACAGAAGTCATCGTTGAATATGCAGGAGTCAGTATGGATCTCCAGGTCCCGCTTCTGACTATTGATCTGAGAGGAGTCTCAATCATGTCTGCATTATTCGCGAACCGTAGGGTGACACACTTAAGAGTTACCGGACGCCATTTTGGAGCACATATGTTTCAGACGAAAGAATTGCAAAGCGCATGAATTGTTTTGATAGAAACCGGAAATTGTTTCGGGTGAAATTGCAAAAAGTGGTTCTGCATGTGATATTGAAATATTGCAAGGGGTTATATGTGAATGTTTGTTAATTAAAGTAATTAACAAAATTCTGAATAAATTTAATAAAAGAGTTTTATTAAATGAGAGAGCATTAAACTTGGAGAATTTTAATGCATTTAAAGTGGGGACTTTAAAAGGGGATGTGAAGAGGCATTTTAATGTGGAGGGGTTACCACCACATGAATGCGGGAGGTGACGAGTCACCCCCCATGCACCAGCCATGGAGAGGAGGGGCACCCCCCTCCTCCTATAAAAGGCCACCCTCCTCCTCCTTCTTCCTCACACCTCCTTGTGAAGGATCTCTCTCCCCCTCTAGAATTATTCCCCCATGGTCTCGGATTAGCGAGATACATGTTCCCGGTGGCATTTCGTCTAGAAGGAGTTGCTGCTTCCACTGGATTGCTGGAGCGAGGAAGTGGAGGTTGTCCGGTGGCTTGAACGTGTGTGCGAGTACGGATGCGCTGCTGAGTTGCGGCGCTCGGACTTCCTCACGATCTTGAGATTGGCAAGTGTACGACTACATCAACCATGAGTTTCTACTCGTTAACAAAACTCGTTGTCTTCGAGGGTAAGTTCTCGTTGGATGTATGTCCACCCGTTGCTTTGTACCTAGTAGATAGATCTTGGCATGTAGTTCTCATCGTAGGAAATTTTTTGTTTTCTATGTTGTGGACCCAACAGTGGTATCAGAGCCTGATCTATGTGTAGGTGCTTTGCACGGGTAGTACACATATGTTTATATGTGGGCGATGATGATCATTTTATTGCATCTTCTATGTATTTTGGATATTGGTGGCATAGTGGGATGAAGCGGCCTGGACCAACCTTACATGTCATCGTACATGAGACCGGTTCCACGACTGACATGCAACTTGTTTTGCATAAGTGGCTGGCGGGTGTCTGTCTCTCCTACTATAGTCAATATCTGATTTACAACGAGTTGCTAATAACTTGGTTATCCTCGTTGTGGTTCATGTTCGTAGGTGAGAACGGTTCTATCTCCGAAAGCCCTAAGCCACGTAAAACTTGCAATTGATAAATTAGAGGCGTCTAGTTTAGATCATTGCTGGGCTAGTGTATTGATATGGTATTGTTGTAAGTAGATGTATGATAGATACTCTTACAACACATTCAACGTGTAAGTTCCATAGACCTTGGCCTTACACACAAAGGAATGATAGAGATCATACCACGATGCAAATGATAGAGATCAAATGGATGGACCATATCATCTCACTTTACACATTAGATGTTAGCATCTTATACTGCTAGTTTGGCGCTTTTGGTAGCATTGTAAGATGATCCCTCATTTAGATATCAAGATAAAATGTGTTCTTCCTTGAGTATGCACCGTTCTATGGATCGTGTTTCGAGACATCACGTGATGATCGGGTGTACTCGACTCTATGCTTGCATACAACGGGTGTAAGACAGTTTTACACACACGAGTACTAAGGTTCTTACTTGGCGAGCCTAGCATGTACAGACATGGCCTCGGAACATGGACCGAAAGGTTAAGCATGAGTCATATAGTTGATATGATGCCCATATAGATGCTCGCCTTTGAAGATACACCGACTGACGTGATGATCGGACTTGGTGTAGTGGATTTGTTTTAGGAACTCACTCTATCATAAACTTAGTCTAAATAAACTTTACAAATTCTATTGTAGATGGCACCACCTGCTTTTAATTTCAATGTGTTCATCGAGAAAGAGAAACTTGCTTCGAATGGTAGCAACTTCACCAACTGGGCTATGAATTTGAGGATTCTCCTCACTGCTGCACAAAAGCAATATGTGCTAGATGCACCGCTAGGCCCCCCACCAGCTCCTGATGCTCCTGACGAGGAAAAGAATGTCTATGTGACTCGTCAGGAGGACCACAACTTAGTTCATTACGGCATATTGTATGGGCTAGAGCCAGAACTTCGAAAGCGTTTTGAAAATGGCAATGCCTTTGATATCATGGGAGGATTGAAAATGATTTTTGATACCCATGCTGCCGTAGAGAGTTATAATGCTTCTGAAAAGTTCTTCAGCTACAAAATGGAGGAAAACAGCTCCGTTAGTGAGCACGTACTCAAAATGTCTGGGTACGCTAATAAGCTTGTGTCCTTGGGAATAATGATTCCCATTTACTTAGGCATACATCGTGTTCTCCAATCTCTGCCACCTAGCTACAAGAGCTTCGTGATGAACTATAATATGTAGGGCATGAAGAAGACTCTTCCCGAGCTTCTGTCAATGCGTAAGACTGCAGAAGTGGAGATTAGGAAAGAACATCAAGTGTTGATGATCAATAGGACCACCGGTTTCAAGAAGGACAAGAAAGGCAAGCACAAGGGAAAGAAGGGTGGCAAATCTGTTGCCGCGCCTGAAAAGAAACCCCGAGCTGGCCCTAAGTCCGATACCGAGTGCTACTATTGCAAGGGGACTAGCCATTGGAAGCGCAACTGCCCCAAGTATTTGGCGGACAAGAAGTCCGGCAAGGCAAACAAAGGTATATATGATATACATGTTATGATGTGTACTTGACTAGTACTCGCAGTAGCACATGGGTATTTGATACGGGATCGGTTGCTAATATATGTAACTCGATTCAGGGGTTGTGGAACAAGCGACAACTAGCAAGGGATGAGGTCACAATGTGGGTCGGCAATGGATCAAGAGTTGATGTGATCGCCGTCGGAACGCTGCCTCTCCATATGCCATCAGGATTAGTTATAAACCTGAATAATTGTTATTTGGTGCCTGCACTTAGCATGAACATTGTATCCGGATCGTGTTTGATGCAAAGTGGTTATTCGTTTAAATCTGAAAACAATGGTTGTTCGATTTATATGGATAATATCTTTTATGATCATGCACCTGTGTTGAATGGTTTATTTCTGATGGATCTCGATAGTAATATTACGCACATTCATATTGTTAATGCTAAAAAGATTAAACTTGATGATGATATATCTGCATATATGTGGCACTGCCGTCTAGGTCATATTGGCATTAAACGCATGAAGAAACTCCATTCTGATGGACTTTTGGAATCACTTGATTTTGAATCATTTGATACATGTGAGCCATGCCTTATGGGCAAGATGACTAGAACACCATTTTCCAGTTCAATGGAACGGGCGACAGATTTATTGGATGTAACACCCCGTCCACTCCTGGGCCCGGGGGGTGTCACTCCTGGTGGTTTAATAGGATATCTAGACTGGCCCCACAGACCAACACTAGTGTTTTCTGCGCACTTTGTCCTCACTCGTGTGCACCCGGTTACCCACTTCCCGGTCGGTCACCCATCCTAGAATTGCTCTAGGCCAAGCACGCTTAATCTTAGAGTTCTTTTCGAATGAGCTTCCAGAAAAGAAGTTGCAACTTGTTGATATGGGTATCCTATCAATCCTATTAAGCCATGTGCCTGGATCTCACATACACCCACCCTTTTGAAGATCGATGCCCTCATCGATCAAGCACACCCCAGGAACGTTCCCTCTTGGCACGCGTCTATGCGTCTAGTGCCGGCACATGTGCCATGCCGTGTCCACTCTGGGCCACACACGCCATGCTCCACATGTCCCGCCACTAACCCGCACACACCCGTGTAACCGCAAGGGTCGGCTCTGATACCACTTGTAACCCCCGTCCACTCCTGGGCCTGAGGGGTGTCACTCCTGGTGGTTTAATAGGATATCTAGACTGGCCCCACAGACCAACACTAGTGTTTTCTGCGCACTTTGTCCTCACTTGTGTGCACCCGGTTACCCACTTCCCGGTCAGTCACCCATCCTAGAATTGCTCTAGGCCAAGCACGCTTAACCTTAGAGTTCTTTTCGAATGAGCTTCTGGAAAAGAAGTTGCAACTTGTTGATATGGGTATCCTATCAATCCTATTAAGCCATGTGCCTGGATCTCACATACACCCACCCTTTTGAAGATCGATGCCCTCATCGATCAAGCACACCCCAGGAACGTTCCCTCTTGGCACGCGTCTGTGCGTCTAGTGCCGGCACATGTGCCATGCCGTGTCCACTCTGGGCCACACACGCCATGCTCCACATGTCCCGCCACTAACCCGCACACACCCGTGTAACCGCAAGGGTCGGCTCTGATACCACTTGTAACCCCCGTCCACTCCTGGGCCCGAGGGGTGTCACTCCTGGTGGTTTAATAGGATATCTAGACTGGCCCCACAGACCAACACTAGTGTTTTCTGCGCACTTTGTCCTCACTCGTGTGCACCCGGTTACCCACTTCCCGGTCAGTCACCCATCCTAGAATTGCTCTAGGCCAAGCACGCTTAACCTTAGAGTTCTTTTCGAATGAGCTTCTGGAAAAGAAGTTGCAACTTGTTGATATGGGTATCCTATCAATCCT
Organism: Avena eriantha; assembly: GCA_910589775.1. NCBI lineage: Eukaryota > Viridiplantae > Streptophyta > Magnoliopsida > Poales > Poaceae > Avena > Avena eriantha. The sequence goes on along the minus strand of OU342742.1, from coordinate 197,087,862 downwards.
ATTAAGCCATGTGCCTGGATCTCACATTGGAAATCATACATACTGATGTGTGTGGACCAATGAGTGTGTCGGCGTGAGGTGGATATTGTTATTTTGTTACTTTCACGGATGATTTGAGTAGATACGGGTATATCTATTTGATGAAACACAAATCTGAAACTTTTGAAAAGTTCAAGGAATTTCAGAGTGAAGTGGAAAATCATCGTAATAGAAAGATCAAATTTCTACGGTCTGACCGTGGAGGAGAGTATCTAAGTTACGAGTTTAGCACACACATGAACGAGTGTGGAATAGTTTCACAACTCACGCCTGTCGGAACACCACAACGTAATGGTGTGTCGGAACGTCGCAATCGGACCTTATTGGATATGGTTCAATCTATGATGTCTCTGACTGACTTGCCACTGTCATTTTGGGGTTATGCACTGGAAACAGCTGCATTCACTTTCAATCGGGCACCATCTATATCCGTTGAAACGACACCGTATGAATTATGGTTTGGAAACAAACCTAATCTGTCATTTCTTAAAGTTTGGGGATGCGATGTTTATGTGAAGAAACTTCAGCCGGATAAACTCGAACCCAAAGCAGAAAAATGTGTCTTCATAGGATACCCTAAGGAAACGATTGGGTATATCTTCTATCACAGATCTGAGGGCAAGGTTTTTGGTTCCAAGAATGGATCCTTTCTTGAGAAGGAGTTTCTCGCGAAAGGTGTGAGTAGTCGGAAGGTAGAACTCGAAGAGGTTATTGAACCTTCTCTTCATGAAATGGCGAGTAGCGCAGCACCGGAAGTTGTTTCGGATTTGACTTCACCTAATGAAGAGAGAGCCAATGATATTGATCATGAAACTCCTAAAGATGACACTACCGAACCTCGCAGGTCAAGCAAGACACGTGCAGCTCCTGAACTGTACGGCAATCCTATTGTGAATTTCATGGTTGATGAAATGGATGACCCTGTGACGTATCAAGAAGCGATGATGAGCCCGGATTCCAACAAATGGCTAGAAGCCATGAAATCCGAGATGGAATCCATGTACGAGAACCAAGTTTGGATGTAACATCCCAAAATTTTACCTAAAAATCATCATCATAGCATTCATATCATCATGGCATGTACTACTTTGCATTTGGTTTGTCCTCCAAAATTTTGGTGAAATTTAGAGACTTTTTGGAGCCCTTTTCCTAAATTCAAAAACCTAGAAAAGAATTACTAAAGGAAAAAAGAAAAGGAGGGAAAAGAATTTTAAACAACAAACAATTTTCTGGCCTTTTCGGCCCAACTGGCCCAACCAGCCCACCCGGGCCTCCCTCTCCCCCTCTCTGTCTTTTCCCACATCCCCTCTACTCACCCCCACCCACTTACCTCCTGGCCCCACGCCACGTCGACGCCACCTCAGCTTCTTCCACGCGAACGGCCGGCACCCCCTCCCCTCCTCTGCCGTTACCAAGCCCGGCCAAATACTGGCGTTACCGCGAATTAATCGCCACCACCACTGCCCCCTTCTTAATCCCCTCCCCCTCCTCGGCAGATTCCCCAGCCACAGCCCCTAGAGAGCCCCCAGGCTCCCCAATTACCAGCTCAAACCGCCGCCGTCTGAAGCTACTCCGGCGACGATTCCGGTAAGCTCCGACCATGCCGCACCCTTCTCTCTGCATGTCTTGATTGCCGGGTCCTGGCGCGTGTTTTAACCCCGGCCACGTGCCTTCTCTTGCCCCAGGTCGACGACGCAGTCAACTCCGGCGAACTCCCTCTGCAGCCGCCGTCCATCGCTTTTTCCGGTGAAGGTAGGGTTTCTGCCGTCCCTTTTTGGCCTCTGCTAGATCGTGCTGATCCGGGCGCGTCTCACTGACCCCCTTGCTTGCTTGTCTGAGCCCCAGGCCATCGTCTCCGACACGGAGCCGTGAGCTCTAGCGTCGACGCAACTCCGGCGAGGGATCGAGGCTGAGCCAGAGCACCTCCCACGCCACCGTAACCTCCATCGAGACCGCCACGACCTTCTCGACCTCTGGTACGTGTTCACGGACTCCCTACCCCTGTAGAACCGCTGGAACACCATCGGCCGACGCTCCGCCACCGCGCGCAGCTGGTCAGCGCCGCCCGTCTCCGCCAGGCCGCTAGGGACCGTTAGATTTATCGTCTGCGGCTAGGATTAGATCGGCGAGCGAAACGGTACGGGCTAATCAGATCCGTCCATTTGTCACTTAAGATCCAACGGTCCGCAGCAGTCGATCCGACCGAACCGGTACGGACCAATGAGGTCACGCCACGTCGCCCAGGTTATTTGTTTAAATAGAAAAATAGACAGATTTTGTATTAAACTTAGAAAATCAATAACTTTTGATCCACAATTTAGAAAAATGCAAATTTGGTGTCTATGGATTCAGAAAAATAAGACCTTCATTATAGAGGCCTTGTTTCACACTTTTTCTTCTAGAAAATTGAAATTATAGGCAGAACCTTTTTAGGAGTATGTTGCTCATAAAAATTATTCCATAATTTGTTTGGGGGTATTTCTTATGCCTTTAGATGAGGTATTTTAACCTCTGTACTGTAGACTCTGTAAGTTTTAGAGTTGTGATCATATCATTGCATTTTGCATGCATTCATTTTTTTGTAATGTTTTATTGATTGAATTATTGTTGTTGTATTGTTCTTTGTGTAGATTGTGTGGATTGTGAAGTTTTTTGCTGTGAGGATTGTACCTATTCCCCTAGCTACCAAGGCAAGTGATATTTCATCTCATGTCCTATTATTTTCACTATTGCACTAGTGTTATTTTAGTAGATCTTAGCATGATAGGATTATTTATATGTTACTATACTATGCTATGCTACCCTATAGACTATATCTTGGTAGTATCTCCTAGTTGAAAGACTTCGTATGCTAGAGTGCTTAGCCATGCTATTTGAATTCGTGGGTGGAAAATACATGTCAAGATAGTACGGAAAGTGCACCACCTCTCGAGAGGGTAAAACTAAGTACTTAGCCGTGTCCCGGTTATGGACAATTTCTGAGCCTCAAGACAGTGAAGCAGTTCAATAATCTCCTCATCCAAATTTCTCTAAGTTAAAACTTGTGGGTGAATATGGGTAGAGGTTCAGTGATGTCTATCATTGGTACCTTAGTGTTTGACTGAGAAAACTTACTCTTCAAAAACTATAAGTTAAACTAGCTTTTTAGCGAAGTCAGCCAAAACCCCACTTAGCCATATATTCATGTAGTTGTTGGATTATACTAAGTATCTATGGTATCACTTGCCAATACAATTCCAAATGTATTGACCCTTGTGGCTGTAACTTATTATATTGCAGGATACTCTGATGATGAGTAGAGTTGCAGGTCTACACTCGACATGTTTGCCTGTGGTGCATGAAGACAAAAGACTCTATTATTATGCTATGTAATGTGAACCTAAGTATCTTAGCCTTGGGCTAAGTGAGTTGTAAGAACCATTATATTCATGGATACGCGATGTAATAATGAACTTTGTTTCTATGTACTTCATCTTAAACTGTGGGTGCTAGCATTTCGATCCAGGGACTAGCACTGCAATCACAGGGATCTTACCTTATTATGGTGAGATCTTATAGATGGTATCAGAGCACTGTGTTGCCTGTAGGTTCGTGACCCTAGAATGGATTAGACTAAGGAAAACCCTTAGGAAAAATAACTTTATATTCAAACTTTACACTTGCCTTTTCATCTCGTAAAACTTTCCCTAATCATCCTTTCTCATCTATTTTTGTAGATGTCCACCATCAATGAATCTGTCAAGAAGGGACGACTGATGACTATGACCCTGGAGTGTGAGACAAAATTTCCCAAGGCACTCAAGAACCTCATGATCGGCTTGGGAATGAATGGTGAAGCCGTGTACAAGGGATTTCCTGTGATAGATGAAGGACAAGAGTATTGGTGGGTGCAACTCCATTTGTACAAGAACAAGGAAGATGATCCCAAGAGTACGAGATTCTGCATGTTCACCAACTCTGAAATGCACACGTCATTCTTTGACTCTGCAAGGAATGCTGCGTGGAAAGCTATTGAGGAACTTGGGGAAAGACTCAAGTATAGAATGCTCAATACTCAGGAGGATCTCAAGGAGGAGAAACGTCTTGTCCAAGACTCAAAGGCCACTGTAAAATGCCTAAGTAAGGATATCATAGGCTTAGCTTTGGAGCTATGCGACCAATACAAGCAGATTGCTGCCAAGGATGCCCAGATTGCTACCTTGGTTAAGAAGGAGTGAGATACTAGTTGGACCACCACCCTTGGCGTTTTATCACGTTAGTATTTTGATCATACCAACCTATGTGGTATGGCAAAAATAAGTTATGTCTGGAACCTTGACTGCTTGAGTTGAATAATGTATTACTACTTGGAATGTTTTGTTCGTTGATTTTTATTTAGTGACTTGTGTTTTCGTTCTCTAGACTTGTGTTGTTACTAATTTTCTCTATACTATGCAAAAGATGCTGAATTTTGTCTACAGCACGGCCGAGGATTTCAAGGGGACTCGCTTTGGGACTCGTATGTTGGAGCTCGTTGGTGTGCTCGCTCTTCCAATCCCTACCATTCAGGGACTTCAGCTGAGGAAGTTCCAGGGGAAGGACTTATGGGGATTCAGAGTTACCTAGCAAGGACGTGAGACAGAGCCCCAAACTGGGGAGATTGCCTTCAAGATACTCCATGATGACATGGAGAGGGGCCTCGACGTCGCTATGCAGGAGCTGTTGGGACGCCTATGTGGACGTCACTCTTCTGAAATTAGGAGCCACTACTTCCACTTCTTTGGGAGGCGCGACGAGGACAGAGAGCCTATTGTGTTGGATGAGGCCACTAAGGAGTCTATCAAGCCCGTGCGTCACTACCTCTAGGACTTAGAGAGCCTTATCAGACACCTTGATACTGATAGGACTAATGTGATGCTTAGCAACGATGAACTACGAGTCCAACTTAAGGAGAAGGACAAGGCCTTCCAGGAACAGGAAAATCGAATCAAGGAAATGGAGAAGAAGTTTGAAGACCAGGAGAAGAAATTCAAGAGCCAAGAGAAGAGAGTTCAGGAGAAGAACAAGAAGATTAGAGACTTGGAGACCGAGTTAGAACTTGAGGACATTGAGCTAGAAGCGGATCACGAGGTGATAGAGAGGCTACGCACGCAGAAGAGGGAATTGCAGACAAAGATCGATGCTTTGAGTACAAGCTTGGAGGAATATAAGGCAGGATTTGCCACAGCAGGACTTGCACTAGTGGAGGAGGAAGTCGACATGGAGGAGTACTGATACTTATCTATCTATCGTTTATTTATTATCGAGTTGCATAGATCATACCGGCTTGTGGATGACTATGCTAGTATGTTATTTTCGCAAACTCTGTTATTGTTGTGATGTTGAACCTGCATGTGCTTGTTTGTTTGATTGTTGTTACTTTATTGGGTTATCTATCATTACTTACCCTTATTAAACCCACAGATGCCTCCCCGACGCAACAACGAGGATAACAATGACAATGGCAATGGAATGCAGCAAATGATAGCTGCACGGACTCAATTGATGCAGATGATGACTCAATTCATGGCAAACCAGAATCAAAACAACAATAATAACAATAACAACAACCAGAACAATCCACCACCTCTGGATATGCTGACCAGATTTCTAAGGCTGAGACCTGCTAAGTTCTCTGGTACTACTGACCCCATGGTAGCAAATGATTGGCTACGCTCTGTGAATAAGGACCTAGTCACAATTGGATGCACAGATGCAGAAAAGGTCAGATTCGCAGCACACTTATTGGAAGGTCATGCAGCTACTTGGTGGGACAATTTCCAAGTTACTCACCCTATTGAGGAAGTAACTTGGGCAATGTTTGAGGATGGGTTTCGCACCACTCACATCTCTTCTAGAATAATGGGGTTGAAGAAAAAGGAGTTTCATAACCTCAAGCAACGCCACCGCAGTATTTCTGAGTACATCGAAGAGTTCAACAATCTGTCATGTTATGCACCAGATGATGTTGACACCGACGCCAAGAGAAAGGAGAAGTTCCTGGATGGGTTGAATAAAGAAATATCTATGCAACTATCTGTTGCCTATGTTCCAACCTATCAATCTTTGTGTGATAAATCTACCATCCTAGAAAACAAGATGAAGCAAGTGGAGGGTAGAAAGAGAAAGCACCATTTTGATAAGTTTGGATCAGGATCACCTCACAAGCGCTCTCATGGTGAAGGAAGTGGGAGTTTAGGATTCCACAAGAATGGGAATCATAATAACCATCGTAACAATAACCACCACCAGGATGGAAACAATCATCGTGGACATAACAAAAGTGGATTCAGGAATAACCACAATGGTCATGGCCATGGGAACCAAAATGGTCGGAATCGACACAGTCAGCCAGCAAAGAAAGACATGAGTCGGGTGGAATGTTTCAAGTGCAAGAAGACATGACACTATGCTAATGAATGCCCAGAGAAGAAAGATGATGGGGCGAAGCCGAACCCATTCCAAAAGGGTCATGTGAATCACATCAATGTGGAGGAAATCCAAGAAGGATTTGATGCCGTGATCGGGAAGTTCAAGATTAATTCCTTTCCTACACTTATCCTTTTCGATACTGGCGCATCGCATTCATTCATTTCAAGAGCATTTGTAATCAAAAACGAACTCTCCACTAAAACCATTGGATGTCCCATTAAGGTAAGCTCCCCAGGTGGAGAAATGATAGTAAATTCTGGGTGCCGACAGATAATCCTAGAAATTGGAAAGAACAAGTTTCCGGTTAATTTAATAATCCTAGAGTCCCAAGGATTAGATGTAATATTAGGGATGGACTGGTTGACCCGTTATGAAGGAGTGATTGATTGTGCCAAACGAACTGTTATGCTCACCACCCCAGAAAAGAAAAGGATCAGGTTCAAGTCTAATTTTGAACCCAAGGGGAGCAAGGTTAATTCTCTTAAGGGGGTTAGCCTAGACAGTGTGCCAATAGTGAAGGAGTACCTAGATGTGTTCCCTGAAGAATTACCTGGCATGCCACCAGATAGGGATGTGGAGTTTCTGATAGACCTACTGCCAGGAACTGGGCCTATAGCAAAGAGACCTTACAAAATGTCGGTGGACGAGTTAAAAGAACTCAAGAAACAGCTGGGAGAACAGTTGAAAAAGGGATTTATCCAACCAAGTTCGTTGTCTTGGGGAGCACTAGTTTTGTTTGTTGAGAAGAAGGACCGAAGTCAAAGGCTATGCATATATTATTGTTCACTTAATGAAGTGACCATAAAGAATAAATATCCCCTGCCTAGAATAAATGATCTCTTCGATCAGCTAGAGGGAGCATGTGTGTTCTCAAAAATTGACCTTCGATCAGGATACTTCCAACTAAAGATTAGAGAACATGATATACCCAAGACTGCATTCACCACTAGATATGGGTTGTATGAATATACAGTGATGCCGTTTGGATTGACTTATGCACCAGCCTATTTCATGAACATGATGAATAAGGTATTCATGGAATTTCTAGACAAGTTTGTAGTGGTATTCATCGACGACATCTTGGTATATTCCAAGAGCAACAAAGAACATGAAGAACACCTATGCCTCATTCTGGAGAAACTCAGGGAACACAAAATTTATGCCAAGTTTAGCAAATGTGAATTTTGGCTGAATGAAGTGGGTTTTCTTGGACACATAGTATCTGGTAATGGGATAGCTATTGATCCAGCAAAAGTGGCAGCTCTGACAGAATGGGAACCTCCTAAATCGGTTAAATAAATCCGTAGTTTCCTAGGCCTAGCAGGGTACTACCGGAGGTTCATTGAAAATTTCTCTAAGATAGCAAAACCTATGACTGATCTGCTAAAGAAAGAGAAGAAGTTTAATTGGACAGAAGCTTGTGAAACCAGCTTTCAGGAGTTGAACAAGCGACTAGTGTCAGCACCAGTGTTATGTCTGCCAGACCTTGAGAAAGACTTTCAGGTCTATTGTGATGCTTCTCACCAAGGACTAGGGGGTGTACTAATGCAGGAAGGTAGAGTTGTAGCTTATGTATCAAGGCAACTCAAAAATCATGAAGTGAACTATCCTACTCATGACCTAGAGTTGGCATCAGTTGTACATGCCTTAAAAACATGGAGGCATTATCTTATGGGAAAATGTTGTGAAATGTTCACTGATCACAAGAGTCTGAAATACATTTTTACACGGAAAGAACTCAATATGAGACAAAGAAGATGGCTAGAACTTATCAAAGATTACGACTTAAGTTTGCAATACCACCCTGGAAAAGCAAATGGCGTAGCTGATGCGTTAAGCCGCAAGGCTTATGTAAATGGCCTCAATAAAGGAGAATTGCCGGAGGAGTTATGTGCCCAATTTAGAGAGCTGAGACTTGAGATAGTGTCTGAAGGGTACCTTGCATCCTTGGAAGTGCAACCCACACTAATGAACAGAATTCAAGAAGCCCAAAAGATGGACAAAGTAATAGAAGAAATCAAAAGTAAGGTTAGTGAAGGCAAGGCAAAAGGATTTCATGTAGATGAACAAGGAATCTTATGGTACGAAAAACGTATCTATGTTCCGCAGGATCTTGAACTTAAGAAGTTGATCTTACAAGAAGCGCACAACTCACCATATTCAATTCATCCTGGCAACACCAAGATGTATATGGATGTTAAGGAAAGATTTTGGTGGAATAATTTAAAGAAGGATATAGCAGAACACATTGCCTTGTGCGACTTGTGCAGTCGTGTAAAGGCAGAACATCAAAAACCGGTAGGATTATTACAACCACTGCCAATACCTGATTGGAAATGGGATAAAATTGGTATGGATTTTATCACCGGGCTACCAAGGACTAAATCTGGATACGATTCCATATGGGTTATCGTTGACCGCTTGACAGAAGTGGCTCATTTCATACCAGTAAAGACCACTTATACAAGTGCAAAGCTAGCCAAGATATACATGAATAGGATTGTATGTTTACATGGGGTACCTAAGAGTATCGTGTCTGATAGAGGAACTCAATTCACTTCGCACTTTTGGCGACAACTTCACGAGTCATTGGGAACTCGATTAGAATTCAGCACTACATTTCATCCAAAAACTGATGGGCAGACAGAAAGGACCAATCAAATATTGGAAGATATGCTAAGAGCTTGTGTGTTAGATTATGGATCTAGTTGGGATGAAAGTCTACCGTACGCAGAGTTTTCCTATAATAACAGTTATCAATCAAGCATAGAAATGGCTCTGTTTGAATTCCTTTATGGAAGGAAGTGTACTACACCATTGCTATGGAATGGAGTAGGAGAAAGAAATTTGTTCGGGCCAGACCTAATCAAGGAGGCTGAAGAGAAAGTCAAGATGGTAAGGGATAGGCTAAAGGTAGCCCAATCTCAGCAAAAGAGCTATGTCGGTCCAAAATGAAGAGAGGTTACCTATGAGGTTGGTGATAGAGCTTATCTCAGGGTATCACCACTTCGTGGTGTGAAGAGATTTGGAATCAAAGGAAAATTAGCACCACGCTATGTAGGACCTTTCAAGATAGAATTACCAGAATCTCTGTCAGCAGTTCATAATGTATTTCATGTCAGTCAGCTGAAAAAGTGTCACCCAGAGATGGAAGAAACTTCGTTGAAAGACACTATACCATTAGAGGAAGTTCAGCTAGAGAATGATCTCACTTATGAAGAGAAACCTATTATGATTCTGGAGACAGCAGAAAGAATTACCCGTACCAAGACAATTAAATTCTGCAAAGTACAGTGGAACCATCACACTGAATCAGAAGCAACATGGGAGCAAGAGGATGAACTTCGGAGACATCACCCTCACCGATTTTCTAGCCAACCCGAATCTCGAGGGCGAGATCCATCTTAAGGGGGTTAGATTTGTAACATCCCAAAATTTTACCTAAAAATCATCATCATAGCATTCATATCATCATGGCATGTACTACTTTGCATTTGGTTTGTCCTCCAAAATTTTGGTGAAATTTAGAGACTTTTTGGAGCCCTTTTGCTAAATTCAAAAACCTAGAAAAGAATTACTAAAGGAAAAAGAAAAGGAGGGAAAAGAATTTTAAACAGCAAACAGTTTTCTGGCCTTTTCGGCCCAACTGGCCCAACCAGCCCACCCGGGCCTCCCTCTCCCCCTCTCTGTCTTTTCCCACACCCCCTCTACTCACCCCCACCCACTTACCTCCTGGCCCCACGCCACGTCGACGCCACCTCAGCTTCTTCCACGCGAACGGCCGGCACCCCCTCCCCTCCTCCGCCGTTACCAAGCCCGGCCAAATGCTGGCGTTACCGCGAATTAATCGCCACCACCACTACCCCCTTCTTAATCCCCTCCCCCTCCTCGAAAGATTCCCCAGCCACAACCCCTGGAGAGCCCCCAGGCTCCCCAATTACCAGCTCAAACCGCCGCCGTCCGAAGCTACTCCGGCGAAGATTCCGGTAAGCTCCGACCACACCGCGCCCTTCTCTCTGCCTGTCTTGATTGCTGGGTCCTGGCACGTGTTTTAACCCCGGCCACGTGCCTTCTCTTGCCCCAGGTCGACGACGCAGTCAACTTCGGCGAACTCCCTCTGCAGCCGCCGTCCATCGCTTTTTCCGGTGAAGGTAGGGTTTCCGCCGTCCCTTTTTGGCCTCTGCTAGATCGTGCTGATCCGGGCACGTCTCACTGACCCCCTTGCTTGCTTGTCCGAGCCCTAGACCATCATCTCCAACACGGAGCCGCGAGCTCCGCCGTCGACGCAACTCCGGCGAGGTATCGAGACTGAGCCAGAGCACCCCCATGCCACCGTAACCTCCATCGAGACCGCCACAACCTCCTCGACCTCTGGTACGTGTACACGGACTCCCTGCCCCTGTAGAACCGCCGGAACACCATCGGCCGATGCTCCGCCGCCGCGCGCAGCTGGTTAGCGCTGCCCGTCTCCGGCCAGGCCGCTAGGGACCATTAGATTTATCGTATGCGGCTAGGACTAGATCGGGGAGCGAAACGGTATGGGCTAATCAGATCCGTCCGTTTGTCACTTAAGATCCAACGGTCCGCAGCAGTCGATCCGACCGAACCGGTACGGACCAATGAGGTCACGCCACGTCGCCCAGGTTATTTGTTTACATAGAAAAATAGACAGATTTTGTATTAAACTTAGAAAATCAATAACTTTTGATCCACAATTCAGAAAAATGCAAATTTGGTGTCTATGGATTCAGAAAAATAAGACCTTTATTATAGAGGCCTTGTTTCACACTTTTGATTCTGTAAAATTGAAATTATAGGCAGAACCTTTTTAGGAGTATTTTGCTCATAAAAATTATTCCATAATTTGTTTTGGGGTATTTCTTATGCCTTTAGATGAGGTATTTTAACCTCTGTACTGTAGACTCTGTAAGTTTTAGAGTTGTGATCATATCATTGCATTTTGCATGCAGTTTTTTGTAATGTTTTATTGATTGAATTATTGTTGTTGTATTGTTCTTTGTGTAGATTGTGTGGATTGTGAAGTTTGTTGCTGTGAGGATTGTACCTATTCCCCTAGCTACCAAGGAAAGTGATATTTCATCTCATGTCCTATTATTTTCACTATTGCACTAGTGTTATTTTGGTAGATCTTAGCATGATAGGATTATTTATATGTTACTATACTATGCTATGCTACCCTATAGACTATATCTTGGTAGTATCTCCTAGTTGAAAGACTTCGTATGCTAGAGTGCTTAGCCATGCTATTAGAATTCGTGGGTGGAAAATACATGTCAAGAAGTATGGAAAGTGCACCACCTCTCGAGAGGGTAAAACTAAGTACTTAGCCGTGTCCCGGTCATGGACAATTTCTGAGCCTCAAGACAGTGAAGCAGTTCAATAATCTCCTCATCCAAATTTCTCTAAGTTAAAACTTGTGGGTGAACATGGGTAGTGAAGGAAATATGCCCTAGAGGCAATCATAGAGATGATTGTATTTCATGTGTATCCATGAGTTATTATAATGTTCCTTGAATATCCATATACCAGGCAACTTGTATTGATTGGCAATTATGTGAATTGTTTGTGAAACTCTTTACTTGTATGGTTATCTAATAATTGTCCCTAGTCGGAGTTCATGCGAGGACACACGTGAATATTAGACTAGCACATCGATTGGTTAATGACTATGTTTCGCAAGTCATTGACATGGAGATGTCAAACCAATGATGTGGACACATGTTATGAACATGGGGTTGGACTGACCCAACATGAGACTAGCAATAATACTTGTAGCTCTCTCTACACATCGTGTACGTTTTGTCCTTAGACCTGAGATTGTCGCATGTACTTGAGATGTGGATCGACCTACTTTGGGGCTATCAAACACTACTCCGTAACTGGGTAGTTATAAAGGTAGCTTTCGGGTTTGTCCTGATACATGCTGCAAGGCATCGGTCAATCAAGATGGGATTTGCCCCTCTCTACTTGAGAGAGATATCTCTGGGCCCCTCGAGTGATCGGATCCAGAAATGCATGGCCGTGCTACATATGGTTAAGAGTTAACCTAGTAAAGGGATTCTGAATCACAGTATCGAGAAAGAGAGGTCAGCTTAGAGCTAGACCAAATATCGTGAGGCAAAGGGAAAGACATGTACTCAACCTTGTGATGGTTCGTCCGAATGATCTTTATATGCGTTTAGGAGTTGGCACGTCTTGCTAGAGGCCGCTACCAACTATTGACGGAGTAAGTGTACTCGCGTCATGTCTATACGTGTATGAACCTATAGGGTCACACACTTTAGGGGCTGGAAGCCTAATGAGGATTGGATCCGAATTAGACCAGGCTTAGGCTGCTAATGGGCTGCTAATGTAGAAGCCCACCAGGGATGCCTATATAAGAGGGAGTGAGGCGAGCTGAAAAAGTGAGAGCATTCCACCCAGCCGCCACTCCTCTTCCGCCTGTGTTGCACGCGCAGACCTAGCAGTCTGGCGTGTGACGACTTCCACTCCGGACGTGTGGATACCTCGGAGGTGCTGCATCTGTAGCACTTGGACGAGCCGCGCAAAGGGGAGCTGTTCGTGGGACGAGGACGAGGAGGAGACGTAGAACATCTACACTGCCGCAACGTGCTTCATCGAGTTCCGCACCTGCGCGTCTAGCGGTAATCCCGTGATCTATGACAATAGTATTCCTGGTTGACGCGGTAGAAATTTTTGATTTTACGCTAGTGTAGCCTACCCGTTACCCTTCAGGTAGAGGTTCAGTGATGTCTATCATTGGTACCTTAGTGTTTGACTGAGAAAACTTACTCTTCAAAAACTATAAGTTAAACTAGCTTTTAGCAAAGTCAGCCAAAACCCCACTTAGCCATATATTCATGTAGTTGTTGGATTATACTAAGTATCTATGGTATCACTTGCCAATACAATTCTAAATGTATTGAACCTTGTGGCTGTAACTTATTATGTTGCAGGATACTCTGATGATGAGTAGGGTTGCGGGTCTACACTCGACATGTTTGCCTGTGGCGCATGAAGACAAAAGACTCTATTATTATGCTATGTAATGTGAACCTAAGTATCATAGCCTTGGGCTAAGTGAGTTGTAAGAACCATTATATTCCTGGATATGCGATGTAATAATGACCTTTGTTTCTGTGTACTTCATCTTAAACTGTGGGTGCTAGCATTTCGATCCAGGGACTAGCACTGCAATCACAGGGATCTTACCTTATTATGGTGAGATCTTACATTGGACCTTGGTGGACTTACCTCACGATCGAAAGGCCATTGAGAATAAATGGATTTTCAAAAGAAAAACTGATGTTGATGGTAATGTGACCATCTATAAGGATCAACTTGTCGCAAAGGGGTTTCAAAAAATTCAAGGAGTTGACTATGATGAGACATTCTCTCCCGTAGCGATGCTTAAGTTGGGTAGGATTATGTTAGCAATTGCTGCGTATTTCGATTATGAAATATGGCAGATGGATGTCAAAACTGTGTTCCTCAATGGTAATATTGAAGAAGAGTTGTATATGATACAACCTAAGGGTTTTGTCGATCCTAAGGATGCTAATAAGGTATGCAAACTTTAGCGATCCATCTACGGACTGAAGCAAGCATCCCGGAGTTGGAATCTCCGCTTTGATGAGGTGATCAAAGAGTTTGGATTTGTCCAAACTTATGGAGAGGCTTGTATTTACAAGAAAGTGAGTGGGAGCAATGTGGCATTTCTGATATTATATGTGGATGACATATTATTGATTGGAAATGATATAGATCTTTTAAACAGTGTTAAAATTTATCTAAACAGCAAATTTTCGATGAAAGACCTTGGTGAAGCGTCATATATATTAGGCATTAAAATCTATAGAGATAGATCAGGCACCTAATTGGGCTATCGCAGAGTACATACCTTGATAAGATATTAAAGAAGTTTAATATGGACAGAAGTAAGAAGGGGTTCGTACCTATGTTGCAAGGCAAGACATTGAGTAAGACTCAAAGTCCAGCTACGGCGGAAGAAAGAGAGATGATGGATAAGATCGCCTATGCCTCGGCCATAGGCTCTATTATGTATGCCATGCTATGTACAAGACCGGATGTGGCACATGCTATTAGTTTGACTAGTAGGTACCAATCTGATCCAAGTTCAGAACACTGGATAGCGGTCAAGAACATCCTCAAGTACGTGAGAAGAACTAGGGATATGTTTCTTATATACGGAGGTGAAGAAGAGCTAGTCGCTAAGTGTTATGTCGATTCTAGCTTTCACACCGATCCGGTTGACTCTAAATCTCAATCCAGATACGTATTTCTCTTGAACGGAGCAGCAGTTAGTTGGAGGAGTTCCAAACAACCTGTGGTGGCTGGATCAATGACGGAGGTGGAATATGTTGCTGCTTCAGAAGCGGCGCAGGAAGCGGTTTGGATGAAAGAGTTCATTACGGAACTAGGTGAGGTTCCTAGTGCATTGGACCCAATGGTGATCTATTGTGACAACAATGGAGCCATAGCCAACGCAAAGGAACAGAGGTCTCACAAGAATTCCAAGCATATTAAGCGTCGATTTCACTCCATTCGCGAGCATGTCAAGGATGGAGATATAAAGATTTGTAAAGTACACACGGACCTAAATGTAGCAGATCCGTTGACTAAAGCTCTCCCTAGGGCAAAACATGATCAACACCAGAACTCCATGGGTGTTAGATTTATCACTATGTGAACTAGATTATTGTCTCTAGTGCAAGTGGGAGACTGAAGGAAATATGCCGTGAGAGGCAATAATAAAGTTGTTATTATGTATTCTTTATATATGATAGATTTTTATTTTACATTCTCGAATTGTATTGATCGGAAACATCAATACAGGTGTGTTTAATAAACAAAAAGGGTTCCTAGTTATGCCTCTCTTATAGACTAGCTTGTTGATTAACAAGATGATCAAGGTTTCCTGATCATGGACATTGGATGTTGTTAATAACAAGGTCACAACATTGGTGGAATAATGTGATGAACATTCATCCAAAGTATAGCATTACGATCAAGTCATTATTTTTATATTTCTATAACATCATACGAAGTAATCTTTATCCTTAGACCATGAGATCATGTTAATTGCTAACACCTGAAGAGTATCTTGATAATATCAAACGTCACACCGTAACAGGGTGACTATAAAGATGGGTTCAGTACTACGAAGGTGTTATGTTGAGGCTCATGGATCAAGAGTGGAATTTGTCAATCCCGATGACGGATAGATATACTCTGGCCCTCTCGGTGATATCACATTGAGATAGCTTGCAAGCAAGTGATGTGATCACTAGAATGTTATATCACGGGAACGAGAAAAGAGTGCATGTCGGTAACAAGATCAAACTAGGTATTTGGATACCGATGATCGAATCTCGGACATGTATTATATCATGAGACAAAGGGATTAAATTACAAGCGTTAAAGGTTCTCACGATCACAGAAGTCATCGTTGAATATGCAGGAGTCAGTATGGATCTCCAGGTCCCGCTTCTGACTATTGATCTGAGAGGAGTCTCAATCATGTCTGCATTATTCGCGAACCGTAGGGTGACACACTTAAGAGTTACCGGACACCATTTTGGAGCACATATATGTTTCAGACGAAAGAATTGCAAAACGCAAGAATTGTTTCGATAGAAACCAGAAATTGTTTCGGGTGGAATTGCAGAAAGTGGTTCTGCGTGTGATATTGAAATATTGCAAGGGGTTATATGTGAATGTTTGTTAATTAAAGTAATTAACAAAATTCTGAATAAATTTAATAAAAGAGTTTTATTAAATGAGAGAGCATTAAACTTGGAGAATTTTAATGCATTTAAAGTGGGGACTTTAAAAGGGAATGTGAAGAGGCATTTTAATGTGGAGGGGTTACCACCACATGAATGGGGGAGGTGAGGAGTCACCCCGCCCCCCATGCACCGGCCATGGAGAGGAGGGGCACACCCCCTCCTCCTATAAAAGGCCACCCTCCTCCTCCTTCTTCCTCACACCTCCTTGTGAAGGATCTCTCTCCCCCTCTAGAATTTTTCCCCCATGGTCTCGGATTAGCGAGATACATGTTCCCGGTGGCATTTCGTCTGGAAGGAGTTGCTGCTTCCGCTGGATCGCTGGAGCGAGGAGGTGGAGGTTGTCCGGTGGCTTGAACGTGTGTACGAGTACGGATGCGCTGCTGAGTTGCGGCGCTCGGACTTCCTCACGATCTTGAGATCGGCAAGTGTATGACTACATCAACCACGAGTTCCTACTCGTTAACAAAACTCGTTGTCTTCGAGGGTAAGTTCTCGTTGGATGTATGTCCACCCGTTGCTTTGTACCTAGTAGATAGATCTTGGCGTGTAGTTCTCATCGTAGGAAATTTTTTGTTTTCTATGCTGCGGACCCAACAAGTAGATATAAAACAAGCATGGAACATCAAAAATTATAGATACATTTACAACGTATCAACATCCCCAAGCTTAACTCCTGCTCATCCTCGAGTTGGTAAGTGATAAAAAAGAACAATTTTTGAGGTGACATGCACCATCATAATCTTGATCAAGGTATTTGTAAAACATTGATAGCTGGGATCATAGTACTTTAACATAGCATGAAATATATAGTTCTAACAATAAGACATAGCAACTATGTTATAACATGAAAAGGTACAAACAAAAGATTCATGAATAACAATGCTTTGAAATATGTTTGTTTGTTTAACATATAGAAAACATAATGAGAATGGTATTCAGCTTGTCCCTCATAGTGTAGCAAAACATAAATGCATAGGACACCTTCAAAGTTCATAAGGGTGACTAGATACAAATAGTTTAAGAACAAGCAATATCAAAGTTATGAATCAATCAACAAGTATTGGGACAATGCACATTAAACTAAGAATGGCCACTATGCTCTCTCAATAGGTGCATAAAGATATAAGATGGAGACTCATCATAAAAAGTAAAAGAAAGGCCCTTCATAGAAGGAAGCAGGGATTCAAGTTTCATAAAGAGCTTCCAAAAATTATGGTACTTATTAGCTTTCAGATCTCATTGCCCCTATCATAAGCATCTTTAGGTGATTAAGGTTAAAGTGAACAAATATGAGGATATGCTTGACAAGTCATAAGCTGAAAATCTCATGCCCCTTACTTACAAGTACTGTTCCTCATGCTACTCAAGTTTAGTCACAGGTAAGTTCTTGTCATTGTAAGTACATGTGTATCATAGAGAACCACCAACGGGGTACCCCTTGCCCGATGATACGGAAGATTCCCCATATCAAAATGGCAAGGCAAGCAGACAATGAGCATCTCAACAATCCTTTTATTTCCTATTTGCATAGGCCTCTTTTTTCTTTTTTTTCTTTCCTAATTACATATAGTTTTTTTATAGAGGATGCTTCATAGATTTCTCACTATGGTTACGCTGCAGGTTTCCACCATGATTAGGCATGGCTTAGACCAGTTGCCCAGGTGTTTCTCTAACACATATACGAACTCCATGAGCCTTAGAAGCTTCCCTTTCATTTCACACCACCGGGATCCATAAGCAAAAGAACATGATATCAACTAAATAAAGTGCAATGTTGAAAGCGTTCCCCATGATTACATGGTTCTGCTAATTCACAACTTACAAAACGCAAGCATATACGCAACATAGATGGGCACAATGGTTCAAGTTTATTAAGTGCAAGAAAAGTAAAGTGTGCCATCAAGTTCGTCAGAGCTTTAACCACTAATTTTCACATAACAAGTTTAATTCGGAAGGTAAATAAAAACATGAATATACTTGGAATAGCAAATGCTAATAGGTAGGTATGGTGGACTCTTTGGAATAACTTGGTTTTATTTGGAGTTGGATGCATGAGTGGAACTCATACTTGGTATGGAGGCTAAAAAAGACTGGGAGCGACCAACTAAGAGAGCAATAATGGCCATAATCATGCAAAGCGACAAAAACATTATTAATTAAAGCATAAAGTGATATTATAGGTTGAAAACTAAATGATCATAGAGGCTATGGTGACTTGGTATAGTCTTAACATGGTGTGAGCATGCGCCAAGTCAACCCAAATAAAGCGTCAAAGGAGAATACCACAATATTATGCTTTTATATGCTAAAACAATGCATGATTCTTTTAAGGAACATTAAGCAATCTCAATTGTTTGAAACAAGTCATGCTAGAACAATAATCACTAAGCATAAAGTCAAAACAATATCAAGCATGACATGACAAAGCCTAGGCCACAGTCAAAAAACAAGCTCCTTTTATACCACTTATAAGCACGAACTTTCCTACTCTTTTCCAATCCAAATCAACTTATTTGAAACTATGTATGAATGCGGGGGTCCAACCAACTTATTTAAGCAAACTAAGAAAACGAAAACTAAAAACAAAAACAAAGACGCTCCAAGAACAACACAATCGTGCATGAAACAATAAAAATGAAGTGTTTGGAAGAAACCTAAATTTTTTATTGATGAAGAAGGGGATGCCTTGGGAATCCCCAAGCTTTGACGCTTGTACTTATTGAATATTTGTTGGGGTGATACGGGTGGCATCCCCAAGCTCGAGCTTTTGTCCATACTTCATCTTATCACATTGTTCTTCCCTACACTTTAAAATTTCCTTCATACAAAACTTCACACAATCTTCATTAGCAACATTAGTGTACTCAAGATAATAAGTCTTTTGGTTCAGTTTCAACACAAGTCAAACTTCCATTAGAACACAAGCTACTGAAGCACTTCCTTAAAAGTTCAAATGACCAGAGACAACTCAAAGAGAAAGAGATTAAGAGGCAAATGCAAATAATGGCAGAAATCTGTCAAAACAGACCAGTAGGTAAAAACTGATTTTTTTCGAAGACCTTCTGTTGCTAAAATCGAAAAGTGTTGAACTAACGAAAGTTAGATAAAAACCTGGGGTAGAAGCAAAAAAATTACAGCTCAATCTGACGTACAGAGATTTCTCACGAATTTTTACAGCGAAGCACAAAAATCTGTTTCGGGACAGCAACTTTCCAAGGTCTTACTTCTTTCTCATTAGAGGTTACTCTTGGCACAAAAACCACACAAAAATGATAAGGAGAGGTTATTACTGAAGAAATAACTTCCAAGACTCAACAAAAGACTCCTAAATAAATTTGGGTTATCTCCCAATAAGTTCTTTTCTTTAATGCCTTTGAGCTAAGCATAAGAAGCAAGAATCAAGTATTCTCAAATGAATAAGCATTAAGAGAAAATTTTGTTTTAATAGGAGACGCAAAAGGAATCTTCTCTCTCTTCTTAGGGAAGTGTTCTAACCTTTCTTGAGTGGAAATTGATATTTAATGGTGCCTTCTTTCATGTCAATAATGGCACCAACAATTCTAAGAAAAGGTCTTCCTAGGATAATAGGACAAGAAGCATTGGATTCAAGATCCAAAACATAGAAGTCAACAGGTACATAGGCATTGTTAACCATAATAATAACATCATTAATACTCTCCATGAGTTTCTTTTTAGCATTATCATCAAGTTGGACATTTAAATAACAATCTTCCAATGGTGGTAAATCAAGCATTTCATAAATCTTTCTAGGCATAATAGAAACACTACTATCAAGACCACATAAAGCTTTGAGATCAAAATCATTCACTTGCATATTAATGATGGGTTCCCAACCATCTTCTAATTTCATAGGAATAGAAGCTTTATGTTTCATCTTTTCTTCTTTAATTTTTATGAGAGCATCAATAATGTGTTTTGTAAAGGCCATATTCATAGCACTAGCATTAGGACTTTTAGCAAGATTTTGTAGGAACATAATTACTTTATAGATATTGCAACCATCAAGATAAAAATCATAATTACCATCTAAAATAGTAGAGCTATTGTTTCCCATATTTCGAAGAATATCAGCATTTTTATTAGAGAAAGTTCCATTGGTTTTAGGCGTTCTTGCAAAAGGGATGGGGACTTCATGTGTTTTGCTAGCATCAACATTAGTGGTGGTGATAGTACAAATACTACTATTTCTAGCAATTTCATCTTCTCTTTCCCACTTAGCATGCAATTCAGCTAACAGTCTAACATTTTCATCAATTCTAACTTGTATGGCATTAGTAAGAGTGATACGTCCATTTTGCATCACTATTCTATGTCTTAATTCACTATTATTCATTGATATATTTCGTATTGAGAGGTGATACTTATGTTATTTCATCTATTTTTGCATGGTTGATGACTTTTGGAGCATGGACCGCTGCAGTCAGGATTCTGATGGAAAAGGTGCTGTTTGGAGGAAAAATTCACGAAGATCAGAAAATCCGGGAAAATATACGGAAAATCCTATTTTTCCAGAAGACTAAGGATGTGAGAAGATGGAGTAGAGGTGGGCCACAGGGGGGCCACACCACCCCATGGCGCGAGCAGGCCTAGGCCGTGCCAGGAGGTGGTGTGGCCGCCTTGGCCGACTCCAGCCTCTCACCTCTGGCGTATATCATCGTCCCGAAACCCTAAGACTCGGGGAGCGACCACAGAAAGATTTTGCCGCCTCTGCGGGGCGGAAAACACCGAGAGAGAAAGATCTCTCCGGCAGACAGATTTCTGCCATGGGAATTCCTTCCCGGAGAGGGAAGATCGTCGCCATCAACACCACCATCAAGCTGGACTTCATCGGGATCATCATCATCACCACCATCATCACCATCAGCACCCTCATCACCATCTCCATATTGCTGTAACAATTGGGTTGAATCTTGCATAGTTCATAGGGGAAACTTTCCCGGTGTTGATTACTCTTTGTAGTTGATGCTATTGAGTGAACCATTGAATTATTGTTTATGTTCAGATTGTTATACATCATTATTCCATCTCTGATCATGATCCATATTATGTCTTGTGAGTAGTTAGTTTTGTTCTTGAGGACATGGGAGAAGTCTTGTTGTTAGTAGTGGAGTTGTGTTGAGAAAGATTCAATAGATTGTTATTTAAGTTGTGGTGTACTTCTTCTAGTGGTTTCATGTGAACGTCGACTACATGACACTTCACCTATAAGGGCCTAGGGGAATGCATTGTGTATTTGGCTACTAATCGTAGGGGTTGCCAGAGTGACAGAAACCTGAACCCCCGTTAGGAAACCATTGCACAAGGGACGTAAGGGTCTTAGAGTTTAAAGTCGTGGTTAGGTTTCTACCTTAATTACTTTCTTGTACTTACGGATGTTTGCAAGGGGTATAATCACAAGTATGTATTAGTCTTGGATGGGGCGGTACATTAGCACAGGTTCACCCACACAACACTTAGCAAGCTAGAGAAGATTAATCAACTATATAAAGCGAAAGTACTTGACAGTCTTCCCATGTGTCCTCGAGAACGTTTGGTCATCTTAAGAAATACATCCGGCTTGTCCTTGCTGCATAAAGGATTGGGCCACTTGCTGCATTTATTCCTACTGTCTTTTATTCACTCGTACTTTGTTTACTTGCTTTATCAAAAATCCATTTGCTAAGTATTTGTAGCGAATTCCTGATCCATACCACTAGCCAGCACCTTTTGCTCCTCGTTGGGTTCGACACTCTTACTTATCGAAAATACTGCGATACACCCCCTATACTTGTGGGTCATCAAGACTATTTTCTGGCGCCGTTGCGTGGAGTGAAGCGCTATTGGAGAGTGGAACTGGTAAAGGAAACTTCTACTGTGAGTATTGTTTACTTATGCTAGTTGTTTTATTTTTGTTATGGATAATTCGCTGAGTTTCTTATTTGGTAATGCTACTACCACTGCTAAGGTAGTAGATAAGCCACCACCTGCTGAGAATGATGTTTTCAAAATACCTACAAGAATTATTGATCGTGTTATGGATAACTACTATGTTGTGGATGGAACTGTCAATCCCGGTGATCATTTACTCTTTATACACGAATTATGCGGGTTGTTCAAGTGTGCAGGTATTACTACAGATCAAGTTAAGAAGAAGTTATTCTCATTATCACTGAAAGGAAGAGCTGAGGAATGGTAAAAGCTGCTGAAGAATGGTCAAGCTCTGGAATGGGAGGAAATAGTGCCTCTCTTTTATTCAAAATTTTATCCTCCTAGTGAGATTCATAAAGATCGGAATCAAATATACAACTTTTGGCCTCTTGATGGAGAGAGTACAGCTCAAGCTTGGGGGAGATTGAAGTTACTAATGCTCAAATGTCCCATTCATGAGCTCCCCAACAATATTATTATCAACAACTTTTATGCAAGACTCCCTCTACATGATAAAGATTTATTGGATGCTTCTTGTGCTGGATCATTCAATCACATGGAAGAAGAAGTTAAATGGGACCTTCTAGACCGTATTCAAGACAATGCAGAAGCCTGGGAGAATGACAAAGGTAGAAAGTCAGGTATAAATTATGATTATGAATGCATTGAATCTTTTATGGGAACTGATGACTTTCAAAATATTAAAGATGCTTATGGTCTAGACTCTCAAGCTATTGCTTCCTACATTGAAGTGCCTAAAAAGAAGTGGAATAAGTATCATGAACCTTATAAAGATGTTGCTAAAAGTGTTCCTGCAAGAAATACTGAAGTTTATACTGCTAATCCAGTTTTACCTAAACCTTATATTGAGAAAATGCATTTTCGAGTTAAGGTAAAGGAACATTCTATGATGGCTAGTATGGTAGATGAAAGTATGAAAAAAGCTGTTGAACCTGATAAACAAATGGTTGATGAACCTATAATAGCAAATGTGAAAGACTTTGTCACTAAGTATGAGGAAGAGGGACACACTATCCTTTGTAAGGATACCTCTAATATTGTTTCACATAGTAGTGCTATGAGAGCTAGTATTCCTGTGTTTTCTGTTAGAATAAGTGATCATTGTTATGATGGTCCTTGTGATAGCTATATTGTTAAGTTTATGCATGATACTGAAAGTTATTATTATGAGAGAGGGAAAATTGTTCTTATGCATCTCAATAATATCAAGTTTCCTCGTTTTATGCTGAAAGTTTTTATATTGCGCTTCTTTTGCCTTCTTATACAAGTTGCCTTTGGTTTCAATAACTTGTTTGTTTACAAAATCCCCTTGCATAGGAAGTGGGTTAGACTTAAATGTGTGTGTGTTTTTGCTTCTTAATGCTCTCTTTCACTTCAATTCATATCCCTATGAGAGCTTCTTCAAAATTATCATGCCCATCTTAATGGCTATAAAGAAAGAGCTTTATGGGAGACAACCCAATTTGTTTTTGCTTTTAGTTTGTTTTTGTTTATTTGAGTCTTAGAAGTTATTACTTCGGTAATAACCGCTCCTTATCTGTTTTGTTTGGTTTTTTGTGTCAAGATCAACCTCTAATGAGAGAGAAGTAAGATTTGGGGAAGTTGCTGTCCCGAAACAGATTTGTGTGCTTCACCGTAAAAAATCGTGAGAGATTTCTGTATGTCAGATTGAGATGTAACTTTTTGTGCTTCTGCCTCAGGTCGTTATTTAACTTTTGTTAGTTTTGCACTTTTTGATTTGAGCAACAGAAGATTTTCGAAAAAATTGATCTTTACCTGCTGGTCTGTTTTGACAGATTTTGCCACTCTTGCATTTGCTTCTTTATTCGATTTCCTTTTTGAATTCTTTTTGGGTTTTCGGAAGGAGTTGCTATAGTAGCTTATGTTTTGATGGTTTTCAGTTGAAGTTGGACTCAAAAGGTTTTATCACTTCACTTATATTAATGTTACTAATGAGAACCGTGTGAAGTTTTGTGTGAAAGAAATTTCCAGGAAGTGGAGACAATGGTGTAATAAGGAAGAAAAGGGTTTTATGACTCAAGTAATAAGTATATGAAGATAAAGAAATCGATGATATTGAAGTGATGACTCCGAAAGAATCTACTAGATACCAAATTCAGAGACCTGCAGAGTCCGTTTCCAACTAGGTAACAGTTCTGGTAAGAAAAGTTCCGCGAAAATACAATCCAGCTATATTTTTGCAGTTTTCAGTTAATAAGGAAAGCTACAAAGCGAAAAAGGGAAAGAAACGGAGCCAGGGTGGCTCACACCACCCTGTGGCGCGGGGCCTCCCCTGGCCGCGCCACCAGGTGGTGAGGCCACCCAGGACTCCGCCTCCGACTCGTTTTCTCCCAGTACCTTCCTTTTGATATAAAACTTCATAATATATAACCCCCCGGATCCCCCGAGGTCTGTATATCGTGTTTTCGTCGTATTTTTGTTTCGATCTGTTTCTGCTAGGTAAAATCTCAGATTTTTAGCCTCAATGTCTTCCACTGGATCAGTTAAGGGAGATTCCTTGGAAGATATCATCAACCCATACATGAGAGAATTGAAGATTCATCCCAAGGAGTTGTTGCTCGAAGGTGGGGAGGTCCGGATTAAAGAGGTTCAAGGCCCTAAAGGTGAAGGAAGTCTGGAGGACAGGATGGAAGCACTGGAGCAAGAAGTCTTTAGGTACAGGAAGATGGCGGAGCGCGAAGTGGATGTCATCCATAAGATTTGTTCCGAACTCATCACCGAGCACCAAAAGGAGACTCCTGAACTCAAAGACAAAGTCTTCTCACTCCACCAAACAACCAATGAACTGCAAGCATAGTTCTATGACGTTCAAAATCAAAACTGTGAGTATGAGGCTAGATTTAAACGCATAAGTGCTGCTACAAGTTTCAGGATGTTGGAAACCATGATGTCCTTTGTTGATGGGAAGCCTTTACCCTGGAAGACGGACGAAGATGAGAGGATACCACCACCACCTAAGGAGTAATTCGTCATCAGGTTTGGCATCCCCTTGGTTTGTTCCAAGCTTGGGGGAGTGCCGCGGTATCATATCACTATCTTCTATCTTTTTACCTTATTAGTAGAGTCATATCATGAATAGAGGAGTTATTATGTAGGATGGTTTGCATTATGGAAGTGTCCCCTCTCTCGTTAGATATGTATCCCTTGGTGTGAGTTTCCGTTATGGAATATTAATGAGAAGTTCTATCATTCACTCTTTTGCATAGCTTATGTTAGTTTTCAATTCGTGGTTATATGATTGATCTTGTTGTTAGTATTGGTATCACTTTGGGATCATTGAGTTAATTTAGTTAGTTTTGGCAAACCTGGCTCGGTTAGTAGCAACACCTTTTTGAGAGTTGAAAATAAAAAGATAGAAGTACTCTAGAGAAAAATAATTTCATCATCTTTCTTTCTTGATTTGCTCATAAGTCTAGTATTCTCTAGTTAAGATCTTTTGTGCTTCCAAGGAAGATTGCATGTTTGTTTTTATCACTTGTGTGTTTGTTTGTTTCCTTTAACTCTTGTACTTGCTACCCAGCCTTGCTAGCCAAAAACCTGTACTGAGAGAAATTCTTCTCGTGCATCCACCTCCTTTAAACCAAAACCCTTGCCATTTGCGTCCACCATACCTACCTAGTAGCATTATTGCTATTCCAAGTAAATTCTTGTTTTGTCTACCTCCCAAATTAAACTTGTTATGCGAAAATTAGTGATTAAAGCTCTCACGAACTTGATGGCACACTTTACTTTCGTGCACTTAATAAACTTGAACTATTGTGCTCACCTATGTTGCGTATATGCTTGCGCTTTCTAAGTTATGAATTAGCAGAACCATGCTGTCATGGGGAACGCTTTCAACATTGCACTGGTACTTTGTACCAAGTTGATATCATGTTCTTTTGTCTATGGATGTCGTCGGTGTGAAATGAAAGGGGATCTTGTAAGTCCATGGAGTTATGCATGTGTGTTAGAGAAACGCCTGGGCCGCTGGTCTAATCCATGCAGACATGGTGGAAACCTGTAGCGTAACCATAACGAGTATCTATGAAGCATTCTTCTTATAAAAAAGAGATAGAGATTGAGAAAAAAGAAAAAAAAGAGATTATGAAAAGAGGAAAGAGAGAAAAAAGCACCATATTCCCATGGTAAATAAGAAGATTGTTGAGATACTTGTTGTCTGCTTACCTTGTCATTTTGATATGGGGATTCTTCCGTATCATCGGGCAAGGGGTACCCCATTGGCGGTTCTCAATGATACACATATGCTTACGATGACAAGAACTTACCGGTGACTAAACTTGAGTAGCATGAGGAGTGGCCCTCGTATTCAAGGGACATGAGATTCTCAATTTAAAACTTGTCAATGCATATCCTCATTTTTGATCACTTTAACCTTAATCACCTAAAGATGCCTATGATAGGGGCAATGACAGCTGAAAGCTAGTAAGTATCATAATTTTTGGGAGCTCTTTATGAGACTTGCAATCCCTGCTTCCCTCTTTGAAGGGCCTTTCTTTTACTTTGTAGTTGAGTCAGTAAACCTATTCCCTTCTATCTCAGCAAGTATTTTGAGTTGATGTGTTTCATTCATTCATATGATGATTTATTCAATCATGTCTCTTATGTTCCTTGTTTTGCACATTGCTCTTATCTTGATGTTTACTACTTTGAAAGCTTTCATTGAAAACCAGCTATTTGTGAACTCCAGCAAATTATCAACTATTCTTCGACCAAGAGCTAAGTTTGCCATTACCAATTATGATTCACTTTATGTATCTTCATTGTGTTTCCTTTACTCATTGCAAGTTGGGTTTATATAATAGTGATTTGTCTTCTATTATGATCTATGTATTTGATGAATGTGATGCTTCTTGTCCGTATTCTTTTATCGACTCTTCACTCCATAAACCTGAGGCCATGTTTATTGAGCTCAGTCTCGCTTGGGGACAAGCGAAGTCTAAGCTTGGGGGAGTTGATACGTCCATTTTGCATCACTATTCTATGTCTTAATTCACTATTATTCATTGATATATTTCGTATTGAGAGGTGATACTTATGTTATTTCATCTATTTTAGCATGGTTGATGACTTTTGGAGCATGGACCGTTGTAGTCAGGATTCTGATGGAAAAGGTGCTGTTTGGAGGCAAAATTCACGAAGATCAGAAAATCCGGGAAAATATACGGAAAATCCTATTTTTCCAGAAGACTAAGGATGCTAGAAGATGGAGTGGAGGTGGGCCACAGGGGGCCCACACCACCCCATGGTGCGGGCAGGCCTAGGCCGCGCCAGGAGGTGGTGTGGCCGCCTTGGCCCACTCCAACCTCTCCCCTCTGGCGTATATCATCCTCCCGAAACCCTAAGACTCGGGGAGCGACCACAAAAAGATTCCGCTGCCTCTACGGGGCGGAAAACGCCGAGAGAGAAAGATCTCTCTGGCAGACAGGGAAGATCATCGCCATCAACACCACCATCAAGCTGGACTTCATCGGGATCATCATCATCATCACCACCATCATCACCATCAGCACCCTCATCACCATCTCCATATTGCTGTAACAATTGGGTTGAATCTTGCATAGTTCATAGGGGAAACTTTCCCGGTGTTGATTACTCTTTGTAGTTGATGCTATTGAGTGAACCATTGAATTATTGTTTATGTTCAGATTGTTATACATCATTATTCCATCTCTGATCATGATCCATATTATGTCTTGTGAGTAGTTCGTTTTGTTCTTGAGGACATGGGAGAAGTCTTGTTGTTAGTAGTGGAGTTGTGTTGAGAAAGATTCAATAGATTGTTATTTAAGTTGTGGTGTACTTCTTCTAGTGGTGTCATGTGAACGTCGACTACATGACACTTCACCTATAAGGGCCTAGGGGAATGCATTGTGTATTTGGCTACTAATCGTAGGGGTTGCCAGAGTGACAGAAACCTGAACCCCCGTTAGGAAACCATTGCACAAGGGACGTAAGGGTCTTAGAGTTTAAAGTCGTGGTTAGGTTTCTACCTTAATTACTTTATTGTACTTACGGATGTTTGCAAGGGGTATAATCACAAGTATGTATTAGTCTTGGATGGGACGGTACATTAGCACAGGTTCACCCACACAACACTTAGCAAGCTAGAGAAGATTAATCAACTATATGAAGCGAAAGCACTTGATAGTCTTCCCATGTGTCCTCGAGAACGTTTGGTCATCTTAAGAAATACATCCGGCTTGTCCTTTGCTGCATTTATTCCTACTGTCTTTTATTCACTCGTACTTTGTTTACTTTCTTTATCAAAAAACCCTAAAAATCTGTTTGCTAAGTATTTGCAGAGAATTCCTGATCCATACCACTAGCCAGCACCTTCTGCTCCTCGTTGGGTTCGACACTCTTACTTATCGAAAATACTGCGATACACCCCCTATACTTGTGGGTCATCAAGTAGCAAAGGGATTTTCAATAGTGTCAGGTTTAGCAGCCATTTTATTCAAAGAAGATTGGGCTTCAGACAATGATGCTATATTTCTTTCAGCATTAGAGAGTTTTTCCTCAGTAGTTTTATTGAAAGTAGTTTATTTACTAATAAAATCTTTAAGCATGACTTCAAGTTCAGAGGGTGCACTTCTATTATTGTTGTAGGAATTTCCATAAGCATTACCATTATTGGGAGGATATGGCCTATAATTATTATTACCAAAATTATTCTTGTAGGCATTGTTGCTAAAATTATTATTTCTAATAAAGTTCACATCAACTTGCTCTTCTTGAGCAACCAAAGAAGCTAAGGGAACATGATTTGGATCAATATGAGCTTTCCTATTAACAAGCATAGACATAATAACATCAATTTTATCACTCAAGGAGGAGGTTTCTTCAACAGAATTTACCTTCTTACCTTGTGGAGCCCTCTCAGTGTGCCATTCATAATAGTTAACCATCATATTATCCAGAAGTTTTGTTGCAGCACCCAAAGTAATGGTCATAATAAAGAAGTTATGCCCTAGAGGCAAACAATAAAGTGTATTATTTGATATATCTCATGTATGTTCATAATACGTTTCATACTGTGCTATAGCTGTGTTAATACGAAACGTTAATACACGTATGGTATGTAAACAAACTGTGTCTCTAGTTACCTCTAGTGAACTAGTTCATTGGTCATGAGGATGGTCTGTGTTTCAAGATCATGGGCATTTATGCCAACTGACAATGAGGTCATGTTATTAGTTGAATAACATGATAGACAAACATCCGACCATTATATCTTAATGGGATCTAGTTACAAAGTTCACAATTGATGATAAAACATAGAGAACCTCAAAGACTGCCAAGCCTGGCCCTAAGCCTCAAAGACTGCCAAGCCTGGCCCTAAGCCTCAAAGACTGCCAAGCCTGGCCCTAAGCCTGGCACTTCGTGCTTCTACTGCAAAGGGGATGGGCACTGGAAACGCAACTGCCCCAAGTACCTTGAAGACAAGTGATACATTGCAAATGTATCTATGATTTTTGATGTTCCATGCTTGGTTTTATCTACTTTCTTGTGTTTTGTCCACACTTTGGAGTACTTTTCATATGATTTCTTGGACTAACCTATTAACAAGAGCCACAGTACCAGCTGCCTGTTTTCTGCTGTTTTTGGTTCCAGGAAGTCAGAAAATGAATATTCTCGGAATTGGACGGGACAAAAGCCAAAGTTATTATTTTACCGGGGGATACTTGGAGCCAGAATACGAGACAGAGAAGGGCCAGAGGGTGGCCACACCACCTGGTGGCGCGGGCCAGGCCAGGCCGCGCCAGGGGTGGTGTGGGCCCCTCCGGAACCCCCTCGGTCTCCCCTCTCGCCTATAAGAGCCTCCCGATGCATAAACCCTAAAGAAAAAAGGCGCCAGCCACTAAAAGTTCTGCAGCGCCGCCACCACCGAAGGGGAGATTCGGGGGACAGAAAGTCTCTATTCTGGCACCCTGCCGGGACGGGGAATTGCCCCCGGAGCCATCTCCATCGATCTCCTCCACCATCTCCATCACCATTTCTGATTCCCATGATGAGGAGGGAGTAGTTCTCTCTCGAGGCTAAGGGTTCTACCGGTAGCTATGTGTTCATCTCTCTCTCTATGCATGATCTTATTGAGATCATGAGCTTGTAATCTATAGATCTACCTTGCTACTCAAGTGCTTTAATAGATCTCTGCTCTCCCCATGTGTGTGAAAGTGACAGCGTGCACACCATGGTGGCACTTAGGCTAGAGATTACAAATACTTGTTATGAGTTATATTTGGAGTTGGATGTCTTTATGAAATTGTGGTGTTTGTTGGACTCATCTAGTACTCAAGGTGACAGTGTGGGGTTATCTAGATGGGAAAGATGAACTTTGAGGTGTGTTGTTATAGCCCTACCAACGATTAGAGTGTCCAACAAGAGAGTAGTTCAGCGTAGTATCATAAAGAAGAATATATTTATATGAGAGTGTTCACTAGTAAAAGTATGAGCCCTAGGCCTTGTTTCTAAGCATTGATACTTTGTTTGCTACTAGATCTGTTACATGTTTGCTTGTTTCCATCTTTATTTCAGTTTGCCTTTAGTCTTTCACACGCCATCAAGATATTTTCTAGCACCGTTACCACTTATAATTATCCATACCACTTGTATTTCACTATCTCTTCGCCGAACTAGTGCACCTATACACCTGACAAGTGTATTGGGTGTGTTGGGGACACAAGAGACTTCTTGTATCTTGATTCCAGGGTTGCTTGAGAGGTAATACCTTTGACCACTTCCTCCCTGAGTTCGATAAACCTTGGGTAATACACTTAAGGGAAAACTTGCTGCTGTTCTACAAACCTCTGCACTTGGAGGCCCAACAACTGTCTACAAGAATAGAAGTGCATAGACATCAACAAGCGAGCTGGCAAGATAGCAATCCCGGACAAAGGTATATATGATATACATGTTATTGATGTATTCCTTACAAGCGCCAAGAGTAACGCCTGGGTATTTGATACCGGATCTGTTGCTCACATTTGTAACTCTCAGCAGGATCTGCAGAGTTGGAGGCACCTGAGGAAGGACGAGGTGACGATGCGCGTCGACAATGGTTCGAGAGTCGAAGTGATGTTCGTCGGCACCCTGCATCTCCGTCTACCATCAGGATTATTGTTGGTTTTGAATAAATGCTATTATGTACCCGCATTGAGTGTGAATATTGTGAGTGGGTCTTGCTTGTTGCAAGACCTTTATTCGTTTAAATCAGGAACAAATGGTTGTTCAATTTATATGAATGATGTTTTCTATGTTCGTGCTCCTATATGTGATGGTTTATTCTTACTTGATCTTGATTGTGATACACACATCCATTGTGTTGATGCTAAACGTTGTAAGCACAGTGACAATAATTCCATGTACATATGGCATTGTCGTCTTAGTCATATTGGCATAAAGCGCATGAAGAAGCTTCATTCAGAAGGGCTTCTTGGATCATTGGATTTTGAATCCCTTGATACATGTGAGCCATGCCTCATGGGCAAGATGACCAGGACACCATTCTCCGGAATAGTGGAGAGAGTTGTAGACCTACTTGGGATCATACATACGGATGTATGTGGACCAACGAGTGTCTCAACATGCAATGGTTATCGTTACTTTGTTACCTTTACTGACGACTTGAGCAGATATGGATATATCTACTTAATGAAGCACAAGTCTGAAACCTTTGAAAAGTTCAAGGAATTTCAGAAAGAGGTAGAGAATCAACTTAACAAGAGAATCAAGCACCTTCGATCGGATCGAGGAGGCGAGTATTTGAGTTATGAGTTTAACATGCACTTGAAGGACTGTGGGATTCTCCCACAGCTTACGCTAGCCGGAACACCACAGCGTAATGGTGTATCGGAATGTCGTAACCGAACCCTATTCGATAGGGTACGGTCCATGATGTCTTTAACTGATTTGTCTGTGTCTTTTTGGGGATACGCGTTAGAAACCGCCGCTTTTATTTTAAACCGAGCACCATCCAAATCCGTGGAGACAACCCCATATGAGATATGGTATGGGCAGAAGCAGAAGTTGTCTTTTCTGAAAGTTTGGGGATGTGAGGCGTACATTAAGAAACTGCAGCCTGACAAACTCGAACCCAAATCGGAAAAATGCATCTTTGTAGGATATCCAAGGGAAACATTGGATATACCTTCTACAATCAAGCCGAAGGAAAAAACGCTTGTCACAAAAACTGGCACCTTTCTCGAGAAAGAGTTTCTTGCAAAAGGAGTGAGTGGAAGGAAAATTAAGTTAGATGAAATTGTTGACCCTTCTCTCCAAATTCCGAGTAGCACAACAGAAGCTATTCCGAAACCGCTCTCCAACATGGAGGAAGAGCCCGTTGATGATGATCAAAACAATGACATCGAGACTCCTGAGGTTCGCAGGTCTACAAGGGTTCGTGCCACTCCTGATTAGTATAGTAGCCTTGTGATGTCTGTCATCTTAGATGATCAGGAAGAACCTGCAAACTACAAATAAGCTATGGATAGTGCTGACTCCGAGAAATGGCTAGAAGCCATGAAATCCGAAATAGGATCCATGCATGAAAACCAAGTTTGGACCTTGGTGGATCTTCCAGAGGGTCGCAAGGCCGTGGAAAACAAATGGATCTTTAAGAAAAAGACAGATGCGAATGGTAATGTAACCATTCACAAATCTCGACTCGTCGCAAAAGGGTTTCGACAAATTCAAGGAGTTGACTACGACGAGACTTACTCTCCCGTAGTGATGCTTAAGGCTGTCAGGATTTTAATAGCAATTGCTACACATTTCGACTATGAAATTTGGCAGATGGATGTCAAGACCTCTTTCCTCAATGGTCACATTGATGAAGAGTTGTATATGATGCATCCGGAAGGTTTTTTTGATCCTAAGGATGCTGGAAAGGTATGCAAGCTTCAACGATCCATTTATGGATTTAAGCAAGCATCTCGGAGCTGGAACCAACGTTTTGATCAAGTGATCAAAAGTTTTGGATTTGTCCAAAACCAACAAGAGTTCTGTGTTTACAAGAAAGCGAGTGGGAGCTCAGTTGTTTTCCTAGTAGTATATGTGGATGACATATTACTCATGGGAAACGATGTGGATCTTATGAAAAGCGTGAAAGCATATTTGAGCAGCCAATTTTCCATGAAGGATCTGGGTGAAGCTGCATACATATTAGGAATCAAGATCTATAGAGATAGATGAATGCACCTAATAGCATTGATTCAGAGTACTTACATAGATAAGATTTTGAAGAGGTTCAAAATGGAAAACACCAAGAGGGGTTTTACACCTATGATGAAGAATTGCAAAATGAGTATGACTCAATGTCCTGTAACGGACGATGATAGAGAGAAGATGTCTTACATCCCCTATGCTTCAGCCATAGGATCTATCATGTATGCAATTCTTAGTACACGACCTAATGTGGCATTGGCTATTAGTTTGACGAGCCGGTATCAGAGTAATCCAGGACCGGATCACTGGACAACTGTGAAAAATATCCTAAAGTATCTGAGAAGAACAAAGGATATGTTCCTAATCTATGGAGGAAATGATGAAGCTCTAAACGTAACAGGTTGCGTAGATGCGAGCTAGAATTCAGATCATGATGACTCGAAGTCTCAAACAAGATTTGTTTTCTTGGTGAATGCTGGGGCGGTAAGCTGGAAGAGCAAGAAGCAGCCGGTGGTGGCACAATCTTCAATGGAGTCTGAATACATTGCTGCAGCTGATGCAGCGAATGAAGCTGTTTGGCTAAGGAATTTCATCATCGAACTAGGAGTTTTTCCCAATGCGCAAGACCCCGTGACGATCTATTGTGATAACACGGGAGCTATTGCAAATGCAAGGGAACCAAGAACTCATTCCACAGCCAAACACATCAAGCTTAGATTTCACGTCATCTGGCAGATTGTTAACGAAGGTGAAGTCAAGATTTGCAAAGTAGATACGGAACTGAATGTGGCAGATCCTATGACTAAAGCTCT
Source organism: Avena eriantha (assembly GCA_910589775.1). NCBI lineage: Eukaryota > Viridiplantae > Streptophyta > Magnoliopsida > Poales > Poaceae > Avena > Avena eriantha. The sequence goes on along the minus strand of OU342742.1, from coordinate 197,053,592 downwards.
CCAACTGGATAAGCACGAACAACACCGAGATTCCATTGGTGTTAGGTTCCTGCCTATTGTAAACTAGTTTTGTTTATACTCTAGTGCAAGTGGGAGACTGGAGGAGTTATGCCCTAGAGGCAAATAATAAAGTGTATTATTTGATATATCTCCTGTATGTTCATAATACGTTTCATACTGTGTTATAACTGTGTTAATACGAAACGTTAATACATGTGTGGTATGTAAACAAACCGTGTCTCTAGTTACCTCTAGTGAACTAGTTCATTGGTCATGAGGATGGTCTGTGTTTCAAGATCATGGGCATTTATACCAACTAGCAATGAGGTCATGTTATTAGTTGAATAACATGATAGACAAACATCCGACCGTTATATCTTAATGATATCTAGTTACAAAGTTCACCATTGATGATAAAACATAGAGAACCTCGCAACCTAATCTTTTGACTGTGAGGTAATGCAAATCACCATTCTGGAAGAAGCTTAGATGGTTATCAAGAATCATCTCATAACAGGGTGATCAAAAAGGTGCCACTTAGGTTTTTCGAAGGGATGCGTAGAGGAGTACATATCAAGACCAGGATTTGTCTAGTCCATGTAACGGACAGATACATGTGGCCATCTCGGTGATGTCGCATTAATGAAGCTTGCAAGCATGTGACTAGGTCACGGAATGCAACGACATGAGAACGAGAAAACAAGTTCATCAGTAACGAGATCAAACTAAGGTATGGAGATACCAAAGATCAAGTCTCGGATGAATTAGGTATCGAATGACAAAGGGAATGGGGAACGGCTATCTCACGGTTCGAGCGATTGTATTCATGAAACACACGGGGGTCACATGGCCATCCAGGTCCCTCTGTTGATCATTGATATGAGAGTGGTCTCTATCATGTCCGGAGTGTTTCTGAACCAAAGGATGTCACGCTTAAGGGTAGAGACGCTTAGGGTAGATGAGGAATCGTATGAGAAATAGAGAGAGAGAAACCAGAATAGTTTTGGCAACATCCGATGGAAATCGGAAGGGGTCCGGAAGGTGTTCCGGAGTGAAGGAATAATATAATATGTGTATTTGAATGTTAATTGGAGAATTAATATTAAATATATATTTTTATTTTATTTTTAAAGGCTCCATATTGCTAATGGGCCTCACCCGAAGGGAAGCCCAATAGGGCAAGGTGCATAGGGAGTGGGGGTCGGCCGGCCTAGGGATGGTGGGCCGCCCTAGTGGGGCCCACCTAGGGCCGGGGGCTGCCCCAAGGTGGCTGGCGGGTGTGGGGATTAGTCCCACACCGCCTGGCCCCTGGGTGGTGCGTCCCCCCTCCCACTATATAAAAGGGTCCCCCTCCCCCTTGGAAATCACCCATTCCTCTCATTCTCTCTCTCTCATCTGCTGAGGACTTCCCCGTAATATTGGGGAGGACCTCGTAGTTGAGTTCTCCACCTTCACACTACCGTCGTGTGATCGGCAATCCGGCATCTACTTCTTCTGCTGCTCGGCTGGATCGGAGTCTGGTTGACGTCTCCTACACCGGATGTGTGATGAACTTCAGAGGCACCACACTTGGGGTGCTGCTCGTCTTCATCAATATATGCCTTCCTACGTAAGGCGTTCCTCTGTTTGCAAAGGTATGAATACTGTATTCTTTCTCCGTTACTTATGTCTACATAGTATAGATCCTGGTATTAGAGTTCGAGTAGATAGAATTTTTTTGTTTTCTGCTACGAAACCCTTCACATAAAGGTACCTCCAGCAGCAGAATCTAGTAGATTTCTTGAAGAATAATTTAGTCCTGCATAAAAGGTTTGGATAATCATCCAAGCAGTCAGTCCATGAGTGGGACAATTCTTTACCAAAGATTTCATTCTTTCCCAAGCTTGAGCAACATGTTCATTATCAGATTGTTTAAATTTCATTATTTCACTTCTCATAGATATAATCTTAGCAGGAGGATAGTCTTTTCCAGTGAAAGCATATTTGCATTTAGTCTAAGAATCAATACTATTTCTAGTTAGGGATATCAACCATTCTTTAGATTTTCCTCTCAAAGAGAAAGGAAACAATTTAAGCTTAATAATATCTCCATCTATATCCCTATGTTTTTGCATCTCACAAAGTTCAACAAAGTTATTAAGATGAGCAACAGCATCTTCAATACCAACACCAGAAAATTGTTCTTTCATAACAAGATTGAGCAAAGCAGGTTTAATTTCAAAGAAAGTAGATTCAGGAAGGGTGGAGCAATAGGTGTGCACATGAAATCATTATTGTTGGTGCTAGTGAAGTCACACAACTTAGTGTTTTCAAGAGTATTCATTTTTTGTGTTTTTAATATAAAGAAGTAAGCTAGTACAACTATTTTTTTGTGTTTTTGATAAAAGAAACAAGTAAACAAAGCAGAAATAAACTAAGCAAAACAAAAAAAAGTAAAGCGATTGGTTGTGAGGGACTCCCCTTGTGAAGATGTCCTTCACTCCCCGACAACAGCGCTAGAAAAAAGGCTTGATGGCTCAAAATATATCGAGCTCGTTGGGGAACCCTAAGAGGAAGGTATGATGAGCACAACAACAAGTTTTCCCTCAGTTGTGAAACCAAGGTTATTGAACCAGTAGGAGCAAGGAAACACCTCCAAGGTGTTGTTTCCAACTTGGAATCCTGCACAACACAACCACAGAACTTTGCCCCCAACTTATAGTGAGGTTGTCAATCTCACTGGTTTTGCTGAAAACAAAGGATTAAACATATTGTGTGGAAGATAGTAATTGCTTGCAGAAAGTAAACAGTAAATAGATTGTAGATTGATGGTAAAAGAATGGACCGGGGTCCATAGTTCACTAGAGGTGATTCTCCTTAAGATAGATGACATGTTGGGTGAACAAATTACAGCGGGGCAATTAACAGACACCGAGAAAGCATACATGCATATACTAATCATCTTGACTCCTATGAGATTTGATTGGGCATTACAACATTATACATAGACTGTAATCCAACTGCATCTATGACTAATAATCCACCTTCAGGTTATCATCCGACCCTCCTCCAGTATTAAGTTGCAAGCAACAGATAATTGCATTAAGCAAAGTGTGTAAAGTAAACAATACGATTGTCCCATGGACAAAGGATTGTTGTTTTCTCCCTAGTAGCAACAACACATCTAGTACCTTAGAGATTCCTGTCACTTTCCCAGATTACTAGAGGCATGAACCCGCTATCGAGCATAAATACTCCCTCTTGGAGTTGCTAGCATCTACTTGGCCAAGATAGCTACTAACAACAGAAAGCATGCAAGATCACAAATAACATAGACATGATAAAATCAATAATCAATCTAAAATAGCATCTCAATATCGATCGGATCCCCACAAACACAACATGTAAGATTACAAATAGATGATCTTGATCATGAACGGAGCTCACAAGATCTAAACATGGTAGCACAAAGGAGGAGAACCAACCATCTAGCTACTACATGGACCCATAGTCTAGGGATGAACTACTCACGCATCACACTAGAGGCAGTCATGGTGATGAAGAAGGCCTCTAGGGTGATCTCTCCCCTCCGGCAGGGTGCCGAGAAGAGCTTCAGATCCCTCCGGATCTAGAGATGGAGATGGCGGTGGCTACAGACTCTTTCGTGGAATTTTGATCGGGTACCTAGGGTTTTCATCCCGGGAGGCTTTTATAGGCGAAGGGGCAAGGTCGGTGGAGGCTCGAGAGGGCCACAACACCCCCTGGCGTGGCCTGGGCTGGCCCGCGCCGCCAGGTGGTGTGGCCACCTCATGGCCCTTCTCCGTCTCGTCTTCTGGCTCCGTGAGTCTTCTGGTAAAATATTGACTTTGGCTTTTGTCCGGTCCAATTCCAAGAATATTTCTTTTCCAGCTTTTCTAAAACCAAAAACAGCAGAAAATAGGCAACTGGCACTGTGGCATCTTGTTAATAGGTTAGTTCCAAAAAATGTATAAAAATACTCTAAAGTGTGGACAAAACATAAGAAAGTAGATATAAAACAAGCATGGAACATCAAAAATTATAGATACGTTTACAACGTATCACTATTCACATACTAAAATAAGAGAACACAAACCTAGCGAAGTACATCATACCGCTACGCATAGGTGTAAGCTCAATGTTCCCTTTTTCTTTTAAATGTAACATCTTGGTCCATTTTTTAGTATTTTTGCTCCAAGGAGTTGGAACTAGCAACCTTTTTTGTTGTAATGTAACAACCACATCTCCATATTGTCCAGGAGTACCTAATCAACCACCGCTTCGATCTTAAAGATGTTACAAGATGTTTCGAGATAACCCCTACTAACAAACTGGATGAAAAAGAAGTTGTAAGAACCTCATAATTACCTATTTTGTAAATGTTATCAAAACTTGGATTTTCTTAACTAGTATTTTAACAAGAAGCAAATTTACTTCCTTTTTTGCATGCAGGTTTACTTCCCAGCTTTAGAAAAGTTGACAAACCTCCCTACTGATCAATCAGGACACTACTGGCTGGTTGATCTAAACATCAAAGCATAAAGGTTTGAAATCATTTACTCTCTAAGTAAAAATGGCGAAGCATTACCGATGCACAATTGCCACCTACTAGTGGCTGGTATCAAGAAAATGTGGGAAAGATACTTCAAAGATTCAAAAGTGCAGAATGCAAATTGGCCCATTGAAATTATGGAAAGCCTGACAAACTAACATGTAAGTTATCAACCACACACTGCCATATTATTCCACTACTATATAGTGCAAAATTCAGTTAGAAATTACCAGCTTAAAACACAATGTTGCATTCATTATTTCATATATAACAAATCTAATGTGTAGTTAATTTGGATGTTTCTTACTTGAATGCTAATTTCCTTTCAATGTTGCTTACTAAGTTACACTCTTAAGGGATGGATGTTTTTTACTTCATCTGGTTTATAAGATGTTATCTTTTAAAAAACATAAAGAAACCTTACCAAATTTCTACATCCTCCCTAAACAATTTTTTTATCAGGTATGACTGCGGGGTTTTCACTCTCAAAAACCTAGAAGAAAAGCATGGAAGAAAGGTGCCAACATACACACAGAAGGATATGCCAAACATAAGGAAGATATTCACTGGCAAATGGCTTCGCTTTGGAAAGAATATAACAACTTGGCAGTGTTACATCTACTTCAGTAGTAAGTTTTCCTCCTTTTACACATAGAAGCACAACATTGCATTTGATTACAAGTCCACTGCCTTTTGTTTCATCTTGTTGTTTTGTCTTTGTTCAAGCAATTGTAAACTTACATTACATAACATGCTTACATCAGACATGGTATATTATTGTAATAGCAAAGAAAAAGAACATCCAGAAGATTTAAAATACACTGTTTTCCAGCAAGCCAATCTCAATTCAACACAAGTTGTGTCAATCAGAAAGCCATGTTTCACATAACAAGAGAACACTAAAGAAGTCGGTTGTTTTTCCAGAGCTACTTGAAAAGCGAAAATGTAGGGTACTTTTCTAGATCAGCTTGGCTCAATGGACAGTTCTAGATATTATGAATGTCTCTTTGCGAAGAGTGCATTTAGTTGAACGAGGCTTCTGAAGATGTAGCCCACTCTTCTTCCTCTTTTGAGATGGTCTCCCCTTAGTGGCCAAGACTAGAGGGTATTGCGCTTTTCTGTTGGAAGCAAGGATGTGATATTATTCCATAGGTGCACCATCTGCCATGTCAGTGGTATCAGGAAGAGCTGCACCTTTCCCCTTCTTCCTTTTCAACGCATCTGCAACAACCTTTTTAAGATTAGCCATTTCTTTCTCCATTGCTCTCATGTGTTTCTTAGCAATCTCTTTTGTTTTGTTCGAGGACACCAAACCAACAACAAGCTTAGCAAAATCATTGCATAGGTTCCCATAACGCAACATCCTCATATCTTTTCTTGACAGTTTCTTAGCTGGATGAACAACTTCTATTGGCTCAATGCTTGGCGCAACTATATCTAGAGGAGGATTTGACCACCTAGCAAGGATGTAGTGGTCTGGTAATCTATTCACCGCACCCAAATGGGACATAACCTTCATTACATGGCATCAAAGAATACCATCCTTCTTGATCATACAACATTGGCAGTTGTATATTTCATTTTCTAAATCAACATCAACCATGTAATTTCTTCTGCCATAACCATAGATAGCTCCCATATTGGGATGGTTTCAAAGACACCCCCACCATGATCAATATCATTGTAGGAAGTTATCTTACGTAGCTCAACATGAAAGAAATTGTATATCGGGAGAGTGTATGTATCTAAAATATGCTGCTCCATAGGGAAGTCTGACCGAAGTCTAACAGTTTTATCCTCGCCAACAAACTCATGTGAATCTTCAGCTACATCAATCTGCTCCTGCAACTTCATATATCGTTTGAAGAAGCGAAAGAGGCTACCATGGGGACTAACATAATTCTTAAGTACCACGTTGAACCCTTCACTTCTTGTTGTAGTCTGTAGGAAGGGGAAGAAGCGGCGTTGGAAGTAAACTGGAACATAGTTCCCTCTTAGATCATAAATATCAAAGAAATGAGGATTGGCAACAATATCATGCTTGATTAACATCTCAGACCACTTGGTCTCAAAATCCTCTATACTCAAACTGTAATTAATGACTTCATTGAAATCCTTCCTCAATTCTTTTCTGTTTGCTATGAAAGGACCGAGCCGCTCTTGCACTTTCTGCATTATATGCCATCTACAATTTCTATGCATAGTGTGGACCAACAAAGCAAGGATTGCACTCCTCATAGCGCCATCTTGGTCAGTTATGATGTTATGCAACCCATCCATTGCATCTAGAAACATCCCAAACAGCCACACAAAATCTGCTATCCTCTCATTCCAGACAAAACCACACCCAAGCTGAATGGGTTGCCCATATCTGTTGATACCTATGATCAGCGCACACGGCATCTTATACCTATTTGTCATGTACGTCATGTCAAAGGATATGCAATCATTGTACAGCTTGTAAGCATCTCGCGTAGCACCATCTACGCAGAAGATTCTCTCAACTCAAGACAACTTATCAAGGTAGAACTTGTAGTAAAAACATGGATCTTGTTTCTTCAACTCTTCAAAATAATCTAACAACTCAGGAATATCTTGAATTTGTCCTTTTCACCACTTTTTGCCATGTAGTTACTCATGGTTTTGCTATCATATGGTACATTCTTCTTGCTTCCATAAAGCTCAGCCATAATCTGTATAATACTGCGAGAACTGAGGTTCAGCTCATGGCAACAAGTCTATAAATTTTCTCTCCTCTTTTGGTATTTTCTTTTGTGATCCTAAATATTTCTTCAGAGAAACCTTGTGGATAACATCATGAGTGTGTTCCTCAACAAATTGTGTCACTTGCCATCTAGCACCAGTGCACTTCACCCTCATCTTCGCCTTGCAATTACATAACTTGGTGATAGTACATTTCCTTTGCTTCAACGACACTTCTTCTTCCTATGGATTTTCCCTATTTTGTTGCACACAAAAACACTCTTGTCCTTCTCACCATCTTTAGCAGATTTCCTTGACGACAATATCTTCAGTAAGAATCCAACATGCTTAGCATACCTGTTGTAATGAACTAACACTTCATCAAGCGACACAAACATCATCCCGGTGAATGGAGTTTTTGGAACAAACCCCTCCAGAGTAGACTGAACCTCACCATCACCGCCACTATCCTCACTAGAAAGCGTCACACCTGTATGTGCACGAAAACTAACATCAGGCTCCGTTTCCACATCTGGCACATCTATATTAGGAGGACCAGCTGATGTTCCAGCACCATCACCGCCAACATTAGGGGCAGTCGATGTCCCAACCCCATCTGCCTGAACATCTGGTTCTTCGTTTGAATCTAATGGCTGGTTCAGATCAATCCCTCCAAACCACCATTCAAAACCTCTTGGCATTTTTTCATTCACTCGTGAATTTACAAAACACAAAGCTCTTTTTATTAGTGAAGTACATTTATTCCAAACACACTGAAATTACAGAACACAAAGTTACTTTTACTACAAAGTTAGTACAGAACACAAAGCTAGTTCATTTTTTACTAACTTTTTTCTCTACCCGTAACTGCAGATTCATGTTACATCGCAAAAAAAGTGGAGGATTCATGGCAAAAAGGTGGAAGTTTTATGGCTACATGTTCTACCCTACCAAGAAGGAAGAATGATGCCCAAGATATGAACCTTTTTATGGGGGATGCAAAAAAAACTAGTATGGGATGTGTCTTTGTGGCTTTATAAAAGGACTACAGATTTCTTTTTGTTCCTAGCTATCTCTTCTTTTTTTTGTCCCGGGATGTTCATTGTTTTGCTATCTACTGCTTCTTGCTATGTATTTTTTGCACCGATAGGATGTTACAAACTGCTAGGGATGTTTTATCCATGCTAGGATGTTACCATGGATGGCTACATGGTAGGATATTATCCTTGCTAGATTAAATTTCTATGTTCTGCATGGTAGGATGTTATCTTTTTTCTATGTCTTCTTCATGGCCAACTAACTATGCAAAGAGAAAGGTTTTCCAGGGGCTACATGGTAGGATGTTATCCATGCTAGATTGAATTTGTGTGTTCTGCAAGGTAGGATGTCAACTTTTTCTATGTGTTCTTCATGGCCAATTAACTATGCAAAGATAAAAGTTCCCAGGAGGCTACATGGCAGGATGTTAGTTGAATTTGTGTGTTCGACAAGGTAGGATGTCAATTTTTTCTGTGTTCTTCATGGCCAATTAACTATGCAAAGGGCAAGTTCCCAGGTGGCTACATGGCAGGATGTTAGTTGAATTTATGTGTTTTGCAAGATAGGATGTCAACTTTTTCTATGTGTTCTTCATGGCCAATTAACTATGCAAAGAGAAAGTTTCCAGGGGGTTACATGGCAGAATGTTATCCATGCTAGATTCAATTTGTGTGTTCTGCAAGGTAGGATGTCAACTTTTTTATATGTGTTCTTCATGGCCACGTAATTATGCAAAGAGAAAGGTTATAGGAATCATAGTTGTTGACAAAATCGCTGTAAAAAAAGAGGAGGAGAGGGATTGGGGGAGTGGAGGAGAACAAAGATCACGTGACTTACAGGGGAGCAGAGCTTCTTCAGCAGGTACCTAGTGGGGAAGGAGGGGGAGAGAGGGGATGAAAAGAGGAGTAAATCCTGGAGATGTAACTAGGAATTCCTTCAGCAGGTAGTTGGTGGGGAAGAAGAGGAGAGAGGGGATGTTATTTTTCCATGGAGGCTGGAACGAGATCGAGATGTAATATTTTGGCTTGAGGAAGATGGGGATCAGATCGGGAGGGGGGTGAGGGAGGGGAGGAGAGTCTAGTTGGCATCGCCAATTCACACGCGTGGGAGCCTCGCGAGTTTCCCGCTACCTGTTTTTGGAAAGTTCTGATGCTACACGACTAGTATATACGGAAAGACCACTTGATCGGAACTGACCTCGGCATAAGCCAGATCAAGGTCGACCTCGATGTAGCCAGACCTTTGTTAAAAAACCATGTTCATCTACTTTTCCTACGAGTCAAAGAGACCCACCTAGGATCTCATTTTTCTTCTTCACAATTTTATCTGAATTTTAGGGGATTACATCTGAACTTTTTTGAACTTTTTTGAGTGCATGGATTTTTTTATTTTTTTATTTAGAATCATGGGATTTTTATCTGAGAGATTAAGACCAGCAAGCCGAACGGGTCGAAAGCGGGGTGTATCGTGACGGCTACGAAACCGAGGTCCATGTCCGTCCCGGCACGAACCACGGGTTACATATACCCGGCCCGCAAGGGCCCAGCTGCTTCCACCTCAAGAGTAGAGTCACGAGACCGTCGCCACCCGAACCCCGATCACTCGCACGCACCGACCACGCCCCCTCCGTCCTCTCCTCGCCGTCTCCGACCTCTCGGCAAAACCCTAACCCCACCGAAGCGCGAGCCCCCCGCCCCGGAGGAGGAGCAAGATGTCCCGCATCGGGCCGATCAGCCAGGACTGGGAGCCCGTCGTCGTGCGCAAGAAGCTGCCCAACGCCGCCGCCAAGAAGGACGAGAAGGCCGTCAACGCCGCCCGCCGCGCCGGCGCCGACATCGACATTGTCAAGAAGCGTACACGTCCCTCTGAACCCCAACTTTCGTACCGTTGTCTCGGAGTAGGCAGGAATCGTTTGGTAAGGGTGGTGGATTTGGCCGCGCAGTAGCAGCTAGTTCGTCTCGAGTAGGCGCTTGGGTTCTCGCCAGCTTGGTGCGCGCGGTGCTGCGAATGTTGTGATCGGTGTGGGATGTACCGATCTCCTCGCTTTTGGGAGATCGGTGTGGTAACCCAGGAGCATGTTCGGTTCTCGAGGGTTTTCAGGAGAATAAATTATTTCCCTTTTTCTCGGGAAAATAAATTGTTAGTTTTTTTCCAAGAATAATCTGTTTGCTTTGTAGTTAGAGGAGCTTAAGAAGGCTAGATCACGTTCTTGTATGTCCTTTGGTAGTGCCTACTACATTAATTTCCTGAGATTTTTGTTCTCTTTTAGCGTTAACTTGTTGATTGATACTGATGCGACACTTATGTTGAATCTGAGGTGGGAGCAGTTAATGGTGTTTCATTCTTGTATCCTTTATTATTGTAGCGGTGACTCATTGATTGTATTTACAGTGTTGATTGTGCACTCGAATTGGTACTGTAGGTTACACTGTCAACTGTCAACCATCTTTTGCAGCATGTGAATTTATCGAAAAGCGTTGATAAGTAGAACGCCGTTGCATTCACCATGTCTTTGTTCTGGATGGAAGCAATATCATGTTGGAGGAATGTTGCTTGTACTAACAGGATTGGAGTGTACTGATGTTCCTAGATCCTCAATTAGCACCTGTAATGCTTATATAAGTTTCCTGAAAAATTGAACAGTGTTTGATACACCATGTCTCTCCTTCTCTTGTTTCAATCACTGTGAAACAAATATTACAAATCATGATGTGAATAGTAGCAAGTTCAAATCTGATGTGAATAGTAGCAAGTTCAAATCTGATGTGAATAGCAGGTTTACTATTCACAGCAAGGTTCGTCTCTTTTGTTTCGTGATGATTTTTTGATTTAATTCGGATTGGAAATTTTGTGCAGCGGTAGATCCAGGCTGTGCCAATCTTGTGTTTGTTTATCAGGATTTTACAGAAGTGCTAATTATGCTTTCAGTGCACATGACACATCATGTGCCTAGTTCACACCTATCACGTTCAAGTGTGGAATCTAGGATCGTTTATTTACCAGTTTATTGTTTTGAAAAGCCAAAGTTAGGAATGTCTACTGCCTTGTTTGCTCTTTGCAATATGCACTCCGTGCTACATTGAATATTACCTTCTCGCTCATCAATGAAGTGTCTGCCATTGAAGTTGAAGGGTGTCATGGAATACCTTTCTCTTGTATGATGAGATCTTTTTGTTGCTTTTCTATGCATGTTTTGTGGCCATCATAAATGTGTGCACATGATCAGTAATGTGATGTCTATAATAGGGTCTGCTCTGACAGAGATAACTTTGCATTACATGAGCAGAATATCTGTACATATTCTCTTGCACACATTGTTCAGATTGATGAATGAGAATTATTTATATTGCTTTAACTTAGGTGGCATTGTTGGTGAATGCAGATAATGCTGGGACAAACAAAGCTTCTTATAGCGGCACATCGCTCAACACAAAGAGGCTTGATGATGATACAGAGAATCTTGCTCGTGAGTTCCATACCTTTTTTACTTCTCTGTATCTCAAAGAAGAATAACCAGTTAAAACAGCCGTTTTATCTTTCCAATCATTTTGTATAGGTGCTGTGTGTATGCATCCCAACTGAATCTTATAATATCTGTGAGATATGACAAGTGGTTTTCCTTTGTTTTAGTAAAGAACTTATGCTCCCTCCGTCTCAAAATAGATGTCTTAGGTTTGTCAAAATTTGGATGAATCTATGTGCTAAATAGTGTCTAGATTCATCCAAATTTTGACAAATCTAAGACATCTATTTTGAGATGGAGGGAGTACATGATATATGCTTGTCAGTTGATCCGTACATCTAGTTTCCCTTAATGCATTCACAATGTGACTCTACTCTGCACTGTCTCTGAGATAAATCAGTATATCTAGCATAGAATGTTAAGCTTGGTTGGTTGTCCACGCTATAATTCTTATTCCAATTTAACTACTATCATGGTTTACGGTTTATTCATTGTTCATAGAACTGCTTGAGGTTGAAATCATGTTATGCTTGGTTGGGCTGTGCACATTATGGAGGCAACTCTTATTCGTAACTGATATACTATCATGGTTTACTCATTGTTCAAAGAACAGTTTGATGTTTGGAATGATGCTATGCTTGGTTGGATGTCCACACTATGAAGGAAACTCTTGTTCCTAATTGATATACTATCATGGTTTTACTCATGTTCAGTGAATTGTTCGAGGTTTGGAATAAACATAATTTGTTGGGGTATTGAAGTAGATTTTTGTTAGTCCTGATTGGCATTTTATTTCTGGAGCCAATTGAACTGTTGATCACAAGGGAAATAAGTGTACCTTCCTTTCAAAGCAAATTTGCTGTTTAGATGCTACTTGCATTCTGCGCAGTTATTCTACGAACATTGCCCATGGCAACCATGGTTTTGTTTTATTTGTACCTGTACCTATAGGGCTACTTGTTTATAAAACTTAAATTACATAACAGGAATACTGCTATGGTTGCTATGAGATTTTCACGGAAAAGAAAAGGATTAGGATCTTTGAGTGCTCCTGGTTATTTGTAGTTAAGTGTCAACGTATTTCATTGCTTATAACTTTTGACCATTGGGAGTTTTCATCAACAGATGAGCGTGTCCCGGCAGACCTGAAGAAGAGCATCATGCAGGCCAGAATGGACAAGAAGCTCACACAGGCACAGCTTGCACAGGTATGAATCCTGACCGCCAAGTTGAAATCTGCAACATATCTGCCTTTATTCACGAAACATACTGTTTGACTACCAGATGATCAACGAGAAGCCGCAAGTCATCCAGGAGTACGAGTCGGGCAAGGCTATCCCAAACCAACAGATCATCGCCAAGCTGGAAAGGGCTCTTGGTGCGAAGCTGCGAGGCAAGAAGTGAAGGCCGGCTCATACCTGACAAGAGCTCAGGCTTTCAACAGAGCTTGGCTGGGCAACTTTTAATAGTACTAAGTTGATGTTGGTTAAGACTTATAGTGCTAGTCTACTAAATCATGCGACCTTAAGGGACCCTGGAAATGGTATCTCACTTTAGCTTGGGTGGATTTTTGTACTCCGTCCGATCCATATTAATCCATATTAGTTGACTCGAATTTGTCTAGATTCGGATGTATCTAGACATGTTTTAGTACTAGATACATCCGAATCTGGAAAAATTCAAGTCAACTAATATGGGTTGGAGGGAGTAATATAAATTAGCCTCTGCCATATCTGGGTTTCGTTTCGTCAGTGTGTTCTCATCGATGTGAACTGTTCTGAATGCCTGAACCCTTTATATAACCAGTCACGGTTACTTCATGTGCATTGCACATTGCTCCTGCGTGATTATTTCCTACTACCCCATTCCATAATGTAAGCCTTTTTAGCAAGCTGTTTTAGCTTTCTAAAAGGCTTATATTGTGGAACAGGAGGGAGTAGTTTCTAAAAGTTTTTGAGTTTGCCACTCATTTATGTGTTTATTTTTAGTACTAGGATATTACTACATCCGTGTGCACGCGTATTTTGTGATGGATAGCACACATGCCCGTGCATTGCAACGAATAGTTGCGTTACCTGACTTTGTGATGGCCTTCGCCACCCATGGGGATGATGTCAAAGACAAATTTTGAAAAACGCACTAGTAATGTGTAGCTGAACTTTTTGAATGTTAGTCGTCACTGAAACAAAAAGAAATCTCTATGACATTGGACCCAATGATTTTTTCACTTTTGAACTACAAGCAAATAGGTATTCTTCCCCTATGCCGAAGTTAAAAATTTGTCTAGATTCACATATATCAATATACTAAAACGCATATAGATAAATGCGAACTTTAAGATTTCGAAGTGGACAAAATTTCACAAGTTTTTTACTCCCTCCGATTCATATTACATGTCGCTCAAATGGGTGTATCTAGACATATTTTATGCTAGATAAGTCCAATTCAACAATAAGTAATATGAATCGGCGGGAGTAGAGAAGACCATAGAAGGACCTCACATGGCCCTGTTCTATTTCTGCCTTATCGATGGTCTCCCGGGCCCACCAGCCAGTGAGTTGTAAAGAGCAGGTGGGGCCTCGCCATGTCCCCAGAAAAAGAACACGTGACACGAACGCACAGCCGGGGCAGCGGTTCGCCGCGCGCGGCGGCGACGGGGACGCGCCCTCCTCTCCCCCCTCTGAACCTAACGACCACCCACCGCCTTCGGGCGCGCGCGAAATCCTCCCCTCCCCTTCGCGCCGCTGCCAACCGCACATTCCGGCAGGAATCTATCCAGCTACGCCGGGACGACCGCCCAGCTTTCGCGGAACCCGGCCAGGCCGCCAGCCGATCGACCGATGGGCTCCGGCGAATAGCTCGCCGGAACCAGCGCGGCGGCATCCCCTGCCCTGTCCCCCCTCCTCCCGGCGTCTTCTCTCCGGGCATGGCATATGACGAGGCTGAGGTGAAACGCCCGCTCTGAAGCAAGGCCCGACCGGAGCTAGCGTCTCCGGGCCGGCCGTGCAGTTCGTCTGTTCGTCCGTCGTTCTAGTGCCCAAGTGGTCTCCAGCTCATATTTCAGAGGCCGCACGCGTCGTTGGAGGACAGCGGACGCCGGCTTGCCATTGTCGTCCAGGAGGCGCTCCCTTAGCCATGGGAGGTGCGCGGTGGGCGCTCCTCATGCTCTTCGTCTCCCTCGTGCTGCTCCAGGCGCAGGCGTGGCAGGCCGCGGCTCCGCTCAACGGTGAAGGTAACTCACAATGCCGTGTGGCAGAGGGCATTTCGCATCGAGATGATCCATGACAGCGTCCAGTGCCTGTATGATTCCTGACTGACTGATTGGTGTGTTGTATCCTGTAATCCTGCGCGTGTGTTAGGATTGGCTTTGCTGGAGCTTAGGGCCAGGGTGAAGGGAGATCCCCATGGAGTATTCCAGGATTGGGATCCCATGGACAACAATCCCTGCAGCTGGTCCGGCGTCCAATGCTCTGACGGCAAAGTGGAGATTCTGTAAGTAGCGTTTTCCTCTCCCCAAATGTTGATGCAAATATGCAATGCCTCCATATGATTAGTGAATTTCCAAATTCAATAGTTTTCTAAATTGTTCAATTCACATCTGTTCCAATTTTATGTTAGGGATAGTCTTTTTCTTTGTTGTAATTTAGATGATGCAATGCCTCCCTATGATTATTGAGGTGCCAAACTCGGCATTGTTCAAAACTTCAAATCATACCATGCTTGTGCCTAACTTATGCTAGGAATAGATTCTTTCTGCGTGGAAGTTAAGATGATTGTTTGCAAATGATATTGGTGCTGATATGATTTTCTAAGGTAGTATGTTAGCCGTGCATCATGTAACTTGAGTTCTTATTTTCTTCGAAATATAGGAATTTAACAGGTCAAGAACTGGCTGGAACTCTCGCGCCTGAGATCGGAAGCCTACAATGTCTAAGATCGCTGTGAGTATCTTTCCTATGCTTATCTGTATTATGAGAAGTTACTTTTCAGTCTATTGCAAGTCCAACGCTTAATGCTTATTTCTGTCTAGCTTATTTGCTTAATGTTCATTTCTGTCTAGTTTACTTCCCAAGAACAATTTCCATGGCCAAATTCCCAGAGAGTTTGGAGGATTATCTGCCCTTGAAGTACTGGATTTGAGTGCTAACAACTTGGATGGAGCAATTCCAGAAGAACTCCATGCAATGCCACTGCTCAAACAGCTGTAAGGCTAGTTGCATCATTCTTTATCTCCTTTTTTGCTTCCTACAATGAAGTACTATTGTATTCCAGAGCCCTTCATAATAACCAGTTCCAAGAAGGCGTCTCTTCCTTTGACATACATGATAGAGCCGCCAGGCAGACATGTTGCTTGAGAAGAAAACTAGGTTGCTGGTAAGTGACTATATGCAGTATAGCTGTACCTGGCGTTATTTTTTGTTGTTGACAACTTAGCCTTCAGATATTCCCAGGCTTCATTTCTGGAAGTTTTATCTCACCTCCTAACTGATTTTTATGCTATAGGCTGGGCTCTATGAATTGGATTTCTGTCAACGCCTTCCGTGAGAAATATTGCACCGATCTACCAAGTAATTTGGCTTATAGGCTGTGAATTCAACCCTTTGTGTCATATGTTACGCACCAGTAAACATTCATTTGGTATGTCTGTCAGGTCTTGGTGCGCCACGCATCATGCAGAATTTGCAGTCCTTTGCAAGTGCCATGAGCCGCAGGCTGCTCCGTGAAGCTGGCAATCTGCCTGCTCTTCAAGGAAATGACTTCGCAAGCTCAAAAGAAATCCAGAGACCTCTTGATGTTCTATCTCAAGGGAGTGGTTCATTTTCTGCATTCCCAAAATCAGACGGACCTTTGCTTCCAGAATCTGCTGAGAATGGTAATGCTGCAACATTGAAGCAGATACCTACAGCAGTGGCCCAATCAGCTGACAAAGAGTCATCTGGTGCAAAGTACAGCAATTGGATTTATGTGCTCATATTTCCAGCTGCAATATTGCTCATTGTTGTGCCGATTTTGGTCTGCCGGAAGCGAGGGCATGCCTCAATGGGCCCCTGGAGAACAGGACTGAGTGGGCAACTTCAAAAGGCATTTGTAACAGGTAAACAGTGGGTAAACACTATTATTATGCTATCTCATGACTGAAACTTGGGAAATACATGCAAGTTACCAAACTGTAGCAAAATCATTTATTTTTATTTCGCATGCATAGCTTGAAAAAAATTCAAGAACCTGTGGGTCTTCTGTGGTTCAGTATTTGAGATGTGCTAGATTTTCTTACCTGTAATTGGCACATTATCAATCCAGGAACTTGTGATTCAGTTATATTTGTTTATATACCATAGCCCCAGAGGCCCAGCCCCCAGGTAATGCAGTTTAACATTGTGTAGCTTAATTCTTGCATTTCAGGTGTTCCAAAGCTAAACAGACCAGAACTCGAAGCAGCTTGCGAGGATTTCAGTAACATCCTTAACACTTACCCTACATGTACTGTGTTCAAGGGAACATTATCTAGTGGCGTTGAGATCTGTGTTGTCTCCACTTCCATTTCATCGATCAAAGACTGGCCCAAGAGTACAGAAACCTTCTTCAGAAAAAAGGTTTATGACTCAGAACATCTTCTTGTAGCCAGCATCAAGAAGTCACAAGTCGTAAAAAAATTCAACTATAGTACTTTTCCTAATCACCCCATTCCCTTGTGTAGATAGATACACTGTCAAGAGTCAACCACAAGAACTTTGTCAATCTCCTCGGATATTGCATAGAAAATCGACCCTTCATGAGGATGATGGTGTTCGAGCATGCTCCAAATGGAACTCTATCTGATCATCTTCATGGTAAGAAAGAAATTTAACTTACACGTTACCTCCTTGCGCATAAGCTATAATGTATATATGCGCCTGCAAACTGAACTACTAGCCCTGCAGTCAAGGTGTATGAGCATCTGGACTGGGCTGCGAGGATGAGGATCATCATGGGCATGGCGTACTGCCTCCAGTACATGCACCATGAACTTGAACCACCCGTGGCGGTAAACGATATGCGCTCTGACACAATCTTTTTGACAGATGACTATGCTGCCAAGGTAAGCTACCCATTTGAGGGAAGTCAGTTTTTGTCTTCTGAGACTGGGAGTTCAGCTGAGGCATGGTTCACTAACCAGCTAAAATGCTACTACATCGTCACAAAACCATGGATTGAGTGAGATGAACATTGATTTTGCAGATTGCTGATGTTGGCTTGTGGGAAGAACTCGTGGACAAAGCGAAAGCTGGAAAGGGGGAAGGCAGTAGCCGCTCTGCATCTCCTCCCGATCTCTCGGGCAGCGTCTTCTGCTTTGGCGCGCTTCTCATCGAGATCATATCTGGGAAGCTTCCTGAATCAAACGACCCTGACTGTATCTGCATCTGGGTATACACGCCGAACTTGCATAATCTCTCGTTTCCGACACACTGCATTGGTAACAAGCGTGATCTTTTTTTCCTTTTCCTACTGTGCAGGCTGAAGAGCATCTCAGAGCCAAGAGCTACAGCACGCTCGTCGACACGTCGCTCCAGGATCACCAGGCCAACGAGCTCGAGGCCATCTGCGAGGTGATCCAGGAGTGCACGGACCCTGACCCGAAGCGGAGGCCGGAAATGAGAGACGTAACGGGCAAACTGAAGGCCGTCCTTGCCATCACGCCGGAGGGGGCAGGGCCTCGGCTCTC
Source organism: Avena eriantha (assembly GCA_910589775.1). Lineage (NCBI taxonomy): Eukaryota > Viridiplantae > Streptophyta > Magnoliopsida > Poales > Poaceae > Avena > Avena eriantha. The sequence goes on along the minus strand of OU342742.1, from coordinate 197,035,136 downwards.
TCCTCTCTGGTGGGCGGAGCTCGAGTTACTGTCCATGAAGTCGAACTAGTAGGACGCTGCATCATGTGTACTCCATTTGGTTGGGTGGGCACCAACTCGTGTTGTGTTGTGTAACATCCCTCTTGATCCTATACGAACAGTTTCACTGTAAACCTTAGCTGGATGTTGTGATCACCCATGCACGGAAAAAATGTTGTAAATAGCAGTGTGATGCAACTTAATGTACATGTTGATCTTTACTCATGAAGGGAATACCATGCCATGTACAGTACTATCCAGTATATTTATCTATTACTTTTACTGGTGCAAAAAATATTCAGAGTTCTATAGTTTCTGAATATGGCAACTGATTCAGTAGAAAATTGGTTCAGGTTTTCCATGACAAGTAATCTACTTCAAAGATGTTGTTTTCTTGCCTGTCTCTGTAGCTCCATGAAACAGTGCACCAATTATTCAGAAGCTACTCACCCAATCAATCACTCCTGTTAGGGTTTCTCCTGTCCACGAGCACCTTACAAATTATGGAATACTAGGTGTTAAGGTTTAGCCTACGTTGCGGAGAAGATCAGACATGCGACACGCGGCACGACCGTGACCTGCACCTGTACCAAACTGAATATTCATCCATGGCAGAATCACAAATTGATTGAAGAAATTGTGTGTGGTTGACACGTGGACCGAGCAGGCTAACACTTGCACATGTGCCAGTCACATGCCCGGCCATGGACCAGGTGCGTTTCGTCCACGGCTGAATAGTCACGTGTTGTTGACAAAGACGCTGCACGGACCGGCCGAAACTTCCATGGAGAAGAACCGGCCACGGAAAGGTTACTGACTGAATTAGTAAAAATCTGAACTAGACATGGTGAATGCTGTACTTTCTGTAACGAGCCAATAAAATTGCAGATCAAAGCAAAGGTTTCTTCCACACACAAAAAACACAGAGAAAGGCAGGCTGGTATCAGTTGCATCCAGATGGGGCGAGATTTGGAGCAACTAGGGCCAAACCAACCCAGAAACATATGCTGATCACATGCACCTTCCACTCCCAGAAACTGTTGGTTATAGAAAACCTAACTGCTTGTTGTAGCGATAAGAAACATCTACCGTGATGACCACATGCAAGCTCACAGATAAGTGGCTCCCAGGACAACACCTCGCCAGTTTCATCTTGTTATAGAAGCCAACCGTGGATGCCACTCATTAATGTTCACATAATGCAAAAGCAGTTCCCAATTCACAATCATGAAAGACAAATGTAATAATTGCCTAGAGAAGGCTACTAGGCTATGGTGAATTGGTGAAACGGGTCTGGGTTCCGAACAGGCCAGTGATCCTACAAATAGCATCAGAAACCACAGCCATCCAACACACAGTGCCTGGCTTATTTTTAGGTAGCCTGTTCCAACTCCAGAGGAAGGGTTGAAGTCCTAGCCTCATGTCAAGAGGAAAGCTCTAACCACCGTACACTATTTCTCTCTCCTTCTTCCTCGCCCTCCTCCTTGGAGGATCCAAGCAGGCCGGCCGTGTCTTTGGTTCCCCCCAATCGCAGCGCTCTCTCGCCCTTCACCTCTCCTCCCTCAGGGGAGGGAGGAACAGAGGCACGAAGTGGCGCAGAGTAGACGCCTGTGAAAACATTTCCCTCCAGTTGCTGCTGCTGCGCTGAAGAATTTGAGCAGGATGGAGAAGAAGGCCACCATCCTCATGAACCGGTACGAGCTCGGCCGCATGCTCGGGCAAGGCACCTTCGCCAAGGTGTACCATGCGCGGAACCTTGCGACCAACCAGAGCGTCGCCATCAAGGTCATTGACAAGGAGAAGGTGCTGCGTGTTGGCATGATCGAGCAGATCAAGCGGGAGATCTCCATCATGCGCCTTGTTCGCCACCCCAATGTCGTCCAGCTGCACGAGGTCATGGCCAGCAAGAGCAAGATATACTTCGCAATGGAGTACGTCCGGGGCGGCGAGCTCTTTGGCAGGGTGGCCAGGGGCCGGCTCAAGGAAGATCCTGCGAGGAAGTACTTTCAACAGTTGATTGGGGCTGTGGACTTCTGCCACAGCCGTGGTGTCTATCACCGCGACCTCAAGCCGGAGAACCTCCTGGTGGATGAGCACGGAAACCTCAAGGTGTCCGACTTTGGGCTGAGTGCCCTCAAGGAGTGCCAGAAGCAAGACGGGCTGCTGCACACGACATGCGGCACACCAGCATATGTTGCACCGGAGATAATCAACAAGAAGGGCTATGATGGAGAAAAGGCAGACATATGGTCTTGTGGTGTCATTCTTTTTGTTCTGCTTGCTGGCTATCTTCCATTCCAAGACTCAAATTTGATGGAGATGTACCGGAAGATCAGCAGAGGCGATGTCAGGTATCCACAGTGGTTCACTTCTGATGCCCGGAAGATTCTATCCAGGCTGCTCGATCCAAATCCAAACACTAGGATCACCATGGATAAGCTGATCGAGCACCCGTGGTTCAAGAAAGGGTACAAACCAGCAGTGACGCTGGGCCATCCACATAGCTCCAACAGCCTCAGGGATGTCCAGGCTGCTTTCAGCACTGACCACAAGATAGAAGAACCAGATAGCCCTTTGAAGCCAGTGAGCTTGAATGCGTTTGACATCATCTCCCTCTCCAAAGGATTTGATCTTTCAGGCTTATTTGAGAAGGACCAAGAGCAGAAGGCAAACTCGCGGTTCATGACCCAAAAACCGGCGTCAGCAATAGTGTCAAAGCTGGAGCAGATAGCTGAGAATGAGAGCTTCAAGGTGAAGATGCAGGACGGACTAGTGAAGCTGCAGGGATCCAAAGAAGGGAGAAAGGGGCAGCTTGCGATCGATGCAGAGATCTTTGAAGTGACACCATCCTGCTATGTTGTTGAGGTGAAGAAGACGGCAGGGGACACATTGGAGTATGAAAGGTTCTGCAAAAAGGACCTAAGACCTTCACTCAAGGACATCTGCTGGAGCGCGCAGGCGGAGGAAAAGCTTCCACCACTACCAGAGTCATCTCCTCAAACTCCGGCCTCTAAGTCGATCAAAAGAAATGCCGTTTAAGTGCAACCTCATCCGAGATGCAATAACAATCCATTCTCCTCTCTTTTTACCTCTTTCACAAAGAGCCAAGACTTTGCTCACTTGGGCACCAAGCTTTAGGGCTCTTTGTTCATCTTTTTTGCAGTTTCCCCTTTTAGTAGCAATTGCTGAACATGGATGTCCTGTTCTTTTCACCAACAGAAGCACAGAAAATAACAATGACATCCTTTCACCGCTGCTCAAGGACAAGCATTATCATCGCCTGCGGAAAACTTCATTTAGGAAACCATAAACATTATAGGGTAACAAAATCCACTAATAAATGGATAAAATAAATGAAATGCTAACTGCCGCAGCAAAAGATGACAAAACAAAGGATGAGTAAGTAGTTTTGAATCAAATAATAATATGATAGATCACTGTGGCAGACAACACATAACACATCCCTCAGCTGCGTCATATTTCCTGTATTTTATCTTGTGGCTTGAGCACAACTTATTTGGTATGATGTTCTAAGTAAAATACAGATACACAAGACCAATATTCTGGTGTAGGAAAAAATATTCTAAATTGCTCGAAAATTATTCATCTATGTGCATGTCGGAATTTAGTACAGCAAAAATAAATAACTGAACCAAGAAAAGTATAATCTGTTGAGATATATAGCTTCGTATCAAGTTGCGCGTACAAAGTAACGTCTTCAAGTTGATCCCATAAACCGCACACACCACACCACCACAAATGAATGTTTCTTGTGATCTTGTCAAACAATTTAGATTAACACATTTTCAGCAGAAACAAGACACAATCAACTTACTGATAAGCATAATCATGTGAAATTTGGAAGGTGACAACAACAGGAATCAAAGAAGAAGAAAGCTTTGTCTTATCGTCTATACATGGAAAATATGAATTATACGTTTGACGACACTTTCGTTCTAATTGACGAACCAGTTGACACAACTAACAACTGACCTCGACATTAATTCTCAACCTGCGTAGTTACATAGATCTTGTGCCCATACTTCTTGGCTATTATTTTATTTGCAACAGATCTAAACCATGAAATGATCTTAAATCAAACTTGTCAGACACGATTGCATTTGAGAAGTCTATGAGTTTCAAGACTTCAAGTAGACAACCTACTCAAACTGCAGTTGTAGTAACAATTATTTTAACCATACAAGAAAAAAATCCACAGCAGTCACATCTCTCATGATCACTGGTATAGTGGTTTCCCAGGACCTCTGGAGGGGATCCTACATGATATACGCAAACATTTCACAACCCAAACATCGTCAAGAAGAGTTTCCCCCTTCACTGTTAAATTCACCCTAGCTGACTATGGTTCCCCAGTTAGCACACTGAATCCGAAACATCGAACAGAGCAGCATGGAAAGCTGTCCACATAGAACTAATAACAGGTAAAGAAAAGTGTAATATTATTCTTCATCAGATAGCAATTGAGTAGGGAATTCAAGCTCGTAGCATACACGATTTACACATGGGAATGAAGGGATGCTTATTGCTTCCTGTCAGTCACAATACATAAGTATAACAAAATAAGTGATACTATTTCCTCCCTTTCGCGAGTGACAAGCAACATTGCAAGAACCCTAACCAGCAAAGACGGGGCCTCCTCCGAGGTCAGGGCTTCGCGGCCGCAATTGTGCTCGTCGGAGACGCGTCGGCTGCAACCCCCACGGTGGTGGAGGAAGAGGCGGCGGCGATGGCTGCTGCTTCTGCCGCGGCGGCCGCCTCCTGCTTGCGCTCGTAATCGAGATACATGTTGATGGCCTTGGTGCAGATCACTGGGGAGATAGAGGAGTTAAGCCCCGTTGTTGAAAGCATATGAGTACAGGAACGTCAATGGAGAGAGAGCAGGAGCGCACCTCCGGCACCGATGAAGGAGAAGAAGCGGAGGACCGTGGTGGAGGCTTCGCCGGCGGCGGCCATGGTGGCTGGGCTGGCGGCGAGGGGAGGCGCTTGGACTGGGCTACGTTTTCCAGGCTTCGTTTCTCGGTTTCACTTTCGGGCTATGTATTCAAGATACACAAGCGTGGGCCACGATTTGTTGTGGGCTTAGTAAGTAGGAGCACGGGCTACATGGATGTGATTGGGTTTTCCATGTCATTGGTTCTTAACAAAAAGAAAAACAATCTTCTAAAAAAACATGAGGCAACACAAAATAACATGGGCAGCGCTAGGCGTCCCCCGGACGACGGGGGTTTCCCATCGTCCTCCTCCACTGCGCGCCACGTGTCCTCAAAAATACCCCAAAATCCCGGTTTTGCTGCAGAACTTTCCTTTTTGCTACAAATGTTCCCGGTTTTGCTTCCGAAGCAAAAAACGGTTCGTTCCAGAATAGAACGTCTCGCTGGAGACCTCGTCGGAGACCATGCAGCAAAAAAATTATACTAATGTAGCAAAACGGACTTCGCCGGAAACATCGTCGGAAAAAAACTCGTCGGTGACTCTCGCCGGAGACCTTGTAGCAAAAAGTTGACACTGTTGTAGCAAAACCACAGTACAGTTGTAGCAAAAAAGTTCTTCTAATGTAGCAAAAAAAATATGCCAAAGTAGCAAAAAAATTACACTATTATAGCAAAATTGGAAAACAATTGTAGCGAAAAATTTGTACAAATGGAGCAATAATCGATATCGCTAGAGCTGACTTCACCGGAGACAACGTCGGGATTCATCTGGGACCTCGTAGAAAAAGATTTGTGCAGTTGTAGCGGAACCACAAAACATTTATAGCAAAAAATATTTGCGAATGTAGCAAAACCGATTCACACATAAATCATAGTACCACTCTGGGAATAGCGAAAGCAGCGAAACAAATAAGACTATGTAGCTAAGAATATACACTAATGTAGCAAAAAATATATAAACGGAAAAAATCTACTGCCGTAACAAAGGGCTAGCAGAGAACCGTCTCCGGCTGGGGTGCACTAGGAGGAGGCCGGCCATGGCTGCAGGGAGACAAGCAGAGGTGTGGGCGCCGACAGCATCCGGCGGAGACCTAGCGGAGAACGAGATCAGGCGTTGGCGAGCCCTCTGCTGCGGTGCTCACAAGGGAGAGATTGGCGAGAGGGCGATCCAGTAGGTCGCATGGTCGAGGTCCGCGAGCGCCGAGGCACTGGGCTACCCAGTGGAGGTCGGCGGCGGCCGCGAGCATAGGGCAGCGCGGTGGAGGTCGATGATGGCCGCGGGTCGTTGGGGGCATGCCGGTGCGGATATGCAGCCTTGCAGGTACATTGTCCCCGGCCTACCGGCGAGAGATCAGATGTGGCGGCGCTTGGTGGGAGTAGAAGGGAAGCAGGGGCGCGGCCGGGGTTCCGTTCGGACGGCGGTTCGAAGTTAGAGGATGGGGCAGACACGGGGCAGGGGTCGCCGGCGGGGATCCGGTACGGCGGTGGGTGGCTGGTCCGGCGGTGGCGGCTGCTTCCCTCGGGTGGAAGCAGTGTCGCAGGCGGCCGTGTATGTAGGCGGTCTCGGAAGGAGAGGTGCTGTCGGCATGCACCTCACGCTAGCGGTAGCGACCCGGGGGATCGATTGGTTCGATCCCCCGGGTGATAGGTATCATTTCCCAAATAACATGGGGCAGTGCATATAAAGAAAAAAAATGTTGCACCACGACCTAAAAAACTATATTCCCCAGGAAAAAAACCCTCCGGTTTCTTTGCCTCGAGCGATCTATCATGTGCTAAGAGGCGATGAAACTCGGGATCAACATTTTTGTGCATAGATTAGATATGCTACAAGTTAGACTTTTGCTCTTAGAGGTGGCAATTTGGGCCTCCGGAGGTTGAGGCAACCTCGTGCAGAATCTTAGAGCATCTCTAGCTATCGGCGTCTCTAAGCCCTTTTTTGGTGCTAAATAGCATCGTTTGGGTGTGGGGGGGAGGGGGGTTCATGCTAAATTTCGGGGGGGGGGGGGGTTCCATGTGATTGGTTCTTAACAAAAAGAAAAACAATCTTCTAAAAAAACATGAGGCAACACAAAATAACATGGGGCAAAGCATTAAAGAAAAAACTGTTGCAGCACGACATAAAAAACTAGATTTCCGGGGAAAAACCCTCCTGTTTCACCCTTTGCCTCGAGCGATCTATCATGTGCTAAGAGGCGATGAAACTCAGGATCAACATTTTTGTGCATAGATTAGATATGCTACAAGTTAGACTTTTGCCCTTAGCGGCGGCAATTTGGGCCTCCGGAGGTTGAGGCAACCTCGTGCAGAATCTTAGAGCATCTCCAGCCATCGGCGCCTCTAAGCCCTTTTCTATTGCTAAATAGCGTCATTTGGGGGAGGGTGATGCTAAATTTTGGGGGAGGGGTGGTCCCAACCGTTCCCCATATTCGCCCCCACAACTGGCGACTTCAGTGCAAAAAAATGATCCAAAGGTCACACAACATATTTTTATCACATAGTTCGATATAGAAATCAATGCAAAGCAAATAGTTCAACAAAGCAAGCTCATATTTTAACAAGTTTTGAAACATAAATTAAAACACATCAAACTAGGTGTTGCCTATGCACCTCCACAGGTGCTCCACCAGATCCTGCTATAGTTGTTGATGCATACGTGGATATCGGATCTCCTAGGGCATAGTAAGGAAAGCAGTCCATGGTGCTTGCACCTCGTGATCAACAACTGCAAGAGGACTCTGTCTGAAATATAGTTCAGTCTCAAACACCGGCTCATCCCGCTCACTCTTAATAATCATGTTGTGGAACATCACACGTGCATTTATCTCCTCCCACGTCTGAGATTTTGATCATGTCAGAGCGAGGGACCAGACAACAGCAAATCGAGTTTGGAGCACACCAAACACCCACTCGACATCCTTCCGACAAGCTTCTTGCTCTTTGAAAAAGTTGAAATTCTTGTTCACGACAGGGTTTGAGATAGTCTTCACAAATATTGGCCATCTTGGATAGATGCCATCTATTGGGTAGTATACCCTGTTGTAATGGTGCCCAATAATCACATAGTCCACCCGGGAAGCATGACCTTCAACAAGCTTGACAAAGATATTTGAGCACTGTAGTATATTGATGTCATTGTGTGATCCTGCCATACCGAAGAAGACATGCCAAATCCAGAGATCCTGATCAACCACTGCCTCAAGTATCACACTTCAAGCTACTTTGTGGCATTTGTACATTCTCTGCCAAGCAAATGGGCAGTTATTCCATGCCCAATGCATGCAGTCAATACTTTCAAGCATTCCAAAAATCCTCTTTCTTCATTCTGTGCTAGGAGCAGTGTCTTCAGCATTGGGTGATCTCAAGAACGTTGTCACAAACACTTCCACCACTGCACTGCAGAACCTATACATGCACTCAATAGCGCTAGACTCGGTGATGCGTAGATAGTCATATTGTGTATCAACATGAGTTCCATATACAAGCAACCTTATAGCAGCAGTCCACTTCTGGAGTGAGGAAAATCCTACTATGTTAGTGCATTACTTCTTACATTTGAAGTAGGCGTCCTGGATGGCATGCACAATCTTGATAAAGAGCTTCATGCCCATCATGAAACAACGCCGAAATACCGTCTCGCAGTGCAGCGGATCATGGACGAATTAGTCGGCGTACAACATATAGTGGCCCTCCATCCGTTGCTTAGATTGCTCTTGCGTCAACCTAGCACCAAGCCACGACTTTGCATTTCACGCGTACAGGTCGGCCAGACATGCGAGGGTCTTCAAGTGTTCTTCATCATTGGCGGTTGCGTCAGACTCCTCTTCCATCAGTGCGGCGAACATCTCCTTGTCGTCGGAGTCCATTGTCGAACATGAAAACTGACGAACACCTCGCGAGCGTGGTGGGCGCGAAGCTGCCTCTGGGACGCCGAAACAGAGCGAAAACTCGGCCAATAGGAAGGTGGAGGTTGGTGCGATGAAGAGCGCCTCTTTTAGTGGCATTTTTGCGGCCGAGGGCAGAGGGTTGGTGCTGGCGACACATAGCGTCAAGGGGGAGTAGCTCTGCGTCGTGCGGGAAGGCGAATACTGGTGGAGGAAAATGTGTTGTCTTGCCGACAAAGCTGGCCCACTCGCCTATTCCCTTCCATCGGTATCCCCAATTGCCCCCAGTGTGTCGGGTTTGGCCTAGAACGCTGGATGAATTGTTGGCCAAATCCGAAGGAAATCGAAGTCCTAGGGGGCGACTGGGAGAAAAACCTTCCGCTGACGAGAAAAAAGCGGCCCTAGGGGTGCTTGGACGATTGGAGATGCCCTTAGAGCAGCCACAACGCTGTGCTTAAAAGGCAATGCCAGGATCAGAATCCTGCTGTATCAATAGTTCTGGCCTTAGAATCCCGGGCGCCTAGTGCAAAACATGTCGTCTGATGCTAGTACTTGCCTTTCCCTTTGCCATGAAGATGTCGGGAGCCATAATTAGCGCCCCAATTAATTAATTTTTGCTTCCTAAGCGCCTAACTAAGCGTCACCGCATTTTGGCTGCTCTTAGCCTCATCATGTTCTTTTCTTAAAAAGAAAAAGGGAACGCTTCATCCTGTTCTGGATAGGGCTATTTTTTTAAAATAATATGTTTTTAAATAATTTTTACGAATAATACACGAATTGAAAGATTTGCAATTCTAGCGTGGTGTCGGCAGTTGAATAGTCGACCAGTCCTTATCGACTTTTGTATAGCCGACTATGTTGAGAATATGCCCTAGAGGCAATCATGTTTGATGTCATTCCCAATGTATTCATAAAGTTATTGTCCATGTATGAACTACTAATATATATCACTGAATATGTGATTCGATTGTGGAACTATATATTCATGTTGTTCATACTAGTTGTCCTTGGTCGTTGAGGTTGTGCTGGACACACAACTTAGACTAATGTGAAAGTCGGCTTGATGACTCGCTTCCACTTGTCATGGGCATGGAGATGTTATTCCGACTTACACTGATTCAGCTAAAGAGTTTAGCGAATCAGACTAACCCACAGTTGAGATGCAACAATCATGTTGTCATTTGTATTTTCAAGCAATGGAATCCTTCGACCAGAGGTGATCGTATGATCCGAGTTGTGGATCGCCAGCTTAGGTCCTATCAAACGCTGTTCCATAAATGGACAGTTATAAAGGTAGGGTTCGGGTTGGTTGTGAAGCAAGCTACGTGACGTGGATTACCAAGATGGAATTTACCCCTCCGTAAGAGAGATATTCTCTGGGCCCTCTCGTGTGATATGATTCGGAAGCATGGCCATGCGTGACTTTGTTAAGTGTTAACCAAAGAGTCAGACTAAGTGTTAGTCCAGTGAATCGCATGTCACGGAAGGAGAAGAGAGAGTCAAGCTATTAAAGGGATGACAACAACTCGTCTATAGCTTGACAAGATATATCGTGAGGCAAAGGGACTTGGACGAAAGTCACATTGAGAAAGATTTGTCTTCTGACTTTACGGGGCTTGGGAGTTGGCACGTCTTGCTAGAGGCCGCTACCAACTATCGACCCGGAGTGGTGACTCGTGTCGTGTCCAGGTGTACGTGAACCTACAGGATCACACACTTAAGGGAAATGAGCCCATGTGGATTCAGTCCATGTGGAGATTGGGGTACAGCCTAGATGGGCCTCAAGCGTTGAGCCCAGCTAGGAGTGTATATAAATGGAGTGACAAGGGATTGTCGCTGACCTAGCCGTCACTTTCTCCACTCCCATTTCAGGCTAGACGGGATCTAGCAGTCATCTGCCTGGAGCTTCCTTCCTGTACGTGTGGATATCGATGGAGGCGTTGCACATGCGGCGCTGGAGCAAGGAGGTCCGTGGGGATCTGAGCGTGCTGTATGGGGATCGTTCGGTATGGATAAACTGACGCGCTTCATCAACAATCCGCACCTGCACGTCTAGTGGTAAATCTCGTGGCCTATTACCTGAGCTGGATCTTGGGAGTACCGCGTAGGGTAAAAAGTTTTGTTTATCTCTGCGTGGTCCAACAGACTAGTCCGTGTGTGCTTTTAAAAAGCTGATTAGTCCCTATCCGTTTTTGAAAAGCTGACAGTTTATAGGGACAATGTGAAAAATAGTGAGACTAGTCAGCTTTTTAAAAACAGACATGGACTAGTCAGCTTTTAAAAGCAGACAGGGACTAGTCGCCTAGATAGGCATCACAATTGATATTGAAACCCAACATATTTTGTTTTTTTTCATGTTTTTTTTTCTATGTCAATTTTGCCGGGAAGCTTGTCAATCGTCGTAAGAGGGGTGTGGGCCCCTCCATAGTGATTTCAACAATTTTGGTAACACTGTTTTAAAAAAAACAATTTTGGTAACACCATTTATGGTTAGTGGCCCGTGCTGTTTCAAACCTGCCTATTGACGTCTCTGAAGTGGAGGCCTGGGAGAACATCAAGATATGAAAGGCATACACGAACACGCTAGAGAACTTTGACGTAACCTTTGTTTTATCAGTAGTGTTTGTTTAGTGTATTTAATACATCTACTATATAGTACCCATCTGTTCTACAATATAAGTATTTTTAGCAAGTTAAAATAGCTTGCTATGAAAGCTTATACATGAGACGGAGGAAGCATTTAGTAAGCACCTTTTCCTAACAACAACTTATACTTTTTTTGTTGTACTCTCTCCGACCCAAATTAGGTGTCAAATTTGTCAAGATACAGATATATCTAATACTAAATCATCACTAGATACAATCGAATCTAATAAAATCTAAATCAGTTAATTTTTGTCGGAGAAAGTATTAAATTTTGGTGATGATTTTTTTGGCGAATATTTGCAAAAATAAATTGTATGGTGAAGGTAGCATAAGTATAACTTGTGCTTGCTTGAGGTCTGAGTGTTGCGGGCTTTCCAAGGTTGGCCGTTGGTTAAATACAATCAGGCCTTTTTCAATGGGGTGTATCTTAGCACGTTTTCATAGGTGCTATTCAAACTTAAAAAACCACTATGACAATGGGGTGTATTTTAGATGGTGTTTCTTAGAGATGTTGTATTTAATGATTTTGTGCTCATGCATGTGTGTGATTGGACTAGCCATGTTCTTTGCCTATGGTAGCGTGCAAGTGATGTATCTTAGCTAAGATACAAACACCATCTCTCTCTTCATTAAGTGACATGCCACATAAGCAAAATACCTATGATACCGTGCTAAGAAACGCCCATTATGAAAGGCCTCACACGATCTATGTTTACTATGCTACATAATTTCATATTCAATTAGATACAGATTTGTAGAAAAAAAGGAGAAACTGTAGTTGTGGAAAAAAATATACAGTGTCTGTTACTTTTGTGGCGTTATACATTATTGTTCACATGACATGGTACTACTACTAACTAGTAAGATGGAATTTATTTATACTCCCTCCGTCCCAAAATAAGTGATGCGGGTTTGTCTAGATTCAGATGTATCTAGACACGTTTTAGTATATAGATACATGCAAATCTAGACAAACTCAAGTCACTTATTTTGGGACGGAAAGAGTATTTATTTTAATTGTAAGACAAATATGCACTTGAAATTTCGCAACATTATCGTATAGCGTGAATCCACTCTACTCGTCGCGCTACTAACTTGTTTATGAAGGCAAGTGCAAACATGGTGTTAAACGAATGCATGTCCACGCGGATCAGGTGATTTAAGAGCACACGATAGCGCTCAAGTCGCACGAACCACACTAGATACGTGATGAGCAGGCGGCGGCGATACACAAAAGCCATCTAGGGTTTCCGTCTCACGGGTGACGCCGCCCGTCCGTTCCTTCCGGTGTTCAGGTCTTGTAGGTGTAGCGGACAATGGCCTCTTGATAGTGGGAGGTTTTCTATTTGTTTTTCGGCGTCTTCTTCGGAATATTGAAGATGCGGCTATGTCCCCAAGTCAGAATAAGGTGCTGCCCGCTCTATCCTCGTTTGGTTGGTGCATCTATCGTCGGCAGAGCGCGTGACGTCGTGTGCCGGCGGATCTCACAGGATCCGGTCCGTTTTGTATTCGTTGGTGTATTTTATGGTCAATCTCTGCCGATCTACAGTTATCATCAATGACGATGGTTGTTGCTCTGGTGCGCTGGTCCTTCGTGGTCTTAGCTCGACGGTTTTCCGTCTGTCTGTTACAACAAGTTCTACTACGACAAACTTTGCCCGGCTCCGATGATGGAGGGACGAGGACCGTGGCGAGCCTTCGGTAGTTGTCGCTAGGTGATCAAAGACCTATTTGTATTTTTTTACTTTTGGATCTATTTATAATGGTTTTGATGATTTTTAATAGATCGGTAGAATTTCAAAGCAAAAAATACGTTATGTGTTTAGAGAAAAAACTTTTGAAGTTAACCTGCTTACGTGCATAACTTGTTGCTACGATCTCTATCAATAACAGCTAAACTATCACGCTATGATTAGCCCACGTAGGCCACCACAGGACATCGGTCGGTCCTCCCGGGCCCCACCAACACCTACTCCCTTCGCTTTAAAATATAAGATGTTTTACCTTTGTAAAAAGAGTGTATCTAGACCTCTTTTAGGTGTAGGTTCACTCTAAATCTAGATAAATCTACACACTAAAAAAGATCTAGATATACTTTATTAAAAAGGTAAAACATCTTGTATTGTAAAACGGAGGGAGTACTTTCTAAGTAATGCTGGCCGCAGACCGCCAAACCATAGATCCAAGAAACGAGTCAACGAATCATCTGATCTGCGTATCCACCTCTTCGAATCCGTCTGGAGCTGAGAACCTTACCAGCGACGATCTGTAGACTAGTGACACGCACCCTAATCCACCGTATAAAAACGCAACGAGCACGTGAGCTGTCCTATTTTAGGTCTCGCACCGTACGTAGGACGATTTAATTAAGCTTAACCTAAATTAATTTAAACTCCTTGATCTGGTAACTTTTTTTTTTTGAAGTAACCTTGATCTGGTAACTGTGCAGAAGGGACGTTCAGTGTCGTATGTTGTGCTTGGCATCTCCACCAACGGTCCCAATATAGTCTTATTAAAGCTTTCGACATGAAATAGCCACACATCAGTAAGTTGTCGGCTCAAACAGCAGTTCAATAATTTGGCCGGCACTCCCATGCCGCCCCAATCCACACGGACCGGCGTTAGGACCGCCGATGCCATGTTGGATTCTATGGCCCAACCTTCCTTGGCAGCGGCAGAACTAGGAAGAACTGTATCTCCCCTAAAATCTCACTCTCACTTTCCCGGCTGTTCCATTCTCCCGCTCGCCACTCTAATTTTCACATGCCCACCCTTCACTCTGCTTCCCGCGTTCCACTCCTCACCGTCCCAACCGTTGCGATGCCTATGGTGTCGGCTACCGGAAAGTCACGCAAGAAGATGGTAACATTCTAGCCAGAGGGGATGTCGCACGACAAGTGGGCCAATGAACTAGCGTGACGAAGGATTGTCATAGTAGACCACAAGGCCTGCCACAAAGTGAGGGACGTCGCCAAGGACGCAATGTCGGTTGCGGCGTCGTACGGCTACGGCGGCCGCGACGAAGCATTTCGTCGCGCATCATGGCGAAGGAGGAGGTGGCTACACCAAAGGAACTAAAGGTAGCACCACCATCAGCTCTTCAAGGAGCATGCCCCCCTATTCGCCGTCCTACTTCAATGAGAGCTTTGAGACGATGCCAAGCTCGCAATCCTTGTTTTCCTCCCCCCAAGATTGGCGAAAGAGACCACGCTGTCGACCCCAACACCGTGTTCTCGCCCGTCACTATTGACGCTCGACCTCTCAGCCAAGGCAGGGGTGTGGTCTCGCCGTCGACCTCAACCATGCCTACTCTGACTTGCTGGTAATGCATAGGAGGGTGCTCTTCGCCGATGACAATGGCATCCCAGGCGGCTGCAGACTGTTCGGTGACGGTAATATCGACGCCCGTCAAGTGTGTGAGTATACGCCGCGCAACATTGACATCCACCACTTATAATGTGCATAGTTAGAATTTGCGGCTAATGGGGGTGGCCTGGTCATTCTGTGCATATGCCATCTTGACCGCATGCTCATGGGGGTGGTCGTGACGGCCATGCCGTCGAGGATGTTGCCGATACACAAGATGATGATGGGGATGAAGAAGAGGATATCGTCAAGTTGCTTGATGTTGATACCGGTGCCTCCACAACCGGCAAGAAGAGGAGGAATGATACTCGAGGCCCGAAGTGGAAGTCGCTGGAGGATGAGTGTCTTTGTGATGCTTGGAAGCCCGTGATCTTTGATCGTGTTACCGAAGCAACCCAAACATCCATTAAATACTAAAAGAGGATCTTTGATCAATTCAATGAAAGAAAACACATTCATGAGTGTGCGACCATCCAAATGATCGGCAACGATTCGGGTATATTACATAGGTGGAGTATTATCAAAGAGGCTTGCAACAAATTCTAGAGAAATCTTGAGGCCATCCGCAAGAGCAATGATACTGGCAAGAATTTTCAAAATCAAGTGACATGCTACACTATTCTATTTGAGACATGCTTCATATCGGCAAGAACATGCATTAATGTGTGTATTCTTTGATTTTTTTGTTGAAAGGTGTATTCTTTGATTTAGTTGGCCGGTGCACTCAATGTACAAGCATGCAAACGGGAATAAGGGTTTTGCCATCGTGCTTTATTTCACGAAGCTCGAAGTTTGCAAGAAGTGGGATCACATCCGACTCACTCTCAATGAGGGTAAAGCCAATGTAGATGGATGATGCCGTGCACATGTTGTATGTGACTAGTTTTGAACTAAGAGTATTGAACCATAGAGATCCACTATAGTTTGAAAAGACTTATCAGTGACGGGTCAGGAATCAACATCGCCGATGATAGAGGTATTTGTCAGCACTATACAGTCACTACTCACACCTTACTAAGAACGTCTTTAGAATTCATCGGCTGGACAACCAATGTTGACGATCAAACTGATTTTTATCTGTCGATGCTAGATACTCTACCTAACGAGACGTGGCTAACCAGAAATATTCTGGCGCGTCCACATAATCTATGTATGTAGACAGTTCTCCACTAACTGATGACCAAAAACTGCAAGTGGACGTCATCGGTAAGCTCTTGGTGACATGTTTGTATAGCATGTAGCCGTCATTTGTAGTGTTCCTGTGATACGTTGTTTATCAAGGGGATGTTGTTTGTAAATAATCACCGACGATGTTATCTCTACATAGACCGTCATTAGCACCGCTCTTTTCTACACTGATTATCATTATTATATTACCGCTGACAGATGACTATTCAGTATCCTGTCATATATATCTTGTCTCTAACACGCAAATCTAATGTCACGTTGTGATTAATATATCAGTACTGGCGCGTTATATTTTCTAAGATTGCCACTGGTAGTGTCAGTAACAACATGTGACCATACGCCTGTCACTCTGTTTCTTTAACACTAACGTTTATACTTTAACATATGTGTCACTAGTTTTAGATTTCGGAATAAAAATAGATATTTGTAGTAAACGGATATATGTAAAAGCGGTCATTTAATATGTACAGAAAATCACAGAGATCTATAAGTTGTAACATGCAACATATATAATGTTTTCACAAACATTAGTAGCTAAACAAAAATCATATAAAACTTTGCCAGGACACTAAACAAAGATCCTGATCTTTGCTTGGTGTCACAATGTTGCAAGCAAAAACGAAAAAATTAAGATCATGGTAGAGAAAATCAAGGTTCAAAAAATGGTGAAAAGACAAATAGTTAACTGAAAGATCAGATGCATAACAACAACACCTTTTTCAACAAGATAGTCTGCAAAGTGTGATATATAACTGAATAAGAACGAGGTTCATAACAACTAGACAATTGTTAAGAATATAAATATGAAGGCATCATAAAACAAATAGTACTTACAAAATAGATCATTACTGGTGTGATCCATGTATAGTTATGTATGCTCAGATGATACCGGCCGAGATCCGTGAAACAATGTATGATATCAGATCAAGAACCATAAAAGCCTGAACACGGGAAAATGATATGTGTGCTTCCAAATAGGAAAGAACAAACATATATAATGGATACAATCAATTTAATTATAACTATAAATTAACATGAAGTGTGGAGTCAAACAAGCATACATGGCTTTGACTTGAAAGGCAAAGCCCCACATTCGGGCGAGAGCCGTCATTTTTCGGTATGTCGTCATCCGAATAGAAAAGCCCGGTCTCCGCAACGGCCTCCTGGTTGATTATTTTGGCAAAGGATTGATGCACTGTTTAAACTCTTTATTGTGGTCAAATGCATCTTGCTCGATATTCAAACCAATCTTTAGTAAGTCTTCGACTATGAACAACTTGTTCTGCATCTGTACTAAATGTGCCAGATTCCCGTAGAGATAGTAGACTACAGGGATATCTGAAATGTTGTATGCAACATATATTAGTAATACGCTATCGTCGATTTTTCAGAGAGGGGAGAAAATCTGCCAATCAAAAGTAACAAGAGGAAAGGGGAACAATTCAGACACATTTTTTTTGGATGTGATGACATAGTGAAATATTGAAGCGGTCTGTGTACTAAAATTCTTATAGGAAAGAAGGAAATAGGTCAACTAATGTTGGAAACATGTTACTCCATCAAAACCTGGAGAATTTCAGACATAGTGCACACCAAATTGATAACAACATATTTTTTTTCACATGGATACATAAGCTAATATGTGCATGTACTAGTAAGTCAGTACAAAATTTGCTTCTTCTATATTAAGTAAAATCACCTAGATCTGTTTCAAGCAAATATATCACTCAACTAAGAAGGAAGTAAGTATAGGACACAAGACTAGGAACAACTTATGATGTAACATAGGGAACGTGTAGGAAACGCCCCTTCTTATTTCCTAGTGTTGCATTCATGGGGGAATAATAATATATCTACCTACATTTGTGGCAGCGTTCCCCTCCTTCATGTGAAATGAATCAGCCACTGCACACATGCCCACTTTCAACCCATCTAGTCTCCTTGGCTTAGAATAGGGTCCAAATCCTAACCAGTGATGCCCCAATCAAACCTAAATTGAACATCTCGAAGATATCCTTAAACTACAGAGTGAACATCCCACAGAGTCCTCAGTGCGGAAGTGGTAACCCTTTGACACCTTGGCAGTGAACCGTGTGGCATTGCCTTCATCACTCTCTAGGTTTCCGATTTCTTCATGCATCATCTTCATTTCTGAGGGAAGGAGGTTGTACATATGTTCAGGTACCATGCGTTCCTCATGGATATGATGTTTCTGCCATCTAACATCTTTTGGAGCTCCTTTATGAGCTGAATCAAAACAAAGTTTTTTCTCCTTTTTTCTCTTTTCCTTGGTCTTGCCTGAGGGTCCCCGCTTCTTTGAAGTATGTTGCTCTTCCTATACGACCATCTCAACTTTCACACTTAGACTAGAATATTCTTCTAAGGCATTGCTACTTTTTCGAGTGGTTTCAGAGAGCGGCAAGGTATGAGGATGCAGGGGTGGAAGTTCTCGTGGTATGCTAGGTTCCGCAATACAATTAGCACATGATTTTCCACCTTGAGGAAAGCAAGCCTACTTGACTCTTTCCTAGACCACCTCTGCTTGCTATCATTGTCCTCCTTGGTCGATGTTATGTGCTTCTCTAAGCAACCAAAACTAGCAAACGGTTGGTTGATGTTCCGTTGCTCTTACTGCTCAACAATAGTGTTTGTTGGGTAGATGCGTCCATTCTACAAAAAAAAACTAGTTATCATAATGAATTGGTATAATTATTTAACATACTAAAAGGACTATTTAAACTACTATGAAATACTTGATAAAATGATGAGTACAAGATGGATACAAATATATCATTATAACAAGTAAATAATATGCAGATATGAAACTGACTAAATAATGAACTATACGGAAATGGCTCCGACATTCACATATAATAGAAAATTGGGATTTCTATATTCATGCTCTCGGTTCGTTAGTTGTACCCAGTTTTCTCCAGCCGCTTAGTTTTTCCTCACTTTTGCCTATCTCCTTGTACGAAACTCTCACATGGTCTGAAACTCGCCGTCCGTCAGCCTTGTCGTTACGTGCTGACAAGTGGGGCCGCGTTTAGTCGGGTCCCGTAGTGGACCCTCATCGTTACGTGCTGACGAGTAGGGCCGTGTTCTGTCGGGTCCCGTAGTATACCCTTGCCGCTACATGCTGACAAGTGGGGCCGCGTTCAGTCGATTACCGTAGTGGACACCTCTCTCAACTTATCCAGATCAGCATCGGACTCACAGCTTATCCACGTGAGCGTCGAACGCATAGCTTATCCACATGAGCGCCGAACCCATAGCTTACCCAGGTTGGCGCTTCAAGATGGGACCCCGAGCCAGCCCCGCGCCCGTGCCCGTGCCGTTGCTTCATTTTCATATAGTGAAATGTAATGCATATATGAAAATTATACACCTTTGAACTCTTTTAAATCGCACTTAGGACATGATAATGTTGTGCTAATAAAATCCTAATCATTTTTCATTTTCATGGAGTGAAAATATAATGCATAAACTTGCGTATACAAAAATTATACACCTTTGAACTCTTTGAAATCGCATTTAATACGTGATAATGTCATGCTAAGAAAATCTTGAGAGATTATTATTTTCTCCCCCATTTTCGTAGAGTGGAACGTAATGCATAAACTGTTGGGTTTCCAACATAGAAAACAAAAAAATTCCTACGATGAGAACTATACGCCAAGATCTATCTACTAGATACAGAGCAATGGGTGGATATACATCCATGGAGAACTTACCCTCGAAGACAACAGAGTTTTGTTAACAAGTTGGAACTCGTGGATGATGTAGTCGTACGCTTGCCGATCTCAAGATCATGTGGAAGTCCGAGCGCCGCAAATCAGCAGCACATCCTTTCTCGCACACACGTTCAAGCCACCGGATAACCTCCACCTCCTTGCTCCAGCGAATCAGTGAAAGCAGCAACTCCTTCCAGACGCAAGGCCACCGGGAACATGTATCTCGCTAATCCGAGACCATGGGGGAATATATCTAGAGGGGGAGAGAGATCCTTCACGAGGTGGTGTACCTTGTGAGGTAGGAGAGGGGGGTTCCTCCCCTCCCATGGCTGTCGGCCAAGGGGGGTGCCCCCACCTCTTCCTCATTCATGTGGTGGAAGCTCCACTCACATCAATTTTGACTCCACCCAAAATTCCACTCACATGCATTAAATTTCCACCAAATTTAATGCAACTCTCAATTAATAAAACTCTTCTATTTATTTTATTCAGAATTTTTTTAATTACTTTAATTAACAAACATTCATATAAAACCCCTTGCAACATTTCAATATCACATGCAGAACCACTTTCTGCAATTTCACCCGAAACAATTCCGGTTTCTATCGAAACAATTCCTGCGCTTTGCAATCCTTTTGTCTGAAACATATGTGCTCCAAAATGGTGTCCGGCAACCCTTAAGTGTGTCACCCTACAATTCGCGAATAATGCAGACATGATTGAGACTCCTCTCAGATCAATAATCAGAAGCGGGACCTGGATATCCATAATGACTCCTACACATTCAACGATGACTTCTGTGATCGTGAGAACCTTTAACGCTAGTAACTTAATCCCTTTATCTCATGATATAATACATGTCCGAGATTCGATCATCGGTATCCAAATACCTAGTTTGATCTCGTTACCGACATGCACTCTTTTCTCGTTCCCGTGATATAACATTCTAGTGATCACATCACTTGCTTGCAAGCTATCTTAATGTGATATCACAGAGAGGGCCCAGAGTATATCTATCCATCATCAGGATTGACAAATTCCACTCTTGATCCATGAGCCTCAACATAACACCTTTGTAACACTGAACCCACCTTTATAGTCACCCTGTTACGGTGTGACGTTTGATGTTATGAACATACTCTTCCGGTGTTAGCAATTAACATGATCTCATGGTCTAAGGACTAAGATTACTTCGTATGATGTTATAACAATGTAAACATAATGACTTGATCGTAATGCTATACTTCGGATGAATGTTCATCACATCATTTCACAAATGTTGTGACCTCGTTATTAAGAACATCCAATGTCCATGATCAGGAAACCTTGATCATCTTGTTAATCAACGAGCTAGTCTGAAAGAGAGGCATAACTAGGAACCCCTTTTTGTTTATTAAACACACATGTATTGACGTTTCCTTTCAATACAATTATAGCATGCAAAATAAACATCTATCATATACAAGGAATACATAATAACAACTTTATGATTGCCTCTCAGGGCATATTTTCTTCTGTCTCCCACTTGCACTAGAGACAATAATCTAGTTTACATAGTGATAAATCTAACACCCATGGAGTTCTGGTGTTGATCATGTTTTTCCCTAGGGAGAACTTTAGTCAACGGCTCTGCTACATTTAGGTCTGTGTGTACTTTACAAATCTTTATATCTCCATCCTTGACATGCTCGCGGATGGAGTGAAACTGGCGCTTAATATGCTTGGACTACTTGTGAGACCTTGGTTCCTTGGCGTTGGCTATGGCTCCATTGTTGTCACAATAGATCACCATTGGGTCCAATGCACTAGGAACCACACCTAGTTCCGTTATGAACTCCTTCATCCAAACCGCTTCCTGTGCCGCTTCTGAAGCAGCAACATATTCCACCTCCGTCGTTGATCCAGCCACCACAGGTTGTTTGGAACTCCTCCAACTAACTGTTGCTCCGTTCAAGAGAAATATGTATCCAGATTGAGACTTAGAGTCATCTGGATCGGTGTCAAAGCTAGCATCGACATAACACTTAGCGACTAGCTCTTCTTCATCTCTGTATACAAGAAACATCTCCTTAGTTCTTCTCAAGTACTTAAGGATATTCTTGACCGCTATCCAGTGTTCCGAACCTGGATCAGATTGGTACCTACTAGTCAAACTAATAGCATGTGCCACATCTGGTCTTGTACATAGCATGGCGTACATTATAGAGCATATGGCCGAGGCATAGGGGATCTTATCCATTATCTCTCTTTCTTCTGCCGTAGCCGGACTTTGAGTCTTACTCAATGTCTTGCCTTGCAACATAGGTAAGAACCCCTTCTTACTTCCGTCCATATTAAACTTCTTTAATATCTTATCAAGGTATGTACTCTGCGATAGGCCAATTAGGCGTCTTGATCTATCTCTATAGATTTTAATGCCTAATATATATGAAGCTTCATCAAGGTCTTTTATCGAAAATTTGCTGTTTAGATAACTTTTAACACTATTTAAAATATCTATATCATTTCCAATCAATAATATGTCATCCACATATAATATCAGAAATGCCACAGTGCTCCCACTCACTTTCTTGTAAATACAAGCCTCTCCATAAGTTTGGACAAATCCAAACTCTTTGATCACCTCATCAAAGCGGAGATTCCAACTCCGGGATGCTTGCTTTAGTCCATAGATGGATCACTGAAGTTTACATACCTTATAAGCATCCTTAGGATCGACAAAACCCTTAGGTTGTATGATATACAACTCTTCTTCAATATTACCATTGAGGAACGCAGTTTTGACATCCATCTATCATATTTCATAGTCGAAATATGCAGCAATTGCTAACATAATCCTAACCGACTTAAGCATCGCTACGGGAGAGAATGTCTCATCGTAGTCAACTCCTTGAATTTGTCGAAACCCCTTTGCGACAAGTTGAGCTTTATAGATGGTCACATTACCATCAGCATCAATTTTTCTTTTGAAAATCCATTTATTCTCAACGGCCTTTCGATCGTGAGGTAAGTCCACCAAGGTCCAAACCTAGTTTTCGTACATGGATTCCATCTCGGATTTCATGGCTTCTAGACATTTGTTGGAATCCGGGCTCATCATCGCTTCTTCATACGTCGCAGGATCATCTATTTCATCAATCATGACATTCATAACAGGATTGCCGTACAGTTCAGGAGCTGCACGTGTCCTGCTTGACCTACGAGGTTCGGTAGTGTCCTCTTTTGGAGTTTCATGATCAATATCATTAGCTCTCTCTCTTCATTAGGTAAAGTCAATTCCGAAACAACTTCTGGTGCTACGCTACTTTCCATTTCATGAAGAGAAGGTTCAATAACCTCTTCGAGTTCTACCTTCTGACTACTCACACCTTTCGCGAGAAACTCCTTCTCAAGAAAGGATCCATTCTTGGCAACAAAAACCTTGCCCTCGGATCGTGATAGAAGGTATACCCAATCGTTTCCTTAGGGTATCCTATGAAGACGCATTTTTCCGCTTTGGGTTCGAGTTTATCCGGCTGAAGTTTCTTCACATAAGAATCGCATCCCCAAACTTTAAGAAATGACATCTTAGGTTTGTCTCCAAACCATAATTCATATGGTGTCGTTTCAACGGATTTAGATGGTGCCTGATTTAACGTGAATGCAACGGTTTCCAGTGCATAACCCCTAAATGACAGTGGTAAGTCAGTCAGAGACATCATAGATCTAATCATATCCAATAAAGTACGATTACGATGTTCCAACACACCATTACGTTGTGGTGTTCCGGTAGGCGTGAGTTGTGAAACTATTCCACAATTTTTCATATATGTGCTAAACTCATAACTAAGATACTCTCCTCCACGGTCGGATCGCAGAAATTTGATCTTTCTATTACGATGATTTTCCACTTTATTCTGAAATTGCTTGAACTTTTCAAAAGTTTCAGACTTATGTTTCATCAAATAGATATACCCGTATCTACTCAAATCATCCGTGAAAGTAACAAAATAACGATATCCACCTCGTATCGACACACTCATTGGTCCACACACATAGTATGTATGATTTCCAATAAATCTGTCGCCCGTTCCATTGAACCGGAAAACGGCGTTCTAGTCATCTTGCTCATAAGGCATGGCTCACATGTATCAAATGATTCAAAATCAAGTGATTCCAAAAGTCCATCAGAATGGAGTTTCTTCATGCGTTTAACACCAATATGACTTAGACGGCAGTGCCACATATATGTAGATATATCATTATCAAGTTTAACCCTTTTAGCATCAACACAATGAATATGCATAATACTACTATCGAGATCCAATAGAAATAAACCATTCAACACAGGTGCATGACCATAAAATATATTATCCATATAAATCGAACAACCATTGTTTTCAGATTTAAAGGAATAACCACTTCGCATCAAACACGATCCGGATACAATGTTCATGCTCAGTGCAGGCACAAAATAACAATTATTTAGATTTATCACTAATCCCGATGGCATATGGAGAGGCAGCGTTCCGACGGCGATCACATCAACTCTTGACCATTGCCGACCCACATCGTGACCTCATCCCTTGCTAGCTGTCGCTTGTTCCGCAGCCCCTGAATCGAGTTACATATATTAGCAACCGATCCCGTATCAAATATCCATGTGCTACTGTGAGTACTAGTCAAGTACACATCAATAACATGTATATCACATATACCTTTGTTTGCCTTGCCAGCCTTCTTGTCCGCCAAATACTTGGGATAGTTGTGCTTCCAATGGCCAGTCCCCTTGCAATAGTAGCACTCGGTATCAGACTGGGGGCCAGCTCGGGTTTTTTTCTAGGTGCGGCAATAGATTTGCCGCCCACTATTGCAGAATAGGTTATCAGTGACAGGCTCAAAAGGCCCATTAGTGACAGACAAAGCGCCTGTCACTGATGACTAGTCACTGGTATGAGGTTACTAGTGACAGGCAAGTGCTTGTCACTAGTATGTGTACTAGTGACAGACATTTATGCGTGCCAGTCACTGGTATGTGTATACTGGTGACAAGCCAAACATATGCATGTCACTGGTTACGATCAAAGGTTGCACCCTACAGGGTTTTGTAGTGACATGCACATTATCTTGCCCGTCACTGGTTTGAATTTCGGTAATGAAAAAATAAACATGTTTTCCACAAATATTACAGATGGTACAATAAGATGTTATAAAATATAAATGTATTTTTCACAAATATTCAGATAGTGCAATAAGATGTTGTGCCAATCATACATTCACATAAACCAATATGACATAATATTTACACAGCTAACACACTAGCATAAGAACTTGCAATTTCTCGTAGACTAATGAAGTTGGTCAATTATGTAACAAGTTGTTTGAACTCCAAAGAACGGCACCACCATAGTACATGTATTATGGTCATACGCAGTTCAAACGCCACACCCATAGTACATGTATTATGGTCATACACATAGTTGCAAGTTCCTTTCACGGTTCTACATTTTCATCATCGTGTTGATGTGTGATTTCTTTCATTACGCCTTCCTTTCATGAACCTAAATGGCACGAGACACAGATGACATGCTTAATCTGATACAAACAAGGAAACGAGCATATAATCATGAACAATGGCATGGATTCTAAATAAAAAATCAAATAGTCCCTAAATTCAGAAGAGTGGACTTAGCAACGAGGAGGTAAATCATGCAAAGGTATGTAGATGAGAGTACAGAAATATTTCTAAGAAACCTTAGAATAATGAACAACATCAGGAAATGGAGTTAGTCTATACTGGTTCATATATTTCAAGTGGTAAGTTAGAAAAGAAATGAAATGGGTCAATAGATGGCGTGCTTGCCTGTGAAGCTCTAGGCAGGGAGAACCATCAGGGGCTTCTTTAGAGGAGAATGGTGAATAAAACATGCTTGTGCGTAGTGTAATTATATGCTTTCGGATATTTCAGTACATGAATCAGTAGGAATGTAGAACGAATGATCGCTTTATTTTCGCCTATTGTCAATCACTGCCAAAACACACATGAAACAAGTAATCATGATTTCCCAGTTGCCATCCAATAATATATCAGGTCTTCTTTTCATGGTACGCATTGTACTTCAAATTGAAGCTTCACATTTTCCATAGAAGTTCAAAGGAACAAATCATACATAGATCAACTAAACAAACATAACAAGTACATATCAAGAAATTAGAGACTGTCAATTATTGAATCATCGAGCTAATATATGCCTGAGAAGCGCGCCAATGTAAAAGGTTGCAGTGTTATACAGTAAACTACCTGACATGAGAAAAAGAAATCTTCAGAATGCCTGCAAGCCACATCCATGGCAGCTGGCCAAATGCATTTCAAACATAACGCATGCATAATCAGAATGGATAAACTGCACAAGGACATCAATCAGCTAAAAAACAAGCATACAATTCATGGTTATTAAGAGGAATCATGGGAATTATTCCCTTTTTAGTTCTACTACAGTTTGTGTTAAATCATGTCATGTTGTGAGTCTCCTATCACCAATTGCAACAGGTCATAACCTTCACGAGTCACAACATCCCAACTGAATTCCGTTTTAACCGGGCAAAATAAAATGTATGCCAGAAGCTAATATGTAGGTCTTGGTTAGTTAAAAAAAATGATACGGTCACAACATTCTAAGCAAATTATGAATTCTCATAATTTTGCAGAATATAAGTTCATAGTTCAAAACTAGACTAGATTTTTTCTTGAACACGCATTGCCCTAAAGTGAAGCAAAATTTAATCCCAAAAAAATGAAAACAAGAACAAGCCAAACCAAAGAAGATGGAAATGCAAGATCCAACACAGCCATTTAGTAGTGGTCAGGTACGGCGGCTGACCGTCCATATTCTTTCCTTTCAAAAATGCATATTTATACAAGTGTCACCATTCAAGAAATTCTAGTTAGTATATTAACATACACCTTTTTTATAGTGTGCAAAAACGCATACACCCATATGCATAAGCACTAGCCGCAATTATTTATCATTTAGCTTCAGCGGGTGAGGCTCATGAACAGAAACAATCGGTTCCTTAGCCATATATACATAACTCAGTGTACAATATCAGCGAGGGAGGAAAATACAAAACTGTGGGTCAAATATGCTTTTGTTGATTCCGGTATTTCGTCTGGCGAACTCGATTAACAACTTGCAGAGACAAAGGATCGAAGAAACTAAATAAACAGAGTAAAATGCCACATACCTCACTTGGTGATCATGCTTGCTTGATCAATTGGGTTGCAGCCGCCTTTGTGCATGAATCATGAACGTTCGGCGAGTGCCTATATGTGTCTCCAGCGATCGTGACAAAGCAGCCGTGCAAGCTATTGATAGATGCCCCTATGATAGACAACGATAATGAACCTCAGTTTTATGTGAAATAGTTTGCAAACCTTCAGATTCAGCGAATATGGTAGCTTAGGATTTGACGAACATTTTTTCTGCGGAATTTGGGTGCGTAGCAATATGCCAAAGTATCAGACTGTGTCGTAAACCATTGTAAAAGATGCTGGCTAATTTAAGTGATGTGTTAAAATTTTGGATTGTTTTTATTCGAATAACCATTGTCAAAATCCTGCGCCTGCCGCTATGTAGCAGCCTACCATAACCCAGACCGTGACAGAGCAAATGTGCCTAATGAGTTCTCATGTGCGTTTTGGAATCAAAAATATGTACATTGTTGTCACGGATACAAATCTGACTATGTATGACCTGATATCTTGGTGCAAATTAATAAAGAATTAAAAGGCTGCAATTAAGCGTGTATTTCTGCCGACACATGAATATGATATTTCTACAGGCAAAATCTGCAGACACATGATGCTTACCGCAAAATAGCTAAGCAGTCCAGGGAGGGCGAGCTCCTGCTCCTCGTGGTGGAGCTCCTGGTCCAGCTGCGGGGGCCGGTCATCGCGCTTGAGCTCCTGTCTCCTCTTGCTGGAGCTCCTTCGGCAGCCGGTCGTCCGCCTCGAGCTGCTGTAGATGGGGGCAGGGGTGGCTGGCGGGAATGGGTTAGGGACGGGTGCGGCCGGAGGGAATGGATGGGAGCGCCCGGCGGGATTGGGGCGGGGACGTGGGAGGCCGACGGGGGCGGTCTGCCGGGGAGCTCGCCCTCGACCAGTGAGGCGGTCAGGAACAAGCTCCGGCGGCGCGGCTCGATCTGCCGGTGGGGGTGGAGGAAGGCGACCGAGGAGAGGGGTGGGGATAGATAGGGACGGCGGAGCAGATGGATGGAGGACAAGCTCCGGCGGCGGGGATGGGGTGGGTCAGAAACCCTAACGCGCGGGAGGAGCTCGTCCTCTTTCTCTTTGTGTTCGCACGGGGAAGAAAATGATGTTATCCTTTTGTGCTTTGGTACAGGGTTGCCGAGTTTCTGCCACATGATAGTCCGTAGTCAGCAATGAGTATTTTTATTCTTTTTTCCTTTTAACTTTTTTTACCTCATGACAAGGGGAAAGGAAAATACGCACAGGAAAATAAGGAGTGAAAAAACTAGCCAAACCCCGTCCCCCCTAGGGAGCCAAAGTTTTGTCACGTAGGTCCGTTTGCCTAGTGTATTTTGTTGTATTTTCCTAGTACTATCTGTTTACCGTGTGGTATTATTTACCAGGTATCTTTTTTTTGCCAAGTATCAAATATTTCGGTCGGTAACACATGCATCTATAGTTTCTACTAGGCAAAAAATATCCTCGTTACCGGTGATAGCCTTTAGAGATACATGCCACTAAGAAATTTTCCCTTTCAGCTGGCCACCATGAAAAATACTAACGACACTAATGACAGGCACATTTTGAGTCTGTCACTAATTATAGCGTTATCAGTGACAGACATTTATAGAGCATGTCACTAAGTAATTTTTCCAATCAGATGGTCTTCACAAAAAATACTAGTGACTGTCACTTTTGTACGCCCGTCACTAGTGTTTTGACAGGCTTATTTGTTCCTGTCGCTGGTAGTACTAACTAGTGACAGGCACAATTTTGCCCGTCACTAACCGCCTGGAGGCTATAAGCCTTTCTGCAGTAGTGGCCCTTCTTTTCCTTCTGCTTGCCTTTCTTTTCCTTCTTAAAACCGATGGTCTTATTAATCATCAACACTTGATGTTCTTTCCTAATCTCCACTTCTGCAGTCTTAAGCATTGACAGAAGCTCGGGAAGAGACTTCTTCATGCCCTGCATGTTATAGTTCATCACGAAGCTCTTGTAGCTAGGTGGCAGAGATTGGAGAACACGATGTATGGCTAAGTCAATGGGAATCGTTATTCCCAAGGACACAAGCTTATCGGCGTACCCAGACATTTTTAGTACATGCTCACTAACGGAGTTGTTCTCCTCCATCATGCAGCTAAAGAACTTTTCAGAAGCATTATAACTCTCTACGGCAGTATGGGTATCGAAAATCATTTTCAATTCTCCCATGGTATCAAAGGCATTGTCATTTTCGAAACACTTTCGAAGTTCTGGCTCTAGCCCATATAGTATGCCGCAATGAACTAAGTTGTGGTCCTCCTGACGAGTTATATAGACATTCTTTTCCTCGTCAGGGGCATCAGGAGCTGGTGGGGGTCCTAGCGGCGCCTCTAGCACATATTGCTTTTGTGCGGCAGTGAGGAGAATCCTCAAATTCATAGCCCAGTTGGTGAAGTTGCTACCATTCGCAGCAAGTTTCTCTTTCTCCATGAACACATTAAAATTAAAAGCAGGTGGTGCCATCTACAACAGAATTTGTAAAGTTTATTTAGACTAAGTTTATGATAGATTGAGTTCAACTAATCCAAATTACTAATGAACTCCCACTCAAAAACGACACCCCTCATGTCTTTTTGGTGATTACATGAACCAAATCCACTACACCAAGTCCGATCATCACGTGAGTCGGTGTAGCTTCAAAGGCGAGCATCTATATGAGCATCATATCAACTATATAACTCATGCTTAACCTTTCGGTCCGTGTTCCAAGGCCATGTCTGTACATGCTAGGCTCGTCAAGTAAGAACCTTAGTACCTGCGTGTGTAAAACTGTCTTACACCCGTTGTATGAAAGCGCGGAGTCTAGTACACCCGATCATCACGTGATGTCTCGAAACACAATCCATAGAACGGTTCATAATGAAGGAAGAACACATTTTATCCTGATATCTAAATGAGGGATCATCTTACAATGCTACCAAAAGCGCCAAACTAGCAGTATAAGATGCTAACATCTAATGTGTAAAGTGAGATGATATGGTCCATGCATTTGATCTCTATCATTTGCATCATGGTATGATCTCTATCATTCCTTTGTGTGTAAGGCCAAGGTCTATGGAACTTACACGTTGAGTGTGTTGTAAGAGTATCAATCATACATCTACTTACAACAATACCATATCAAGACACTATCCCAGCAACGATCTAAACTAGACGCATCTAATTTATCAATTGCAAGTTTTACGTGGCTTAGGGCTTTCGGAGAAAGAACCGGTCTTACTTACGAACATGAACCACAACGAGGATAACCAAGTTATTAGAAACTTGTAAATCAGATATTGACTATAGTAGGAGAGACAGACACCCGCCAGCCACTTACGCAAAACTTGTTGCACGTCAGTCGTGGAACCGGTCTCATGTACGATGACATGTAAGGTTGGTCCGGGTCGCTTCATCGCACTATGTCACCAATATCCAAAATACATGAAAGAAGCTATAACATGATCATCATCGCCCACATATAAACATATGTGTACTACCCGTGCAAAGCACCTACGCATAGATCAGGCTCTGACACCACTGTTGGGTTCGCAGCATAGAATTTTTTTTCCTACGATGAGAACTATACGCCAAGATCTATCTACTAGATACAGAGCAATGGGTGGATATACATCCATGGAGAACTTACCCTCGAAGACAACAGAGTTTTGTTAACAAGTTGGAACTCGTGGATGATGTAGTCGTATGCTTGCCGATCTCAAGATCATGTGGAAGTCCGAGCGCCGCAAATCAGCAGCACATCCTTCCTCACACACACGTTCAAGCCACCGGATAACCTCCACCTCCTTGCTCCAACGAATTAGCGGAAGCAGCAACTCCTTCCAGGCGCAAGGCCACCGGGAACATGTATCTCGCTAATCCGAGACCATGGGGAATATCTAGAGGGGGAGAGAGATCCTTCACGAGGAGGTGTGTTTTGTGAGGGAGGAGAGGGGGGCCTTTTATAGGAGAGGGGGATCCTCCCCTACCATGGCGGCGGCCAAGGAGGGTGCCGCCACCTCTTCCTCATTCATGTGGTGGAAGCTCCACTCACATCAATTTTGACTCCACCCAAAATTCCACTCACATGCATTAAATTTCCACCAAATTTAATGCAACTCTCAATTAATAAAACTCTTATATTTATTTTATTCAGAATTTTTTTAATTACTTTAATTAACAAACATTCACATAAAACTCCTTGCAACATTTCAATATCACATGCAGAACCACTTTCTGCAATTTCACCCGAAACAATTCCGGTTTCTATCGAAACAATTCCTGCGCTTTGCAATCCTTTTGTCTGAAACATATGTGCTCCAAAATGGTGTCCGGCAACCCTTAAGTGTGTCACCCTACAATTCGCGAATAATGCAGACATGATTGAGACTCCTCTCAGATCAATAATCAGAAGCGGGACCTGGATATCCATAATGACTCCTACACATTCAACGATGACTTCTGTGATCGTGAGAACCTTTAACGCTAGTAACTTAATCCCTTTATCTCATGATATAATACATGTCCGAGATTCGATCATCGGTATCCAAATACCTAGTTTGATCTCGTTACCGACATGCACTCTTTTCTCGTTCCCGTGATATAACATTCTAGTGATCACATCACTTGCTTGCAAGCTATCTTAATGTGATATCACAGAGAGGGCCCAGAGTATATCTATCCATCATCAGGATTGACAAATTCCACTCTTGATCCATGAGCCTCAACATAACACCTTTGTAGCACTGAACCCACCTTTATAGTCACCCTGTTACGGTGTGACGTTTGATGTTATGAACATACTCTTCCGGTGTTAGCAATTAACATGATCTCATGGTCTAAGGACTAAGATTACTTCGTATGATGTTATAACAATGTAAACATAATGACTTGATCGTAATGCTATACTTCGGATGAATGTTCATCACATCATTTCACAAATGTTGTGACCTTGCTATTAACAACATCCAATGTCCATGATCAGGAAACCTTGATAATCTTGTTAATCAACGAGCTAGTCTTGAAGAAAGGCATAACTAGGAACCCTTTTTGTTTATTAAACACATATGTATTGACGTTTCCTTTCAATACAATTATAGCATGCAAAATAAACATCTATCATATACAAGGAATACATAATAACAACTTTATTATTGCCTCTCAGGGCATATTTCCTTCATAAACTTGCATATACGAAGTTTATACACCTTTGAAATCTTTGAAATCGCACTTAATACGTGATAATGTTGTGCTAAGAAAATCTTGAGAGATTACCATTTCCATGAAGTGGAATATAATGCATAAACTTGCATATACGAAGTTTATACACCTTTGAACTCTTTGAAATCGCACTTAATACGTGATAATGTTGTGCTAAGAAAATCTTGAGAGATTACCATTTCCATGGAGTGAAATATAATGCATAAACTTGCGTATACAAAAATTATACACCTTTGAACTCTTTGAAATCACACTTAATACGTGATAATGTTGTGCTAAGAAAATCTTGAGAGATTACCATTTCCATGGAGTGAAATATAATGCATAAACTTGCGTATATAAAAATTATACACCTTTGAACTCTTTGAAATCGCACTTAATACGTGATAATGTTGTGCTAAGAAAATCTTGAGAGATTACTATTTGCATGGAGTAAAATATAATGCATAAACTTGCGTATACAAAAATTATACACCTTTAAACTCTTTGAAATCACACTTAATACGTGATAATGTTGTGCTAAGAAAATCTTGAGAGATTACCATTTCTATGGAGTGAAATATAATGCATAAACGTGCGTATACAAAAAATTTACACCTTTGAACTCTTTGAAATCGCACTTAGGTCGTGATAATGTTGTGCTAATAAAATCCTGATCATTTATCATTTCCATGGAGTGAAATATAATGCATAAACTTGTGTATACGAAGATTATACACCTTTGAACTCTTTGAAATCGCACTTAATACGTGATAATGTTGTGCTAAGAAAATTTTGAGAGATTATCATTTCCATGGAGTGGAATGTAATGCACAAATTATACACCTTCGAACACGTTCCCTTCAAATTATATTCAAGTTCATTTGTTTATGGAGTTAAAGTACCGGTGGCATACTCGTTATTTTGCACAGATAGAGGGGTGCCCCCTGACAGATATAGGGGTTATCTTGTCTGCTAGATCACAAAGGATCAACGGTTGGTGGACACGATCTGTGTGAAAACTGTCTCGACTAATCAGAGCGTAACAGTGAAGATGAGCACGGATACGAGAGATGGATACAAAGAGAGGGGAAAACTAAGTAGCACTTAAGAACCAAGGGTAAAATTGAGTAGAACTTAAAAACCAAGGGCAAGACTGACAAAGGGATTCAAATAGAAAATACAAAAAGATTTAAAAAATGGAAAATGCATCTTTTATACAATAAAATACATCTTGGCATACATCAAACTATATGCAATTCAAATATACACCAGTTTGATAATTATTGCCTCATTCAGACAAACTATGTTTTGGGGAGGGATGTTTTGGGAAGAGGCTTGAGTAGAAAGCCATGAACCTTCATAGATAATAGGTGATTTGAGAAGTGATGATTTAGGTTAAAACTTGGTTTATATACATTTCTTATGGTGGCAGGTCACATAATAAGACTCCCTGGGTAGATGCCACTATGTTTTGCTCTTTTTGAATTTGTTGTGCATAAAATGACTCAATTAGCTAGCTAAAACCTATTCGTTGACTCTATGTTGACCAGACACCAGAGGGTAAAACTAAGTATATTGCACACGACAGTGTTAGTACTGGAGGGAAAAATTGAGTACAACCAAACTCCTAGTGTTACACTCGAGGGAAAAACTGAGTACAACTGAGTTGCCAGGGTTAGCCACGAGGGAAAAAAGTGACTCATGGTACGTGTGTGCGGTGCACGGGGTGGTAGCGGACACTTTTGGCCATGCACGGTGCAGTAGCGTACGTGGTTATGCGGTGCACGGTAGTGCAACGAAACATCGCTTCCCTTCTCCTTTAATAGATGCCTCCCCACTCTCACTCATCACTCACTCGCTCACTCAACCGTCTCCACTGTCCCATCATCTTCTACAGACCCCCAAGAAAACCCCAACCACACCGGAGATGGAGAAGAACGGCATGGTGGCCATCGGTGCCTCCAAGGCCGCCGGCGAGGAGGCCCCCGTCCTCGTCACGGCATCCACCGTAGACGCCGGTGAGGAGGCTCCCGCCGGTCTCAAGCAGATCCCACTCGGCTAGGACCCCTATAGGGAGGTTGTTTACATAAGGCCGGAGAACCCATACGACACCAGCATCACCGACCCATGGTCAGAGGTAACCAGGGTTTTCTCCCCTTCCCTTGTTTTTCCCTTGTTCCCATCGTTGGATGCTAGATTGTATGTTATTAGGGCTTGGTTGTTCGTATTTTTATAGTAGCTAATCATCTTGTGTTAGATCTCGTATTTTGATGAATCCCCCTTTTTGTATTTGAATCCCCTGTTCGTAGTTGGGATCACTATTCAATTTGGTTTGAGATTTGGGGAATAATCAGGAGATCTCAATCGGTTAATTTATACGAATAATCAATCCCGATAATCCAAGTATCTCAATCATGTGCTTATAGAACTCTACTATTTTTTCCAACAGGAGGATAGCAGCGACGTCCACAGCGACGACGAGTCCAAGGACACCAAGACTCATCATGTGTTGAGGAGACTGAAGTCTGGCCAGTACAACAACTTCTTCGCCGGTGACGTGTACATGTGCCCCTTCTGCCCCACTAGGAGGCTCCACGCCACAGACTTCAAGTCCCTCGTGAAGCATGCTGAGGACATGAGGACTGAAGGAGATATGCCCTAGAGGCAAATAATAAATAGGGTTTTATTGGCATATCTCAATTAGTTTATAATAGTTTCATATTGTGCTATAACTGTGCCAAGTAGAAACATTGGTACAGGTGTGGTATGAAACAACCAAGTCCCTAGTAGCCTCTATTCATACTAGTTCGTTGGTCATGAGGATGATTTGGGGTTCAAGATCATGGGCATTTATGCCAATTGACAACGGGGTCATAACATTGGAGAATGATGTGATGGACATTCCTCGAAGGATTGCAACATGATCAAGTCATATGAGTTCATTGTTGCAATAGCTATACCTAGACTCCTTTTCCTTAGACCGTGAGCTCATATTACTCACTGTTTCCTGAGGCTGCTTAGACTGCATCAACCGTCATCTGGTAATACGGTGGCCATAAAGGTGTACATTGGGTATTCCAAAGGAACAGTAGATGACATGTGACTGCAAGACCGGGATTTGTTCACCGACATGACGGGTAAAGATACATACGGCCGGCTTGGTGAGATTACATCCATAAATGTTGCAACATGTGACTCGGTCACGGGGATGTAATATCACGGTAACAAGAAAACAGAACTTGTTGTGAATGAGATTGAACAAGGTATGTGATACCAATGATCGGATCTCGAACAAGTTGTATCAAGAAACAAAAGGAATTGGATGCTACATTTAGCGGTTCAAACGACATTGTCATCAGGAATGCATAGGGGTCACATGGATATCCCTGGTCCCTCTGTTGATCATTGATACATATCATGTCTAGAGCATTCCCGAGCCATGAGAGGATACACTTAAGGGTATGATGAGAGCGATCATTCGTAAGATGGAATCACAGTAGAGAAAGAGAAAGCCGGAATTGTTCTACAGAGAGATCCGAAGTTGTTCGGAGAAAGAATAAAGGACCGGAATCATTCCGGGAAAGATCCGAAGTCGTTCGGAGGATATCGAAAGGGAACCGAAAGGTGTTTCGGGTCAAGACGGATTTTTTAATACGTATTTACATATTAATTAATGTAATTACTATTAAATATAATATTAAAATCTAATTTGAAGGGGTATTCCACTAATGGGCCAAACTTCCTAGGGAAAAAGGGCCTATGAGGGAAAACCGAAGGAGGGAAGGGCCAAGGGCCAAGGCCTAGGCGCCTCAAGGGGGCCTACCTAGCTAGCCTAGGGCTATGCGTGGGGTGGGGCCCACCCCTGGATGGCCGGCCCATGGTGTCCTAAGGGCCCATGCGCCTCCCCCTCTCCCTTGAATAGTCCCACATGGGAAACCCAAAGGGGAGGGCACACCCCTTCCCCCTATATAAAGGGGTGCCCATGGGTGGGATGAGACACACCAATATTTGGAGAAGTCCTTCAGTTGACTTCCTCCTTCCCTCTCTCTCTAGCCCTTGTGACCATGGCCCCAAGTTTGGGCTGTGCGAACGAGGCACACCTACAGTACGCCATTACGCTGCAGGGATTCCTAGCCGGATATCAACTTCCGGACTCCCGGCGGGATCGGGGAGCCGGAGGTCTCATCATGTACCGGATGTGTACGAAGACACGAGGCGCAACACTTGGGGCACTTGAATGTTGTGAGTCGGAGCTGCATGATGATGAAGAAGGAGCAAGGGGTGACCTGCGAGGAGCTTTGCGACCTTGAGGTCGGCTACAAGTACGACTACATCAACCATGTTCCCCTCGGAACGTTAACCACGTACGGTCTACAAGGGTATGTATTCTCTATGCATTGGCCGTTACCGCATTACTACATAGATAGATCCTAGGCAGTTTTGGGGTTCCATCGTTGGAAATTTTTTGTTTTCTGCTGCGGATCCTCTTCAGTGGTATCAGAGCCGATCTATGCATAGGAGTGATGTACGGCCAGTACGCACATGTATTGTGCGGGCATTGATCCCTTAGTTGTCACCCTCTAACATGTACTTGTTTATATCGTGGTATTGTTCGATGAAGCGGCCCGGACCAACCTTACGCGTATTCGTACATGAGACTGATTCCACGCTCAACATACGACTTATACTGTATAAGTGGCTAGCGGGTGTCTGTCTCTCGTTCAATAGTTGTTATAGCATTTACAACGGAGGGCTCCGAAAGGGGGTGGAATAGAGACAACTATCAGATCCATGTTGTGGTTGGAAAGTTCGTAGTTTAGAAACGGTTCTATTGTAAAAGCCCTAACAACCACGCAAAACTTGCAATAGATAAAGTAGAGGCATCTAACTTTATTTTGCAGGGGGCATGTGATTATGATATGGCATTGGTCATTGCGAAGGTAAAGTAGTTTACTTTTCTGTTACTAAGTAGTATAGTAATAGTCATCGTTCCGATGAATGACCTGGTGGAGGCGTCGTGGACTTGGCGTCAAACCTAGGGCAAGATGGAGATCATGCTGGAGCGCTCGATGGAGATCAATGCGCAAGAAGCACCATATCCTATCACATTATACATATGATGTTGATACATGTTTTACATCTTATTATGTGCTAGTATTTAGATACTCAACGGTAGCAAATAAGATAATCCCTATTTAATTCCAATGTTCCGTGTTCCCCTTGTGTGTGCACCACCAAGAAAGTTCTTCGTTATGAGGCCGACCGTGATGATCGGGGGTCAGACATATCTATGTTCGCATACAATGGGTGTAAGCCATGTTGCACAGCGAATACACATAAGTTAGATTTAGCGAGCCTAGCATGTACAGACATGGCCTCGTAACACAAGAGATCGAAAGATCGAGCATGAGTCACATGGATGATGTGATTGGCATTATTGAATGTCTACCTTTGAGGCTGCACTGATGGCCGTGATGATCGGGGGAGGTGTAGAGGATAGGGATCATGTGATCACTAAAATCGTCCAGGGGATGACAATTTTAGTGGAGACCAATTATAAATTGATCTCTTATTATAAACTTAGTCTAGATGTCTGTTTGCGAATATCTTAGTAGATCATGGCCTATCCCATTGAGGTCCTTTGCAACCATGGGAATATATTGCTTAATTTGGAACTTAGCAAAAGGGTCCAACTTCATAGATTAATACCCACACCTGAGGGATATCCTCGTAAAAGGTGATCTTCTCTTCTTGATAAAATAACCATTAGGATATAATTCGATGACTTCGGAATGTTTGTGTTTTCTCCATAATCATCCAATAATCCATTCTCCATTCGATGGAGAGTTGGGATACATTTTGTACTCTATAGAATGAGGCACATAGAGTATGAGCCATTGGATGGGTTTTCCTCCATCATGGATGAAAAGAGATTGTTTGGAAAAACACTTAGTGATCTTGCATTAGAGTTGAGAACTCTTGGAAGGTCTTGATTGCAATGGAGGTCATGGATGAAAAGGTATATGTGAGATATACAAATTATAAATGGGTTCTTGCAAAACTCGTTGCAGTTTGCAAAGTATTTGATACTTGTCTCGTTTTGTGAAAACAGGAGGATCTGCTTGAGAATTGTTGTTTTTGAAGCAACATGATGACGACAAGCAAAACAGTTGATGGCCGACATCACCTCTTCCCTCAAAGTTTGTCATTTGGATTAGTGGACTTGAATATAATTTGTAATCCTTGTTTGTGTATCTCGCTTTTGGCGAGACGATTATTCATATGAACAAGTTACATGCCAGTTTGTACTATTCTTATGAACAATACCATTATGGTCACATTACGATTACAAAGAAGTTATTCTCATCACTATGTTAATGATAATAGTTTAAACATTTACAAGAGGATTAGAATGCTAAAAGATATCCAAAGTTTAATATTGAAATGACACTATAGTTTAAGTAATTTTGGTTATGTCATGTTGTTAATGAAGATCGGGGTCCTAGATGCTTAATCTAGAGACTTTTCAAAACCATGCCTCTTGGGCAGAATGACTAAAACTCCGCATTCTGGTAAAACAGTGATATGCGAAGAAATGTTGAAACTTATACATAGTGATGTATCATATTTTCAACAAGTAGTGTAAATCATTTGTTAATTGTGTACTTAAGTGAATAAGCGTATTTACTTAATGAAACATGAAGTTTGAAATGATTTGAATTGTTCAAATGAGTTCACAACAAAAGGAGGATATTGAAATTAACAAGAATACAAAGTCTCTTCGATTTGATCGACATGACTAAAGTATTCAAGTTAAGTTTAGCATAAAAGGAACTTGTGAAATATGTTTCACAAATTATGATAATTGGACGAATTCAAACTGTGTTGAAATCTCTAAACATCATAATCATTGTGTATTAGATACATATGGTATAATATTATCTCTTATCGGGGTTATAGTTGTCATTTAGAGTTAGAGATAGAAATAAGCAAACACTCATTTGAAATGCAAAGGAACATCTACAAGATTTGTGGAAACAACACCATAAGTGTTATGGCAAGTTTGAGTTTCTAGAGATTTTGATAAGTCGAAATCATGGCGAATAAACAAGTCTTTGTAGAGCATTCTTAGGAAGCTATGAATGCATCGTCCACAAGGGGCAAACCTGCTGTTGTCCTAAGTTGATGTGTCTTGATGAAGATACAGGTGGAAGAAAGTAAAAGATCAAAACAAGGTATTTAACCTTACCTCCAGATTGTTGAGTGGCGCAGCGGAATTTGTTTCGCGAATCCAAACTCTCCAAA
This sequence comes from Avena eriantha, assembly GCA_910589775.1. Lineage (NCBI taxonomy): Eukaryota > Viridiplantae > Streptophyta > Magnoliopsida > Poales > Poaceae > Avena > Avena eriantha. Next base: position 196,995,592 of record OU342742.1, on the reverse strand, counting down.
TAGAGGAGAAACCAATGATAATGATCATAAAGTTTCAGTGAATACTTTTACTAAAGAAAGTAGGATTCAACTATATATTCTACAAGTTTGTGGAATTATGTATTGATTCACTTGTCATGTTTTGAACAAGACATACCTACAAATTACAAAGAAGCGCGATGGACCTGAGTGTGAGAAATGACTAGGAGTCATAAAATCCTATATTAAGTAACATTTAAGATTGCAATGTAACATGCTACTTGATCTTATTAAAGTAAAGAAGATTACTTGATATTTTTGAATGACTACAAAGTCATAAGAAGGAAATGAAACTTAATGAATGACAAAAAGCTAGATTTGTCACAAGTTTGGAAAAATTCAAGGAGTTGACTACAACAGTAGTGATGCTTAAGTTTTTTGGATTTACACTAGAAATATATGGATATTGAAGTCTCGTAATTGGAATTCTCAAGATGATGATGATCAAAGAATTTTGGAATGTCCAAGATTATCGAGAGTGAAAGAACATTTCATGTTTTCCTATGTTTTGCGTGTTAGATAACAATACTATGGAGACTTTTCATGTGTGCTAAGTGTGCAGGAGGTTTTGAGGGGGGCCGGATAATCCGCCCCTCCAAGGGCCGGATAATCCGGCCTACCTCATCTCTCAAGGAAGCCAAGGCGTGTCGCTCTGTGTCCAGTCGGATTTTCTCCCGGAAAATCTGAACTGGGGCGGTTTTTCCTCCTCAGGCCGAATAATCCGGGTTTTGTAAGGGCCGGATAATCCGCCCCCCAGTTTTCGAGCAAAAGGAGCCAAGGCGCGTCGCTCGGTATCCGGTCGGATTTTCTCTCGGAAAATCCGAACTGGGGCGGTTTTTCTTCCCTAGGCCGAATAATCCGGCCTTCGCATAGGGCCGGATAATCCGGCCCCCAGAAGTTGATCAAGGGCAAGCTCGACGCGTCTCACTGTGAGGAGGCGGATTATCTGCCGGATATTCCGAGTCTTGGGCGGTGTTTCCCCAGACTGGATAATCCGGCCCTCACTTGGGCCGATAATCCGGCCCCCAAAGTGTGCAAACGGCTGGTTTTTGGAAGGGGGTATAAGTACCCCTTCTTCCCCAACGTTCAGATCTCTTGATTCATTCGAATTTGACCAGACCCTGTGCAAGAGCTCTAAATCTCGATCTCCCACTTCAACCACCCGAAGGTCTTGATCTTTGGTGGAATTGAAGGAGGATAAGTTCATCATCAACATCAAGAATCAAGCGCTTCAACTCCTCTCCATTCACTTGGAGAAATCCCTGATCTAGTATTCTTGTCAATACCTAGATCTTGTTATTGTATTTGACAACTTTGTTCTTGTGGCAGCTTGTTGTCATTTCGGGAGCCTCCAAGTTGTTGTGGAGTTGTTGCCCCGCTAGTTGTGTAAAGGCGCCGGTGCCCGCCTCGAAGGGTACCTATAGTGGAAGGTGGATCAGGCCTGTTGTGGCGAGATCCATCGGAGAACAGGGTGAGGCCTTTTGTGGCGTGGTGGTCTTAGTACCGCCCACCCCTCCAACGCAGACGTACTTCCCTTATCAGGGAAGGAACTGCGGTAAAACAAATCCTGTGTCTCCGCGTGCTTCATTTCGGTTCACTCATTCCTCTTCCACTCGCTCTTTACTCGCTAGTAGATAGGTTTGCATATAGGGAAATTCCACCCAATAGTCTATCTAGAGAATTTACCCTTTGTGCTAAGCCTAAAACTGAAAAAGAATTAAAAATTGGTGTAGCACCTATTCACCCCCTCTAGGTGCCCATACGATCCATTTCAATTGGTATCAGAGCCCCGGCTCTTAATTCGGGCTTAACCGCCTAAGAGTAGTATGGGTACCAAGGAAGATGGAAATGAGGCTGTGGATAAGGTCACAATGGATGATCTCAAGTCATTGGAAACAACCTTGTTGAAATCCTTTGAGGCCAAGATGGAGGAGATGAATCAAATGATTGCTCGCCTTACATCATCCATAGCCCCATCTCCATCCTCCTCTGAGGCTCCCACACCATCATCTAAGGAAAAGGGTAACACCGGATCCAAGGATGATGATGTGGAAGGTGAAAAACTAAATGGCTCCACCTCTAAAAAGGGAAATGGTAAGGAGGAATATAGTGAGGTTCGCCACGTATATTTCCCCGACCCACCTATCCCTCATCCTCATATAAACAATAGGGGTGATCCACCCAAGCTCATTGCATCTTCTTTTAACCAATGGCAATTCCTAATGAAATCTCATGTTTGCAGCTCCTCTATTGAATTGTGGAGGATTATCGAAGAAGGTCTTCATATTGGAGATCAAACCAATCTAACGAGAAGGGAAGTTGTGGATAACCAGTTGAATGCCACCACTCTCCACATGATACAACTGTGTGTGGGTCCCAAGTACATGCCACACATTGAACATCTCAACACAGCTAAAGAGGCATGTGATGCTCTTACGGACCTTTTCGTTGGAAATGAAAGCATGAGAAGAAACATGTATGATGCCCTTTGTAATGAAGCTGAGGGATTCTACATGTTGGATGGTGAAAACCATGAGGACATGTATAGAAGACTCAAGGGCATGGCAACAACATTTCGGAAGCATGGGGCCACTCACATTGATGATGCATGGATAAAAAGAAAATATGTGAGTGCCTTAATGCCTTTCAAGCCAACGGATTTGAAGAGCCTGCAAGGTAGACACAACTATCATCAAATGGCATCCAACGAAGTCATGCAAGAAATGGCATCATTCAAAGTGGCGGCAAAGAATGCTGAAGATGCCCGTGCTCAGGCCATTGGGATGCAAAAGGGTGTTAATGTGGCTCTCAAAGCCAATGTTGTTGAACAAGAGGAAGATGAAGGAGTTTTTGAGGGGGTATCCATGGACTGCCCCGATGAGGTCAAACATGCTCATGGTGAGTACATGGCATTCTATGCAAGGAACTTTTGGAAGGACCCTGCCAAAGCCAAGTCTGATCTTGAGCGCAAGAACGGGTCAAATGGAAGAAGAGAAAGTGGCCCAAGATTGAGAACTTTCTTCAACTGTGGAGATAGAATGCACTTTGTTGCCGAATGTCCTTATCAAAATAGGGAAGACAATGGTGGCAGGCTCATTCTTAAATAGAAATCTAAAGCTCCTAAGAAGAAGCCGTTTATTAAGAAGAATGGCCCTTTCAAGAAGCAACCCAAGATTGTCCTTATAGCTCAAGAGGAATACTCCTCCGCAAGTGAAGATGAAGAGGATGATGATAGTTCCCGTGAAGTGGCTGCTATAGCCACCACATCGACTCCCTCCTCTCTCTTCGACTCACCAAATGAGAACGCCATCAACAACAACGCCACTTGCCTAATGGCAAGAGGATCCGAGGTATCAACTTCTAGCTCTTCATTTCCTAAGACTAACGTAATTTTGGATATGGATGATCATGATAGTCTTGTAATGAAATAAGAAGTTATTGCCTTGGATACCTTTTTCACTAACCTACAAGGTGATCACAAACTCCATTTTGATGCTCTTATGAGTCAACTTTCTCAAGCCGAAGATCTCCTTGAAGAAAAGGGCAGAATTGAAAGAGAAGATGCCCTGGATTTAGCTTCTTTGAAGAATGCCTTGGAAGAGGAAGAGGAAGCTCGAGTTTCTTTGGAAGAAAGACTCGAATCCCTTGAGGGGTCACAAGAAGAAGCTATAGCTCAGCTCATTAAAGAACGTGACCATGGTCTTGCCAAGGTAAAGAAACTAAAGAAAGGAAAGATTGATTTTGGGGCTGTTCATGCTAGACTTGTGGAGAAGTTTGATGATCTTGAAAGTGCTCACAAGGCATTGAAGAGTGATCATTCTACTCTAAATGAGTCTCATGACCAGCTCCAAACTCAATTGAAACACTATGATGTGCCAAGTACCTCCACTTCATCCTTTGGAAAGGAAGATCCTGCAAGAAGTTCTCAACACAAAGGTAAAGGGGTTATTGATGAGATACTGAGCAGGCAAAGGACAAACAATAGTAAAGAAGGCCTTGGTTACATACCCAAGATAAAGAGCAAGAAAAACAACAAGAAGAAGAAGAACAAGACTGCTCAATCGAAGACTAGCAACATTACCAATAACAAGACTAATCATGATGGTTTTGCAGGGATCAACAATCCTAACTTTGAACTATATTGTGATTGTTATGGTGATGTTTATGCTAGTTATGTAGGGCCTTATGATTGTTACATTCCTTAATCTATTTGGGTTCCCAAGACCCTTGTTACTAACATGAGAGGACCCATTGAAAAATGAGTACCTAAAACCAAGAAGTAATTTTCTTGCAGGGCTATGCTTCCGGTGGTTCTAAATGGGTACTTGATAGCGGTTGTACGAGTCATATGACCGGAAGCAAGGAGATCATCACGGAGATGCAGCCAAACCTTGATCACATTACCGTCCTATGGTGACAAGTCAAAATATGAGGTATTGGGTCTCGGCAAAGTTGTGGTGGCTCACGATATCTCTCTCGTGGATGTCATGCTTGTTGAGACCCTCGGGTATAACTTACTTTCAGTTCGTGCCCTTGGTAAGATGGGCTTTGCTGTTTACATTGATGCTGATTTAGTGGTACTCTTGTGGAGCCAGTCTCTAAAAGTCACTTTCGTGGGATATGTCGAAAACGACCTGTACGTGGTGGACTTTTCGGCGAAAACCACTACATGCCCGATGTGTCTTTTCGGAAAGGCTGACGCGGATTGGCTATGACATCACCGACTAGCCCACGTCAATATGAGAACTTTGCAAAGTCTCCACAAGGGTGGCCACATTCTTAGACTAAAAGAAAATGTGTCCTTTGCCAAAGATCATGTTTGCAGGGCATGTGTTGAAGGGAAAATGCATGATTCACCTCATCGAAGGAAAACTATTATCTCTTCAAAAAGGATTTTGGAGCTCCTTCATGTGGACCTCTTCGGACCTCCATCTCATGCAAGCCTCGGTGGGAAGAAGTATTTCCTAGTGATTGTTGATGATTACTCAAGATACACTTGGGTTTATTTCTTCAAGTTGTAGAGTGAAACTCAAAAAACTGTCATCGACTTCGCCAACGAGGTTCAACATCAACACAACGTCCCCATTCTGGCTAGATAACGGCTCAGAGTTCAAGAACTACGCCTTAAATGAGTTCCTAAGTGAAGAGGGGATAAGACATCAATATTCCGCTGCGTACACCCCTCAACAAAATGGTGTAGCCGAGAGGAAGAATCGAACTCTAATGGACATGGCAAGATCAATGTTAGCCGAATTTAAATCTCCATATAACTTCTGGGCTGAAGCAATCTCTACTGCTTGTCATTCATCCAACCGCTTATACCTCCGCAAGTTCTTGGACAAGACTCCATATGAAATACTTACCGGTAACAAGCCAAACATCTCATACTTTCGGGTATTCGGGTGTAAGTGTTTCTTTCTTATTAAAGGAGTTTGTTTATCTAAGTTTGAATCTAAGGCTCTATAAGATATTTTTGTTGGTTATGGTGCCGAATCCCACACTTATAGAGTCTACAATAAGCTCTCCGGAACTGTTGTAGAATCTTGTAGTGTGGTGTTCGAGGAAAATGACGGTTCCCGTGCGGAGCAAGTTGGTGTTTGTGATGCAGATGTTGAAATACCCCATGATGCCATAAGAAGAATGGGCGTGGGATTCTTCCGCCCCATTGAGGAACCCCTTGTGGCGGACCGGGAAGGACAATGCTCTACTCATATAGAGCCCTCATCTATACATACTCAACATGCCCCAACCACGGGGGCAACTCCTACACCATCTCCATCAAATGCTGAAGGTCAAGATGTTCCAGAAAGCTCCAGGCCAGATTTTTTGGTTGACACCGGATTATCCGGCCACCCCGCTTCAGCTGACCATGTTGCTCCTGCTGGAGAAGATTTCAACGCAAGCTCCAGGCCAGATTTTCCGGCTGGCCCCAGATTATCCGGCCCCTCACCAGTTCAAGCAAGTCCTAGGCCTCCTGAAGAAGCTGCGACAAGTACTCCCAGGCCGGATTATCCGGCCTCTCCATCGGCCGGATTATCCGGCCCTGACTCTCCAGTTCTGCAGCCTCCTGTTACGGCTATGGATTCACCTCAAGGGCATGCTTCTCCATCACCTGCTACTGATGTTCCAGTTACTGATCAAGGCGGAGAAAATGCTTCCAATGAAGACTCAAGTGATGAATCCCCTCCTCCAAGAGACAACAAACTTATTGAACTTCGTCACAAGGCTCGGGCTGATCGTAACCTTGAGTTGAGGGGTCACACTCTCGACAAGGTTGTTGGTGATCTTCGACGAAGGGTTTCTACAAGAAGAGAATTGCCCAGTTTTGGTGAGCATCAAGCTCATATATCCATGGTGGAACCTAAGAAGGTCTTTGAAGCTCTTGAAGACCCAGACTGGGTTGTTGCTATGCATGAAGAATTGAATAATTTCGAGCGCAACAAAGTCTGGAAACTTGTGGAGAAACCCAAAGAGTGCCGCAATGTTATCGGCACCAAGTGGATTTTCAAGAACAAGCAAGATGAGAATGGCATTGTTGTGAGGAACAAGGCAAGACTTGTGGCTCAAGGGTACTCCCAAGTTGAGGGCATCGACTTCAGCGAGACCTATGCTCCTGTGGCTCGCCTTGAGTCCATTCGTATCCTACTTGCTTATGCTGCTCATAACAATTTTAAGTTGCAGCAAATGGACGTCAAGAGTGCCTTCCTTAACGGTCCTCTACATGAGTTGGTATACATAAAGCAACCCCCGGGGTTTGAGGAACCTAACTTCCCGAACCATGTCTACAAACTCGATAAGGCACTCCATGGACTTAAACAAGCCCCACGTGCGTGGTATGAGCACCTTAAAGAGCTTTTGTTAGATCGTGGCTTCGAAGTTGGGCAAATCGACCCCATTCTTTTTACTAAGAAGGTTAAGGGGGAGCTCTTCGTATGCCAACTATATGTAGATGATATCATCTTTGGTTCTACTAACAAAGCTTTTAACGATGAATTTTCAAAGCTTATGACTGACAGGTTTGAGATGTCTATGATGGGGAATTACAGTTCTTTCTTGGATTCGAGATCAAGCAACTTAGAGAAGGAACCTTTATTAATCAAGCAAAGTACATCCAAGACATGCTCAAGAGATTCAAGATGACAGATCTAAATGGTGTCGCTACTCCGATGCAAACAAAGTGTCATCTCGAACTCAACCCTCATGGTAAAGATGTGGACCAAAAGGTATACCGGTCCATGATCAGCTCTCTTCCTTACCTCTGCGCATCGAGACCCGATATTGCGTTGAGTGTGGGAGTGTGTGCAAGGTATCAAGCAGCTCCTAAAGAAAGCCACTTAGTGGCGGTCAAGAGGATCTTTCGATATTTGGTTCATTCCCCCAACTTTGGTCTTTGGTATCCCAAGGGCTCCAATTTCTCTTTATGTGGTTATACTGACTCAGATTGGGCTAGTGATAAGAATGATCGGAAATCCACTTCTAGAGCTTGTCAATTCTTGGGAAGATCTCTTGTATGTTGGTCCGCCAAAAAGCAGAATTGTATATCTTTCTCCACCGCTGAAGCTGAATATGTTGCTGCTGCCAGCGCTTGTACTCAATTATTGTGGATGAGGCAAACTTTAAAGGAATACGGTGTCAATTGTGACAAAGTGCCTCTTTTATGTGATGATGAAAGTGCAATCAAAATTGCGTACAATCCCGTTCAGCACACAAGGACGAAGCATATTGAGATACTGAATCATTTTATTCGTGACCATGTTGCTCGAGGCGATATTGATCTATCATTTGTGAGCACGAAGAACCAACTGGCGGATATTTTTACAAAGCCACTTGATGTAGCAAGATTCTGCTATTTGAGGAATGAGCTAAATATTATTGATTACGGGAGCTTGTCTTGATTACCCTTGCTCACTCGTACATCTCAATCCTTGTTTGGTCTAGCTGTGGGCATGGATATAGGGGGAGTGTGGTCCTAACTCCTTGGGCGAACCCTCCCCCCATAATGCCAATAGCAAGATATGTCATTTCTCTTAATACCATGTTGTGATATGTGAGCTTATTGATGAGTATTGGTCGTGAACCCAAGATATATCTTCGCGGTGTCACACCATACACTCCAACAAGGTGGCGTCAGCCACCGCCCTCTCCCTTGTGGAGAATTGGTTCTTTTTGGATGTTATTTGCGTTCTCATGTTCTTATGGGAATCACACTCAATCTTGGCTTTTATTTGATTTGGATTTTGCAATTTTGAGTGTCTAGTACCATCTCAGTTTGGCTGCACCTCCGGCTCCTACACCTCCCACTCCGTTTGCTCGGTGGAACTCTTCCTCCGGGCTGAACTATGGTGAGCTGGAGCGTAACTTGTTCCCCTCTGTGCATGCTGCTGCTGATGATGAGGAAGGTGACACTAAGGAACTTGAAGATGAGGATGAGGAAGAGCATGAAGAAGAGGACGAGGACGAGGACTACGATGAGTGATCCCATGGGGCGCTAGCATCGCTCTTCTCCCTTTTTGGTGTCTCGATGCCAAAGGGGGAGAAGTAGTTCTATTAGGTTGTCCGCGGATTTGCATGGGTCGGGCATAAGCACTTGCACTTTTCTATTTGTTCTTTCTTGCTTATGCCCATTTAGCGTTGAACTTTTAAATTCGTGGTTTGTGATTTGTGGTTGAGACTTTATGTGGTTGTCTGGATGATACCTATGGACTTCATATCATGGATTATGCTCATGGTGATATCTATTCATATCCTATTGCTGGAGGTGTATCACGGAAGGCGCGCGCTCATAATGGTTATCCAATAATAAATGTGATTTATGTCAAGGATGCATATTCTCTACTTCGGTGGTATGTGTTTTTGCCCTTATGTCTATGGAATAGATTCACCTATTTGTGTGCATTTGTATTCCAATGCAAAACTCTATTATGCACACATTGAGGGGGAGTCCCTTTCATAGTTATCTCTGTTTGTCTTGTGTCTTTCTCCTGCAAATCCTGGTATTGTCATCTAACACCAAAAAGGGGGAGATTGAAAGAACATTTCATGTTTTCCTATGTTTTGCGTGTTAGATAACAATACTATGGAGACTTTTCATGTGTGCAAAGTGTGCAGGAGGTTTTGAGGGGGGGCGGATAATCCGCCCCTCCAAGGGCCGGATAATCCGGCCTACCTCATCTCTCAAGGAAGCCAAGGCGCGTCGCTCTGTGTCCAGTCGGATTTTCTCCCAGAAAATCCGAACTGGGGCGGTTTTTCCTCCTCAGGCCGGATAATCCGGGTTTCGCAAGGGCCGGATAATCCGGCCCCCCAGCTTTCGAGCAAAAGGAGCCAAGGCGCGCCGCTCGGTATCCGGTCGGATTTTCTCCCAGAAAATCCGAACTGGGGCGGTTTTTCTTCCCTAGGCCGGATAATCCGGCCTTCGCATAGGGCCGGATAATCCGGCCCCCAGAAGTTGATCAAGGGCAAGCTCGACGCGTCTCACTGTGAGGGGGCGGATTATCTGCCGGATATTCCGAATCTGGGGCGGTGTTTCCCCAAACTGGATAATCCGGCCCTCACTTGGGCCGGATAATCCGGCCCCCAAAGTGTGCAAATGGCTGGTTTTTGGAAGGGGATATAAGTACCCGTTCTTCCCCAACGTTCAGATCTCTTGATTCATTCGAATTTTACCAGACCCTGTGCAAGAGCTCTAAATCTCGATCTCCCACTTCAACCACCCGAAGGTCTTGATCTTTGGTGGAATTGAAGGAGGAGAAGTTCATCATCAACATCAAGAATCAAGCGCTTCAACTCCTCTCCATTCACTTGGAGAAATCCCTGATCTAGTATTCTTGTCAATACCTAGATCTTGTTATTGTATTTGACAACTTTGTTCTTGTGGCAGCTTGTTGTCATTTCGGGAGCCTCCAAGTTGTTGTGGAGTTGTTGCCCCGCTAGTTGTGGAAAGGCGCCGGTGCTCGCCTCGAAGGGTACCTATAGTGGAAGGTGGATCAGGCCTGTTGTGGCGAGATCCATCGGAGAACAGGGTGAGGCCTTTTGTGGCGTGGTGGTCTTAGTACCGCCCACCCCTCCAACACAGACATACTTCCCTTATCAAGGAAGGAAATGCGTAAAACAAATCCTGTGTCTCCGCGTGCTTCACTTCGGTTCACTCGTTCCTCTTCCACTCGCTCTTTACTCGCTAGTAGATAGGTTTGCATATAGGGAAATTCCACCCAATAGTCTATCTAGAGAATTTACCCTTTGTGCTAAGCCTAAAACTGAAAAGGAATTAAAAATTGGTGTAGCACCTATTCACCCCCCCTCTAGGTGCCCATACGATCCATTTCAGAGAGGACCTGGTTTTGAGTGGGAGCAAATCAGCTTGGCTAAATCATAATATGTAGCTACAATATTTTGAGTGGGAGCTAAGTGAAATCCCTGGATCTCAAACATGAATGTCATATTTGAGTGGGAGCGTGAAATCATTCTGGGATATGTGGACGACATATGTGAATGATGTGATTGGTGTTAATAATATTTAAGTTAGATAAATAAGGATGAAGTTGAAGTTATTAAACAATAAGATCTATCGAGATAGATTGGTGAGTTTAATAAACACTGATTGTTGAATGCTTCCTGGACTTGATTCTGAAAGATGTTCAGAATGTCCTAAGCAAGATTCTGAAGAAGCTCAGAATGGAATAAAGTGCGGAGTAAGTTCTTACTAAATGAAGCATTGAGTTAGTATTGCAACTATGGTTAAAAGAAAGAGATGCGTTGTATCTCCTATGCCTCGGTCATAGGTTCTTCCACATAACCATATTGTATACTCGACGTAATGTGACCCAAAGTTCTGGTTGGAAGGACAAAGTCTTAACTGTAAGAACTTGTCTTTAAGTAATTCCTGAGTTGATCACTGAACCAGAATTAAGTTTGTACTTAAATGGAAAGAACAAAGTAAGTGGCATAGATGCATTTCATCCACTAGGATCTACATAGATATATAAGTATAAAGGCTCCATCTGATGTGATGTATAATGTTATGGCAGGGTTAGTTCTCTTTTAACGTAGAATGATGTGTCCCAGGGCCCAGTGCACATGAGAAAGCCCTCGAGGTTGATCTAAAGTCACTGTAAGCTCCTGGAATCCGGCCTCGTTCTGCTGCCATGACTACATTATATACACAAAGGATAGAAAAGTGTGTTTCGAAGTTTAGATGACAATAGTGAAAATGACCGTCATTATAAACAGTAGAAACAAAGTTTCACTTTATCACCAAACAAATACTTCGACCCATTATATGATAATGGTGTGAATGTCAAAATTAGGAAGACATTAACGATTTGCAAAAGATATAATGATCTGGTAAAACATAACATGGACATGACATTTCCCATGAGCATGCATGATCTGTAAACGCATATGGTATATGGTTTATATGAGTAAAATGCGAGCTGGATTATTTGTACTCTAGTGCAAGTGGGAGACTGAAGGAGATATGCCCTAGAGGCAAATAATAAATAGGTTTTTATTGTCATATCTCAATTAGTTTATAATATTTTCATATTGTGCTATAACTGTGCCAAGTAGAAACATTGGTACAGGTGTGGTATGAAACAACCAAGTCCCTAGTAGCCTCTATTCATACTAGTTCGTTGGTCATGAGGATGATCTGGGTTTGAAGATCATGAGCATTTATGCCAATTGACAACGGGGTCATATTATTGGAGAATGATGTGATGGACATTCCTCGAAGGATTGCAACACGATCAAGTCATATAAGTTCATTGTTGCAACATCTATACCTAGACTCCTTTTCCTTAGACCGTGAGCCAATATTACTCACTGTTTCCCGAGGCTGCTTAGACTACATCAACCGTCATCTGGTAATACGGTGGCCATAAAGGTGTACGTTTGGTATTCCAAAGGAACAGTAGATGACATGTGAGCGCAAGACCGGGATTTGTTCACCCACATGACGGGTAAAGATACATACGGCCGGCTTGGTGAGATTACATCCATAAATGTTGCAACATGTGACTCGGTCATGGGGATGTAATATCACGGTAACAAGAAAACATAACTTGTTGTGAACGAGATTGAACAAGGTATGTGATACCAATGATCGGATCTCGGACAAATCGTATCAAGAAACAAAAGGAATTGGATGCTACATTTAGCGGTTCAAACGACATTGTCATCAGGAATGCATAGGGGTCATTGATACAAATCATGTCTAGAGCATTCCCGAGCCGTGAGAGGATACACTTAAGGGTACGATGAGAGCGACCATTCGTAAGATGGAATCATAGTAGAGAAAGAGAAAGCCAGAATTGTTCCGTAGAGAGATCCGAAGTTGTTCGGAGAAAGAATAAAGGACCAGAATCATTCCAGGAAAGATCCGAGGTCGTTCGGAGGATATCGAAAGGGAACTGAAAGGTATTTTGGGTCTAGACGGATTTTGTAATATGTATTTACATATTAATTAATGTAATTACTATTAAATATAATATTAAAATCTAATTTAAAGGGGTATTCCACTAATGGGCCAAACTTCCTAGGGAAAAAGGGCCCATGAGGGAAAACCGAAGGACGGAAGGGCCAAGGGCCAAAGGGCCAAGGCCTAGGAGCCTCAAGGGGGCCCACCTGGCCAGCCTAGGGCTCTGCGCAGGGTGGGGCCCACCCCTGGACGGCCAGCCCATGGTGCCCTAAGGGCCCATGCGCCTCCCCCTCTCCCTTGAATTGTCCCACAGGGGAAACCCAAAGGGGAGGGCACACCCCTTCCCCCTATATAAAGGGGTGCCCATGGGTGGGATGAGACACACCAATATTTGGAGAAGTCCTTTGGTTGACTTCTTCCTTCCCTCTCTCTCTAGCCCTTGTGACCATGGTCCCAAGTTTGGGCTGTGCGAATGAGGCACACCTGCAGTACGTTGTTGCGCTATAGAGATTCCTAGACGGATATCAACTTCCGCACTCCTGGCGGGATCAGGGAGCCGGAGGTCTCATCGTGCAGTGGATGTGTATAAAGACACGAGGCGCAACACTTGGGGCGCTTGAATGTCGTGAGCTGGAGCTGCTGCACGATGAAGAAGGAGCAAGGGGTGACCTGCAAGGAGCTTCGTGACCTTGGGGTCGGCTACGAGTACGACTACATCAACCACGTTCCCCTCGAATTGTTAACCGCGTACGGTCTACAAGGGTATGTTTTCTCTATGCATTGGCTGTTACCGCATTACTACATAGATAGATCCTAGGCAGTTTTGGGGTTCCATCGTAGGAATTTTTTTGTTTTCTGCTGTGGATCCCCTTCAAGGACCTGCAGCGAGTCCGTGAACGTCCACGGCGCCAAGCACCTGGCGCTCGGCCTTCACCTCCGCAACCTCTAGAAGGTGGCTATCGAGGAGGGTCGCATACCCCCGATCAAGCCCAAGGCACCCAAGGTCAAGGGACTGGGCAACAAGAAGTGGAGAAGGCGCTGAAGGGAGGAGGCAGAGGCCCTCCTGGCAGATGCCATGAGGGGCCACTGATCTGCTGCTGCTGCTATAAAGTAGCTTATTTTGTCTTGTCTATGTTGGACTTGTCCGCTGCTGCTGCTGAACAGCCTAATTGTCGAACCTCGTTAAATACCGTACTACATAACCTATATTAGCTGCTTTATCTACATATGCGTTGTTTACTGAATTTATTTATGGTGCTATTAGTTTTGCTGCTCTAGATTTGCTACCAGATTGAGAAAAAACGAGGGCAAAAGGAACAATGAATGAAGAGAGAAGCTGCTCTAGATTCGCTACCTTTTTGGGGAAACACAACTGTTAGCGAGAGAGGGGAAAATGCGCTCTTAAAAAGGCCAATCATAAAAATAACAAAAAGAAAACTTCCAATTTAGGTGATAGGGTGCACGTAACCACCAAACACGTCCACATGGTCCCACACCACGTCCCCCATAATCAGCGAGAGATGGATGGCTGGTCCACGGTGTATCCTGGCCCCACCTGTCAGTATGTAACAGTCGAGGCGACGTAACGTAACGCTCAACGCACGACCCACCCCAACGCGGTCCCACCGATCAGCATCTAACGGTCAAGCCTTTGACCTGACGGCATCTCCCCGTTCGAGCGCATGTGAGGGTTTCAGAATGGAGGGAGGGCAAAAGTGAGGAATAACTAAGCGGCTGGGGAAAACTGAGTACAACTAACGAACCAGGGGCACGAAAATAGAAATCCCTAAAAAATTATCATACAACTTTGATCTGATTTTCCTAAACCAGCAACAAATAAATCAGATAAGAGGGAGTAATATAATAAATTAGCATGAACATGCAAATACATAAATCAGAATGGTCTAGTTACCATCGTATATGATGTTCACTCAAATATAGCAATAATAGATCATCATCATGACCAAGTAAAGGAATTATGAACATATAGTGCGCAGGAAAAATTACAAATATATATGATCATTAGTCAAATATAGCAAGAAAGAATCATCAGCAAAGTTAACTAAGCAAAGTAACTACAAATATGAAGTGTGTTACGTGACCTTAATCTTAAAATCACTAATGACTGCAGTGAGTACCTGCAAGGTATAGTGAAAGAAACGTCAACTTGTGAACATAGACAACTGACCATCATAGTAAACGGGCATTAGCAACACCTAGATTTAGAAAACATGGAAACGGAAGATAGATAAACCATAATAGCGAAATTTAATATTCAAACAAACTCAAGACTGTCACATAAGAGTTATACAAAAATTAACCTAGATTTCTATGAACATTTAGTATGGGCAGCATTTTTAATCATATACAAACTATAATGAAATGAACATGATAAACATGCAAACCATAACACTTGAATTTTTTAATATTCGTACAAACTCAGGAGTGTGAAAACTAAAAACAGAGTTATACAACAATTAACCTAGGTTTGTATGAACAATTAGTATGGGCAGCAACCAACATGACAAACAGGCACACCCCAATCCCTACATAAATAGTGCCAGGATATAACATGTACCAACCCATGTTTGTAATAAATTTATTTTGTACTTAAGAGCATGGCATGCATCAATTCATCTTGCATAAACATCACTATTTCTAAAAATAAGAGAGAGGGAAAAAAACTGCCTCTATTACCTGTGAGACAAAAACTAATGCTAAACCCTAAAAACACTTCAAAATATCTCTTATGGCTTTCAAAGTTTTCAAATTTGAGTGCTGGGAGATTTTGGTAAATACTAGAAATTCCCACTAGTACAAAGCATTACTTAGAGACAGTGATTGCCATAGGCCTCATCTAGTTTCTCGCTCTGGCTCAAGCGCATAGCCTCTAAGATAACACCACCTGAGCCGGTTTTCCTTTTCAGCTGTAAGATACACGACCTCAGGCGGTTCTGAAATGTAAACGTCTCTAAGGAGTATGACATGGAGACGGCTATTAGTCTTGACCGTTTGTAAGAACTCCTCACCTCAGACGGCTTATAGTAGGGACCACCTCCAAGAGTAAGGGACCCGAAGTCAGGTTCAAATAAAGACCATCTCCAAACAAGGACGCCTCGAAGCAGTTATTCATGTCCGCCTCCAACAATACTGCTAATTCAAACTCAAGCATAGCATACATGACATATAATCATGATTTAGCAGCTAGAAAATGGATAGAGACAAATTATTATTTATAGCTCAAGTACTTATTAACAATTATCCTTAGCTAGAGGAAATCCATACAAATTTAGCCATTACGATATGGTAGTACATACAAAGTGGAGTCCATACATTAAACAACTAGCATAATTAGTACTCTCTAACAAAACCTCATTGCATTTATAATGGGCCACCCGGTGGAAGTTGCTGAACCAGAATATGTACCTCTCCATTATGTTTTTCATCAAAGCAAAATAGGACAATGCTATGCTGCTTCAAATTAAAGCTTCTCACAACCTTATCCCATATAGTCGTCAAGATTGCATTTGACCTAGATCCCATATTCATCCTAACCATATTTGTCTTCTTGCTGTTCATTTGCAAAACATGGACATCAGTGGGTTCATCAAGGCGATTCTTTAGGTATTTTCTTGTAAACTTAGCTCCAAATGTCTATGCAAGTAATTGAAGAATTATCATGCTTGTGTTTGTTGTAAGTAATTAAATATCATAGGCTAGCTTCTTGATCATATGTTGAAGAATATATCATCTTACCAGCTTGCACTTCTTTTGCATGATAGATGAATAGGGAAACATGTAGACGGAGTACTTGATTTTTGGTGGAAATTCGGGTTCACACTAGTCTAAGAGGAAGTCTACATGAACTTATTTCAGATACATGTCATTTCCAAAAAAGGCTCAACTTATAAAAAATCAGTGTCCCCTTGTGTTGAGGCCGTGATGCAACAATACATAAACATTTCAATGAGGTGGAATATTCATGTCTACCGTCTAAATGCATACAAAACAGATGACTGCAATTTTGATGTTCTTTCATACCTCTAAACTCAATCGTCTCAATGGGATCTTCATCTGATGGCTAGAATTTAAAACTGCCAAAGCTAATGCGAAAACTATCATCGTTAGAGAGCATTATTGCATCATCACTATAGGGTCCCATCTGTTAAATAGATACAGACAGAGAGCATTTTAATACAATCAAGATGCAAGCAAACCAATGAAGTGATAATTAAAATTGATACAGACTAATGAAGTGGCAATTAAATCTCTATTGTTAGAATGGCAACAAACAATGAGGAATCAATAAAGAATTGCAGATTTTGAGATTTATACAAGGGGAAAAGAGCTGGGACATATGGAGGCCGGCTGGGGAGGCTCTCCTGATGGCGCCATCGGGTATTTGCAGCTTAGTGATGACTACAAGTGCACATACCAATTGTAGCTAGTTTCGAAGTAAAGATATCGAACCCATAGAGAGCTATTGGTAAAGGTCTTTATGCCCCTCATTACTCTCTACCAAAGTATACTTGTAAGTTTTCTTTGATCTCAGGTAAAGGGTGTTTAAAAGGTTTATAGTTGTTTGCATAAAAGTAATTAAAACAAGTAAAAGAAAACAAGTAACAAGATTGTATGAAAGCGTGGTTGAACTCAATAGGGCTAAATCGTTCTCGGGGATGTAGGATACACCACTAGCATAGTATTATTGTTATATGTAATCTAGATAACATACTCCTTGTGTCATGATATGTGTGGAGAGATCCCCATAATAAGATGTTCACTACAAGGCTGGTAGGAAGCCACTTTGTTGAGCCAAGATTGAGGTCACCTCTAAATAACCACTGTGATGTCTGATAGAAGTCACCCATACAAACCACCGCAATTAAGGGTTTCCCCGTGGATATCTTAATTAGCTTAGAGAGTCCCTCTATAATCCTCCTTTGACCGTGTAGGTTACGAGCCAACGCCAATCTGTCATGGGGCATTCCGGGTATGCTTCCAAGACATGTCGAAAGGATTTCTCCCTCCCTTTAGTCCCACCCGCAAATGATATGTGGTCGACTTCACATATCATCTAAAGAGAGAGATAAAACACAAATCATAATTATATCATAGACAAGCAAGTCATACAGACACAAGAATAGATCATCTTTATTAAAATTTCATAATGGTGCCAGGGTTTCTCCATCTCCCCAAGAACAAATGAACTACTCACATATAAAGGCAATCAACATCATGGTAATCATATGGATGGGATATGAGAGTACAATCGAATACAAGTGAAGATACACACTAGGGTTTGGATTACAACCAAGTAGATGAAGGGGATCGGTGTTGGAGACGTTGGTGACGGTGATGGTGATGTAGATCGGACTTGAGGCCTTCAAGATCCAAGTCCCTTCTCCTATTGAGCAATGGTGATGGTGGAGATCTTGTGGAGGCGGCGGCTATGGAGTTTCCAAGGCGGCAGGGCTCCACCGTGGAGGTATATGGAGAGGTAGTCTTCTCCCTTGGCTCCTTGCCTCTTTATATAGGCCTAGGGATGCCTCCAATACGTTCCTTATAACCTAAGGAAGGTCCAAGAACAAGCGAGGATGGATTCTGTGAAGAAACGCGTCCAGAACAGCTATTTCCATGTGTCCAGGCACGTGGTATGGGCGGACGGTACGGGCGGGCTCCGCACGTACCACTGGTCGTTATTGGTGCGGTATGCTTTTGTATTTTGGCTGCCATTTCTTCATACAAACTCCAATTTGGGTGTTTGTTGGCTCTTTGGAATCATATGGATGAGGGCTATAACACCATGGCCTTGGATATTCATTTGGAGGTGATGGAAAAATCCACTTTTCCCTCCCCTCAAATGGCTAAGTCTGGTGCCTGCAATTCCTCCATATTGAACCCCCTTCGCTCATTTTATCCATGATTGTCCATAAAACCTACACACAAATCAAAGACAAGAAAAAGGTAATAAAATCCTAATAAAACTAATATTGTGCAAAGCCCATGTGGAAATGAATGAAAACTAATAATCATACACAATAGACATAGTTATAGATGGATGTAACATGTAATGAGTGAAAATATGAATAATTTATATACTCAGATATGCATCAATTTTGGACTCATCAACTTCCCCAAGATAGACTCTTGATCGTCCCCAAGCAAGATGGTGGATTATGGACAAGGTCATCATGTTCATGAGGCATGAGTCGATAATCATAAATGATGAAAAAATTGAAACAAAAGTATAATAACGGATGTAGAAATCAATGCCTTGTATCCTTATTTTCCCTGCAAGCTCAAATTAAGAAAGAACATATTCATACAAGGAAACACAAGCTTAGTTATGTCAATCCATGAAATATCAATTAAAACTTCAATGATCCATGTCAAAAAGTGAATCTAGCTTGAAAGTAAACTTGTGATCCTCTTATTGAGCATTTTAATAAGTTTTTTATCTCCTTACTTTTGTAGAGTAAGGGATTCAATGAGATTATGAATTTACTTACGGTTGGCATTCATATGTGTTCAACACTTCATCCATTTGTAGAGCTCATCAAAGTTATAGAGGTGACAAGAACACTATACAAGCTTTGGTAAATCAAGACAATCAAAGTAGAGTTTAATATAAGTATAAATAACTAGAAGTGTAACAATCAATCCAATTCTTCTAGTTAACTCTTAGCTTGCCAAGGAACACTGGGATGTTTTAATAACAAAGTTGAGTAAGAGATTTCATGTCCTAAGTAGCATAACAGTGAAGTGTCCTATTGACACCCACATCAGCAAATCAAGGCTACGAAAAACACTTATAATCCAATCATTGTCTTTCAAGAAAATTCATAAAGTAGTAATGAGACCATGCCAATGACTTGTTATGTGGATCTTCATTTTTTCCCTTCTTTCAGGATCATTGAGTGTTTCTTTAAACAATGGCTTGCACAAACTTTTAGAGTACCAATACTTTTACCCATTTAAAGTGAATTTATGCCACTCATGTCATCAACTCATAGCCGAAATCAGGGGTTGTACCATAGATCGCTCGTAGGCTAGCAGAGTTGTTGGCATCCAAAGGTGTGCATGAGAAACATAGAGCCCCCCCTTTTTTAACTAGTTCCACGGTTTGATCCACAAGGTTAGTTTTGGCATGTATCACAATTACCGCTAAACTTCATTTCAATCAAACAAATCCTTTCAAGGGTGTCGTCAAATCTATCAAAACATCTATGGAGTTAAGTAGCTTCAAAGGCAAACTCTCAAGACAATCATTCATCAAACAAGTCATAAATTTTAGACTTTTTCTTGTTGTACTTGTTTGGCAATATTCTTTCCAAGGCAAGTCTCGGTTAGCTAAAATAACTAGAGCAAAAGCTTCCACAACTAATCATTCATTCTCATAAAAATCTTTACTCTAACTATTTTGAATTACTCCCACTAGCATGGCATCTTCACAAATCAACTAACTAGGATAAACAATTCAAACTTCAAAACTAGGAGACAAAGGTATTAACTGTAGAAATTAGGGCAATGTATTTTTAGAGGATCACAATGTTCTTATCAAGCCGGATAAAGATATTAACAACGTCCATCAAGCTCTAACTCAACTCTTATGAATCCCAACAAAAGCAAGTGCATCCATTGTATAAACATGAAACATAACTTACCCAAGCACGCATTCAAAAACAGTGGGATACATGATTGCACAAATTTTTTCATTGAACAAGAACATTGCACAAGACACTACACCTGCAGAAGTAACTTCCCCAAGCTAGAACTTTTGTAAAAAACAAACTTGAATAGATTACCAAAAATAAAAGAGAAAATGAAGTTATCAAAAGAGAGTGTGATAAGTGGTTACCTCCCCAAGCTTGAATAAAACAAGGGTGATACACTTTACCGTCGATGTACGAATAACCTCACTTTTGATGGACATGGACCTTTGGTTCAACGAATACTTCCTTGTTGAAGTGTTGAGTTGAAACAACCAAGTGGTTTGTGCAAGTATTTACACGGTTGGCACAAACCATGCACATCATCACACAAGGTTCAAGTCCTTGCGAAAATAACAAACAAAGTAAAAGCAAACCATTCGGTGTACGAACGGAGTTCGTTCACCCAACCATGAGAAGAAAATAAAAGAAACACGAAACACTACAGAGAATTATAGGCTAGGGAGTTTCGAATGTAGGTAAAATAAAATGAAGTATAAAGGAACATGTAGAAGGTAACCCACTGACTTGAGATTGCCAAAAATAAAAAGTTTGGAGGGGTTATAACCTTTTTGTACTCATTGATACATTGCAAATGTATCTGTAATTTTTGATGTTCCATGCTTGGTTTTATCCACTTTCTTGTGTTTTGTTCCAACTTTGGAGTAATTTTATTATGATTTCTTGGACTAACCTATTAACAAGAGCCACAGTGCCAGCTGCCTGTTTTCTGTTGTTTTTGGTTCCAAAAAAGTTAGAAAATGAATATTCTCGGAATTGGACGGGACAAAAGCCAAAGTGCCTATTTTCCCGGAAGGGATCAAGTGCCAGAATACGAGACGGAGAAGGGCTGGGGTCCGGCCACACAACCTGGCCGCGCGGCCAGGCCTGGCCCGTGCCAGGGGGTGGTCTGACTGCCCCCAGCACCCCCCTCGGCCTCTCCTTCTGCCTATAAGTTGCCCTCGGGACGAAAACCCTAAGGACCCGATCAAAAATCCACGAAAGAGTCTGTAGCCGCCGTCGTCTTGGTCCCTAGATCGGGGGGGATCTGAAGCTCTTCCTAGCACCCTACCGGAGAGGGGAATTCACCCTGGAGGCCTTCTTCATCACCATGCAAGCCTCCGGTGTGATGCGTGAGTAGTTCATTCTTGGACTACGGATCCATGTAGTAGCTAGATGGCTGGTTTCTCCTGCTTTGTGCTTTCATGTTTAGATCTTGTCAGCTCCGTTCATGATCAAGATCATCTATTTGTAATTTATACATGTTGTGTTTGCGGGGATCCGATGGATATTGAGATGCTATTTCAGATTGATTATTGATTCTATCATGTCTTTGTTCTTTGAGATCTTGCATGCTTTCCATTGTTAGTAGCTATCTTGGCCAAGTAGATGCTAGCAACTCGAAGAGTTAGTATTTATGCTCGATAGTGGGTTCATGCCTCTGGTAATCTGGGGAAGTGATAGAAATCTCTAAGGTACTAGATGTGCTGTTGCTACTAGGGAGAAAACAACAATCCTTTGTTCATAGAACAATCGTATTGTTTACTTTACACGCAGTTCGTAAAGCAATAATCTGTTGCTTGCAACTTAATACAGGAAGAAGAAATTGCTAAAACTGAAAGCTCATTAGATGAAAAACAGGAGGAGAGTGATGGACAAAAGGAGGAAGAATGGATCTACCCATGCCTACCTTCTAATGAGAGTAACTCTTTATCCCTTACATTATTTTATTGTCCCCCATGCTTATCAAAGGAGGGTGAATGTTATGTTCTCGAGGATTCTTTTGAAAATGTTTGTAATAAAGCTCTAGTGCTTGTAGATCATTAAAAGCATGCCTTATGTGATAGTTATATTGTTGAGTTTATTCATGAGGCTACTGAAAATTATTATGAGAGAGGAAAATCTGGTTGTAGAAGTTTTTATGGTAATGAAACACCTCTCTATGTGCTGAAAGTTTTGAAGTTACTTTTGATTTATCTTCCTATGCCTGTCACTTTGTTCTTTGTGCATTCATTTGCATACAAGATTCCTATGCATAGGAAGTGGGTTAGACTTAAATGTGTTTTGAATTTGCTTCTTGATGCTCTCTTTTACTTCAATTAATATTTGCTATGAGAGCATCTTCTCAAATTTTCATGCCTAACTTAAAGGCGTTAAAGAAAAGTACTTGTTGGGAGATAACCCAAGAGTTTTAGATGAGTCTTGGAAGTTATTACCTCTGTAATAACCTATCCTTATCCTTTTTATTTCCTTTTTGTGCCAAGAGTAACCTCTAATGAGAGTGAAGTAATGATTGGGAAAGTTGCTGTCCCGAAACAGATTTCTGTGCTTCACCGTAAAAATTCTTGAGAGAGCTCTGTACGTCGGATTGAAATGTATTTTTTTGGGCTTCTTCCCCAGGTTGTTATCTAACTTTCGTTAGTTCAACCCTTTTTGATTTTAGCAACAGAAGGTCTTCGAAAAAAATTCGTCTTTACCTGCTCGTCTGTTTTGACAGATTTCTGCCATTTTCTGCATTTGCTTCTTGTTAGTTCCTTCTTGAGTTCCTTTGGGGATTGAGCTTTTTGAGGGAAGTGCTACAGTATCTAGTGTTCTAATGGAAGTTTATTTGGTGTTAGAACTTAACCTTGAGACTTATTTATCTAAAGTATACTAATGTTGCTAAAGAGATTGTGTGAAGTTTTGTATGAAGGAAAATTTTCAGGTGTATGGAAGGAATGAGTAATGAGATGAATGATGGACTAAAGCTCAAGCTTGGGGATTCCACGCATGTCACCCCAAGAAATAAGCAAGAAGTACAAGCGTCAAAGCTTGGGGATGCCCAAGGCATCCCCCTCTTCATCAATAAAAATTCCAGGTTTCTTCCAAACGCTTCATTTTTATTGTTTCGTGCACAGTTGTGTTTCTCTTGGAGCGTCTTCTTTTTAGTTTTTGTTTTGTTTTTTTAGTTTGCTTAGTTTTCTGAATAAGTTGGTTGGACCCCCTCTTTCACACTATGGTTTGCAAATAGTTTGGTTTGGTTTGGAAAAGAGTAGGAAAGTTTATGCTTATGTGGTAAAAAGAGCTCGTTTTTGACTGTGGCCTATGCTTTGTCATGCCATGCTCGATATTGTTTTGGTTTTATGCTTAGTATTATTTGCTGTAGCATGACTTGTTATAAACAATTGAGATTTCTTAATGTGCCTTGGATGAATCATGCGTTGTTTTAGCATATTAAAGCATAGTATAGTGGTATTCTCCTTTGATGCTTTATTTGGGTTTACTTGGCGCATGCTCACACCATGTTATGACTATCTCAAGTCACCATAGCCTTTATGATCCTTTAGTTTTCAACTTGTAGTATCACTTTATGCTTTGATCAATGATGTTTTGTCGGTCTGCATGATTATGGCCATTATTGCTCTCTTAGTTTGTCGCTCCCAGTCTTTTGCTAGCCTCCACAACCAAGTATGAGTTCCACTCATGCATCCAACTCCCTAAACACGGTTTTTCCAAAGAGTCCACCATACCTACCTACTAGCTTATGCTATTCCAAGTATATTCATGCTTTTGTTTACCTTCCACTTGTTATGAGAAAACTAGTGATTAAAGCTCTCACAAACTTGATGGCACACTTTACTTTATTGCCTCTAATAAACTTGAACCATTGGGTCCTTCTTTGTTGCGTATATGCTTGCGCTTTATAAGTTGAAATTAGCAGAGCCATGTACCATGGGGAACGCTTTCAACATTACACTTGTACTTTGTACCCCGTTGATATTATGTTCTTTTGCTTACGGATCCCGGCGGTGTGAAATAAAAGTGGAACTTGTAAGATCATGGAGTTTGTATGTGTGTTAGAGAAACGCCTGGGCCGCTAGCCTAAGCCATGCCTAATCATGGTGGAAACTTGCAGCATCACCATAGTGAACACTCTATGCAGCATCCTCAATAAAAACCTATGCAAATAGCAAATAAAAAGATCGCTGAGATGCTCATTGTATGCTTGCCTTATCATTTTGATTATGGGAAAGCTCCCGTATCATGTGCAAGGGGTACCCCGTTGGCGGTTCTTAATGATACACATATACTTACAATGACAAGAGCTTACTCGTGATTGAAGTTGAGTAGCATGAGGATCGGTCTTCGTAAGTAAGGGGCATGAGATTTCGGTTTATAACTTGTCAAGCATATCCTCTTAGTTGTGTCACTTTAACCTTAATCACCTTCAAGATGCTTATGATAGGGGCAATGAGAGCTAAAAGCTATAAGTACCATAATTTTTGGAAGCTCTTTATGAGACTTGAATCCCTACTTCCTTTTACAAAGGCTTTTCTTCCACCATTATATTGAGTCTCCACATTCTATCTTTATGCACCTACTTTGAGAGCATAGTGGCCATTCTTAGTTCTATGTGCATTGTCCCAAGACTAGTCGATTGATGCATAACTTGTTATTGCTTGTTTGAAACTATTGTATCTAGTCACTCTTATGAACTTTGAAGGTGTCCTATGCATTTATATTTGCTACTCTATTGAGGGACAAGCTGAATTTATGCCATGTTTTCTTTATGTGAAACAAACAAACGTCTTGCAAAGCATTATTATTCATGAATCTTTTGTTTGTGCCTTTTCATTTTGCATCATAGTTTCTTTGCTTACTGCTATAACTTTGTCTTCCATGTTATGATTGAAGTGTTATAATCCCAGCTTTGAGTTTTGCAAAAACTTTGATCAAGTTTTGATGGTGCATGTCACATCAAAAATTATTTATTTTTATCACTTACCTACTCGAGGACGAGCAGGAGTTAAGCTTGGGGATGTTGATACATTGCAAATGTATCTATAATTTTTGATGTTCCATGCTTGGTTTTATCCACTTTCTTGTGTTTTGTTCCAACTTTGGAGTACTTTTATTATGATTTCTTGGACTAACCTATTAACAAGAGCCACAGTGCCAGCTGCCTGTTTTCTGTTGTTTTTGGTTCCAGAAAAGTCAGAAAATGAATATTCTCGGAATTGGATGGGACAAAAGCCAAAGTGCCTATTTTTCCGAAAGGGATCAAGTGCGAGAATACGAGACGGAGAAGGGCTGGGGGCCGGCCACACCACCTGGCCGCGTGGCCAGGCCTGGCCCGCGCCAGGGGGTGGTCTGGCCGCCCCCAGCACCCCCTCGGCCTCTCCTTCCGCCTATAAGTTGCCCTTGGGACGAAAACCCTAAGGACCCGATCAAAAATCCACGAAAGAGTCTGTAGTCGCCGTCGTCTCTGTCCCTAGATCGGTGGGATCTAAAGCTCTTCCCGGCACCCTGCCGGAGAGGGGAATTCACCCCGGAGGCCTTCTTCATCACCATGCAAGCCTCCGGTGTGATGCGTGAGTAGTTCATCCTTGGACTACGGATCCATGTAGTAGCTAGATGGCGGGTTTCTCCTCCTTTGTGCTTTGATGTTTAGATCTTGTGAGCTCCGTTCATGATCAAGATCATCTATTTGTAATTTATACATGTTGTGTTTGTGGGGATCTAATGGATATTGAGATGCTATTTCAGATTGATTATTGATTCTATCATGTCTTTGTTATTTGAGATCTTGCATGCTTTCCGTTGTTAGTAGCTATCTTGGCCAAGTAGATACTAGCAACTCCAAGAGTTAGTATTTATGCTCGATAGTGGGTTCATGCCTCTGGTAATCTGGGGAAGTGACAGAAATCTCTAAGGTACTAGATGTGCTGTTGCTACTAGGGAGAAAACAACAATCCTTTGTTCATAGAACAATCGTATTATTTACTTTACACGCAGTTCGTAAAGCAATAATCTGTTGCTTGCAACTTAATACCGGAGGGGGTTCGGATGATAACCTGAAGGTGGATTATTAGTCATAGATGCAGTTGGATGGCGGTCTATGTATTATGTTGTAATGCCCAATCAAGTCTCAGAGGAGTCAAGATGATTAGTATATGCATGTATTGCTTTCTCGGTGTTTGTCAATTGCCCCGCTGTAATTTGTTCACCCAACATGTCATCTATCTTAAGGAGAATCACCACTAGTGAACTATGGACCCTGGTGTGGCATCGAGGATATTATCTAGATCTTCCTTTGCAAAATTATTTGGGAGTCAGTCATTATTCGTCGAGATTCTGTCCAGTTCAGTTTGTGGGATGCCAAAATAATTTTCTACCAATTCTTCAATGGTTTTTTCTTTCTTGATTTCAATCTTCTTTTCATATGAAAACTTTTTAAATTGGCTGCAATTTACATTGAGATCTTCTTCTTCAAACTGTAAAGACATAACTTGTTTCTTGGGACTAGCCTTAGGGGGGTTAACATTACAAGGATGTTTGTAACGTTCCCACTCCTTTGGAATCTACAAATACTCACCATAGGTTTTGAAAATTCTAATAATTATACAAGGGTCAAGATTAAAATCTCCAATAAGTTTCTCTACTTTACCTGATGCTAGAAATTTTCTTAAGCAATCATATTCTATAGTATCCTTTTTATTTAGTTCAATTCCAAAATGGGCTTTTTCCATTATTTCATCTCGTAACTCCATCATCTTATCATCGGTAATATATTCTTCGTACCATTCTTCATTCTCCCATATTGAGGATTCTTGTTGTAAAGCTACATCATAGTATTCATAGAAATATTCCTTCTCTAATTCCTCACCAAACTCAGGCCAATCATCATCAAAATCATTACTAGATAATGAGATATCATTTGCATGCATACTATTTGTGTGTGGAAAGTTATTTTTAAAACTAGGAAATTCAAGTGGTTGATCAAGTTGCTCCTCTTTATTTTTACTAAGATAACTCGCGACTGGCTCAGCGATAGTCTTACCTTCGGGCTTTCCTTCCACTAGTTGAGAGGACATAGCTAACTCGGCAATAGTTTTGCCTTTTGGTTCACCTTCCACTATTTGAGAGGGTGCAACATCAAGTGCCTCCTCTTTATTAACAATATGTTCTAGTGGTTTAGGTGGAGGCTCTTTGAGTGGAGTTCCCTGCACATTATCCTTTGGAGAACCTTGTAAAAGGATAGATTCTTCCATGGAAGCTTTAATCCGCTCAATAATAAATGCATTATAAAGGAAGTTGTCTTGGCAATAGAAGAATATAGTGTGAACTTCTTTATAGATCATATCAAGTGGTTTGCTTTCTACCTGCATATATCTTAAACGAAATATCAATTCTTGGCAACCGATAAAAATAGGAAATTGCAATGTATCCTCCCTAGCAAGGAATTTAAACTCATCTCTATTATAGTTTGCTAGTTCACATTGATAATTGAGGTGATCTGGAGATTCGCAACAACCACAATATAACTGATAAGAGGCACATAGTATGGATGAATACTCGTCCACCTAAGTTAACCATTATTTTAATATGCCATACCTCTTATGAAAATTTCCCATAGTCTCTCCCTTTGACTCCTCCATTGTAAATTCCATCTGTTGGAAGATAGTCATCTCGAAAGACATGATTATAGTTTTTAATTTTTTTTTGAATTTTTTTTGTTATTTTCAAATAAGTAAAAGCAAAAAGATAAAAAGCAATAAACAGTAATAACATGCAACTGAAACAACTTTAGTAAAGCAATAATAAATTAGCAACTAAGAACAATGACCAAAAGCACTTAGCTCCCCGACAACGGTGCCCGAAAATAGCTTGATGACTACAAGTGCATAGACCAATTGTAGCTAGATTCGAAGTAAAGATATCGAACCCACAGAGAGCTATTGGTAAAGGTCTTTATGCCCCTCGTTACTCTCTACCAATGTATACTTATAAGTTATCTTTGATCTGAAGTAAAGGGTATTTGAAAGGTTCATGGTTGTTTGCATAAAACTAATTAAAACAAGTACAAGAAAACAAGTAACAAGATTGTACGAAAGCGTGGTTGAACTCAATAGGGATAAAACATTCTCGGGGATGTAGGATACACCACTAGCATAGTATTATTGTTATATGTAATCCAGATAACATACTCCTTGTGTCATGATATGTGTGGAGAGAGCCCATAATAAGATGTTCACTACAAGGCTCGTAGGAAGCCACTTTGTTGAGCCAAGAGTGAGGTCACCTCTAAATAACCACTACGATGTCTGAGAGCAGTCACCCATACAAACCAGCACAATTAAGGGTTTCCCGTAGATATCATAATTAGCTTAGGGAGTCCCTCTTTAATCCTCCTTTAACTGTGTAGGTTACGAGCCGGCGCCAATATGTCACGGGGCATTCCGGGTACGCTTCCAAGACACGTCCAAAGGATTTCTCCCTCCCGTTAGTCCCAAGGGCAAATGATATGTGGCTGACTTCTCATATCACCTAAAGAGAGAGAGAGAGAAAACACAAATCATAATTATATCATAGACAAGCAAGTCATACGGACACAAGAATAGATCATCTTTATTACAAGTTCATAATGGTGCTAGGGTTTCTCCATCTCCCCAAGAACAAAGGAACTACTCACATATAAAGCCAATCAACATCATGGAAATCATATGGATGGGATATGAGAGTATAATCGAATACAAGTGAAGATCCACACTAGGGTTTGGATTACAACCAAGTAGACAAAGGGGTCGGTGTTGGAGATGTTGGTGATGATGGTGATGTAGATCGGTGTTGAGGCCTTCAAGATCCAAGTCCCTTCTCCTCTTGAGAAATGGTGATGGTGGAGATCTTGTGGAGGCGGCATCTATGGAGTTTCCAAGGCGACATGGCTCTCACATGAAGGTATATGAAGAGGTAGTCTTCTCCCTTGACTCCTTGCGTCTTTATATGGGCCTAGGGGTGCGCCCAATAGTCCCCAATACGTTTCTTATGACCTAAGGAAGGTCTAGGAACAAACAGGGACGAATTATGTGAAGAAACGCGTCTAGAACAGCTGTTTCCGTGTGTCCAGGCCCGTGGTATGTGCGGATGGTATGGGCGGGCTCTCCCCGTACCACTGGTCGTTATCGGTGCAGTATGCTTTCGTATTGTGATCGCCATTTCTTCATACGAACTCCGATTTTGATGTTCTTTGGCTCGTTGGAATCGTATAGACGAGGGATATAACACCATGGCCTTGGATCTTTATTTGGAGTTGATGGAAAATCCACTTTTCCTCCCCTCAAATGTCTAAGTCTGGTGCTTATAACTCCTCCATATTGAACCCCCTTTGCTCATTTTCTCCATGATTCTCCATAGCACCTGCACACAAATCAAAGATAAGAAAAGAAAAGGTAATAAAATCCTAATAAAACTAATATTGTCCAAAGCCCATGTGGAAATGAATGAAAACTAATAATCATACACAATATGCATAGTTATAGATGTATATAACTTGTAATGAGTGAAAATATGAATAACTTATATACTTAGATATGCATCAATTTTGGACTCATCACTCGGTAATATTGAACCCTAAATTCCAGAAGCAAAATGGCAAAATCCATACCAAAATTCCTAAATACAAGAAGTCTCTTGTGTCCCCAACACACCCAATACACTTGTCAGGTGTATAGGTGCACTAGTTCGGCGAAGAGATAGTGAAATACGAGTGGTATGGATAATTATAAGTGATAATGGTGATAGAAAATAACTTGATGGCGTGGAAAAGACTAAAGGCAAAACTGAAATAAAGATGGAAACAAGCAAACATGTAACAGATCTGGTAGCAAACGGTGTTTCAATGCTAAGAAACAAGGCCTAGGGATCATACTTTCACTAGTGAACACTCTCATATAAATATATTCTTCTTTATGATACTACGCTGAACTACTCTCCGGTTGGACACTCTAATCGATGGTAGGGCTATAACAGCACACCTTAAAGTAAGTCTTTCCCATCTAGAAAACCCTACACTGTCACTTTGAGTACTAGATAGGTCCAACAAAAACCACAATTTCATAAAGACATCCAACTCCAAATATAACTCATAACAAGTATTTGTAATATCTAGCCTAAGTGCCACCATGGTGTGCACGCTGTCACTTTCACACACATGGGGAGAACAGAGATCTATTAAGCACTTGAGTAGCAAGGTAGATCTATAGATTACAAGCTCATGATCACAATATGATCATGCATAGAGAGAGAGAGATGAACACATAGCTACCGGTAGAACCCTTAGCCTCGAGAGAGAACTACTCCCTCCTCATCATGGGAATCAGCAATGGTGATGGAGATGGTGGTGGAGATCGATGGAGATGGTGGTGGAAGCACTTCCCCGTCCCGGCAGGGTGCCGGAACAGAGACTTTCTGTCCCCCGAATCTCCCCTTCGGTGGCGGTGGCACTGCGGAACTTTTCGTGGCTGGAGGCTTGATGTTCTAGGGTTTTGGTATCGGGAGGCTCTTATAGGCGAGAGGGGAGACCGAGGGGGTGCCAGGGGCCCCACACCATCTGGTGGCGCGGGTAAGGCTAGCCCGCGCCTGGGGGGGTGTGGCCAGGCCCTGGCCCTCCTCCGTCTCGTATTTTGGCTCCGTGAATCTTCCGATAAAATAGGAACTTTGGATTTTGTCCCGTCCAATTCCAAGAATATTCATTTTCTGACTTCCTGGAACCAAAAACAGCAGAAAACAGGCAAATGGCACTGTGGCATCTTGTTAATAGGTTAGTCCAAGAAATCATATGAAAAGTACTCCAAAGTTGGAACAAAACACAAGAAAGTAGATAAAACCAAGCATGGAACATCAAAAATTATAGATACATTTGCAATGTATCAACATCCCCAAGCTTAACTCCTGCTCGTCCTCGAGTAGGTAAGTGATAAAAAGAAAGAATTTTTGAGGTGACATGCACCATCAAAGACTTGATCAAAGTATTTGCAAAACATTCAAAGCTGGGATCATAGTACTTCAATCATAACATGAAAGACAAAGTTCTAGCAATAAGCAAAGAGACTATGATGCAACATGAAAGAGCACAAACAAAAGATTCATGAATAACAATGCTTTGCAAGATGTTTGTTTGTTTCACATAAAGAAAACATAGCATAACAGTATTCAGCTTGTCCCTCAATAGAGTAGAAAATATAAATGCATAGGACACCTTCAAAGTTCATAAGGGTGACTAGATACAATAGTTTAAAACAAGCAATAACAAGTTATGCATCAATCAACTAGTCTTGGGACAATGCACATAGAACTAAGAATGGCCACTATGCTCTCAAAGTAGTGCATAAAGATAGAAGGTGGAGACTCAATATAATGGTGGAAGAAAGGCCTTTTGTAAAAGGAAGTAGGGATTCAAGTCTCATAAAGAGCTTCCAAAAATTGTGGTACTTATAGCTTTTAGCTCTCAGTGCCCCTATCATAAGCATCTAGAAGGTGATTAAGGTTAAAGTGACACAACTAAGAGGATATGCTTGACAAGTTATAAACCGAAATCTCATGCCCCTTACTTACGACGACTGATCCTCATGCTACTCAACTTTAGTCACGAGTAAGCTCTTGTCATTGTAAGTATATGTGTATCATTAAGAACCGCCAACGAGGTACCCCTTACACATGATACAGGAGCTTTCCCATAATCAAAATGACAAGGCAAGCAGACAATGAGCATCTCAGCAATCTTTTTATTTGCTATTTGCATAGGTTTTTATTGAGGATGCTTCATAGAGTGCTCATTATGGTGATGCTGCAAGTTTCCACCATGATTAGGCATGGCTTAGGCTAGAGGCCCAAGCGTTTCTCTAACACACATAAAAACTCCATGATCTTACTAGTTCCACTTTTATTTCACACTGCCGAGATCCGTAAGCAAAAGAACATAATATCAACGGGGTACAAAGTACAAGTGTAATGTTGAAAGCGTTCCCCATGGTACATGGCTCTGCTAATTTCAACTTATAAAGCGCAAGCATATACGCAACAAAGAAGGACCCAATGGTTCAAGTTTATTAGAGGCAATAAAGTAAAGTGTGCCATCAAGTTTGTGAGAGCTTTAATCACTAGTTTTCTCATAACAAGTGGAAGGTAAACAAAAGCATGAATATACTTGGAATAGCATAAGCTAGTAGGTAGGTATGGTGGACTCTTTGGAAAAACCGTGTTTAGGGAGTTGGATGCATGAGTGGAACTCATACTTGGTTGTGGAGGCTAGCAAAAGACTGGGAGCGACAAACTAAGAGAGCAATAATGGCCATAATCATGCAGACCGACAAAACATCATTGATCAAAGCATAAAGTGATACTACAAGTTGAAAACTAAAGGATCATAAAGGCTATGGTGACTTGAGATAGTCATAACATGGTGTGAGCATGCGCCAATTCAACCCAAATAAAGCATCAAAGGAGAATACCACTATACTATGCTTTAATATGCTAAAACAACGCATGATTCATCCAAGGCACATTAAGAAATCTCAATTGTTTATAACAAGTCATGCTACAGCAAATAATACTAAGCATAAAACCAAAACAATATCGAGCATGGCATGACAAAGCATAGGCCACAGTCAAAAACGAGCTCTTTTTACCACATAAGCATAAACTTTCCTACTCTTTTCCAAACCAAACCAAACTATTTGCAAACCATAGTGTGAAAGAGGGGGTCCAACCAACTTATTCAGAAAACTAAGCAAACTAAAAAAACAAAACAAAAACTAAAAAGAAGACGCTCCAAGAGAAACACAACTGTGCACGAAACAATAAAAATGAAGCGTTTGGAAGAAACCTGGAATTTTTATTGATGAAGAGGGGGATGCCTTGGGCATCCCCAAGCTTTGACGCTTGTACTTCCGGTTGGACAATCTAATCGATGGTAGGGCTATAACAGCACACCTCAAAGTAAGTCTTTCCCATCTAGAAAACCCCACACTGTCACCATGAGTACTAGATAGGTTCAACAAACACCACAATTTCATAAAGACATCCAACTCCAAATATAACTCATAACAAGTATTTGTAATCTCTAGCCTAAGTGCCACCATGGTGTGCACGCTGTCACTTTCACACACATGGGGAGAGCAGAGATCTATTAAGCACTAGAGTAGCAAGGTAGATCTATAGATTATAAGCTCATGATCACAATATGATCATGCATAGAGAGAGAGATGAACACATAGCTACCGGTAGAACCCTTAGCCTCGAGAGAGAACTACTCCCTCCTCATCATGGGAATCAGCAATGGTGATGGAGATGGCGGTGGAGATCGATGGAGATGGCTCCGGGGGCACTTCCCCGTCCCGACAGGGTGCCGGAACAGAGACTTTCTGTCCCCTGAATTTCCCCTTCGGTGGCGGCGGTGCTGCGGAACTTTTCGTGGCTGGAGGCTTGATGTTTTAGGGTTTTGGTATCGGGAGGCTCTTATAGGCGAGAGGGGAGACCGAGGGGGTGCCAGGGGGCCCCACACCACCTGGTGGCACGGGTAAGGCTAGCCCACGCCTTGGGGGGTGTGGCCAGGCCCTGGCCCTCCTCTGTCTCGTATTCTGGCTCCGTGAGTCTTCCGATAAAATAGAAACTTTGGCTTTTGTCCCGTCCAATTCCGAGAATATTCATTTTCTGACTTCCTGGAACCAAAAACAGCAGAAAATAGGCAACTGGCACTATGGCATCTTGTTAATAGGTTAGTCCAAGAAATCATATGAAAAGTACTCCAAAGTTGGAACAAAACACAAGAAAGTAGATAAAACCAAGCATGGAACATCAAAAATTATAGATACATTTGTAATGTATCACATACCTACCTAGATGACGAAGGGGTCCTCGGAGGCGAGGGAGAGCGTCCGCACCGCAGGGGAATGGAGGCGGTGGGGAGGAGAGGCACGTGACCACATGCGGTGGTGGTGAAGGGCGGCGGTGGACAGTGGTCTGGGCGGGTGGGGAAGAAGAAATGTGCCACGGATCTGAAATATTTGTCCGAATATTTTCAGATCTTTGCTGCCAGGTACTAGCCTCAAACAGCTGCAAATGGAAAACGTCTCTAAGAACATCCGTTATCCGATATTTCAGATTTTTTGCCAAGTACTTCCTGAAACTAAGACAACTAGAAATTTGAAAAGATCTAATATTCGGAATTCCGGATATATTCGGCACTCTGGAGTTTGCTTATCCTAAAATTTGAGAATTATTCATAATTTAAAGGCGAAGGAAGGTGTCTATACATGCTTGCTTGTGTGAAATTGAGTACCCTAAGACTAAATGAGGTTCATACATTGAAGAAAATAATTTGGATAGTACAAACCTTAGATCTTACCCTAAAAGGCATGACGACTCCTAGTGTTCATGCGCTTGCTACAGAGCAATAAGGTGCAAGTGTTTTGAATTTGACTAATATCAATGTTTAATCATGAAGTGAGATCATTTGGTTACTTAAATATGAATTTTTCACCAATATAACCTTTTTTCATGTATTCTTTGAAGGAAGTCTCGTTAAGTGAATATTCGGAACTCTGGATATATTCGGAACTCCGGATTTTTTTAATCCTAAATTTTGAGAATTACTCATAATTTAAAGGCAAAGGAAGGTGTTTACACATGCTTGCTAGAGTGAAATTGAGTCCTAAGAGTAAATGAGGTTCATACATTGAAGAAAATATATGGCGTAGTACAAACCTTAGATCTTAACCTGGAAGGTATGACCGACTCATAGTGTTCATGCGCTTGTTGTAGAGAAGGTGCAAGTGTTTTAAATTTGACTAGTTCAAATGTTTAATACCGATGTGAGATCATTTGGTTACTTAAATATGAATTTCCCAGTAATTTGAACTCCTTTTCATGTATTCCTTGACATTTATAATATAATCGAGCACTAGAAATTTTTGCTAGTGTGCATGATCATGATCAATAATATAATCGAGCACTTGGAAATTAAAGGAAACTTCATATAAAGGAGTAGATTAATAAACAAGGTACTTAGTTGTTCAACCAACACAGAGTGTGGATATATATATTGTCTTACATGCAACACCAGAGGTAATAATTAACTTAAACAAAATAAGCAGGGGCAGCAGCAGCAGGAGCAGGGGCACACATCAGCAGAAGCAGGGCATTAGAAGGAGCATCAACCTACTCGAGGGGAAACAAGCCAGTCCTGACATATTTCCGGAGGAATTTGCCATAGGTTGCATGGTTCTCCATGGTCTTCGGCAGGTGCCTACAGCCGCGGCCATGGCCGATGCCCACCGAGTGCTGGATCATGCTTTGGAGGTCCTGGTCGATGACTCTGCCACAAAATAGGCAAAACAATCTCCCCTTATGATGGAAGGGAATTTTCCCACTCCGTAACCACCTCAGCATGTAGAGGCTCTTGCAGTCCCTGGAGTACTTGTCAGCACTCACGTCATCAGACTGTTCATGTTGATTTTTAAGTACATAATTAGAACTCATACAAATGATTGAATTGTATTACAACTCAAGAATTGACAACATATGCAAGACAATATTAAATTGATATCATAGAGAATGTATCTCAGGACTAGTTTGATCAGTTTATATATTATTTCATGTATCCAAACAAAATGATAAGTAAATAGCATCAGTTGATAATTTATATTATCATACATATCATCATCATCATCATTAGTTCATATAGTAAAGTTTCCTGGATAGTGTAACAGAAGAATGAAACAAATATTGTCTCAGGTTCACTAACCCATCTAACATAGGTATGCCCTATAAGCACCTACTATTAGCCTACCTGGTGCGGTCTAACAGAAGGCCCACTCAACGACCTTCCAAGGTCAATGACGTCCATGACGGTTCGGCTGGTACGAAGCCTAGCAAGGATTCGGATGGTCCATTGGAGTTCGATTTCTTAAAGGACATGACAAAGTGTAGATAGAAAATTAAAGAAAAAACCCTAATCTGTAACCGACTCGACCTGCTATTCCGAGACCTAGCCTCCCTATATAAAGGCTATGAGAGGGCGGCGAGGAGAACCAATCCACACACCCCCGGATACACCTCGCCAGATTGCATCTGTGCATCCTTATAACTTTCTTCCTCCTCATAATCAAGAGCAGACAAGCAGGAGTAGGGTCCACTACAAGACCTGAACTTGGGTAAAACCTCATGTAACCTGTGTGCTTGTTTGCTAGCCGATCGATTTATCCAACGCTCTCCACTTCCTCGAACCTAAGTCCATCAACGATGGGTATTGATGAGTTAACTCCTTGTTAATTTGCATCGTATGTGGAAATTGGGAGCGTTGATGTTGCGATCTCGACGACCCCAACACCAACGATCTACGATTCATCAACTTCTGGAGAGCAAATCTACTTAGACTTCGCTTAAGATCATGGAGAAATTTTGGTGTGCGCAGGGGCTAGGCTGGACATCTCCACCGCCTTCGTACACTGATTCTATCTGCGAAATCTGGATCAGAAAGCTATACGGCGGCTGCCAATATTTAATTCATGTGCATCACGCCGTACGCACATACGTGTATACCCGGCCATGTCACCGTTGCTGTTTTGGTGAAGGTGAATCGGGTCGCAAGTAGTGACGTGATCGTTTCCTTTTTATCGATCGGTTGGAATCTTTGAAGGAAAAGATCCAGTACATACTCTACTTGAAAACAATCTAGTGATGTCGACAAAGAAACTCATGGACCAACAAAAAAGGGGTAGCTACGTCCAGCATCCGGTGAATTGGAGAAACTCGTGGACTAAGAAAAAAGGGGGCATCTATGTGCACGTTCGGTGAAACAGAGAAACTCATGGAAAAAAAGGACTCAACTGGTAGTCCACATCAATTCAAGGTGGAGAAAACGTGCTCATGCATGCGTGATTCAACAAGGCTGGAACTAACTGAAATTACAAGCCAATTTGATTCAGCTAGCAGTTCAACTTTCATATGCGCGTACGAATAAATCAAAAAAATTCTATACGGCGTGACTACGTCATCTTCTCCATCAGCTCCAACGACTCACCGCCGCATCGATTCATGCAACCGCGACCAGCCGGTCGTATCGACTCCCATGATCCGCCGAACAGGTTGACTCTAAGTCCATCGCCTCCGCTCCGTCCTCTACGTCGACTCCTTATAGCTAAAACGCCAAAAACGGTCTGGGGTTGGGCACCCTC
Organism: Avena eriantha; assembly: GCA_910589775.1. Taxonomy (NCBI): domain Eukaryota; kingdom Viridiplantae; phylum Streptophyta; class Magnoliopsida; order Poales; family Poaceae; genus Avena; species Avena eriantha. The sequence goes on along the minus strand of OU342742.1, from coordinate 196,958,456 downwards.
GTCACGTCTTCATAAACTCGCACCGGTGCGAAACCGATACTCGGGGGCTCAACAACGACATTGCCCCTAATAATCCACGAAACGGCCAACATCGGCATCCGGGCGGGCAGTCGACTCAGCTGCCGTGTCAAGTCCTGTCTAGCGCATCGGCTCCAACCTCGACGACCCGCCGGTTGCACTGGGTCCCGCGATCACGACCGCCGGTCACGTCGGTTCCCGCGACCACGACCTGCTGCCTTCGGCTACGATGACCCGTTGCATTCTTCAACTGCATCGAGCTACTACAATCTTCGGTTGCAACAACACGCTACCGCCATCGGCTTCGGTGACCCACTGCCACGTTGACTCCGGTCCGTCGCATTGGCTCACGAACGCTGTCTCGACTCCATAAATCACCTTGACGCTACACTTGGGGACTCCTTCGGCTCCAGCGACCCATTGCAGTCTTCGGATCCACCGACCCGTTGTGGTCTTCGGATCCAGCGACTCGAGGGCTCCATCGACTCTGCCGTACGACCCGCTTTGGTCCTCGACTCTAGTGACTCAGAGGCTCCCATAGTATTGACGACCCAGCGACTCGCTGTGGCCTTTGACTCCAGCGAGACGCTGCCTTCTTCGGCTGAGGCAACCCGTTACAACCTTCGACTCCGCCACATGTCTCGTTACCGCATCGCGTACATCCGTGGTCGCATCGATTTTGTCCACGACAACTACCCATAAAGCTAAGTTCTCTACTTAGAGATAATTTCTTTCTTACTTCAATCGCACTTGACACACTAGGGGGCTGTACCCTCTTTGAATAACCTAATGTACCATCGACTCCACGCACTCGAGCACCTCATACACGATAGCCCGAGTAGCTGATTCTGCCTGATCGTCGAATCCTTGAACTCCGAGTACCTCAGCAAGGTACTGAGACTAAGGGTAATCAGGCTAACGAAAAGGCCTAGCATGAAGTGAAAAATTGTCTGTAGGGGTTCCGCGTATGAAAACAATAAATTTTACCCTACGCCCCTGAACCCCTGAAGCTGCCAGGACCTATCTATTAGTAATACAGTAACGGGAGGGGATTTTCGCGAACTTACCCTTGAAGACCGAAAAGCGTTGTCAACGCTCAGGATAATGTTGTTGATGTAGATGAGCCGAAGCCGACCTCAAGGTCGTGAGGAAGTCCTTGCGCTCCTCTGGCTCCAACAACCTGAGTGCCTCAAGTGAGACACCTCGCGGGGAGTTACACACGTCCGGTGCCTGACGATGACTCCCACTTCCCCGATCCAGCAGCAGTTGCGGAAGTAGAGCTCCCAGATCCGAATCCCGCAGCGCGACGGCGCTCCACGGTGAAGATGTCTCTCGCTCGCGCAGTTCAGACTTGGGGCCACGGTCACGTGAGAGAGAGGGGGAGAGATAAAATATAACTGGAGGTCCTCCCAAAAGTGAGAAGACCTTTATTGATTATTGGTGTATTTAATTTGGCCAAATACCCCTACTATATATAGGTGGAGGGGAGGTACTACCTCCCTCAAAGTCCCGGAGTGGGACTAAAGGAGAGGAGGGGATGGGGTGGCACCGCCGGCCACCCCCATGGGCCCCGCGCGCGGCGGCGGGGGGGGGGGGGGGGGGGGGGGCTGGCCCACTAGGGCACCAACCACCCCCTTGGCCCCTTCCCCCTCTCTCCTTTCCCCTAATGGGCCCTTTCCCCTCCGGGAATTGGCCTATTAAGCCTTTGACCATTTTAATTGATTTTCTCTTTATTAAATAATTATGAATAAATGATTAAATCAACATTTAACATTCATTCACACATTATTCAATCTCTGTGGCTATGGAACACCTTCCACCTCCACTCTGGACATCCTCCAGACTTACCGAAATCCTTCCGGTTTTCTCTCTACTATTCTTCGACGATTCCACCTATCCTATAAACACTCTCTAAGCATCATCAAGCCCTTAAGCGTGATACCGCACGGTTCGGGAACACTCCACACATGGTCGGTACACTCCCGCACCAATGATCAACAGAGGGACCTGGATGGCCATGTGACCCCTGTGCGTTCCATGAAGATCTTTCGTCGTTTGAATCGGGACAATCGTGTCTTATTCCCTTTGTCTCTCGATACTTGCATTGCCCGTGACCTGATCAATGACATCACCATGTCGTGTTCAATCTCGTTATCGAACAATGCTACTTGACGCGTTCCGACAAGTGATATCCCCGTGATCAAATCACACGCTGCGCAGATGTTGGATATAACTTCTCGGAGTGGGCCCTTTGAGTATCTTCCCGTCACATGGATGGACAAATCCCGCTCTTGACATATATTGCCTCAACGGTTTCCTCCGAGTACCTGAACACACCTTTATAACCACTGTATTACCAAGTGGCGCTTGATGCTATCAAAGCACTCTCGGGAGACAGTGATTGATATAGCCTCACGGTCTAAGGAATAGTCCACGAGGATCCATTTCTAATCATCGTAACTTGAACTTCGTGACATGATCGGGTCACGATGTTTAGGTTGGGTATTGGTTCATCATCTCATTCTCGGAATGAGATGACTCTATTTCCAACTGGCATAAATGCCACATGATTAGGAAACATGATCATCTGTTGACCAATGAACCAGTGACTAGAGTTTCACTGGGAACCCCTGGTTGTTTGTATATCACACGTGTATTGATGTTTCCACTCAATATAGCTATAGCATGATATAAAACTTAATCATAAACTATATGAAATGTGATAATAGTCCTTATAACTATTTGTCTCTAGGGCATATTTCCAACAGTCTCCCACTTGCACTAGAGTACAAATACACTAGCTGCATTTGTTCCTTAATCATTGGCACCATCTATCCGGTACCCTGAACATGCTTGCTAATGGAAGAGGCTGAGTCTTGGGTTTGTACTTTACAGTCCCAAATCCTTTGCAACTTACTAATGTCACCTTGATTGCCATTAATACTTTATCATCACATGATAACATCTGTGTGTATGCATCGTTGCTATGGCAGCAGAACGAGGCCTGATTCCAGGAGCCTACAGTGACTTTAGATCAACCTCGAGGGATTTTTCATGGGCACTGTGCCCTGGGACACATCATTCTACGTAAAAAGCGAACTAGCCCCGCCATAACATTATACAACACTTTAGATGGTACCCTCATCTATTATTATAAATGTATTCATCGAAACACTAGTGCAATCTGTGCAACTTTCGATGTTTTTGTTCACCTCGTTTCCTACTTGGCTTTAATCGGTATTTACAGGAGTTCCCAACATATTTCCTTATAACATAACCCTTTATGTTTTAAGATATGTCATCCTTTATGGATTTGGAAAACATGTTTGTAGTTCTCTATTAGATACTGTAGACAAACTTAGCTCAACGTTCTGTGATTCAAACTTAATCACTTTCAAACGTTCCACATTGGATCATATATTATGTTAAGTTACCATCATGGTTTTCAAAGAAAGAACCTATGTCTCAACATAGTGGATGATGATCATCCTTTCTTTCTATCAACCATTGATGTTCAACTTAATACTATTCCTAATTTGAGTTATTAAGGACCAGTTCCTTAATTAACTTCTATTCTAAAACCCCTTTCAGAGTCCCTTAAGGAATACTACATAATATCATAATACACCTATTATCAACTTCTACATCTTATAAATCATTATTTATAAGCATTTGTGCTTTCATTCTTAACACAATTAAGAATTACTCCTATGAGCTCCCACTCAAAAATATGTCATTCACATATTGTTTTAGGAAAACTTCCATAGCTCCCACTCAATTTTATGAAAATTGCATATCCACTCACTATTTTGAATAATTCAAAATCCTTTGATCAAATATCAAACTTGGAGATTTACTATGAGATACTAGTACTTTTACTAGTTTCAAATCCACTAGACATTTAGCACACTTGAATCAAATTCATTTGAATTTGTCCAATACTTGACAAATTGTGCTTTTGTCATTCACCCCCTTTTCCACTATGGCTTTGCAGTCATTTGGGAAAATTCAAGTAACCCCTTTTATTTGTGAGATTTAGTAACGAATTGCTTTCTAATCTCAAGGGAATTTTGCTTCAAGGATTTCTCATAATTCTAGTTTGCCATTATTTCCTTAGTAGTTCGTAGGTATGTCATATTCCAATAATCATGACAAATGATTCTCAAATGTCTCCATGCTAGATATGGATTACATTTTGAATCCTACTTCATGTAGTGAAAACACTAGTGGGGAAAACACAATGATCAATATCATTGATTCATTCCTTCTGTGAAGAGAATCATTTAGGAACGTTGTCCGTTGCGCTTCTCAACACTCTGATGCAGGGACATGAATCCTCATTGTGTTTTTAACTATCTTCCAAAAGCTTCATAATCGAGAAAGATAAGTAAAATTGAGCTTTCTCAAGAATGCACCAAAATTCAAGCAATACTAGTTTTGCTTCTCTTTTGGTTTCAGCTATGGATTTTGTATTCAAAGTTTCCAATGAATACTCTACAAGGACTTATTCGCTATTGTTTTGGTTATATTGAATAACCCCAAAACTTTCACGAATTCAAATGGTTTACTACATTCTAATTGAGTGTTAACTATTTCTTAACTAATGGTTTCTACATCTACACTACAACGATTTATCTAGTGCCTTCTACACCCACTTTGATATCTAATATCACATTGTGATGCATTGCATTTTGAAGTTTCAAAATGCTTTCCATTCCACAATTTATTTTATGCTATTCTTTATAAAATCAAATTTCATTACTATTGATCAAATCATAGTAATTAGATTCTTATTTATATTTATACCCTTTGTTGGTGAAACACTTTGATCAAATCAAATAGTTTCATATTCATGTTTCATTTGGTAAACTACTTTACACATTTAAACAATCATTTTAATGATAATTACCATTTTCGTTAAAAAACAATACATCGGATATGTATTTAGTTTTAACAATTCATTAAAACACTTTGTATTCAAGTAATACACGGTGTTCAAATTATTTTGCGGAACTTAGGCATGATTTATATGTGGGAAGAAATCGAATGACTTTCACATATTATCATTATAACTTTGAATTTAAACAATGGTTTCATTCATTAATGAATATATCATTAAAGTTGGGTATTTTAAACAAGGCATTTTAATGTTTTACAAATGTTCATGCATTATCAATCAGTTTCAAATAACAAGGATAATTCACATATAATCAAACAAGATATGAACACGAATAGAAATCATTCATAAAAGTGGAACAACTGTTTGTTACAAACTCATATGAATAACCGTCTCACGAAGTGTGAGACACACTAAAGAAGTTCACAATCTCTTGATTACAATAATCATCCTAAAACATAAACTGAATGATAAATGTCGAGGGAGAGTGTCGTCGGCCATCATCATCATGCTCGCCATCAACACGCAATGTCACCTCCTCTCCAGCAAGCACCTCTCATGCAGAAGGACCTGTTTTCAGCAAAACAGAACAAGTATAAGATATACTTAACACTGCAAATGTGTTTGCAAGATTATAACATTTATAAAACTTTATATCAAATATAAACCTTTGTCATCGATGACCTCTCTAGTGAGTGGTTCAACCTTTACGTTCCTGAAACGTAATATGAACTCATGGAAATCCAATGTTTCCGTATCACCATCATGATGGTACTCCGGACATGTCCTTCGTAGCTGGGAGGCAACGATCGAAGCAGTACTCCTATCGCAAATGGACCAGCCATCCAGTAATCCACGAAGTGAGCTAGTCTCATGTGTGCATCAAGCATGCGCTCCAAGTGACCCTTCAGACATGTATGCTCCTCCATCTGTATGGAAAGGAACTCTCCAAGCAGCTCGTGCTTCCACATGCGCACATGGCCTATGAACTCTGCTCTCAGCTCATCCACCATTGAATATGGATCAAGATCACCCATGAGCGGATGTAGTTCATCCACCATCCCGTAACGCATTATTATCTGAATGTAGGTGGACATCTCTTGACGATAGTAGCGGTCTGCCAGCTCTTGTGGGGTCTCATAGTAGTCTGGCTTAGTCAAATCCATCATGCGGCGTATGTAGTCTACCACATGATTCCTAGTAAGGAGATCATTCAGGCGCACAAGCCAACTAGGGAAGTTGGATCCATCAAGTCTAAGTTTCTCACCCTTTACCCAATCCTCAATGACAAAGTAAGCTTCACTGTGAGTCATCTACATTTATAATTGCAAAAGGAATTTAGACTAAGTTTATAATTAAATGAGTTAATAATAACTCCACTCAGAAAGCCTATCCTCAGAAGGGTTCCTAGTGATAACACGACCCCTATCAGCCACATCTCCCCCGATCATCACGGCCATCAATGTGGGTTCAAGGGTGGACGCTAAACGTCGGTCACATCATTCATGCAACTCGTGCTCGATCTTTCGACCATCCGTGTTCCGAGGCCATGTCTGTACATGCTAGGCTCACCAACTCAACCTTACTGTATTCGCTGTGCAACATGGCTTACACCACTGTATGCGAACATAGATATGTCTGACACCCGATCATCACGGCATGCCTCATACCGAAGAACTTTCTTGGTGGTGCACACTAAGGGGGAACACAATTGTCCGTAATTTTAACAGGGATCACCTTATTAGGCTACCGTCGAGTATCTAATACTAGCACACAATAAGATATACAAATAATAACATTGAATGTAAATGCGATGTGATATGGTCCTTCACGTCATGATCTCCATCCGTCATCACCAGGTTTCAGCGCCAGGGTTCCGGCGCCGTAGACACCAGAGTACCGGTGTCATTCTAGCGTGGTAGACCGTCACCTTCGTGACTATCTACTACTACGTAACAAAAGGTAATCACTTTACCTTTGCCACAACCATATCACAAAGCAATGCTCCCTTGCAAAACAAACTTAGATGCCTCTACTTTATCTTTGCATGTTTTATGTGGCCGAATGGGCTTTCGTACAAGAACCGTTCTTACCTGTGAGCTTTCACTACACCCCTTTCGGGGCCCTCCGTTGCAAATGGTATACCAACTAATGCGAGAGAGACAGAAACCCCCCTAAGCCACTTTATACGGTACAAGCCGTATGTCAAGCGTGGACCAGTCTCGCGAATGAACGCGTAAAGTCGGTTGGGGGCCGCTTCATCAAGCATTACTGCGGTATACACAAGTACACGTGGGAGGGTAACAACTAAAAGATCAACGCCCACACGCTACATCTCGTGTGTTCTACCCGTACTAGCATTACTACGCATATATCTAACTCTAATACCACTGTAGGGGTTCCGCGTATGAAAACAATAAATTTTACCCTATGCCCCTGAACTCCTGAAGCTGCCAGGACCTATCTATTAGTAATACAGTAACGGGAGGGGATTTTCGCGAACTTACCCTTAAAGACCGAAAAGCGTTGCCAACGCTCAGGAGAACATGGTTGATGTAGACGAGCCGAAGTCGACCTCAAGGTCGTGATGAAGTCCTTGAGCTCCTCTAGCTCCAACGACTTGAGTGCCTCAAGTGAGACACCTCGTGGGGAGTTACAAATGTCCGATGCCTGACGATGACTCATGCTTCCTCGATCCACCAACAGTTGCGGAAGTAGAGCTCCTGGATCTGAATCCTGCAGCGCGACGGTGCTCCGCGGTGAAGATGTCTCTCGCTCCCACAGTCCAGACTTGGGACCACGGTCACGTGAGAGAGGGGAGAGAGAAAATATCAACTAGAGGTCCTCCCAAAAGTGAGAAGACCTTTATTGATTATTGGTGTATTTAATTTGGCCAAATACCCCCACTATATATAGGGGGGGTACTACCTCCCTCAAAGTCCCGGGGTGGGACTAAAGGAGAGGAGGGGGAGGGGTGGCACCGCCGGCCACCCTCATGGGCCCCGCGCGGGGGGGGGGGGGGGGGGGGGGCTGGCCCACTAGGGCGCCGGCCACCCCCTTGGCCCCTTCTCCCTCTCTCCTTCCCCCTAATGAGCCCTTTCCCCTCCGGGAATTGGCCCATTAAGCCTTTGACCATTTTAATTGATTTTCTCTTTATTAAATATTTATGAATAAATGATTAAATCAACATTTAACATTCATTCACACATTGTTCAATCTCCATGGCTATGGAACACCTTCCACCTCCACTCTGGACATCCTCCGAACTTATCGAAACCCTTCCGGTTTTCTCTATACTATTCTTCGGCGATTCCACAGATCTTATAAACACTCTCTAAGCAACATCAAGCCCTTAAGCGTGATACCCCACGGTTCGGGAACACTCTAGACATGGTCGGGACACTCTCGCACCAATGATCAACAGAGGGACCTGGATGGCCATGTGACCCCTGTGCGTTCCACGAAGATCTTTCGTCGTTTGAATCGGGACAGTCGTGTCTTATTACCTTTGTCTCTCGATACTTGCATTGCCCGAGATCTGATCAATGACATCACCATGTCGTGTTCAATCTCGTTACCGAACAATGCTACTTGACTCGTTCTGACAAGTGATATCCTCGTGATCAAATCACACGCTCTGCAACTGTTGGATATAACTTCTCCGAGTGGGCCCTTTGAGTATCTTCCCGTCACATGGATGGACAAATCCCACTTTTGACATATATTGCCTCAACGGTTTCCTCTGAGTACCTGAACACACTTTTATAACCACTGTATTACCAAGTGGCGCTTGATGCTATCAAAGAACTTTCGGGAGACAGTGATTGATATAGCCTCACGGTCTAAGGAATAGTCCATGAGGATCCATTTATAATCATCATAACTTGAACTTCGTGACATGATCGGGTTACGATGTTTAGGTTGGGTATTGGTTCATCATCTCATTCTCGGAATGAGATGACTCTATTTCCAACTAGCATAAATGCCACATGATTAGGAAACATGATCATCTGTTGACCAATGAACCAGTGACTAGAGTTTCACTGGGAACCCCTGGTTGTTTGTATATCACACGTGTATTGATGTTTCCACTCAATATAGCTATAGCATGATATAAAACTTAATCATAAACTATATGAAATGTGATAATAGTCCTTATAACTATTTGTCTCTAGGGCATATTTCCAACAGTGTCGACTCGATTGGCACCAGAATTTTACTTTACAAGCCAATATAAAAAATTTCTTTACAAGATATAGATACTTCACAATGTTTAATGTTTTCTTTAGCCTACAAGGATGTCGACTGCATCGAGCTATTCTATTGGGTCCTCCAACGGAGTTGACCAACACCAGTCACATCAATAGACTCCAAGACCTGAGTCAACACCTTCCTCAGATGACCACATCAGTCATCGACTGATACGCAGTGCTAGCCGCGCACCCGAGAAAAGCAACTGCTTTGACTCTGTCTGCAGCATCGAGTCCTTGACTAATGCGCCACACGACTCCGTCGTGTCGACTCTGACTGCAGCGTTGACTCTGGGCTCCATATGCGTGAGACCCTGACTCGATTCACTTCCGGGTCAATGGCTTCTCCTCACATGATTTTCAAATGCATCTACAAGATATAAGACACAAGACTCGAGTCTCTGCCCAAGTCTATGACTCGACCAGACACTCGGGGGCTTCTCCAAACTGGAGCGTTGGACGCGCATCTACAAAATCTTCGAGTGGCATGCACCGAATCGTCACTCGAATCCACGATTCGACTAAGGAATCGGGGGTTACTCCCATAGGGAACACTTGCCGCGCATTCAAAAAGTGCATGCGTTGATGGCATTTGCAAGATCATCCGAAGCTCTTCCAGATCGTTGTGTCTATGCAACTGACGACTATAAGTCTCTGCTCGAGTCTACGACTTGAACAGACACTCGGGGGCTACTCCCATAGGGAGCGGTGGTCGTGCATCCTACAGAAAACAAAATAGTCCATTGTGTCGACTATGTCCACCATGTCGACTCGCATACACAAATCAAACTCATTGACGACTCTGCCAACTTACACCATTGTTAGGTTCAAAACTCCCTGACCACCCGAATCACCTCCGCGGTGATAAAAGATTGGATGTTGTGTCTACAACGCAAAGATAAGACCTACAGATACAATCTGATGGCCTAGCAACCGCATCCGCTGTGCTCCACCAAAAAATATACAGTGTCCGCAACATGACAAAAAATCATGACGGACGCGTTGGGTATATACTTTTAAACTGGAGTTCAGCTCAGTAAGGCCTCCGCGGCATGAGTCGAACTACGCCAGCAATTTCCGAATTCGAGTCCGAGGACTCAGGTTTGAGTAGGTAGCATTGTTTTTGCCCTAGAGCAATTAACTGGTCCTGATCCGTTGAGCGCACCAGACACGTTTATCATCATCCCTATGAACAACTACGAATTTCGAATGACCCGATGAACTTCCGGGTGAAGTGCTTCGCACTCGACACAACTATCGACTCTGACATCCTAATGCAAGTTTCAAGATCAACTAAGTTTCCACCCGAATCTACGATTTGGATGGACACTCGGGGGATACTGACATAGATATGCCCTACAGGCACCTACTATTGGCCTACCTGGTGCGGTCTAACGGAAGGCCCACTAGATGACCTGCCAAGGTCCATGACTCCCATGAAAGTTCGGCTGGTACGAAGCCCAACAAGGATTCATGTGGCCCATTGGAGTTCAACTTCTTGAAGGACACGGCAAAGTGTCGATAGAAAATTAAAGGGAAAACCTTAATCTGTAACCGACTTGACCTGCTATCCCGATACCTAGCCTCCCTATATAAAGGTATGAGGGGGCGGTGAGGAGAACCAATCCAGACACCCCCACATACACCTCGCCAGATTGCATCTACGTGGCCTTGTAACTTTCGACTGCCTCGTAATCAAGAGCAGACAAGCAGGAGTAGGGTCCTCTACGAGGCCTGAACCTGGGTAAAACCTCGGGTCACTTGTGTGCTTGTTTACTAGCCGATCGATGCCTCCAGCGCTCCCTACTTCCTCGAACCAAAGTCCATCAACGATGGGCATTGATGAGTTAACCCCTCGTCACCATCCCTGAAAAATATGACACCAATGTGTCTGCCTTGCACTCTTTTGGGGAAAATTTGAATTATTGGACATAGTAAGAAATTGAAATGTAATCCTTCGTATTGATCAAAACACTTATGATCAAACCTTATGAATCACATAATCACAAGAATCAAACATGAGATTCAGATACATGTAATAAATTCAATGTATGATCACAATTGGTTGTGTACTCACAGAAACAATTCAAAGATCATAGTTCCATATACATTAATGTAGAATAAATCTAGGGCCTCATAAGTTTTTTAGAGATGGAGTAAGTGAACCAAAGTAACAAGAACAACTTATTGTTCGTGTACAATGCCTCAGGTTCACTAACCCATCCCTAAAAAAATCTAACACCATTAAATGCACTCGTTTGGGGAAAATTTGAATCATTGGCCTTATTGAGAAATAGAAATTTAATATACACTATGTAACATGCATATATGCATGTTGTGTATAGAAATAAACACTCCAGTAACAACAATCCCTAAAATCAAATATGTTACAGATCGATTAAATCTATAACACAAGAAGAACCGTATGAACAACAACATGCAAATGTAAATTTACTAGATGGCAGATGAGCAGATCTAATGAAATCTCCAAAACAATCGATCGTCCGAACCATATATATTCTAATATGCCTACAACAAGAAGGCGGCACAGCAAAAGAACCTATAGATTGAGCAAATCCTACATATGAATAGTGAAATTGGTGACTGCATATAGAGAAGCAAAGTAGTATATAGTACCTCGGATGCCTCATATGAGACCTCCTCCTTGAACTCGTCTCTCTCCTTCATTGCTTTGAGGATTTGGTCGCTGAGGATGGAATCGTTGATGATCATGACCGCCGGGTTGCCTCTGCCTGCATGCCCCTCATCCAGATTTGCCGCTGGTACCACGATGTCATCATTCACCTGCTTCTAGACAGCGACAACGACTGGCTAGATGAAGCCTGAAGCATCAACATCATGGTGAAGAGCGGTGTGTGTGTGCTCCCGGAGAAGCCGGCTCCGCCTGCTCGGCGATGACCGCTGAGCCATCTGCTATGCCTCCAACTGGCTTCATCTCTAGCTTGTCTCCATGCGTAAGCTTCATGGCATAGCTAAGGAGAGGGTGGTGCCATGGAAGGAGTTTCTGCATAGACAGAAGGTGCGGATTGGGGTTTTGTGACTAGACCAATTGGAGGAAAAGGACGCTATCTCCTGGAAGACGAAGGCCAAGAGAGTCTATATACGCGAGGATGGTTGGTTGTCCTCGAGCAGACACGTGCGGGTGTGGACGCGTGGGTGGTGGACACGTGCATGATCTCCACTTTCTAATTGCATTAACAACACGCGCCTGCTACCCCGAGAACATGCACGAAGCTACTTTCCGATACGGGCGGTATAATGGTCCGTCTCGCTATACGCCTAGAGGTGGTTAATATTTCTAACTGGCTTGGGTGCAATGATATAGGGAGATGGTCACTATTTTCCTTCATCTCAGGTACCCTTTAGAGGCATTTATTTTTAAAGATCGGCTAAGGGGGAAGTAGTACTAGAGACGGTGCTAATTCACAACCGTCAGAGGTTACAGTTAGAGGCATTCACAGTATAACGACCGGTTGTTTGTATTTTAGAGGTAAACCGCCTCTAGGCACCATCTCTAAGTAACGAGTTTGTACTGGTGGCCCCTGCCTTTACCCTAATTAAAATGACTCAAAAATCACTTTAAAATGAGTTTTTCTAATAAAAATAAGGGTTTTAATAAACCCATGGGGTTTTCTGAAAGTTTTAAGCCCTAGGCAGTGCAATATGGATTGCGGGTTGCCTTCTTGTTTCCCCAGGTTTTTCAGCAAACCGCTCATTGTATTCCTCCAGCTGGAAGCTGCTACATGCCCTCGCCGCCGCCATCGATATCCTATGATGCGATTCACGTAGCACCGCTGCCCTAGGGAGGGGACAAGGTCACCTCGAGCTATAGCTCTCTTCCCCTAGACCGCTCACTCTCCCCCACCCTCTCTCTCTCGCTTATCCTCTCGCGGAGCCCAAACCCTAGCGGAGATGGCTGCCGGCTAGCCGTCGCTCCCGTCATCCCCATGCCCAACTGGTAGCTCCTTGAGCTTCTCCTCTTTGCCAGCTTCCTCCTCACCATCAAAATCGAGCCAGGGATCGCACAATCATCCGCGTCGACCCCTTCTTATCTGAGATCGACGAATGATGGCTCAAGATATCTCGAGCTCGTTGGGGAACCCCAAGAGGAAGGTATGATGAGCACAGGAGCAAGTTTCCCTCAGTTATGAAACCAAGGTTATCGAACCAGTAGGAGCAAGGAAACAACACCAAGGTGTTGATGCCAACTTGGAATCCTGCACAACACAACCACAGAACTTTGCCCCAAACTTACAGTGAGGTTATCAATCTCACCGGTTTTGCTGAAAACAAAGGATTAAACGTATTGTGTGGAAGATAGTAATTGCTTGCGGGAAGTAAATAGTAAAAAGTAAATAGTAGATGGTATAGCAATGGTAAAAGAATGGACCAGGGTCCATAGTTCACTAGAGGTGATTCTCCTTAAGATAGATGACATGTTGGGTGAACAAATTATAGCGGGGCAATTGACAGACTCGAGAAAGCATACATGCATATACTAATCATCTTGACTCCTATGCGATTTGATTGGGCATTAGAACATTATACGTAGACCGTAGTCCAACTGCATCTATGACTAATAATCCACCTTCAGGTTATCATCCGACCCCCCTCCAGTATTAAGTTGCAAGCAACAGATTATTGCATTAAGCAAAGCATGTAAAGTAAACAATACGATTGTCCCATGGACAAAGGATTGTTGTTTTGTCCCTAGTAGCAACATCACATCTAGTACCTTAGAGATTCCTGTCACTTCCCCAGATTACTAGAGGCATGGACCCACTATCAAGCATAAATACTCCCTCTTGGAGTTGCTAGCATCTACTCGGCCAAGATAGCTACTAACAACGGAAAGCATGGAAGATCACAAATAACATAGACATGATATAATCAATAATCAATCTGAAATAGCATCTCAATATCCATCGGATACCTGCAAACACAACAAGTAGGATTACAAATAGATGATCTTGATCATGAACAAAGATCACAAGATCTAAACATGATAGCACAAAGGAGGAGAAACAACCATGTAGCTACTACATGGACCCATAGTCTAGGGATGAACTACTCACGCATCACACCGGAGGTAGTCATGGTGATGAAGAAGGCCTCTAGGGTGATCTCTCCCCTCCAGCAGGGTGCCGGGAAGAGCTTCGGATCCCCCGATCTGGGGATCAAGATGGTGGCGGCTACATACTCTTTCATGTATTTTTGTTTGGGTCTTTGATCGGGTACTTAGGGTTTTCGTCCCGAGAGGTCTTTATAGGCGGAAGGGAAGGTCGATGGAGCACCAGGGGTCCCACACCCCTGGTGGGACCATCACAATCTTGTTAATAGGTTATTTCGTAGGTAAGTGATAAAAAAGAATATTTTTTGAGGTGACATGCACCATCACAATCTTGATCAAGGTATTTGTAAAACATTGATAGCTGGGATCATAGTACTTTAACATAGCATGAAAGATATAGTTCTAATAATAAGACATAGCAACTATGTTGTAACATGAAAAGGTACAAACAAAAGATCCATGAATAACAATACTTTGAAAGACGTTTGTTTGTTTCACATATAGAAAACACAATGAGAATGGTATTCAGCTTGTCCCTCATGGTATAGCAAAACATAAATGCATAGGACACCTTCAAAGTTCATAAGGGTGACTAGATACGAATAATTTAAGAACAAGCAATATCAAAGTTATGAATCAATCAACAAGTTTTGGGACAATGCACATTAAACTAAGAATGACCACTATGCTCTCTCAATAGGTGCATAAAGATAGAAGATGGAGACTCAACATAAAAGTAAAAGAAAGGCCCTTCATAGAAGGAAGCAGGGATTCTAGTCTCATAAAGAGCTTCCAAAAATTATGGTACTTATTAGCTTTCAGCTCGCATTGCCCCTATCATAAGCATGTTTAAGTGATTAAGGTTAAAGTGAACAAATATGAGGATATGCTTGACAAGTTATAAGTTGAAAATCTCATGCCCCTTTCTTACGAGTACCGAACCTCATGCTACTCAAATTTAGTCACGAGTAAGTTCTTGTCATTGTAAGTACATGTGTATCATAGAGAACCTCCAACGGGGTACCCCTTGCCCCATGATACATGAGCTATCCTATATCGAAATGACAAGGCAACACACAATGAGCATCTCAGCGATCTTTTTATTTGCTATTTGCATAGGTTTTTATTGAGGATGCTTCACAAATTGCTCACTATGGTTATGCTGCAAGTTTTCACCATGATTAGGAATGGCTTAGGCTAGCCGCCCACGTGATACGTCCAAAACGTATCTACTTTCTCAGACACTTTTACTATTGTTTCTCCTCTAAACTTGTGTGATTTGGATACAACTAACACAGACTGATGCTGTTTTCAGTAGTATTACCTTGGTGTCTAGTTTTTATGCAGAAAATCAACTATCAGGAAAAATCCCAGAAAATATGCCAAAAATCCTATTTCACCAGAAGACTCACGGAGGAAGAAGACGAAATGGAGGAGGACCACGAGGGGCCCACACCACCTGGCCGCGCGGGCCAGGCTAGGCCGCGCCTGGGGGTGGTGTGGCCGCCTTGGTCACCCCCTCGGCCTCCCTTTACGCCTATAAGATGCCTCCTGACCTAAAAACCCAGGGGGTTCGACGTTTTTCCAGAGAGAGTTCCGCTATGCCGCCACCACCATATTCCACAAATCAAAACTAGAAACTCTATTTTGGCACCCTGCCGGGACGGGGAATTGGAGGAGATCATCGCCATCATAATCACCATTGCTTCTCCATCAACCATCCATGATTCCACCATCCATGAGTGAGTAATCCCCCACTATAGGCTATGGGGATGGTAGGGATTGGATGAGATCGTTCATGTAATGGCATCAGATTGTTAGGGCATGGTGCCTAGTATCCATTATTAGTGCTTTTTGACTTTGTTGCAACTTGTTATGCTTAATGCTTGTCACTAGGGCCCGAGTGCCATGATTTCAGATCTGAACATGTTACTGATTCATGATAATACTATTGTTTGTGATCTTACCTCCAAGTTGTATACACATATTGTTGTCCGGAACCAAAGGCCCCGAAGTGACAATAATCGGGATAACCGGAGGGGATGGCTTTGATGTGAGGATCACATGTGTTCACGGAGTGTTAATGCTTTGCTCCGGTGCTCTATTAAAAGGAGCACCTTAATTTCCAGTAGTTCCCTTGAGGCCCCGCTGCAAACGGGCTGGCAGGACAAAAGATGTTGTGCAAGTTCTCATTGCGAGCACGTATGACTATATATGGAACGCATGCCTATGAGTATCTAGTACTTGGATGCTTTATCTTACTTATCTGCAAATGCCCTATGTCTTGATTGCTATATGAATTGTCTTGTCCATGCAATGCCCGTCCATCCATCCCTATGCCTACCGCGCTTTAATCCTACGGTTTACTGCAATTGTTACTACTGTCTTTACTTTTACTACTGCTATTACTTTGCTATTGCTACTACAAAACTGTTGCTTCTGATAAACTGATGTGAGCAAGATCGTTTCCAGGTGCAGCTCAATTGACAACTCAGTTGTTAAGGCTTTTAATATTCTTTGGCTCCCCTTGTGTCGAATCAATAAATTGGGTTTCACTTCCCTCGAAAATACTGCGATACACCCCCTATACTTCTGGGTCATCAAGACTATTTTCTATCACTGTTGCCGGGGAGCATATCTCTATTTATCAAGTTCACTTGGAATCACTATTGTTCGCTGCCCTCCATTCATCATGGGTAAGTCTCGTGATGGAAAAGTTCCTATATTACCATCCACTACAAGAAGAGGTACGGTTCTGAACACCTCTGTTGCTCTTGATTCACCATCTGTTATGAGTAAGCTCCTTACACCACCACATACGCATGCTACACATACTGCTACTACTGCTGAATCTGAAACTTCTGATACTTATGATGCTGCTTCTACTGTGCTTGATAAAAGTGGTTCATTAGGTCCTTTCCTAGATGCTACGATTGCTAGAACTATAGCTAGAAATACTGAAACTCCTAATGAAGATACTACTACACCTGTTAGTCCACCTGAATCTATAGAGAGCTATGATATTGAAGACGGATATATAGAAATGAATGATGAATTTATTAAAGAATGTCAAAATACTCATGGTAAGAGTGCCATTAAGAGTCTCCTTGAGAAGCGTACTATAAAACCCAAATTGTCTCCTAATGATAAGTTTGCTACATCTCCCATAAACATTAAAGATAAGGATTATGATTTCTCTCTTGATTTATCTTACATAACTTTTGTTGATAAAGAACATTTTAGTGGGACTAAGAATGAAAGTGCTATAGCACATATGACTGAGCTTTCTACCATGAGTGGCCTATTTTCTGATGATATTAAGATGCACACCTACTTTGTTGCTAAAATTTTCCCTTTTTTACTGAAAGGAGAAGCTAAGGTTTGGTTTAATAATTTACCTCCTGGATCTATAGATAGCCTTGATTGCTTGATTAGTACTTTCCTTCAGAAATATTTCCCTCCTAGTGCTAGACATGCCATTTTGCAGGAACTTTTGATTTTAAATAGGGAGAATAAGATATATTGCCTGAATCATGGGCAAGGTTTTGTGCTTTGATTCATGCATAGGTTGGATGTCCATTACCTAAAAATGAGCTTCTTGATATATATTATAATGGACTAACTGAAGAATCTAGGACATACCTGGATAGTTGTGCTGATTGTGTTTTCAGGAATAGAACTCCCAAAGAAGCTGAGGAATTAATGTCTAAAATAAGCAAGAATTATGATGACTGGACTTCACCTGAGACAACTACACCCGAGTCAACTACACTTGAGTTAACTATGCCTGAGCCAAAATCAACACCAAAGAAGGGAGGAGTGCTTGAACTCAATGATGAAGTGATGATGGAAGCTAAGAAATGTCTTAAGGAGAAGGGCATTAAAGCTGAAGACGTGAAGAATTTACCTCCTATAGAAGAATTATGTAAGCCAATCTCCAACTCATCCACTATTGAGGTACACTCTCTCCAACATTTTGATGAAGGTGATATTCCTTATTCTAAACCTCCTGATCAATGCTTGGAAGAATTTGATGTTTTTATTGTTAAGCAAGATAATTTTAATAAAAGAGTGCAAAATCATTTGATGGAAAAGTCTAGAGCTATTATTGAGTTGAAAGATATTGTGGAAAGAACCTCTAATGATGTTAAAATGCTTGTTAAACATTTCCAAATGGTTCAAACTCAAATTGATCAGCTCATTAAAGTACAAAAAGATTTGCTAGTTAATGATGCTAAAGAAAGACATGCTTATGAAATCAGAACTAGAAGTGGTGCTGCCACCCAGGATCCTCTATATCCTGAGGGGCATCCTAAAAGAATTGAGCAGGACTCTCAACAAATTGAAAATAGTGGTACTTCTCCTAAGAAAAGGAAAAAGAAACATAAAACAATTGTAGAATCTTCTGACCCTACTAAAGATCCTAATAGTATATCTGTCTCTGACGCTAAAACGGAAAGTGGTAATGAGGAAAAAGATGCTCCTTATAAAGAAAAAGTTGAAGAAGAACCTGAAGGACACACTAAGAATACTAAATACACTAAAGAAGATTTTGTTGCTAATAAACATGGTAGTGAGAGAGAGCCTTGGGTCCAAAAACCTATGCCTTTCCCTGATAAGAAACACAAGTCAAAGGAAGACGAACACTATAATAAGTTTTGTGAGTGTATGAAACCTTTATTTTTGCAAATTCCTTTAAATGATGCTATTAAATTACCTCCTTATTCAAAGTATATGAAGGATATTTTCTCTAATAAAAGGAAGATCCCCAATGAGGAAATTTCTACTTTGCTTGCTAATTATTCCTTTAATGGAAAGGTCCCAAAGAAGCTTGGAGACCCAGGGATTCGAATTATTCCATGTTCTATTAAAAATAGCTATATTAGAACTACTTTGTGTGATTTGGGAGTAGGAGTTAGTGTTATGCCTTTTTCTCTCTATAAGGGACTTCAATTGGAAAAACTAATACCAACTGATATATCTTTGCAAATGGCTGATAAATCTACTATTATTCCTATTGGTATATGTGAGGATGTACCTGTTCAAGTGGCTCATAATTTTTTGATATTAACTGACTTTGTTGTGCTTGAAATGCCTGAAGATGATAATATGTCTATTATTCTTGGGAGACCTTTTCTTAATACTGTAGGAGCTGTTATCAATTGTAATCAAGGAAAGGTAACTTTTAATGTTAATGAAAAGGAGCATACTGTCTATTTCCCCAAGAAGAATGATAGGAATTATGGCTTAAATTCAATTGAAAATATTGAGGCCATTCAAGTTGGAGAAATATATTGTCCCATACCAATAGAAAAAATTGAAACTATTATGATTGGGACCATTGCTATCAAGGTTAAGGTAACATAATCATTTAGTGGAATACAAAGTTTTGTTTCATATAAAATTGTTTTGGTAACAAGACCTGATCAACCTTGTTAACAAAGGGATTTGAATGAACAAAACAATTTTTTCACCATGATTATCTTTGCATACTTTTATTTTATCCATTTTATTTTTTGTTTTTATTTAGTCTACTTTTGTTTTGCTAGTTGCTTGTGTATTAGAGTGTCTTAGAACTTCTGAAGTTTTAGTTTCATTTTGTTATTTGCATCATTCTAAAAACATCTTTCTGTCAGAAATTCATTAATCAATACCTGAAAATTGCTAAAAAAATAAAGTGTGTCGAAAATTTCCAGAAAATTCATATTAAATTTTTACGTGAAAAAAGGGGCAGAGAAGTGCCTAGAGTGACCCAGGGGGGGCCACCAGGCAGGCACACCACCTGGTGGCGTGACCACACCAGGGGCGCGCCTAGCCATGGTGTGGGCCACCCCTGGCCCTCCACTCACTCTCTCACTTGCCATTTCTTTCTCTCTCCCAAGAAAACATCAGTTCATTGCTGAAAATCGTGTTCTTGATGTTCTTGTCCATGATTTTTCGATATCCTTGCTCAACCCATCTTTGCTGCTGAAATTTGGAGCATTTGTTCTCCGGTATGTGACTCCTCCGCTTGTCCAAGTAGATTTGTGATTAGTGGTTTATATCTTGAGTATTTTGCTACTGTAGGTGACAGGTTATGTGAGCTTGTGAGCTTGTTCAATGCTTAGAGAAATTGTTTTGATGCACGTTTAGGCCTCTTACAAGTCCCTATGAGTAGTTCCTTTCATTATGTATGTATGATGGATGCTTAAATTTTAGAATAGAAGGGATGAACAACCACACTTTTGGAGAAGTATTTGAGAGGGACACACCCAGGAGGGCAAGGCCTTCGAGATCAGCTTCTCAATTTAGGCCATCATATAATGAAGATCTTATTGCACCACCCTTTGGCAATGAAGGAGATGAGGGAGATGCTCACCCATCTACCTTCCCTTGTTTTACCTTTTTGCAAGCTGCAGGGATCCTCGATGATTTCTTTCTACTAGTTCAAAGGGTTGGTCTGACCACTTACATGGAAGAGGAGAGTGAGCAATATGCCGTGATCACCAAAACTTTCATTGAAAGTTTCGTTTTCACCAACACCCCATATCGGTCAACTGTTTCATTCAAATTTTATAATATGCCTATTACCATGCCATTGGAAAGATTTTGCAGCATTATAGGCATAGGCATGACCAGAACAGTGAAGAAGATCCAAGGTTGACCCGCTGATTTGCTAGAGCTCTACTGAAGTGTGACAAATGATGATGACCGCATAGCTCAGCGAGGGAAGAAAAGGAACATTCAACTCCCAGCTATTAGATATTTTGCTTATTATTTTGCCACTAGCATTCTTGGTAGGGAGAACACTAGTAATATTTCTAATTATCAATTAGCCTTTCTTGCTGCTGCACTTAATAATGATACCAAATATAATCTGGGTTCTCTCATTGCCCGTCGCTTAGCTGCTAGAGGACCCATTTATGCGGGAATCATTGCCTCACGCATGGTTGCTGCCTTAGAACTTTCTGTTGATCCTAATGACACTGTGTTGACACCACAAAGGCTTGATCTTGCTGCTATGAAAACACATCATTTTGTTACTACTGACTCTAGTACCGAGAATTTAGTTTACAGTATGTTGTTTACTGACGAAGACTGATGGCCCAAAATATATCGAGCTTGTTGGGGAACCCCAAGAGGAAGGTATGATGAGCACATCAGCAAGTTTTCCCTCAGTTATGAAACCAAGGTTATCGAACTAGTTGGAGCGAGGAAACTCCTCCAAGGTGTTGCTAGCTGGACTTTGGCAGGGCGCACTACCGGTGCCAGCAGCAACGTGGAAACCTGCACAACGCAACCACATAACTTTGCCCCCAACTTACAGTGAGGTTGTCAATCTCACCGGTTTTGCTGAAAACAAAGGATTAAACGTATTGTGTGGAAGAAAGTAAAAGCTTACATAAACTAAATAGAAAGCAGTAAACCGTTGTAGATTTATGATAAAAGAAAGGACCGAGATCCATAGTTCACTAGTGGTGGTTCTCCTTAAGATAGATGACATGTTGGGTGAACAAATTACAGCGAGGCAATTGACAAACATCGAGAAAGCATCATGCATATACTAATCATCTTGACTCCTTTGAGATTTGATAGGGCATTACAACATTACATAGACTGTAATCCAACTGCATCTATGACTAATAATCCACCTTCAGGTTATCATCTGAATCCCTTCTAGTATTAAGTTGCAAGCAACATATAATTGCATTACGCATTGTGTGTAAAGTAAACAATACGATTGTTAGATGAACAGAGGATTGTTGTTTTCTCCCTAGTAGCAACAACACATATAGTACCTTAGAGATTTCTATCACTTCCCCAGATTACTAGAGGCATTAACCCACTATCGAGCATAAATATTAACTCTTGGAGATGCTAGCATATACTTGGCCAAGATAGCTACTAACAATGGAAAGCATGAAAGATCACAAATAACAAAGAGATGATAGAATCAATAATCAATCTGAAATAGCATATCAATATCCATCGGATCCCGGCAAAAACAACATATATGATTACAAATAGATGATCTTGATCATAAACGGAGCTCACAAGATCTAAACATGGTAGCACAAAGGAGAAGAACCAACCATCTAGCTACTACATGGACCCGTAGTCCAAGGATGAACTACTCATGCATCACACCGGAGGCTTGCATGGTGATGGAGAAGGCATCCAGGGTGAATTCTCCCCTTCGGCAGGGTGCCGGGAAGAGCTTCAGATCCCTCCCGATCTAGGGATGGAGATGATGGCGGCTACAGATTCTTTCATGGATTTTTGATCGGGTCCTTAGGGTTTCTGTATCAGAGGCATATTATAGGAGAAAGGGGAGGCCGAGGGGGTGCCCTAGGCGGCCAGACCACCCCCTGACGTGGGTCAGGCCTGGCTGCACGACCAGGTGGTGTGGCCGGCCCCTGGCCCCTCTCCGTCTCGTATTCTGGCTCTGTGTCCCCCTCGGTGAAAAACTGACTTTGGCTTTTGTCCCGTCCAATTCCGAGAATATTCATTTTCTGACTTTCCTGGAACCAAAAACAGTAGAAAACAAGCAACTAGCACTATGACATCTTGTTAATAGGCTAGTCCAAGAAAGTGTATAAAAAGTACTCTAAAGTGTGGACAAAACATAAGAAAGTAGATAAAAACCAAGCATGGAACATCAAAAATTATGGATACATTAGCAACGTATCAACATCCCCAAGCTTAACTCCTGCTCGTCCTCGAGTAGGTAAGTGATAAAAAGAAAGAATAATTTTTGAGGTGACATGCACCATCATAAAATTGATCAAAGTATTTATAAAACATTGATAGCTAGGATCATAGTACTTCAACATAGCATGAAAGACAAAGTTCTAACCATAAGACATAGCAACTATGTTGCAACATGAAAAGGCACAAACAAAAGATTCATCAATAACAATGCTTTGCAAGACGTTTATTTGTTTCACATAAAGGAAACATAGCATAATGGCATTCAGCTTGTCCCTCATAGAGTAGCAAACATAAATGCATAGGACACCTTCAAAGTTCATAAGAGTGACTAGATACAAATAGTTCAAGAACAAGCAATATCAAAATTATGCATCAATCAACAAGTCTTGGGACAATGCACATAGAACTAAGAATGGCCACTATGCTCTCAAAATAGGTGCATAAAGATAGAAGGTGGAGACTCAACATAAAAGTAAAAGAAAGGCCTTCATAGAAGGAAGGAGGGATTCAAGTTTCATAAAGAGCTTCCAAAAATTATGGTACTTATTAGCTTTCAGCTCTGATTGCCCCTATCATAAGCATCTTGAAGTGATTAAGGTTAAAGTGAACAAACTATGGAGTATATGCTTGACAAAGTATAAGTTGTAAATCTCATGTCCCTTGAATACGAGGGCCGCTCCTCATGCTACTCAAGTTTAGTTACCGGTAAGTTCTTGTCATAGTAAGTACATGTGTATCATAGAGAACCGCCAACGGGGTACCCCTTGCCCGGTGATACGGAAGAATCCCCATATCAGAATGACAAGGAAAGCAGACAACAAGCATCTCATCAATCTTATTATTTACCATGGGAAAATGGTGCTTTTTTTCTCTCTTTCCTCTTTTCTCATATCTCTTTTTTTTCTTTTTCTCTTTTTCTCAATATCTGACTCTTTTTTTATAATAAGAAGAATGCTTCATAGACAGCTCATTATGGTTACGCTACAGGTTTCCACCATGTCAGCATGGATTAGACCGGCGGCCCAGGCGTTTCTCTAACACATATACATAACTCCATGGACTTAGAAGCCACATTTCACACCGATGACATCCATAGACAAAAGAGCATGATATCAACTAGGTACAAAGTACAAGTGCAATGTTGAAAGCATTCCCCATGACAAAATGGTTTTGCTAATCCCCAAGATATAAGTGTAAGCATATACAACATAGACGACACAATGGTTCAAGTTTATTAAGGACAAGAAAAGTAAAGTGTGCCATCAAGTTCGTGAGAGCTTTAATCACTAGTTTTCTCATAAAAAGATTAATTCGGAAGGTAGATAAAAACATGAATATACTTGGAATAGAAAATGCTAATAGGTAGGTATGGTGGACTCTTTGGAATAACTTGGTTTTAGGAGTTGGATGCACGAGTGGAACTCATACTTGGTTATGGAGTCTAGCAAAAGACTGGGAGCGACCGACTAAGAGAGCAATAATGGCCATAATCATGCATAGCGACAAAACATCATTAATCAAAGCATAAAGTGATACTAAAAGTCAAAAATTAAAGGATCATAAAGGCTATGGTGACTTGGGATAGTCATAACATGGTGTGAGCATGCGCCAATTCAACCCAAATAAAGCATCAAAGGAGAATACCACAATACTATGCTTTAATATGCTAAAACAACGCATGATTCTTCCAAGGCACATTAATCAATCTCAATTGTTTATAACATGTCATGCTACAGCAAAGATCACTAAGCATAAAGCCAAAACAATATCAAGCATGGCATGCCAAAGCATAGGCCACAGTCAAAAACAAGCTCTCTTTACCACTTAAGCATGAACTTTGCCTACTCTTTTCCAATCCAAACCAAACTATTTGAAAACCAATGCATTAAAGAGGGGGTCCAACCAATTTATTCAGCAAACAAATAAAACTAAGCAAACAAAAACCAAAAACAAAAAACAAAGACGCTCCAAGAACAACACAGCTATGCATGAAACAATAAAAATGAAGTGTTTGGAAGAAACCTGGGATATTTATTGATGAAGAAGGGGATGCCTTGGGAATCCCCAAGCTTTGACGCTTGTACCTCTTGAATATTTCTTGGGGTGACACGGGGTGGCATCCCCAAGCTTGAGCTTTAGTCCATTATTCATCTCATTACATCATAAACTCCATACACCTGAAATTTTTCCTTCATACAAAACTTCACACAAACTTTATTAGCAACATTAGTGCACTCAAGATAATAAGTATTTAGGTTCAGTTTCAACACCAATAAAACTTCCATTAATACACAAGCTACTGAAGCACTTCCGTCAAAAATCTCAATTCCCCAAAAGAACTCAAAAAAGGAACCAACAAGAAGCAAATACAAATAATGGCAGAAATCTATCAAAACAGACCAGTAGGTAAAAACCATGTTTTTTCGAAGACCATCAGTTGCTCAAATCGAAAAGTGTTGAACTAATGAAAGTTACATAACAACCTGGGGCAGAAGCACAAAAATTCACGCCTCAAAACGATGTATAGAGATTTTACACGAATATTTACGGTGAAGCACAAAATCTATTTCGGGACAACAACTTTCCCAATCATTACTTCTCTCTCATTAGAGGTTACTCTTGGCACAAAAGGCAAATAAAAAGGATAAGGAGCGGTTATTACAGAAGCAATAACTTCCAAGACTCATCTAAAACTTTTGGGTTATCTCCTAATAAGTACTTTTCTTTAACGCCTTTAAGTTAGGCATAAGAAGCAAGAAAAAGAATCAAGTGTTCTCAAATGAAGAAGCATTAAGAGCAAATTTTGTTTTCATAGGAGAGGCAAAAGAAATCTTCTCTCTCTTCTTAGGGAAGTGTTCTATACCGTTCTTCAGTGGAAGTTGATATTTAATGGTGCCTTCTTTCATATCAATAATGGCACGAACAATTCTAAAAAAGGTCTTCCCAAAGTAATAGGACAAGAAGCATTGCATTCAACATCCAAAATCTATAAATCAACGGGGACATAGGCATTGTTAACCATAATAAGAACATCATTAATACTCCCCAAGAGTTTCTTTTTAGCATTATCATCAAGTGGGACATTCAAATAACAATCTTCCAATGGTGGCAAATCAAGCATATCATAAATCATTCTAGGCATAATAGAAACACTACTATCAAGATCACATAAAGCTTTGAAATCAAAATCATTCACTTTCATATTAATGATGGGTTCCCAACCATCTTCTTGTTTCATAGGAATAGAAGCTTTATGTTTCATCTTTTCTTCTTTAATTTTTATGAGAGAATCAGTAATGTGTTTTGTAAAGGCCATATTCATAGCACTAGCATTAGGACTTTTAGCAAGATTTTGTAGGAACTTAATAACTTCATAGATGTTGCAACCATCAAGATCAAAATCATAATTATCATCTAAAGTAGTAGAGCTATTACTAGCTTCAACACTAGTGGTAGTGATAGTAGAAACACTAATGTTTCTAGCAATTTCATATTCTCTTTCCCACTTAGCATGCAATTTAGCTAATAGTATAACATTTTCATCAATTCTAACTTCTATGGCATTAGTAGCAGCAAAGGGATTATCAATAGTTTCAGGTTTAGCAGCCATTTTATTAATCAAAGAGGATTGTGCTTCAGACAAAGATGATATATTTCTTTCAACATTAGAAAGTTTAAATTACAAACTAGGAATTTCCCTATTGAAACTCTCAAGTTAATGACTAATATTCTTCAAAATGGTAGATTGTTCCTCCATAGTTTTAGTAAATAGTTTATTTTGTTCATATTGCATTTGCATGAAGTTTTTAGTGGCTCTTTCAACTTCTAAAATTCTTCCTTCACTAGGTATTCCAGGTTTGCCATTATAAACATAAGTATTATTAGGTGGGTAGGGCCTATAATTGTTATTACCATAAGCATTGTTGCCAAATTTATTATTTCTTATAAAGTTCACATCAACTTTCTCTTCTTGAGCAACCAAAGAGGCTAAGGGAATATGATTTGGATCAATATGAGATTTCCCATTAACAAGCATAGACATAGTAACATCATATTACTCAAGGAGGAGGTTTCTTCAACAGAATTTACCTTCTTACCTTGTGGAGCTCTGTCGGTATGCCATTCAGAATAGTTAACCATCATATTATCCAGAATCTTTGTTGAAGCACCCAAAGTAATGGTCATAAAGGTACCTCCAGCAGCAGAATCCAATAGATTTCTTGAAGAATAGTTCAGTCCCGCATAAAAGGTTTGGATAATCATCCAAGCAGTTAGTCCATGAGTGGGAATATTCTTTACCAAAGATTTCATTCTTTCCAAAGCTTGAGCAACATGTTCATTATCATATTGTTTAAACTTCATTATTTCACTTCTCATAGATATAATCTTAGCAGGAGGATAGTATTTTCCAATGAAAGCATCTTTGCATTTAGTCCAAGAATCAATACTATTCCTAGTTAGGGATTGCAACCATTATTTAGCTTTTCCTCTCAAAGAGAAAGGAAACAATTTAAGCTTAATAATATCTCCATCTATATCCCTATGCTTTTGCATCTCACAAAGTTCAACAAAGTTATTTAGATGAGCAGCAACATCTTCATTACCAATACCAGAAAATTGTTCTCTCATAACAAGATTGAGTAGCAGGTTTAATTTCAAAGAAAGTACCTTCAGGAACAGGTGGAGCAATAGGTCTGCACATGAAATCATTGTTGTTGGTGCTAGTGAAGTCACACAACTTAGTGTTTTCAAGAGTAGTCATTTTTTTGTGTTTTAATAAACAAAGCAAAATAGTAAAACTATTTTTTTGCATTTTTGATAGAGAAACAAGCAAAAAAAGCAGAAATAAACTAAGAAAAACAAAAACAACAAAGTAAAGAGATTGGTTATAAGGGACTCCCCTTGTGAAGATGTCCTTGACTCCCCGGCAACGGCGCCAGAAAAATAGCTTGATGGCCCAAAATATATCGAGCTCGTTGGGGAACCCCAAGAGGAAGGTATGATGAGCAGAGCAGCAAGTTTTCCCTCAGTTATGAAACCAAGATTATCGAACCAGTAGGAGCAAGGAAACACCTCCAAGGTGTTGCAACCTGGACTTTGGCAGGGCGCACTACCGGTGCCAGCAGCAAAGTGGAAACCTGCACAACGCAACCACATAACTTTGCCCCAACTTATAGAGAGGTCGTCAATCTCACCGGTTTTGCTGAAAACAAAGGATTAAACGTATTGTGTGAAAGAAACTAAAATCTTGCAGAAAGTAAACAAAAAGCAGTAAACAGTTGTAGATTGATGATAAAAGAAAGGACCAGGGTCCATAGTTCACTAGTGGTGGTTCTCCTTAAGATAGATGACATGTTGGGTGAACAAATTACAGCGGGGAAATTGAAAAACATCGAGATAACATCATGCATAAACTAATCATCTTGACTCCTTTGAGATTTGATTGGGCATTACAACATTATACATAGACCGTAATCGAACTGCATCTATGACTAATAATCCACCTTCAGGTTATCATCCGAACCCCCTCCAGTATTAAGTTGCAAGCAACATATAATTGCATTACGCATTGCGTGTAAAGTAAACAATATGATTGTTCTATGAACAAAGGATTGTTGTTTGCCCCCTAGTAGTAACAGCACATCTAGTACCTTAGAGATTTCTGTCACTTCCCCAGATTACTAGAGGCATGAACCCACTATCGAGCATAAATACTAACTCTTGGAGTTGCTAGCATCTACTTGGCCAAGATAGATTCTAACAACGGAAAGCATGCAAGATCACAAATAACAAAGACATGATAGAATCAATAATGAATCTGAACTAACATCTCAATATCCATCGGATCCCCGCAAACACTACATGTATGATTACAAATAGATGATCTTGATCATGAACGGAGCTCACAAGATCTAAACATGGTAGCACAAAGGAGAAGAACCAACCATCTAGATACTACATGGACCCGTAGTCCAAGGATGAACTACTCATGCATCACACCGGAGGCTTGCATGGTGATGAAGAAGGCCTCCAGGGTGAATTGTCCCCTCCGGCAGGGCGCCGGGAAGAGCTTAGGATCCCTCCCAATCTAGGGATGGAGATGACGGCGGCTACAGACTCTTTCATGGATTTTTGATCGGGTCCTTAGGGTTTTTGTATCAGAGGCATCTTATAGGCGAAAGGGGAGGCCGAGGGGGTGCTCTAGGCGGCCAGACCACCCCCTGGCGCGGGCCAGGTGGTGTGGCCAGCCCCTTGCCCCACTCCGTCTCGTATTCTGGCTCTGTGTCCCCCTCGGTGAAAAACTGACTTTGGCTTTTGTCCCGTCCAATTTCGAGAATATTCATTTTCTGACTTTCCTGGAACCAAAAACAGCAGAAAAGAGGAAACTGGCACTCTGGCATCTTGTTAATAGGTTATTCCAAGAAAGTGTATAAAAAGTACTCCAAAGTGTGGACAAAACATATGAAAGTAGATAAAAACCAAGCATGGAACATCAAAAATTATGGATACTTTAGCAATGTATCAGAGACGAGAGGGAAATTCATTTGCCACAGTCCACTTTGTTCAGTATTTACAGGATGCCATGGTCGCGTTCCAAGGAGGAGGTGGACTAGCAGCTCTGCTTTCTTGGTTTCTATAGGCAGCACCAGGGGGATGTGCCCTCTTACGACTACTCTGCACACTATGTTGGGGCGTCCTCGAGTTCATATCAGGATGAAGGTACTTCCTCGCCATATTATGGAGGCGCTACATCTTGGCCAGCTTGGGATTGATACCCACTTAGGCAAAAATCCTAAGCTTGGGGGGAGGTACACCGATATCAGACTCATCTACATATCATGTTCAGTCGTTGCTTTGTATATCCATGTTTCATTTTCTTTTTAGTCTTCATTCTTGCTTTATTTCTGCTTTCCAAAACACAAAAAGACCAAAAATATTTTCATTATTTCTCTTTGCTTGCTTATTATTCTTTTTGCCTTGGTTTGCCTCTTTATTTTAGCTTTGTCCTAATTATTCAAAAAACCCAAAAAGATTTTGCTTTGCTTGATTTTTCCTTTTTATTCTTGCCTTTAAAAATCAAAAACACCAAAAATATTTTCTGTTCTTCTTTGGTTTTGTGAAGTTCATTGCAGGGTTCAGTAGTCCTCAGTGGAGTTTGGTTTCATGTTATTATTCAAGCCACACAAGTGAAGGGCAATAATGAAGATTAATGACAACTTGAGGTGTGGTAAGAGGCTGGTAATGAACTCTATTTGTTTTCATTTTTGTACATATAATCATCATTGTGGGCATGCTTAGTCTGTTCAAGGCGTATGCTATATATGGATGCTTAGTAGTTCTTGCTTTCTTATGATTAGCTCCAGTTTGCTAATAGTTTTTAGCATGTCATATGAATGTTTGCTTGCATTGTTCTATTCATAACTTGGTATGACACCGTGGTATCCTTCTAAGAATGTTTCATTTGAATCGACTTGGCACATGTTCACGCACGCATATGACTGAAACAATCAGTTAAGCCTCGATGAATTATTTTTCCTCAGGGTTCTTGAATCACTTTCATGCCATAATTAGTCATGTTTTGTTGCAAGCATGATTATGACAGTTATCGCTCTCTTGTTTGTTGCTTCCTTACTATTGCTAGCCTTCACTTGCACTGAGTATGAGATCTACTCGTGTTTCCAACTCCCCAAAACCAATATTGCCAAAAGTGTCCACCATACCTACCTATTAGCATCACTTGCTATTCCGTGCATATTTAGTATGCCTTGTTTTCTTCCAAATAAAATGTTTGCTTGTTATGATAAAGTTAGTTAGTAAAGCTCTCACGAACTTGATGGCACACTTTACTGTCTTGCACTTAATAATCTTGAACCATTGTGTCCATCTTTGTTACATAAATGCTCGCGCTTTATAATTTGAAGTTAGCAGAACCATGTATCATGGGGAACGCTTTCAACATTGCACTTATTATTCTGTTGATATCATGATTCTTTTGCTTATGGATCCTGGCGGTGTGAAATAAAAGGGGAACTTGTAAGATCATGGAGTTTGTATTTGTGTTAGAGAAACGCCTGAGCCGCTATCCTAAGCCATGCCTAATCATGGTGGAAACTTGCAGCATAACCATAATGAGCATTCTATGAAGCATCCTCAATAAAAACCTATGCCAATAGCTAATAAAAAGATTGCTGAGATGCTCATTGTCTGTTGCCTTGTCATTTTGATATGGGATAGCTCCTATGTCATGGGGCAAGGGGTAGCCCGTTGGCGGTTCTCTATGATACATATGTACTTACAATGACAAGAGCTTACTTGTGACTGAAGTTGAGTAGCATGAGGTTCGGTACTCGTAAGCATGGGGCATGATATTTCAACTTATAACTTGGCAAGCATATCCTCTTAGTTGTGTCACTTTAACATTAACCATTTAAAGATGCTTATGATAGGGGCAATGAGAGCTCAAAGCTAATGAGTACTATACTTTCAGCATTTGGAAGCCTTTCAAACTTTTCAAAACCTTTTCACTTCCTTGTTGAGTCACCACTTATCCTATGACCACTTTCTTGAGAGCATAGTTGTCATTCTTAGTGTAATATGCTTGTCTCAAAATTTGGATTAATTGTGTCATGACTTTGATGCTTGTATCTTTGATATCTTTACTTCTAGTCTTCACTAGAACTTCAGAGGTGCCTCGTCATTTATGTTTGGTCTACAATCAAAGGCAAGCGAGATACTAATGGCTCAAAATATATCGAGATCGTTGGGGAACCCCAAGAGGAAGGTATGATGAGCACATTAGCAAGTTTTCCCTCAGTTATGAAACCAAGGTTATCGAACCAATAGGAGCAAGGAAACACCTCCAAGGTGTTGTTTCCAACTTGGAATCTTGCACACCAGAACCACAGAACTTTGCCCCCAACTTACAGTGAGGTTGTCAATCTTACCGGTTTTGATGAAAACAAAGGATTAAACGTATTGTGTGGAAGATAGTAATAACTTGCAGAAGGTAAACAAAAAACAATAAATAGTTGTAGATTGATAGTAAAAGAAAGGACCAGGGTCCATAGTTCACTAGTGGTGATTCTCCTTAAGATAGATGACATGTTGGGTGAACAAATTACAGCGGGGCAATTGACAAACACCGAGAAAGCAATACATGCATATACTAATCATCTTGACTCCTCTGAGACTTGATTGGGCATTACAACATAATACATAGACCGCCATCCAACTGCATCTATGACTAATAATCCACCTTCAGGTTATCATCCGAACCCCCTCCGGTATTAAGTTGCAAGCAACAGATTATTGCTTTACGAATTGCGTGTAAAGTAAACAATACGATTGTTCTATGAACAAAGGATTGTTGTTTTCTCCCTAGTAGCAACAACACATCTAGTACCTTAGATATTTCTGTCACTTCCCCAGATTACCAGAGGCATGAACCCACTATCGAGCATAAATACTAACTCTTGGAGTTGCTAGCATCTACTTGGCCATGATAGCTACTAACAACAGAGAGCATGCAAGATCACAAATAACAAAGACATGATAGAATCAATAATCAATCTGAAATAGCATCTCAATATCCATCGGATCCCCGCAAACACAACATGTAAGATTACAAATAGATGATCTTGATCATGAACGGAGCTCACAAGATCTAAACATGATAGCACAAAGGAGAAGAACCAACCATCTAGCTACTAAATGGACCCGTAGTCCAAGGACGAACTACTCACGCATCACACCGGAGGCAGTCATGGTGATGAAGAAGGCGTCCAAGGTGAATTCTCCCCTCCGGTAGGGTGCCGGGAAGAGCTTCAGATCCCTCCCGATCTAGGGATGGAGATGCCGGTGGCTACAGACTCGTTTGTGGAATTTTGATATGGTCCTTAGGGTTTCTGTATCAGAGGAAATATATAGGCGAAAGGGGAGACCGAGGGGGTGCCCTAGGCGGCCGCACCACCCCCTGGCGCGGGCTAGGCCTGGCCACGCTGCTAGGTGGTGTGGCTGGCCCCTGGCCCCCTCTCCGTCTCGTATTCTGTCTCCATGTCCCCCTTGGTGAAATATTGACTTTGGCTTTTGTCCCGTCCAATTCTGAGAATATTCATTTTCTGACTTTCCTAGAACCAAAAATAGCAGAAAACAGGCAGCTAGCACGGTGGCATCTTGTTAATAGGTTAGTCCAAGAAAGTGTATAGAAATACTCCAAAGTGTGGACAAAACATAAGAAAGTAGATATAAAACAAGCATGGAACGTCAAAAATTATAGATACGTTTGCAACATATAAACATCCCCAAGCTTAACTCTTGCTCGTCCTCAAGTAGGTAAGTGATAAAAAGAAAGAATAATTTTTGAGGTGACATGCACCATCATAAACTTGATCAAAGTATTTGTAAAACATTGATAGTTGGGATCATAGTACTTTAACATAGCATGAAAGATATAGTTCTCATAATAAGACATAGCAAATATGTTGTAACATGAAAAGGCACAAACAAAATATTCATGAATAACAATGCTTTGCAAGACGTTTGTTTGTTTCACATAAAGAAAGCATAATGAGAATGGTATTCAGCTTGTCCATCATAGAGTAGCAAAACATAAATGCATAGGACACCTTTAAAGTTCATAAGGGTACCTAGATACAAATAGTTTAAGAACAAGCAATATCAAAGTTATGCATCAATCAACAAGTCTTGGGACAATGCACACTAAACTAAGAATGGCCACTATGCTCTCTCAATAGGTGCATAAAGATAGAAGATGGAGACTCAACAAAAAAGTAAAAGGAAGTCCTTCATAGAAGGAAGTAGGGGTTCAAGTCCCATAAAGAGCTTCCAAAAATTATGGTACTTATTAGCTTTCAGCTCTCATTGCCTCTATCATAAGCATCTTTAGGTGATTAATGTTAAAGTGACACAACTAAGAGGATATGCTTGACAAGTTATAAGGTGAAATCTGATGCCCCTTACTTACGAGTACCGAACCTCATGCTACTCAACTTCCGTCACAAGTAAGCTCTTGTCATTGTAAGTACATATGTATCATAGAGAACCGCCAACAGGGTACCCCTTGCACATAATACAGGAGCTATCCCATAATCAAAATGACAAGGCAAGCAGACAATGAGCATCTCATCGATCTTTTTATTTGCTATTTGCATAGGTTTTTATTGAGGATGCTTCATAGAATGCTCATTATGGTTAATGCTGCAAGTTTCCACCATGATTAGGCATGGCTTAGGCTAGCGGCCCATGCGTTTCTCTAACACACATACAAACTCCATGATCTTACAAGTTCCCCTTTTATTTCACACCGCTGGGATCCATAAGCAAAAGAATCATGATATGAACAGAATAATAAGTGAAATGTTAGAAGCATTCCCCATGATACATGCTGATAACTTCAACTCATAAAGCGCAAGCATACACGCAACAAAGATGGACACAATGGTTCAAGATTATTAAGTGCAAGAAATAAAGTGTGCCATCAAGTTCGTGAGAGATTTAATCACTAGTTTTCCCATAACAAGTTTAATTTAGAAGGTAGATAAAAACATGAATATACTTGGAATAGAAAATGCTAATAGGCAGGTATGGTGGACTCTTTGGGATAACTTGGTTTTATTTGGAGTTGGATGCATGAGTGGAACTCATACTTGGTTATGGAGGCTAGCAAAAGACTGGGAGCGACCAACTAATAGAGCAAAAATGGCCATAATCATGCAAAGCGAAAAAACATCATTGATTAAAGCATAAAGTGATATTACAAGTCGAAAACTAAAGGATCATAGAGGCTATGGTGACTTGGGATAGTCATAACATGGTGTGAGCATGCGCCAAGTCAACCCAAATAAAGCATCAAAGGAGAATACCACAATACTATGTTTTAATATGCGAAAACAACGCATGATTCTTTCAAGGAACATCAAGAAATCTCAATTGTTTATAACATGTCATGCTACAGAAAAAATCACTAAGCATAGAGCCAAAACAATACCAAGAATGACATGACAAAGCATAGGCCACAGTCAAAAACAAGCTCCTTTTACCACTTAAGTATGAACTTTTCCTACTCTTTTCCAATCCAAACCAAACTTATTTGAAAACTAATGTATGAATGAGGGGGTCCAACCAATTTATTCAAGAAAACTAAGCAAACGAAAACCAAAAACAAAAACGAAGACACTCCAAGAAAAACACAACTGTGCATGAAACAATAAAAGTGAAGTGTTTGGAAGAAACCTGAGATTTTTATTGATGAAGAAGGGGATGTCGTGGGCATCCCCAAGCTTTCACGCTTGTACTTCTTGGATATTTCTTGGGGTGCCATGGGGTGGCATCCCCAAGCTTGAGCTTTTGTCCATTCTTCATCTCATTACATCATTCTTTCCTTACACCTGAAATTTTTCCTTTATACAAAACTTCACACAATCTTCATTAGCAACATTAGTGTACTCAAGATAATAAGTCTTTCGGTTTAGTTCCAACACCAATAAAACTTCCTTTAAAACACAAGCTACAGTAGCACTTCCCTCAAAATTCTCAATTCCCCAAAAGAGAACTCAAAAAGGAATCAACAAGAAGCAAATGCAAATAATGGTAGAAATCTGTCAAAATAGACCAGCAGGTAAAAACCAATTTTTTCGAAGACCTTCTGTTGCTCAAATCGAAAAGTGTTGAACTAACGAAAGTTGGATAACAACCTGGGGCAGAAACACAAAACATTACAGCTCAAACCGACATACAGAGATTTTATACAAATTTTTACAGCAAAGCACAAAAATCTGTTTCGGGACAACAACTTTCCCAAGTCTTACTTCTCTCTCATTAGAGCTTACTCTTGGCACAAAAAGTGAATAAAAAGGATAAGGAGCGGTTATTACTAAAGCAATAACCTCCAAGACTCATCTAAAACTTTTGGGTTATCTCCCAAGAAGTACTTTTCTTTAACGCCTTTATGTTAGGCGTAAGAAGCAAGAAAAGCATCAAGTATTCTCGAATGAAGAAGCATTAAGAGCAAATTTTGTTTTCATAGGAGAGGCACAAGGAATCTTCTCTCTCTTCTTTGGGAAGTGTTCTATACCTTTCTTGAGTGGAAATTGATATTTAATGGTGCCTTCTTTCATATTAATAATGGCACCAACAGTTCTAAGAAAAGGTCTTCCCAAAGTAATAGGATAAGAAGCATTGCATTCAACATCCAAAACATAGAAATCAACGGGGACATAGGCATTGTTAACCATAATAAGAACATCATTAATACTGCCCACGAGTTTCTTTTTAGCATTATCATCAAGTGGGACATTTAAATAACAATCTTCCAATGGTGGCAAATCAAGTACTTCATAAATCTTTCTAGACATAATAGAAACACTACTATCAAGATCACATAAAGCTTTGAGATCAAAATCATTTACTTTCACATTAATGATGGGTTCCCAACCATCTTCTTGTTTCATAGGAATATAAGATTTATGTTTCATCTTTTCTTCTTTAATTTTTATGAGAGCATCAGTAATGTGTTTTGTAAAGGCCATATTCATAGAACTAGCATTAGGACTTTTAGCAAGCTTTTGTAGGAACTTAATTACTTCAGATATATTGCAACCATCAAGATCAAAATCATAATTAGCATCTAAAGTAGTAGAGCTATTGTTTCGCATATTTCGAAGAATTTCAGCATTTTTATTAGAAAAGGTTCCATTGGGTTTATTAGCTTCAACATTAGTGGTAGTGATAGTAGAAACACTAATATTTCTAGCAATTTCATCTTATCTTTCCCACTTAGCATGCAATTCAGCTAATAGTCAAACATTTTCATCAATTCTAACTTGTATGGCATTAGTAGCAGTAAAGGGATTTTCAATAGTTTCAGGTTTAGCAGCCATTTTATTAATCAAAGAGGATTGTGCTTCAGACAAAGATGATATATTTCTTTCAGCACTAGAAACTTTTAATTTCAAACTAGGAATTTCCCTATTTAAACTCTCAAGTTGATGACTAATATTTTCATAATAGTAGATTGTTCCTCCATAGTTTTAGTAAATAATTTATTTTGTTCATATTGCATTTGCATGAAGTTTTTAGTGGCTCTTTCAACTTCTAAAATTCTTCCTTCACTAGGTATTCCAGGTTTTCCATGATAACCATAAGTATTATTAGGAGGGTGAGGCCTACAATTGTTATTACCATAAGCATTGTTACCAAAATTATTATTTATTATAAAGTTCACATGAATATGCTCTTCTTGAGCAACCAAAGAGGCTAAGGGAACATGATTTGGATCAATATGAGCTTTTCCATCAACAAGCATAGACATAATAACATCAATTTTATCACTCAAGGAGGAGGTTTCTTCAACAGAATTTACCTTCTTACCTTGTGGAGCTCTCTCAGTGTGCCATTCAGAATAGTTCACCATCATATTATCAAGAAGCTTTGTTGCAGCACCCAAAGTAATAGTCATAAAGGTACCTCCAGCAGCAGAATCCAATAGATTTCTTGAAGAATAATTCAGTCCTGCATAAAAGGTTTGGATAATCATCCAAGCAATCAGTCCATGAGTGGGACAATTCTTTACCAAAGATTTCATTCTTTCCCAAGCTTCAGCAACATGTTCATTATCATATTTTTAAATTTCATTATTTCACTTCTCATAGATATAATCTTAGCAGGAGGATAGTATTTTCCAATGAAAGCATCTTTGCATTTAGTCCAAGAATCAATACTATTTCTAGTTAGGGATTGTAACCACTCTTTAGCTTTTCCTCTCAAAGAGAAAGGAACAATTTAAGCTTAATAATATCTCCATCTTTATCCAGATGCTTTTGCATCTCACAAAGTTCAACAAAGTTATTTAGATGAGCAGCAGCATCTTCAGTACCAATTCTAGAAAACTGTTCTCTCATAACAAGATTAAGCAAAGCAGGTTTAATTTCAAAGAAAGTAGCTTCAGGAACAAGTGGAGCAATAGGTGTGCACATGAAATCATTCTTGTTGGTGCTAGTAAAGTCACACAACTTAGTGTTTTTAGGAGTAGTCATTTTTTGTGTTTTTAATAAAGAAAACAAACTAGTACAACTAATTTTTGTGTGTTTTTGACAAGCAAACAAAGCAGAAATGAACTAAGCAAAACGAAAACAACAAAGTAAAGAGATTGGTTATGAGGGACTCCCCTTGTGAAGATGTCCTTGACTCCCCGACAACAGTGCCAGAAAAATAGCTTGATGGCTCAAAATATATCAAGCTCGTTGGGGAACCCCAAGAGGAAGGTATGATGAGCACAGCAGGAAGTTTTTCCTCAGTTATGAAACCAAGATTATCGAACCAGTAGGAGCAAGGAAACACCTCCAACGTGTTGTTTCCATCTTGGAATTCTGCACAACACAACCACAGAACTTTGCTCCCAACTTACAGTGAGGTTGTCAATCTCACCGATTTTGCTGAAAACAAAGGATTAAACGTATTGTGTGGAAGATAGTAATAACTTGCAGAAGGTAAAGAAAAATAGTAAATAGTTGTAGATTGATAGTAAAAGAAAGGAGCGGGGTCCATAGTTCACTAGTGGTGATTCTCCTTAAGATAGATGACATGTTGGGTGAACAAATTACAGCGGGGCAATTGACAAGCACTGATAAAGCATACATGTATATACTAATCATCTTGACTCCTATGAGATTTGATTGGGCATTACAACATTATACATAGACCGTAATCGAACTGCATCTATGACTAATAATCCACCTTCAGGTTATCATCCGAAACCCCTCCAGTATTAAGTTGCAAGCAATAGATTATTGCATTAAGCATTGCGTGTAAAGTAAACAATACGATTTTTCTATGAACAAAGGATTACCATTTTCTCCCTACTACCAATAGCACATCTAGTACCTTGGAGATTTCTATCACTTCCCCAGATTGCTAGAGGCATGAACCCACTATCGAGCATACATACTCCCTCTTGGAGTTGCTAGCATCTACTCAGCCAAGATAGCTACTAACAAAGGAGATGATCTTGATCATGAACGGAGCTCACAAGATCTAAACATGATAGCACAAAGGAGAAGAACCAACCATCTAGCTACTACATGGACCCGTAGTCGAAGGATGAACTACTCACGCATCACACCGGAGGTAGTCATGGTGATGAAGAAGGCCTCCAGGGTGAATTCTCCCCTCTGGCAGGGTGCCGGGAAGAGCTTCAGATCCCTCCCGATATAGGGATGGAGATGACGGCGGCTACAGACTCTTTCGTGGAATTTTGATCCAGTCCTTAGGGTTTCTGTATCAGAGCCAATATATAGGCGAAAGGGGAGACCGAGGGGGTGCCCTAGGCGGCCGCACCACCCCTGGCGCGAGCCAGGCCTGGCCAGGTGGTGTGGCTGGCCCCTCTCCGTCTCGTATTATGGCTTCGTGTCCCCCTCGGTGAATATTGACTTTGGCTTTTCTCCCGTCCAATTCCGAGAATATTCATTTTCTGACTTTCCTAGAACCAAAAACAGCAGAAAACAAGCAGCTGGCACTGTGTCATCTTGTTAATAGGTTAGTCCATGAAAGTGTATAAAAATACTCCAAGTGTGGACAAAACATAAGAAAGTAGATATAAAACAAGCATGGAACACCAAAAATTATAGATACGTTTGCAACGTATCAGATACCACTCTATCATACTGTTGGCGTGGTGTTGACGTGGGAGTTTCTTCTTCTTCGATCCCCGGCATTAGCGCTAGAAAAATACTTGCTGACTCGTGTATTAATGAGCTCTTTGGGGAACCCCAAGAGGAAGGTATGATGAGCACAATAGTAAGTTTCCCTTAGTTATGAAACCAAGGTTATCAATCAGTAGGAGCAAGGAAACACCCCAAAGGTGTAGCTAGCTGAACGTTGGTAGGGCGCACTACCGGTTCTAGTAGCAACGTGGAGACCTGCACAACACAACCACAGAACACTATCCCCAACTTGCGATGAGGTTGTCAATCTCACCGGTTTTGCTGAAAACAAAGGATTAAACGTATCGAATGGAAGGAAGTAATAGTTTGCAGAAAGTAAACACAAAGCAGTAAACAGTTTGTAGATTGTATGTAAAAGAAAGGACCGGGGTCCATAGTTCACTAGAGGTGGCTCTCCTTAAGATAGATAACATGTTGGGTGAACAAATTACAGCGGGGCAATTGGCAAACATCGAGAAAGCATACAAGCATATACTAATCATCTTGACTCCTTTGAGATTCGATTGGGCATTACAACATTATACATAGACCGTCATCCAACTGCATCTATGACTAATAATCCACCTTCAGGTTATCATCTGAACCCCATCCAGTATTAAGTTGCAAGCAGCAGATTATTGCTTTACGAATTGCATGTAAAGTAAACAATACGATTATTCTATGAACAAAGGATTGTTGTTTTCTCCCTAGTAGCAACAACACATCTAGTACCTTAGAGATTTCTGTCACTTCCCCAGATTACCAGAGGCATGTACCCACAATCGAGCATAAATGCTAACTCTTGGAGTTGCTAGCATCTACTTGGCCAAGATAGCTACTAACAACGGAAAGCATGCACGATCACAAATAACAAAGACATGATAGAATCAATAATCAATCTGAAATAACATCTCAATATCCATTGGATCCCCGCAAACACAACATGCAGAATTACAAATAGATGATCTTGATCATGAACGGAGCTCACAAGATCTAGACATGAAAGCACAAAGGAGGAGAACAAGCCATCTAGCTACTACATGGACCCGTAGTCCAGAGATGAACTACTCACGCATCACACCAGAGGCTTGCATGATGATGAAGAAGGCCTCCAGGGTGAATTCCCCTCTCCGGCAGGGTGCTGGGAAGAGCTTTAGATACTTTCCGATCTAGGCATGGAGATGACGGCGGCTATAGACTCTTTCGTGGAATTTTGATCGGGTACTTAGGGTTTCCGTATCAGAGGCAATATATAGGCGGAAGGAGAGGTCGAGGGGGTGATGGCTTAGTGTACGGCGCTATAAAAGTGCTGGTGCGGTGTTGACGTAGAGCTCGTTGGCAACCCCAAGAGGAAGGTATGATGAGCACAGTAGCAAGTTTCCCTCAGTTATGAAACCAAGGTTTAATCGAACCAGTAGGAGCAAGGAAACACCCCAAAGGTGTTGCTAGCTGAGCCTTGGCAGGGCGCACTACCGGTGCTAATAGCAACGTGGAGACCTGCACAACACAACCATAGTACTTTGTCCCTAACTTGCGATGAGGTTGACAATCTCACCGTGTTTTGTGGAAAACGAAGGATTAAACGTATCGAATGGAAAGAAGTAATAGTTTGCAGAAAGTAAACACAAAGCAATAAAATATTGTAGATTTTATGTAAGTGAAAAGGACCGGGATCCATAGTTCACTAGAGGTGGCTCTCCTTAAGATAGATAACATGCCGCGTGAACAAATTACAACGGGGCAATTAAAAAACATTGAGAAAGCAATACATGCATATACTAATCATCTTGACTCCTTTGAGACTTGATTGGGCATTACAACATTATACATAGACCGCCATCCAACTGGATCTATGACTAATAATCCACTTTCAGGTTATCATCTGAACCCCCTCCAGTATTAAGTTGCAAGCAATAGATTATTGCTTTATGAACTACATGTAAAAATATGATTGTTCTATGAACAAAGGATTGTTGTTTTCTCCCTAGTAGCAACAACACATCTAGTACCTTAGAGATTTCTGTCACTTCCCCAGATTACCAGAGGCATGAACCCACTATCGAGCATAAATACTAACTCTTGGAGTTTCTAGCATCTACTTGGCCAAGATAGCTACTAACAACGGAAAGCATGCAAGATCAAAAATAACAAAGACATGATAGAATCAATAATCAATCTGAAATAGCATCTCAATATCCATCGGATCCCTGCAAACACAACATGCAGAATTACAAATAGATGATCTTGATCATGAACGGAGCTCACAAGATCTATACATGAAAGCACAAAGGAGGAGAACCAGCCATCTAGCTACTACATGGATCCGTAGTCCAAGGATGAATTACTCACGCATCACACCGGAGGCTTGCATGATGA
Organism: Avena eriantha; assembly: GCA_910589775.1. Lineage (NCBI taxonomy): Eukaryota > Viridiplantae > Streptophyta > Magnoliopsida > Poales > Poaceae > Avena > Avena eriantha. The sequence goes on along the minus strand of OU342742.1, from coordinate 196,916,414 downwards.
TGAAGAAGGCCTACAGGGTGAATTCCCCTCTCCGGCAGGGTGCCGGGAAGAGCTTCAGATCCCTCCTGATCTTGGGATGGAGATGACGCGTCTACAGACTGTTTCGTGGATTTTTGATCGGGCCATTAGGGTATTCGTCCCGAGGGCATCTTATAGTCGGAAGGGGAGGCCGAGGGGGTGCCTCGGCTGGCCACACCACCCCCTGGCGCGGGCCAAGCCTGGCCGCGCGGCCAGGTGGTGTGGCCGCCCTCTGGCCCCTCTCTGTCTCGTATTCTGGCATCTAATGACTTCCGGAAAAATAGGCACTTTGGCTTTTGTCCCGTCCAATTCCGAGAATATTCATTTTCTGACTTTCTTGGAACCAAAAACAGCAGAAAACTGGCAGCTGGCACTGTGGCTCTTGTTAATAGGTTAGTCCAAAAAATCATATGAAAAGTGCTCCAAAGTGTGGACAAAACACAAGAAAGTGGATAAAACTAAGGATGGAACATCAAAATTTATAGATACATTTGCAATGTATCAACATCCCCAATCTTAACTCCTGCTCGTCCTCGAGTAGGTAAGTGATAAAAAGAAAGAATAATTTTTGAGGTGACATGCACCATCAAAGACTTGATCAAAGTATTTGTAAAACATTCAAAGCTAGGATCATAGTACTTCAATCATAACATGAAAGACAAACTTCTAGCAATAAGACAAAGAAACTATGATGCAACATGAAAAGGCACAAACAAAAGATTCATGAATAAGAATGCTTTGCAAGACGTTTGTTTGTTTCACATAAAGAAAACATAGCATAATTGTATTCAGCTTGTCCCTTCATAGAGTAGCAAATATAAATTGCATAGGACACCTTCAAAGTTCATAAGAGTGACTAGATACAAATAGTTTAAAACAAGCAATATCAAGTTATGCATCAATCAACTAGTCTTGGGACAATGCACATAGAACTAAGAATGGCCACTATGCTCTCAAAGTAGGTGCATAAAGATAGAAGGTGGAGACTCAATATAATGGTGGAAGAAAGGCCTTTTTATAAAAGGAAGTAGGGATTCAAGTCTCATAAAGAGCTTCCAAAAATTATGGTACTTATAGCTTTCAGCTCTCATTGCCCCTATCATAAGCATCTTGAAGTGATTAAGGTTAAAGTGAACAAACTATGGTGTACATGCTTGACGAAGTATAAGTTAGAAATCTGATGTCCCTTGTATACGAGGGCCGCTCCTCATGCTACTCAAGTTTAGTCACCGGTAAGTTCTTGTCATCGTAAGTACATGTGTATCATAGAGAACCGCCAACGGGGTACCCCTTGCCCGATGATACAGAAGAATCCCCATATCAAAATGACAAGGCAAGCAGACAACGAGCATCTCATCAATCTTCTTATTTACCATGGGAATATGGTGCTTTTTTCTCTCTTTCCTCTTTTCATAATCTCATTTTTTTCTCTTTTTTCTCAATATAGGACTCTTTTTTTATAAGAAGAATGCTTCATAGACAGCTCATTATGGTTACGCTGCAGGTTTCCACCATGTCAGCATGGATTAGACCAGTAACCCATGCGTTTATCTAACACATATATATAACTCCATGGACTTACAAGCTCCCCTTTCATTTAACACCGACGACATCCATATACAAAGGAGCATGATATCAACTAGGTACAAGTACCAAGTGCAATGTTGAAAGCGTTCCCCATGAAAGCATGGTTCTGCTAATTCCCGGCAAATAAGTGCAAGCATATACAACATAGACGACACAATGGTTCAAGTTTATTAAGGGCAAGAAAAGTAAAGTGTGCCATCAAGTTCGTGAGAGCTTTAATCACTAGTTTTCTCATAACAAGTTTAATTTGGAAGGTAAACAAAAGCATGAATATACTTGGAATAGCATAAGATAATAGGTAGGTATGGTGGCCTCTTTGGAATAACTTGGTTTAGGGAGTTGGATGCTTGAGTGGAACTCATACTTTGTTGTGGAGGCTAGCAAAAGACTGGGAGCGACAAACTTAGAGAGCAATAATGGCCATAATCATGTAGAGCGACAAAACATCATTGATCAAAGCATAAAGTGATACTACAAGTTGAAAACTAAAGGATCATAAAGGCTTAGGTGACTTGAGATAGTCATAACATGGTGTGAGCATGCGCCAAGTCAACCCAAATAAAGCATCAAAGGAGAATACCACTATACTATGCTTTAATATGCTAAAACAACGCATGATTCATCCAAGGCACATTAAGCAATATCAATTGTTTATAACAAGTCATTCTACAACAAAGAATACTAAGCATAAAACCAAAAAAATATCAAGCATGTCATGTCAAAGCATAGGCCACAGTGAAAAACGAGCTCTTTTTACCACATAAGCATGAAATTTCCTACTCTTTTCCAAACCAAACCGAACTATTTGCAAACCAATGTATGAAAGAGGGGGTCCAACCAATTCATTCAGAAAACTAAGCAAACAAAAACCAAAACCAAAACGAAAAAGAAGACGCTCCAAGAACAACACAACTGTGCATGAAACAATAAAAATGAAGCATTTGGAAGAAACCTGGGATTTTTATTGATGAAGAAGGGGAATGCCTTGGGCATCCTCAAGCTTTGACGCTTGTACTTCTTGGATATTTATTGGGGTGACACCTGTGGCATCTCCAAGCTTGAGCTTTAGTCCATCCTTCATCTCATTACTCATTCCTTCCATACACCTGAAATTTTTCCTTCATACAAATCTTCACACAATCTTTATTAGCAACATTAGTGCACTCAAGATAAATAAGTCTTAAGGTTCAGTTCTAACACCAAATAAACTTCCATTAGAACACTAGCTACTGTAGCACTTCCCTCATAAAGCTAAATTCCCCAAAAGAACTCCAAAAGGGACCAACAAGAAGCAAATGCAGAAAATGACAGAAATCTGTCAAAACAGACCAGCAGGTAAAGACGAATTTTTTCGAAGACCTTCAGTTGCTCAAATCAAAACGTGTTGAACTAACTAAAGTTAGATAAAAACCTGGGGCAGAAGCACAAAAATGCACGCCTCAAAAAGATATTCAGAGATTTTACATGAATTTTTACGGTGAAGCACAGAAATCTGTTTCAGGACAGCAACTTTCCCAATCATTACTTCTCTCTCATTAGAGGTTACTCTTGGCACAATAAGCAAATAAAAAGGATAAGGAGTGGTCATTTCAGAGGTAATAACTTCCAAGACTCATCTAAAACTTTTGGGTTATCTCCCAATAAGTACTTTTCTTTAACGCCTTTAAGTTAGGCATAAGAAGCAAGAAAAAGAATCAAGTGTTCTCAAATAAAGAAGCATTAAGACCAACACCAGAAATATTTTCAACAAGGCAAGGTATATCATCCAAATAAGTTCTAGAGGATGCTCTCTCAATGCTCTTATGTTCACTATTCTCATCAAGATTCTTTTCTATAGCATCATGTATTGCTACTAGTTTGAAGGGTATTGGTATCTTAGGTTCCTCCCCATTAGGGTCGGTATTGTTCATATTTTCTCATGTACCAACTACATCTACACATGAGCCTAGCATATTGAAACGTTCAAAGACTTTCCTAGCTTCCTTGGCAACATCATAGAACTCCTTAAACAAAGTTTCTAGAATAAAATCCCTCTTTTCAGGGTCCTCAATTTCTTTAAGCTTAAGAAACATTATTTGCATTAAGGGGTTGAGGTTAACAAACCTAGCTTCTAACATGTGAATTAAAGAAGCTGCAGCAATCTCATAATTTGGAGCAAGTTCTGCAAGGGATCTATCCTCGGTATCCTCATGTTTACTAACATGATTAAAGAATTCTTCAATATTATCTTTCCCAATTATAGAACCACTACCAATTGAAAGATCTTTCAGGGTGAATTTAGGGATCAACATGGTGAGCTAAGGAGGAGGTAACAACTAAAGGAGACTTAATTTTTGTGTGTTTTTGATAAAGAAAGCAAACTAGTAAAACAAATTTTTTTGTGTTTTTGATAAAGAAACAAGCAAACAAAGCAAAAAAGAAACTAAGCAAAACAAAAATAACAAAGTAAAGAGATTGGTTATGAGGGACTCCCCTTGTGAAGATGTCCTTGACTCCCCGGCAACGACGCTAGAAAAATACTTGATGGCTCAGTGTAGGCGCCAGAAAAGTGATGGTGCGGTGTTGATGTAGAGCTCGTTGGGAACCCCAAGAGGAAGGTATGATGAGCACATCATCAAGTTTCCCTCAGTTATGAAACCAAGGTTTAGTCGAACCAGTAGGAGCAAGGAAACACCCCAAATGTGTTGCTAGCTGAGCCTTGGCAGGGCGCACTACCAGTGCTAGTAGCAACGTGGAGACCTGCACAACACAACCACAAAACTTTGTCCCCAACTTGCGATGAGGCTGTCAATCTCACCGTGTTTTGCGGAAAACGAAAGATTAAACGTATCGAATGGAAAGAAGTAATAGTTTGCAGAAAGTAAACACAAAGCAGTAAAAGATTGTAGATTGTATGTAAGAGAAAAGGACCGGGATCCATAGTTCACTAGAGGCCGCTCTTGATGACCCACAAGTATAGGGGGTGTATCACAGTATTTTCGAGGGAAGTGAAACCCAATTTAATGATTTGGCACAAGGGGAGCCAAAGAATATTTATAAGCCTTAACAACTGAGTTGTCAATTCAGTTGCACCTGGAAATAATCTTGCTCACAGTAATTTATCAGTAGCAACAGTTTTGTAGTAGGAATAGCAAAGTAACAATAGTAGTAAAGCAAAGACAGTAGTAACAATAGCGGCAAACAGTAGGATTCGAGTGCGGTAGGCATAGGGATGGATGGACGGGCGTTGCATGGACAAGACAATTCACATAGCAATCAAAACATAGGGCAATTGCAGATAAATAAGATAAAGCATCCAAGTACTAGATAGCATGTGTTCCATATATAGTCATAGGTGCTCGCAATGAGAACTTGCACAACATCTTTTGTCCTGTCAGCCCGTTTGCAGCGGGGCCTCAAGGGAACTACTGGCAATTAAGGTGCTCCTTTTAATAGAGCACCGGAGCAAAGCATTAACACTCCATGAACACATGTGATCCTCACATCAAAGCCAATCCCTCCGGCTATCCCGATTTCTGTCACTTCGGGGCCATTGTTTCCGGACAACAACGTGTGTATACAACTTGTAGATAAGACCAAAAATAATACTATCATAATGAATCAATAACATGTTTAGATCTGAAATCATGGCACTCGGGCCCTAGTGACAAGCATTAAACACAACAAGTCGCAACAAAGTCATAAAGCACTAATAAAAGATACTAGGCACCATGCCCTTACAATCTGATGCCATTACATGAACGATCTCATCCAATCCCTACCATCCCCATAGCCTACAACGGGGGATTACTCACTCATAGATGGGGGAAACATGGATGGTCGATGGAGACGATGGTGGAGATCGATGGAGATGTCTCCAAGGGCACTTCCCCGTCCCGGCAGGGTGCCGGAATAGAGACTTTCTGTCCCTCGAATCTCCCCTTCGGTGGTGGCGGTGCTGCGGAACTCCTTCTGGAAAAACGTCGCCCCCCCTGAGTTTTTAGGTCAGAAGGCTTCTTATAGGCAAAGAGGGAGACCGAGGGGGTGCCTGGGGGGCCCACACCATGCCCTGGCGCAGCCAGGACTAGCCCATGCCTGGGGGGTGTGGCCAGCCCCTGCCCCTCCTCCGTCTCGTATTCTGGCTTCGTGAGTCTTCCGGAAAAATAGGCACTTTGGCTTTTGTCCCATCCAATTCCGAGAATATTCATTTTCTGACTTTCCTGGAACCAAAAACAGCAGAAAAAAGGCAGCTGGCACTGTGGCTCTTGTTAATAGGTTAGTCCAAGAAATCATATGAAAAGTACTCCAACGTGCGGACAAAACACAAGAAAGGAGATAAAACCAAGCATCGAACATCAAAAATTATAGATACATTTGCAATGTATCAACATCCCCAAGCTTAACTCCTGCTCGTCCTCGAGTAGGTAAGTGATAAAAAGAAAGAATAATTTTTGAGGTGACATGCACCATCAAAGACTTGACCAAAGTATTTGTAAACATTCAAAGCTGGGATCATAGTACTTCAATCATAACATGAAAGACAAAGTTCTAGCAATAAGACAAAGAAACTATGATGCAACATGAAAAGGCACAAACAAAAGATTCATGAATAACAATGCTTTGCAAGACGTTTGTTTCACATAAAGAAAACATAGCATAATGGCATTCAGCTTGTCCCTCATGGAGTAGCAAATATAAATCCATAGGACACCTTCAAAGTTCATAAGAATGACTAGATACAAATAGTTTAAAACAAGCAATATCAAGGTATGCATTAATCAACAAGTCTTGGGACAATGCACATAGAACTAAGAATGGCCACTATGCTCTCAAGAAAGTGCTCAAAGAATATGTGGAGACTCAACAAGTAAAAGAAAAGGTTTTGAATAGTTTGAAAGGCTTCCAAATGCTGAAAGTATGGTATTCGTTAGCTCATTGCCCCTATCATAAGAATCTTTAATGTGGTTAAGGTGAAAGTGAGGTCCAATCTGAGTTATATGCTTGACAGACTATAAAATGAAAATCCCAAGTCCCTTGAGTACGAGGGCCGCTCCTCATGCTACTCAAGTTTAGTTACCGGTAAGTTCTTGTCATTGTAAGTATGTGTGTATCATAGAGAACCGCCAACGGGGTACCCCTTGCCCGATGATACGGAAGAATCCCCATATCGAAATGACAAGGCAAGCAGACAATGAGTATCTCAGCAATCTTCTTATTTACCATGGGAAAATGGTGCTTTTTTCTCTCTTTCCTATTTCATAAATCTCTTTTTTTTTCTCAATAGCTATCTCTCTTTTTTTATAAGAAGAATGCTTCATAGATATCATTATGGTTACGCTGCAGGTTTCCACGATGTCAGCATGGATTAGACTAGCGGCCCAGGCGTTTCTCTAACACACATACATAACTCCATGGACTTACAAGTTCCCCTTTTATTTCACACCGACGACATCCGCAAACAAAAGAGCAAGGTATCAACTGGGTATATATTTACAAGTGTTGAAAGCGTTCCCCGTGACAGCACGGTTCTGCTAATCCCCAGCCTATAATTTGCAAGCATATAACTTACATGGAGAATCACAATGGTTTAGGTTTATTAAGTGCAGGAAATAAAGTGTGCCATCAAGTTCGTGAGAGCTTTACTAACTAACTTTCTCATAACAAGCAAACATTTTATTCGGAAGAAAACAAGGCATATTGAATATGCACGGAAGTAGCAAATGATGCTAATAGGTAGGTATGGTGGACACGTTGGCAATATTTGGTTTAGGGAGTTGGAAACTTGAGTAAAACATACTCAGTGAAAGTGAAGGCTAGCAATAGTAAGGGAGTGACAAACGAGAGAGCAATAATGGCCATAATCATGCAGAGCGACAAAACATCATTAATCAAAGCATAAAGTGATACTACAAGTTTAAAACTAAAGGATCATAAAGGCTTATGGTGACTTGAGATAGTCATAACATGGTGTGAGCATGCGCCAAGTTAACCTGAATAAAGCATCAAAGGAGAATACCACAATACTATGCTCTAATATGCTAAAACAACGCATGATTCATCCAAGACACATTAAGCAATCTCAATTGTTTATAACAAGTCATGCTACAGCAAAGAATACTAAGCATAAAGCCGAAACAATATCAAGCATGGCATGACAAAGCATAGGCCACCGTCAAAACCAAGCTCTCTTTACCACTTAAGCATGAGCTCTCCTACTATTTTCCAAACCAAACCAAACTATTTGAACACCAATATATGAAAGAGGAGATCGAACCAATTTATTAAGCAAACTAAGAAAACCAAGCAAACGAAAAACCAAAACGAAAACGAAAAAGAAGACGCTCCAAGAACAACACAACTGTGCATGAAACAATAAAAATGAAGTGTTTGGAAGAAACCTGGGATTTTTATTGATGAAGAAGGGGATGCCTTGGGCATCCCCAAGCTTTGACGCTTGTACTTCTTGGATATTTCTTGGGGTGACACGCGTGGCATCCCCAAGCTTGAGCTTTAGTCCATCCTTCATCTCATTACTCATTCCTTCCATACACCTGAAAATTTTCCTTCATACAAAACTTCACACAATGTTTATTAGCAACATAAGTGCAATCAAGATAATAAGTCTTAAGGTTCGGTTCTAACACCAATAAACTTCTATTAAAACACTAGCTACTGTAGCACTTCCCTCAAAAATCTCAATTCCGCAAAAGAACTCAAAAAGGAACCAACAAGAAGCAAATGCTGAAAATGGCAGAAATCTATCAAAACAGACCAGCAGGTAAAGACGGATTTTTTTGAAGACCTTCTGTTGCTCAAATCAAAAAGTGTTGAACTAACGAAAGTTAGATAACAACCTGGAGCAGAAGCACAAAAATTCACGCCTCAAAAAGAGATTTTACACGAATTTTTACGGTGAAGCACATAAATCTGTTTCGGGACAACAACTTTCCCAATCATTACTTCTCTCTCATTAGAGGTTACTCTTGGCACAAAAAGCAAATAAAAAGGATAAGGAGCAGTTATTACAGAGGTAATAACTTCCAAGACTCATCTGAAACTGTTGGGTTATCTCCCAATAAGTACTTTTCTTTAATGCCTTTAAGTTAGGCATAAGGAAAAACTAAAATGGATAGAATAGAAGTAAGCGGAGATAATCATGGTGAAAACATTGTTTTGTTTAATGAAATCCTTTTGTTAACAAGGTTGATCCGGTCTTATTACCAAAACAATTTCATATGAGACAAAACTTTGTATTCCACTAATGATTATGTTACCTCAACGTTGATAGAAATGGTCCCAATCATAATAGTTTCAAATTTTTCTCTTGGTATGAGACAATACATTTCTCCAACTTGAATGCCCTCAACATGTTCAATTTAATTCAAAACCATAAGTCCTATCAATCTTCCTGGGGAAATAGATAGTATGTTCCTTGTCATTGACATTGAAGGTCACCTTCCCTTGATTACAATTAATAACAGCTCCTGTAGTATTTAAGAAAAGGTCTCCCAAAAATAATAGACATATTATCATCTTTAGGCATATTAGTTTGAGAGGATGCTCACATAAGAAATATGATTTGAAGTAAAAGAGAGCATCAAGAAGAAAATTCAAAACACATTTAAGTCTAACCCATTTCCTATGCATAGGAATCGTGTATGCAAATAAATTTTCAAAGAACAAAGTGACAGGCATAGGAAGATAAAACAAGAGTAACTTCAAAACTTTCAGCACATAGAGAGGTGTTTCAATACCATGAAAACTTCTACAACCATATTTTCCTCTCTCATAATAATTTTCAGTAGCCTCATGAATAAACTCAACAATATAACTATCACATAAAGCATGCTTTTCATGATCTACAAGCACTAGAGCTTTATTATAAACATTTCAAAAGAATCCTCAGGAACATAACATTCATCCTCCTTTAGTAAGCATGGAGGACAATCAAATAATGTAAGGGATAAAGAATTACTCTCATTAGAAGGTAGGCATGGGTAGCTAATCCATTCTTCCTCCTTTTGTTCATCACTCTCCTCCTCTTTTTCATCTAATGAGATTTTAGGTTCATCAATTTCTTCTTCCATAGGATCCTACAAGGCATTAGTCTCTTCCATTCGTGGAAAGCATCTATTAAAATATTCAAGAATATAGCCATTTTCTTCCTTGTAATTATCAAAGCAAAATTTAAGTATACCATAAACCTCATACTTATAAGGTGAATCATCAATATTTTCAAGAAAACTAGCAAGTTCAAAATCACCCTTCCAAGCAATAAATTCCTCAGTTTGTTCCACATCATAAAAATCATAATTCCCTTTAACATAAGAAGATATGGTAACATTATCATTATACTCACATTGAAAAGGAAGGTGTTTGTACCTCCTACAACAACAAGATTTATCACAGCAATAAGTAACATTATAAGTAGAGCACACGTTTCTAGCAATGGTATACAATCTATCAATTTGTTCCCATATGTGTTTCCCTTTTTGTGACAAGCGGTGTTCCTTATAATAATATTTTTGATCTTCCATGAACCCACCTTGCCAATAAGAATCAGTTTCAAAGAAACCAACCATTGACATCAAGCAAGACAATAACAGACCAACGAAAATAACAACTAGAGTAGGAACTATTTTTTTGTATTTTTTATAAACAAACAAGAAAACAAGGCGAAAATAAACTTAGCTGGAGCAATAGTGATTCCAAGTGGACTTGATAAATAAAGCTATGCTCCCTAGCAACGGCGCCAGAAAATAGTCTTGATGACCCACAAGTATAGGAGGTGTATCGCAGTATTTTCGAGGGAAGTGAAACCCAATTTATTGATTCGACACAAGGGGAGCCAAAGAATATTTATAAGCCTTAACAACTGAGTTGTCAATTCAGCTGCACCTGGAAACAATCTTGCTCACAGTAGTTTATCAGTAGCAACAGTTTTGTAGTAGGAATAGCAAAGTAACAACAGTAGTAAAACAAAGACAGTAGTAACAATAGCGGCAAACAGTAGGATTCGAGTGCGGTAGCCATAGGGATGGATGGACGGGCGTTGCATGTACAAGACAATTCACATAGCAATCAGAACAAAGGGAAATTGCAGATAAATAAGATAAAGCATCCAAGTACTAGATAATCCTAGGCATGTGTTCCACATATAGTCATACGTGCTCGCAATGAGAACTTGCACAACATCTTTTGTCCTGCCAGCCCGTTTGCAGCGGGGCCTCAAGGGAACTACTGGTAATTAAGGTGCTCCTTTTAATAGAGCACCGGAGAAAAGCATTAACACTCCATGAACACATGTGATCCTCACATCAAAGCCATTCCCTCCGGGTATCCCGATTTCTGTCACTTCGGGGCCATTGGTTCCAGACAACAACGTGTGTATACAACTTGCAGATAAGACCAAAAACAATACTATCATAATGAATCAATAACATGTTTAGATCTGAAATCATGGCACTCGGGCCCTAGTGACAAGCATTAAACACAACAAGTCGCAACAAAGTCATAAAGCACTAATAAAAGATACTAGGCACCATGCCCTTACAATTTGATGCCATTACATGAACGATATCATCCAATCACTACCATCCCCATAGCCTACGGCGGGGGATTACTCACTCATAGATGGGGGAAACATGGATGGTCGATGGAGACGATGGTGGAGATCGATGGAGATAGCTCCGGGGGCACTTCCCTGTCCCAGCAGGGTGCCAGAACATAGACTTTCTGTCCCCCGAATCTCACCTTCAGTGGTGACGGCGCTACGGAACTCCTTCTGGAAAAACGTCGAACCCCCCTGAGTTTTTAGGTCAGAAGGCTTCTTATAGACGAAGAGGGAGACCGAGGGGGTGCCTGGGGGGCCCACACCATGCCCTGGCACGACCAGGACTAGCCCGTGCCTGGGGTGGTGTGGCCAGCCCCTGCCCCTCCTCCGTCTCGTATTCTGGCTTCGTGAGTCTTCCAGAAAAATAGGCACTTTGGCTTTTGTCCCATCCAATTCCGAGAATATTCATTTTCCGACTTTCCTGGAACCAAAAACAGCAGAAAACAGGCAGCTGGCACTGTGGCTCTTGTTAATAGGTTAGTCCAAGAAATCATATGAAAAGTACTCCAAAGTGCGGACAAAACACAAGAAAGGAGATAAAACCAAGCATGGAACATCAAAAATTATAGATACATTTTCAATGTATCAGCTCTCCTTAAGATAGATAACATGCTGGGTGAACAAATTACAGCGGGCAATTGACAAACATCGAGAAAGCAATACATGCATATACTAATCATCTTGAGTCCTTTGAGACTTGATTGGGCATTACAACATTATACATAGACCGCCATCCAACTGGATCTATGACTAATAACCCACCTTCAGGTTATCATTCGAACCCCCTCCAATATTAAGTTGCAAGCAACAGATTATTGCTTTACGAACTGCGTGTAAAGTAAAAAATACGATTGTTCTATGAACAAAGGATTGTTGTTTCCTCCCTAGTAGCAACTACACATCTAGTACCTTAGAGATTTCTGTCACTTCCCCAGATTACCAGAGGCATGAACCCACTATCGAGCATAAATACTAACTCTTGTTGTTGGTAGCATCTACCAGAGGCATGAACCCACTATATAGGAGGGAGGGATACCCCTCCCCTCCCATAGCCGGCGCATGAGGGGGGGGACTCCTTCCCTCCTTCATTCATGTGGTGAACCTCCACTCACATAAACATGGCCTCCACCCAAAATCCCACTCACATGTATTTAATTTCCACCAAATTAAATGCAACTCTCAATTAATAAAACTCTTTTATTTATTTTATTCAGAATTTTGTTAATTACTTTAATTAACAAACATTCGCATAAAACCCCTTGCAAGATTTCAATATCACATGCAGAACCACTTTCTGCAATTTCACCTGAAACAATTCCGGTTTCTATCGAAACAATTCCTGTTTCTATCGAAACATTTCCTGCGCTTTGCAAACCTTTTGTCTGGATCATATGTGCTCCTAAATGGTGTCCGGCAACCCTTAAGTCTTTCACCCTACGGTTCGCGAATAATGCATACATGATTGAGACTCCTCTCAGATCAATAATCAGAAGCGGGACCTGGAGATCCATACTGACTCCTGCATATTCAACGATGACTTCTGTGATCGTGAGAACCTTTAACGTCAGCAATTTAACCCCTTTGTCTCATTGTTGGGGGGATACCCCCGGGTAGGGTCACGCCGGGGTATAAAGGCCGAGTAAGCCGAGGTTCGGCAAGGCCAAAGCAGATGATGGCCAGGTCACCTCAAGGCAGGACGAATCACGGGGTAATCCGGACCGGGGGGCGTCCGCCTAACTAGCCCTCATCCGACTTAAGCGGTAAGTCAGAAGTGTGTGTTTTGCCTGTATGCAGGAATGGGTGTGGCCGGATGAACCATCATCCGGGTCGCAGCAAGCTTCTAGGAGAAGGAAGGAATCTCGTTGGTCAAAAGGAGCCCCGGTACGCACTGCCTGAGCGAAGCGAGCAAGGACAGGACCACCGGGGCGTGGCCGACAAGCATGACGACGCCCGTGTCAGCTGACGAGGGCGCCGCAGTGGCTAACGTAGCTAAAGCATGTGTGACGCGGGGAAAAATCACCCCGGTCGTCTTACCACTTTAGGTGGAGGCATATTCTTAGGAATATGCCTCCACGTATGCCCTAGGCAGAAACCGAGCCTCCCCTATAAAAGGGGGGCTAGGGCTTTAGTAGAGGGGGTTGGCTATTTTTGTCTCTGCACAATTCTGTTGAGGTCTAGGGTTTCAGGTGATATCTGTGGGTGAGAGTAAGAGAGCTCCTTCTTTCTCCTCTCGCCAATACAGCTCTAGGAGCACTTGTAACCTTGGAAGGAAATCAATACAAGTTCTTGTGTGGAGAATCACTTCACTATCCCTCCCTGGATTCCCCTAGCGTGTATTAGTCCCCACCTTTAGCCTATACATGGCATCTGCCGTGACACCACCACGATAGTTGGCGCCCACCGTGGGGCTAGCAGCGCTAGCAGGGGTCAAAATCCGGATGGGAAACTTCATCGCCACCGGCGAGCGCATTGTCTCCAGGCTCATTCAGCGCTTTGGAGCGCGGGACTTCGTTAGCGACAACGCGGGCTGCTTCGGCACGCGCCCTCCCCGCGCAACGGCATCTTCGTCAAGCTCGGCGCGCACAAGGTCTACGTTGCGGTGGACGTGTCTTGCATTCATCCGTGCCACGTCGTCGAAGCAGGCGAACTGCCCCTCACTGTGGCTCACGGGGAGCGTACCGCTCGTTCCCCGGACCATGCAGAGGTAATGATGACAACGCCGGGTGCGGGTGCGAGCAAGGATCCGGCGCCAGATCCAGAGGTGACGCCCAAGGCACCAAGGAAATGTAGGGGTCCTCCGCTAGAGAGGCCGGAAAACGTGCTGAGAGAAGCAATGGATAGCTTGGCAAACCCTGTAGTAGCAGCGGTAGATCCGGCTCGTGCACAGGCCGAGCTGGAAGAAACTAGGCAGAAAATACTTGAGGGCGCAAAGAAAATAGCCACGGCCCAGCAGTCGTTGAACATGACGCTGCGTGAGTACGCTAAGGTGAACAAAGTTGATACTGTAAAGGTTAAAGGGAGATATCTCATGAGCGAGATGAACAGAGAAGGTGATGTTGGAATCGAGGAATCAGAAAACTGTTTGTCCGTGGGGCTGCCGAGGTATAGTACCCCGGCCAAGAACCTCAGAGCGGCGGATGCAGCTGCATCCGAGTTAGAGGGACTGACGGGTGAAGCCCGGCAAAGGCAGCAAGACCGGGTTAACGAGCTAGTTCGGATTGCGAATAGGCAAAACGAGGAACTGCTCAGGGCAAACCCGGAGAGAGCTGGGGCCTCCAAGATCGTCCATTCGGCGATGGGTAAACCGGAGAAATCCACTAGAGCCGCATCGTCCCCTCATGGTGGTCTAAGGAGAGAGGAGGTGGTAACCTCGGCCAGACGGAACAGACAGATTGTCCCGTATGACCCGACACGGGCAGGGAAAGAAAAAGAAGCGCAGAAAAATGATGATCGATGGAGTGTGAGCTGAGGCGAAGCTGGCCGAGGTAACCGTGACCAAGGCAATGTCGGTCAAAGGAACGTTGTCAACGGCAATGCCGGGCAGCAAAACTCAGCAGAGGCAAGACAACCGCAGCAGCGGAACATGCCGAGGCAAGAGCACAGTGCCGGCCGAGGTATACAACAGAAAGGTGCGCCGCAAGAGCAAAACCGGTATAACGACGGTGATTCAGAGATGGCAAATGCGGGATAACTGAGACCGGATTATCATGTAATAGGGTCGAGTTTGGGAAGTAGGGATTTGATGCCGGACGATGCAAGGTTGAAACTGGATCGACTATATAGGTCGGAGCAGATTGAATGTCAAGGTCCACCGGGTCCAGCATGTTTTGGACCCCGGATCATGAAAGAGCCACCAGTCCCGAACTTTCAGCTGCCCAGGGGCACCAAGACCTATGACGGTAGTACGAAGCAAGAGGATTGGCTGATAAACTATGCTACGGCTGTAAAAATTGCCACAGGCAACCTGAGATGGGCCGTACGATATGTACCCCAGATGTTGGAAGGTCCGGCAAGAGTGTGGTTGAACAATTTG
This sequence comes from Avena eriantha, assembly GCA_910589775.1. Classification (NCBI taxonomy): domain Eukaryota; kingdom Viridiplantae; phylum Streptophyta; class Magnoliopsida; order Poales; family Poaceae; genus Avena; species Avena eriantha. The sequence goes on along the minus strand of OU342742.1, from coordinate 196,901,184 downwards.
CCACCAGGAAGCATCAACTGCTGGATAGATTTCGAGGAGATGTTCATCAGCAATTTTTCGAGTACGTATCAAAGGCCAAATAGGCCACAGACCCTAGCTATGTGCAAACAAAGACCCAATGAGACGGACTAGGAGTTTTTGACCCGGTGGTGTACCGTGAGAAACTCATGCGAGGGCGTGATAGAATCACAGGCCATAGCATGGTTTGCATAGGGGTGCAGATATGGAAGCGAACTGTGGATGAAGTTGCAACGGAAAATGCCGGCAACGTTGGCAGAAATGATCTGGATTGCCGATTCGTATGCGTTGGGTGACCCGACCCAACCGAGGCTCGCCTCAAACAAGTCAAGCGGTGAATACTATCAGAGGGATGGATCCGGATCATCCCGGAGGAATGATTGTAGAGGGAAACATAGAGATGATCGACCGGACCATCGATACGGTTCGCACCAAGTGGCAGCCGTGAATCAAGATCAACCCGGAGCAGGGGGTAGCCAGCGCCAAAAAACTGGAGGCCAATGGACTCCAAGGAACGATGGGAAGAAAACTTGGACACCAGAGCAAAAGAAGCAGTGGCAAGAAAGGAAAGACCGTCCGAGGTATACTTATGAGTCGATGTTGGACCAGCCATGTAAGTTTCACACGCCAAATCCGAACAACCCAGCGGGTCATACGACGAGGCAATGTGAGTGGATGCGCAAGATCGAGCAAGGTGGTTCGGGGAATGCTCAGGCACCCCGGAATGATCAGCCTCGGCAGGAGTTACCCTGGCAGCAATTGCTCTCCGGAGCGAACACGCAACAGCTAATGTTGCCTCCCCCTCCGCCGAGGTATGATAACAATGAAAGAAGGGATGCAGTGCACCAGGTAGAAGATTAGCATCAGCCGGATCAGAGGCACCCGGGAAATGAGGGGAGAAACGAATACAGGGAGCATCACCAGAGCTACTGTGTATTTACCACAGAGGAAACTGATAGAAAAAGCTTGCAGCGTAGGCATATGGAGGTGAATGCGGTAATGCCGGCAGTGACGAGGTACATGCCTTGGTCCGATCAGGAAATCACCTGGAGCATTAGGGATCATCCCAAGCTCATGCCGAGCCCTGGTTCATATGCGTTAGTGCTGGATCCTACGTTCATTGGACCTAGCATTAACGTAAGGTTCTCAAAGGTACTGATGGACAACGGCAGTAGCATAAATATCATGTATGCGGACACAATGCGCAAGTTGGGTATCTCGGAGAACATGCTCCAGGCCACGAGGACAACTTTCCATGGCATTGTGCCCAGCATTTCTTGCGAGCCCATAGGCAAGGTCCGGGTCGACATCTTGTTCAGCACAAGGGACAATTACCGAACTGAAAATCTGGAGTTCGAAGTGGTGAACTTAGAAAGCGCGTATCATGCATTGCTCGGAAGGCCAGCGCTGAACAAGTTCATGGCAAGTTGTCATATCAGCTACTTGAAGATGAAGTTGCCCGGACCAAACGGAGTGATTACCGTTGCTGGGGACTTCCGACGTTCGATGGAGTGCGCGTCGGCCGGATCAAACTTAGCCGAGTCACTTGTGATCGCGCAGGAAAAAAGAAAAAATCAAGAGGTGGCGGCATGGGCTCAGTCCGCGCAGCAGTATATGCCGGCGCTGAGTAACCCGCATGGAACTGTCTCCTTCCAGGCCACGAAAGGTACAAAGAAGGTTCCCGTTGATGACATGTTCCCAGAGCGCACCGTAACAATTGGTGCCGGGCTAAGCGATAAATAGGAAAGCGAGCTTGTCAGCTTCCTCCGTGAGAATCGGGACATTTTTGCTTGGTCCACACATGACTTGCAAGGTGTTCCGAGGGAGTTGGCCGAGCACTCTTTAAATGTGAGACCCGGAGCTAAGCCGGTGAAGCAACCTCTCCGCCGCTTCGCCGAAGATAGGAGGAAAGTCATTGGGGATGAGATAGCTCGGTTGCTAGCTGCAGGATTTATCATGGAGGTCCTCTACCCGGATTGGCTGTCTAATCCGGTGTTGGTGGAAAAGAAAAAGGATGATCCGAACGTGGCAGTGGTTTGGCGCATGTGTATCGATTACACGAACCTGAACAAGGCGTGTCCAAAAGATCCATTCCCGCTGCCAAGAATAGATCAGGTCATAGTTTCAACTGCTGGATGTGAACTGTTGTCATTCATTGATGCTTATTCTGGTTTCCACCAGATACCTCTGAATCCGGATGATCAAATAAAGACTATGTTTATTACCCCGTATGGGGCTTATTGCTATCGCACCATGCCGTTTGGTTTACGTAATGCAGGGGCAACGTACCAGAGATGTATGCAAAAATGTTTGCACGACCAAATAGGTCAAAATGTACAGGTGTACGTGGATGATGTGGTTATCAAGACCAAGGAAAGCAAAACGCTCCTTGACGATATCAGGCAAACGTTTGCAAACCTAAGAAGGTTCCGGATGAAACTTAACCCGGAAAAGTGCACTTTCGGTGTCCCGGCTGGAAAATTGCTCGGTTTTCTCATCTCCAGCCGAGGTATCGAGGTTAACCCAACTAAAATCTGGGCCATCGAGCGAATGGAACTGCCGAAGTGTCTTAACGATGTCCAGAAGTTTACAGGTTGCCTGGTCTCGTTAAGTCGGTTTGTATGTCGGTTGGGAGAGAAAGCTTTACCTCTATACCAACTCATGAAAAAATCGGATAAGTTCATTTGGACAGCGCAGGATGATGAAGCCTTTACCCACCTAAAGAAAATGTTAGCCACGGCACCAGTGCTAGCCTCACCACTATCGAAGGAGCCAATGTTGCTCTATATAGCCGCAACCAACCAGGTTGTAAGTGCAGTGATAGTGGTGGAGCGCGATGAGGAAGGTAAGTCAGTGCAAAGGCCGGTGTATTATTTGAGTGAAGTGTTGTCAACCTCCAAGCAGAACTACCCACATTATCAAAAAGTGGCGTATGGCATGTACATGGCCGGCAAGAAATTGAAGCACTACTTTGAGGAGCATCCCATCTGGGTCATATGTGAGGCCCCTATATCCGAGATAATGAGTAACAAGGATGCAAGCGGCAGAATTGCAAAATGGGAAATTGAGCTAGCTCCTTATGCTCCGCAATATGACCGGAGAGAAGCCATCAAGTCTCAGGCTGTGGCGGACTTTTTCGTGGACTGGGCCGAGGTACAGTACGAACCACCGCTTCCGGATCCGAACTATTGGTGAATGCACTTTGACGGATCAAAAACCAAAACCGGGCTAGGTGCCGGAGTTGTACTCACGTCGCCAAAGAAGGACCAGTTGAAATATGTGCTGCAGATCCACTTCACCGCATCAAACAATGTCGTTGAGTATGAAGCACTTGTGCATGGGCTCAAGGTAGCAAAAGGAAATTGGTATACGTCGGATTATATGCTTTGGCGACTCGGATTTAGTGGTGCAGCAAGTGTCCGAAGTGTGGGACGCCCTTGATCCAAACATGGCACTATACAGATTTCATGTGCAGAAGATTTCCGGTTACTTTGAGGGATGCAAATTTCATCATGTACCCCGGGTGGTAAATGAGGCTGCCGACATACTGTCGAAGCTCTGGTCAACCAGACAAGCAATTCCACTGAGTGTAGCATTAGAGCACCTCAAGAAACCATCCATCAGGCCATCCCCGGAGTCCGAGTCAATCTACGTCCCGGAGGACACAGAGTCCGGAGCTGTGCCCATGGACATTGACACGGGAAGTGGTGCGCAAAACCCAGGGACTGCTTCGGCAAACCCGGGGACTGCTTCGCAAGACCCGGGGACTGCTCGGCATGGTCCGGTTGAAGTTATGCCGGTGGATCAGATGGAGATAGATGAGGACGTGTTCCCCGTGCGGCCAATACCGGCTTGGGCACTACCTATATTTCAATTTCTGAAAGATGGAACGTTACCCACTGAGGAGGTGCTGTCCAGGCAAACACAGAGGAGGGCAAAGGCCTACACGATCATCAATTCCGAGTTATACAAAAGAAGTGTGACCAATGTCGTCCAGCGGTGTGTTGACCCGGAAGAAGGGCTTGAAATCATCCGAGATATACATCAGGGGGAATGCGGGCATCACGCCTCAGCCCGAGCCTTGGTAGCAAAAGCTTTCCGACACGGATTCTACTGGCCAAATGCCTTAGAGCAAGCAGAAGATCTGGTGAGAAAATGTAATGGTTGTCAGAGGTACGCTACAAAGATACATATGCCAATGTCGGAACTCAAGACCATCCCAATCACTTGGCCATTTGCCGTATGGTGCTTGGATATGGTGGGCCCGTTCAAACCAGCAAGAGGAAACATGACTCACATTTTGGTAAGGGTGGACAAGTTTACGAAGTGGATCGAGGTAAAGCCTATAAGAAAATGTGATGGAGCTACGGCCGTAACGTTTCTCAAAGATATCATCTTGAGGTACGGTTATCCACACAGTATCATAACTGATAATGGCACAAATTTTGCGGAAGGAGCATTTGCTCGTTTCTGCTGGGATAAGAGGATCCGGCTTGACGTAGCTTCGGTAGCCCACCCCGCATCGAACGGGCAAGTGGAGAGATCCAACGGATTAGTATTATCCGGGATAAAACCCCGGCTCATTGAGCCGCTGCAAAGATCAGCGGGGTGCTGCATAGAAGAACTACCAGCGGTACTGTGGAGTTTAAGAACAACTCCGAATCGATCAACAGGCTATACGCCGTTTTTCTGGTATATGGGGCAGAAGCTGTATTACCAGCCGACATAGAGCATGATTCACCTAGGGTAACCCAATACGCAGAAGCCAAAGTGCAAGAAGCCCGGCAAAATGATGTTGATCTGCTGGAAGAAGCGAGAGAACTGGCACTGTCCAGATCCGCCATATATCAGCAAAATCTCCGACGCTATCATAGCCGGAAAGTGTGCCCCTGGGTCTTCCGGGAAGGCGATCTGGTGCTCCGGTTGGTACAACATACTACTGGAATGCATAAATTATCCCCCCCATGGGAAGGGCCGTTCATTGTGAGCAAAGCATTGCACAATGATTCTTACTATCTTATAGATGCAAAGCGACAGGAAAAGAACAAGGCGGACAGGCCCGGTGAGGAATCAAATCGACCATGGAACATAGCTCTACTTCGGCCTTTCTACACCTAGCTAAGAAGTAAATGTATCCGGGTTATCTCATATGTCGGTATGTATGTCGGCAATGAGCTTATCAATGAAATGTGGGCACCTCGAGCAGTAACTCGGAGACTGCCTTAATAATATTTGTTGTCTTTTGTTATTTGTGCATCGGCTGGAATAGGTTATTCTACTTAGCTCGGATTAGTAGTGTGTGAGCACCAAAAACCCAACTCTTTGACTTGCTTCTGTCCAACAAGAATTGGCTTCATGGCAAGCAAGAGAACAAGTTTGGAATTGCGTAGCACATGAAAAACGACTAAGGAAAAGAATTTATTCGAGCCGACGTTTGTTCTTCGGACTAACCCTGTATTTATTTTCAAGTTATTATGCAGTTTTATTTTTGAGCTAAGTCTAAATGTTTCCAAGTATTGTTAAGACAATTTTTCAAGCTCGGATTCGTAAGTTGTAAAACCGAATCAAGGTAGACACGATCCGAGCCAAAAGATTGAACGAACAAGAAAAATAAACTCGGGGACTACGCCCAAGTTAATCCGGCATAAGTACTCAGTAGCAAAATATCACATGTATTTGGAATACAATTCCACCCGGCATACCGGGGATCTCATGAATTTTTAAGTGTTTTTACTTAGGAGCAGCAGGAGGAAGTTCGGCATCATCGTCGCCCTCTTCGATATCCGAGGCAGTGTCCTCCTCGCCTTCACCCGAGTCATCTTCAATGTTCTCAACTTCCTCTTCACCTGCGGCTTCCAGGAAGCTCGGACCCTCAGTCCATTCATGAATGGGGGCATATTCAATGAGGCTGTGGGCGCAAGCCTGGCGCCGAGCTACCCACTCCGGATCATCTGTCCATTTGGACCCGGTGCGCAGGTGTGTGAGGAGGCTGAGGTCTATCTTCTCGTACCACGTCAAAATGTGGTGAAGGACGGTATCGGCAGCAGCGCGTCCAGCGGATTCTCGCCAGAGGTCGAGCTGGGTCTCAATTTCTGAAAGCCTTTCAGCGAGCTACGTGACTCTCTCCGGAGCATCATCGGCGGGCCAGAAGGCGTTGAAGACCCGGACTGAAACATCGAGGAGGTCCCTGCCGTAGTTCTTGATAATTTCCACGCGAGATGACTGGCTGACCAACAGGTCCTCCATGTCAAAGGGAATGCTCTCACCCTCAGCAGTGACCGAAGTACCCCTTTCTCGGCGGAAATTGGCGACAGCAGCACTTGCAATGGCAGTACCCTCTGGAAAGTGGCCTAGGAAACAAGGCAAAGGACAAAGTTGAGAAAACAAGACATATGAAGCAACCCGGAGAAATAAGGTGGATAAAGGAAAAGAAGTTACGTGAGATGTGACTGTGAATCCGGGTCAACTCCTTGATGCAAGCATCACGCCTCTTCCGAAGCTGCTCGAGCTCAGCATTTGCCGACTCAAGTTTGACCTTGGCTTCCTAAAGAAGCTCACGGTCCTTAGCACTTTGGAGTTTGAGGCGCTCGCATTCTTCGGTGTAGTCCTGGCCAACCCTTTTCAGCTCGGTTTGGTGCTGCGCCTTCATCTTAGCCATTTCAGCTTTGAGCTTGGCTATCTCGTCGTCTTTGGTCCGGAGGAGGGCGAGCTCATCATATTTCTTCTTCAAATTGGCTTGGTGTTGTCCTGCTTGTTCGAGAAAATGCAGCATCATGTCAGGCACATGCACACTTTCTTCAAGCAATGATGAAACCGTGTGTTGGCCCGGCAGAGCCGAGGTATGAATGTTTGCCGAGCCAAGGAGGTAAGATGATGAAAAGCACAGTAAAAACAGACAAGAAGGACGTACCCTTGATCTGCTCCAAGTTCTTCCGCATTATTTTGTTTTCAACTTCCACCCCAGCTGCGGAAACCGAACAATCAGATCAGTTCGGCAAATGAAGTGGAAAAGGAAATAAAGGAGCGTTAAAGAAAGAAATTTACCCCTTTTCTCGTACTCCGCGATGAGTGCAGCCTGTTTCGTGCGAAGATTTTTGTGCGTATCCAACAAGCGCTGGAATTCAGCACTTCGGCGGTTGGTGGTCACCTAAAAGAGATACAGAAACTTAAGTCAGCCTAGTGCATGTTCGAAGTGTACTAAAATCCGGGCCAAGTGGAACTTAACCCGGCTCTAGGCGTGTGCATGTTCGAAGTGTACTAAAATCCGGGCCAAGTGGAACTTAACCCGGCTCTAGGTGTGTGCATGTTCGAAGTGTACTAAAATCCGGGGCAAGTGGAACTTAACTCGGCTCTAGGTAGGTGCATGTTCGAAGTGTACTAAAATCTAGGCCAAGTGGAACTTAACCCGGCTCTAGGTGTATGCATGTTCAAAGTGTACTAAGATCCGGGCCAAGTGGAACTTAACCCGGCTCTAGGTGTGTGCATGTTCGAAGTGTACTAAGATCCGTGCCAAGTGGAACTTAACCCGGCTCTAGGTGTGTGCATGTTCGAAGTGTACTAAAATCCGAGCCAAGTGGAACCTAACCCGGCTCTAGGTGTGTGCATGTTCGAAGTGTACTAAAATCCAGGCCAAGTGGAACTTAACCCGGCTCTAGGTGTGTGCATGTTCGAAGTGTACTAAGATCCGGGCCAAGTGGAACTTAACCCGGCTCTAGGTGTGTGCATGTTCGAAGTGTACTAAAATCCAGGCCAAGTGGAACCTAACCCGGCTCTAGGTGTGTGCATGTTCGAAGTTATCATGGAGCTACGTTAGTTCTATAAAAGAGCATCCGGCCGAGTAACAAGTTACTCCCCCGGAGGCTCGGGGACTAATGGTTATGATCTACAATCTGCAAAGGAGAAACGACGTACCTCCATCATTCGTCCAGCGAGGTTAATGGCCTTGGCGGCGGTATTCACCTGATCAGATTCGTGGACTACCTCGGCCTTGTTCCAGTTCATGACAAACTCCATCAGGCTCGGGGGGGTACCGTTCACCTGTGGGCATATGAGGCGTCACCAAACCCTTAGCATGTGCTTCCTTCCTCTCCACCAAGGCAAGGGCGGGGCTGGTGTGCAGAACCAACTGCTGGGCTTCAGTTGGCTCGGCAGGCGTGTCCCTTGCCGCTGATGTCTTCTTGGGGAGCATGGACTCAAGAGTGCGTTGCCCAGGCTCGGCAACACTGGGCTTGGCAGCGTCTTGAATCTTCTTGCCCTTGGCTTGCTGGGAAGAAGAAGCCGTGGCAGCGGCTTTTCCCTGCCGGGGTTGAGAGGACTCAGAAGATGCAGAGGAACTGGGCGCTGGTACTCTTGTTGCTGGACTTGGTGCCAGCGCTGATGTTTTCACTACCGTAGTTGGTGCTGCTGCCGAGGTTGGAGTTGGTGCTGGTTTGGCTGCCGATACAGGAACAGATGCTGGAGTCAAGGTAACCTTAGTGGCTGCTGGTTGCGGCGTTGCCGAGGTAGTGGGTGTCGTTGCTCTGGCTGGGCCAGTTCCCCCCGCCCCAGGATGACCCGGAGCGGCTGCAGAGCTCACCGGAATAGGGCTCAGGGGACATGACTCGTCGTCACGACGGGGTGAAGGGCTGGCCCGGAGAGGTGATGAGATACTGGATCCACTTTGAGGGACCTCCACCGGGGCCCTGTGAAATCAAGTAACGCCAGAAGAAAAATTACGACGAAGTAAGGAAGAGCGAGTTACATAAGAAAGAAGGACTTACGCATCCGAGGTTTCGGCTGCTCTGGGTTTCCGAGCCCTTCGTGCTGGGGCCTTCTTTCGCCTTTTAACGGGCTGGGAAGGTCTAGAGGAAGAGCTTGTGGAAGCCGCGCGCTTTTTCTTCGGCGCCACCGGAACTGGCTCGTCCGTGGCGAGGGGAGGATCCTCGTGGATATGACCGCCGGAGTGTGTTATTGGCGGAAAAGCAAAAGAAAGGGGGACAGCCTCAAACAGTTCAATTATCTCGATATCCAAGTAATCTTCATCATCAGGCCAATCTCTAGTAGAAGAGAAGTTACCCATGGGTCGTTTTGTGGCGTCGGTCATGGGGAGAAACATCTCTTGGTCCGGATCCTCCTCGTCCGAAGTCACCTGGTCCGGTGCCCACTTAAGGGTCGGATCGGTACCATCCTCGAGCGTCTGCTGAAGGAATAGCTGAGGAAAAGAGTAAACAAACGAGTCAAAAATGCAACAATGATAGACAAGGGATTAGTCCGGGGTAAGTTAGCAGCATGAAACTTACCATGGGAGGAAGCCGGTCACGGCAGAAATGCTCAATCCCCCAAGTCCAGTTAGAGGAGAAGTCCTTGTGAGTGGTGAAGAGAGCCTTAACCCGGCGAAAGATCTCCGTGTTGTTCAGTTCGAAAGATGAAGTCCGGTTGGGATCGCGGCCGTAGCTCATATGGCACACCTTGTGGGTGCGCTTCTGGAGAGGGGAGATTCGGTTGTGCACGAAAGTGATCATTGCATCCTCGTTGCGCAACCCGAGCTCCTTCAGCTCCACGAACCTTTTGTACACTTGGTTGGCCAGGGCCGTAGGTTTCCTAGGAACGGCGTCCCATAGATCCGGGTTCGGCGGACCCGGTGTATAGGGGAGCAACCGGATCAAATCTTCGGTGCCCGTGTTCCAGACGTAAAAGAACGTCCAGGCCCACCCTTTGCAGGATTCTAGCCCTGTGACCCGGGGGAAAACAGAGAACCTCCGGGGTGAGATGGAGGCCGCTCCGAACTGAGTGAGCCGCTTGTCCTCCGGATCAGTGTGAATGTCGGGAATAACGTTGCGGCGAAGGGCAAAAAACCGGATCCACAGCTCCTTCGTGGGCCATAATCCGGCGTAGCCCTCCATTGTAGAAGCGAAGGCAGAGAGAGAAGTAATGGCGTTGGCTGGAAGATGGTGCGGCTGGAGATGGTAGGTACTGAGCCAATCGTGGAAGAAATCGCTCACCGGGAGTCCGAAGCCCCGTTGAAAGTGAGACAGGAACACAACAAACTCCCCGGGATTGGGTGAAGGAGCTAGCTCGGCGGAGGCGACGCCGGCGGGGATGCGTCTGGTCCGGTAGAGCCAGTCCAGATCGTCCTGGCAGACCCAGGAGCCGGCCCATGCGCCACAGTCCGCAGCAGCGGCATCCTCCTCCATCTCTTGCTCAGCGATGGCGAGTTCTTCTTCTGCCATCTGCTCCTCGAATCCCTCGCTGTCGCTAGAGGCGGCGGGGGACAGTGGCTTGGATTGACGAGAACCCGTAGCGGGAGATTTGCGTCGCAGTGATGGTGGCACAGAGGCGCAACGGAGAAGTGCGGCGGCGACGTTGCTTTTTGGCAGTGCTGGCGGCGGCGCGGTCGCGAGGAAGACGAAGTGGAATAGCAGTGGGCAGAGGGGTGCGGAGGCGGAAAAATCCTAAGGGACGCACCCCTCCGCTATTTAACCACCCCCATCAGGGGTGAGTGGGATCACACCCTGGGGACCGGCCACACGCTGTGGCCGTGTATTACCCGTTCGGACCAATCAGTAAGGAGCCACATAGAAGGCCATAGGGCGGAGAGAGTCCTGTGACGTGACACGCTGATGCGGTAAACGAGGAGGCAGGTGTGACGTGACCCGCGCATAGTGATAACTGACAATTACTGCGGCGGTTACTGTACCGTCCCTTAAAATAAGACAACATAATGATTACCCTTCACATGGGCTAGCGTACGAGAGAAGGAAGTAAGACCCGGATAGAGCTGTGGTAACCCGGCCGGCAAGTGAAAACTTGCAATGTGCGAAGGGAACGTAAATCCAAGCCGTCCGAGGTACAGAGGTAACTCGTCAACAACGACAGGGGCACAAAACGGAACCTGGTGTGGCTTTAGCGGCCAAAGCGGCTAAGGCCACACCAGCTTCGGGGACTAATGTTGGGGGGATATCCCCGGGTAGGGTCACGCCGGGGTATAAAGGCCGAGTAAGCCGAGGTTCGGCAAGGCCAAAGCAGATGCTGGCCGGGTCACCTCAAGGCAGACCGAATCACGGGGTAATCCGGACCGGGGGGCGTCCGCCTAACTAGCCCTGATCCGACTTAAGTGGTAAGTCGGAAGTGTGTGTTTTGCCTGTATGCAGGAATGGGTGTGGCCGGATGAACCATCATCCGGGTCGCAGCAAGCTTCTAGGAGAAGGAAGGAATCTCGCTGGTCAAAAGGAGCCCCGGTACGCACTGCCTGAGCGAAGCGAGCAAGGACAGGACCACCGGGGCGTGGCCGACAAGCATGACGACGCCCGTGTCAGCTGACGAGGGCGCCGCAGTGGCTAACGTAGCTAAAGCATGTGTGACGCGGGGGGAAAAGCACCCCAGTCGGCTTACCACTTTAGGTGGAGGCATATTCTTAGGAATATGCCTCCACGTATGCCCTAGGCAGAAACCGAGCCTCCCCTATAAAAGAGGGGCTAGGGCTTCAGTAGAGGGGGTTGGCTGTTTTTGTCTCTGCACAATTCTGTTGAGGTCTAGGGTTTCAGGTGATATCTGTGGGTGAGAGTAAGAGAGCTCCTTCTTCCTCCTCTCGCCAATACAACTCTAGGAGCACTTGTAACCTTGGAAGGAAATCAATACAAGTTCTTGTGTGGAGAATCACTTCACTATCCCTCCCTGGATTCCCCTAGCGTGTATTAGTCCACACCTTTAGCCTATACATGGCATCTGCCGTGACACCACCACGACACTCATGATATAATACATGTCCGAGATTCGATCATCGGTATCCAAATACCTAGTTTGATCTCGTTACCGACATGCACTTTTTTCTCGTTCCCGTGATATAACATTCTAGTGATCACATCACTTGCTTGCAAGCTATCTTAATGTGATATCACCGAGAGGGCCCAGAGTATGTCTATCCGTCATCGGGATTGACAAATTCCACTCTTGATCCATGAGCCTCAACATAACACCTTCATAGCACTGAACCCACCTTTATGGTCACCCTGTTACGGTGTGACGTTTGATGTTATCAAGATACTCTTCCGGTGTTAGCAATTAACATGATCTCATGGTCTAAGGACTAAGACTACTTTGTATGATGTTATAGCAATATAAACATAATGACTTGATCGTAATGCTATACTTCGGATGAATGTTCATCACATCATTTCACAAATGTTGTGACCTTGTTATTAACAACATCCAATGTTCATGATCAGGAAACTTTGATCATCTTGTTAATCAACAAGCTAGTCTATAAGAGAGGCATAACTAGGAACCCTTTTTGTTTATTAAACACACATGTATTGATGTTTCCTATCAATACAATTATAGCATGCAAAATAAACATCTATCATATACAAGGAATACATAATAACAACTTTATTATTGCCTCTCAGGGCATATTTCCTTCAGTCTCTCACTTGCACTAGAGACAATAATCTAGTTTACATAGTGATAAATCTAACACCCATGGAGTTCTGGTGTTGATCATGTTTTGCCCTAGGGAGTACTTTAGTCAACGGATCTGCTACATTCAGGTCCGTGTGCACTTTACAAATCTTTATATCTCCATCCCTGACATGCTCGCGGATGGAGTGAAATCGGCGCTTAATATGCTTGGAATTCTTGTGAGACCTTGGTTCCTTGGCGTTGGCTATGGCTCCATTGTTGTCACAATAGATCACCATTGGGTCCAACGCACTAGGAACCACACCTAGTTCCATTATGAACTCCTTCATCCAAACCGCTTCCTGCGCCGCTTCTGAAGCAACAACATATTCCGCCTCCGTCGTTGATCCAGCCACCACAGGTTGTTTGGAGCTCCTCCAACTAACTGCTGCTCCGTTCAAGAGAAATACGTATCCGGATTGAGACTTAGAGTTATCCGGATAAGTGTCAAAGCTAGCATCGACATAACACTTAGCGACTAGCTCTTCTTCACCTCCGTATACAAGAAACATATCCTTAGTTCTTCTCAAGTACTTAAGGATATTCTTGACCGCTATCCAGTGTTCCGAACCTGGATCAGATTGGTACCTACTAGTCAAACTAATAGCATGTGCCACATCCGGTCTTGTACATAGCATGCCATACATTATAGAGCCTATGGCTGAGGCATAGGGGATCTTATCCGTTATCTCTCTTTCTTCTGCCGTAGCCGGACTTTGAGTCTTACTCAACGTCTTGCCTTGCAACATAGGTAAGAACCCCTTCTTACTTCCATCCATATTAAACTTCTTTAATATCTTATCAAGGTATGTACTCTGCGATAGCCCAATTAGGCGTCTTGATCTATCTCTATAGATTTTAATGCCTAATATATATGAAGCTTCACCAAGGTCCTTCATCGAAAATTTGCTGTTTAGATAACTTTTAACACTGTTTAAAAGATCTATATCATTTCCAATCAATAATATGTCATCCACATATAATATCAGAAATGCCACATTGCTCCCACTCACTTTCTTGTAAATACAAGCCTCTCCATAAGTTTGGACAAATCCAAACTCTTTGATCACCTCATCAAAGCGGAGATTCCAACTCCGGGATACTTGCTTCAGTCCATAGATGGATCGCTGAAGTTTGCACACCTTATCAGCATCCTTAGGATCGACAAAACCCTTAGGTTGTATCATATACAACTCTTCTTCAATATTACCATTGAGGAACACAGTTTTGACATCCATCTGCCATATTTCATAATCGAAATATGCAGCAATTGCTAACATAATCCTAACCGACTTAAGCATCGCTACGGGAGAGAATGTCTCATCGTAGTCAACTCCTTGAATTTGTCGAAACCCCTTTGCGACAAGTCGAGCCTTATAGATGGTTACATTACCATCAGCATCAGTTTTTCTTTTGAAAATCCATTTATTCTCAACGGCCTTTCGATCGTGAGGTAAGTCCACCAAGGTCCAAACCTGGTTTTCGTACATGGATTCCATCTCGGATTTCATGGCTTCTAGCCATTTTTTGGAATCAGGGCTCATCATCACTTCTTCATACGTCGCAGGGTCATCTATTTCATCAATCATGAAATTCATAACAGGATTGCCTACTTGACCTGCGAGGTTCGGTAGTGTCCTCTTTCGGAGTTTCATGATCAATATCATTAACTCTCTCTTCATTAGGTGAAGTCAACTCCAAAACAACTTCCGGTGCTGCGCTACTCGCCATTTCATGAAGAGAAGGTTCAATAACCTCTTCGAGTTCTACCTTCCGACTACTCACACCTTTCGCAAGAAACTCCTTCTCAAGAAAGGAGCCATTCTTGGCAACAAAGACCTTGCCCTCGGATCTGTGATAGAAGGTATACCCAATCATTTCCTTAGGGTATCCTATGAAGACGCATTTTTCCGCTTTGGGTTCGAGTTTATCCGGTTGAAGTTTCTTCACATAAACATCACATCCCCAAACTTTAAGAAATGACAGCTTAGGTTTGTTTCCAAACCATAATTCATACGGTGTCTTTTCAACGGATTTAGATGGTGCCCTATTTAAAGTGAATGTAGCGGTTCCAGTGCATAACCCCAAAATGACAGTGGCAAGTCAGTCAGAGACATCATAGATCGAACCATATCCAATAAAGTACGATTACGACGTTCTGACACACCATTACGTTGTGGTGTTCCGGCAGGCGTGAGTTGTGAAACTATTCCACAGTCTTTCATATGTGTGCTAAACTCGTAACTAAGATACTCTCCTCCACGGTCGGACCGCAGAAATTTGATCTTTCTGTTATGATGATTTTCCACTTCATTCTGAAATTCTTTGAACTTTTCAAAGATTTCAGACTTATGTTTCATCAAATAGATATATACCCGTATCTACTCAAATCATCCGTGGAAGTAACACAATAACGATATCCACCTCACGCCGACACACTCATTGGTCCACACACATCAGTATGTATGATTTCCAATAAATATCCCGTTCCATTGAACCGGAAAACGGCATTCTAGTCATCTTGCCCATAAGGCATGGCTCACATGTATCAAATGATTCAAAATCAAGTGATTCCAAAAGTCCATCAGAATGGAGTTTCTTCATGCATTTAACGCCAATATGACCTAGACGGCAGTGCCACATATATGTAGATATATCATTATCAAGTTTAATCCTTTTAGCATCAACATTATGAATATGCGTAATACTACTATCGAGATCCAGTAGAAATAAACCATTCAACACAGGTGCATGACCATAAAAGATATTATTCATATAAATCGAACAACCATTGTTTTCAGACTTAAATGAATAACCACTTTGCATCAAACCTGATCCGAATACAATGTTCATGCTCAGTGCAGGCACCAAATAACAATTATTCAGGTTTATAACTAATCCTGGCGGCATATGGAGAGGCAGCGTTCCGACGGCAATCACATCAACTCTTGATCCATGGCCGACCCGCATCGTGACCTCATCCCTTGCTAGTTGTCGCTTATTCCGCAGCCCCTGAACCGAGTTACATATATTAGCAACCGATCCCGTATCAAATACCTAGGTGCTACTGCGAGTACTAGTCAAGTACACATCAATAACATGTATATCACATATACCTTTGTTTGCCTTGCCGGCCTTCTTGTCCGCCAAATACTTGGGGCAGTTGCGCTTCCAATGGCCAGTCCCCTTGCAATAGTAGCACTCAGTGTCAGACTTAGGGCCAGCTCGGGGTTTCTTTTCAGGCGCGGCAACAGATTTGCCACCCTTCTTTCCCTTCTGCTTGCCTTTCTTGTCCTTCTTGAAACCGGTGGTCTTATTGATCATCAACACTTGATGTTGTTTCCTAATCTCCACTTCTGCAGTCTTAAGCATTGACAGAAGCTCTGGAAGAGACTTCTTCATGCCCTACATATTATAGTTCATCACGAAGCTCTTGTAGCTAGGTGGCAGAGATTGGAGAACACGATGTATGCCTAAGTCAATGGGAATTGTTATTCCCAAGGACACAAGCTTATCGCCGTACCCAGACATTTTGAGTACGTGCTCACTAACAGAGCTGTTCTCTTCCATCATGCAGCTAAAGAACTTTTCAGAAGCATTATAACTCTCTACGGCAGCATGAGTATCGAAAATCGTTTTCAATTCTCCCATGGTATCAAAGGCATTTCCATTTTCGAAACGTTTTCGAAGTTCTGGCTCTAGCCCATATAGTATGCCGCAATGAACTAAGTTGTGGTCCTCCTGACGAGTTATAGACGTTCTTTTCCTCGTCAGGGGCATCAGGAGCTGGTGGGGGGCCTAGCGGCGCCTCTAGCACATATTGCTTTTGTGCAGCAGTGAGGAGAATCCTCAAATTCATAGCCCAGTTGGTGAAGTTGCTACCATTCGCAGCAAGCTTCTCTTTCTCCATGAACACATTAAAATTAAAAGCAGGTGGTGCCATCTACAACAGAATTTGTAAAGTTTATTTAGACTAAGTTTATGATAGATTGAGTTCAACTAATCCAAATTACTAATGAACTCCCACTCAAAAACGACATCCGTCGTGTCCTTTTGGTGATGACATGAACCAAATCCACTACACCAGTCTGATCATCACGTGAGTCGGTGTAGCTTCAAAGGCGAGCCTCTATATGGGCATCATATCAACTATATGACTCATGCTTAACCTTTTGGTCCGTGTTCCGAGGCCATGTCTGTACATGCTAGGCTCGTCAAGTAAGAACCTTAGTATTCGCGTGTGTAAAACTGTCTTACACCCGTTGTATGAAAGCGTAGAGTCGAGAACACCCGATCATCACGTGATGCCTCAAAACACGATCCACAAAACGATGCATACTTAAGGAAGAACACATTTTATCTTGATATCTAAATGAGGGATCATCTTATAATGCTACCAAAAGCGCCAAACTAGCAATATAAGATGCTAACATCTAATGTGTGAAGTGAGGTGATATGGTCCATGCATTTGATCTCTATCATTTGCATCGTGGTATGATCTCTATCATTCCTTTGTGTGTAAGGCCAAGGTCTATGGAACTTACACGTTAAGTGAGTTGTAAGAGTATCTATCATACATCTACTTACAACAATACCATATCAAGACACTAGCCCAGCAACGATCTAAACTAGACGCTTCTAATTTATCAATTTGCAAGTTTTACGTGGCTTAGGGCTTTCAGAGATAGAACCGGTCTTACCTACGAACATGAACCACAACGAGGATAACCAAGTTATTAGCAACTCGTTGTAAATTAGATATTGACTATAGTAGGAGAGACAGACACCCGCTAGCCACTTATGCAAAACTAGTTGCATGTCAGTCGTGGAACCGGTCTCATGTACGATGACATGTAAGGTTGGTCCGGGCCGCTTCATCCCACTATGCCACCAATATCCAAAGTACATAGAAGATGTAATAACATGATCATCATCGCCCACATATAAACATATGTGTACTACCCGTGCAAAGCACCTACGCATAGATTAGGCTCTGATACCAGTGTTGGGTCCGCAGCATAGAAAACCAAAAAAATTCCTACGATGAGAACTATACGCCAAGATCTATCTACTAGATACAGAGCAACGGGTGGACATACATCCATGGAGAACTTACCCTCGAAGACAACGAGTTTTGTTAACGAGTAGGAACTCGTGGTTGATGTAGTCGTACGCTTGCCGATCTCAAGATCGTGTGGAAGTCCGAGCGCCGCAAATCAGCAGCGCATCCATCCTCGCACACACGTTCAAGTCACCGGACAACCTCCACCTACTCGCTCCAGCAAATCAGTGGAAGCAGCAACTCCTTCCAGACGCAAGGCCACCGGGAACATGTATCTCGCTAATCCGAGACCATGGGGGAATATCTAGAGGGGGAGAGAGATCCTTCACGAGGAGGTGTGATTTGTGAGAGGGGAGAGGGGGGCTTTATATAGGAGGGAGGGAGACCCCTCCCCTCCCATAGCCGGCGCATGAGGGGGGGACTCCTCCCCTCCTTCATTCATGTGGTGAACCTCCACTCACATAAACATGGCCTCCACCCAAAATCCCACTCACATGTATTTAATTTCCACCAAATTAAATGCAACTCTCAATTAATAAAACTCTTTTATTTATTTTATTCAGAATTTTGTTATACTTTAATTAACAAACATTCACATAAAACCCCTTGAAACATTTCAATATCACATGCAGAACCACTTTCTGCAATTTCACCCGAAACAATTCCGGTTTCTATCGAAACAATTCCTGTTTCTATCGAAACATTTCCTGTGCTTTGCAAACCTTTTTCTTGGAACATATGTGCTCCTAAATGGTGTCCGGCAACCCTTAAGTGTGTCACCCTACGGTTCGCGAATAATGCAGACATGATTGAGACTCCTTTCAGATCAATAATCAGAAGGAGGACCTGGAGATCCATACTGACTCCTGCATATTCAACGATGACTTCTGTGATCGTGAGAACCTTTAACGTTAGCAATTTAATCCCTTTGTCTCATGATATAATACATGTCCGAGATTCGATCATTGGTATCCAAATACCTAGTTTGATCTCGTTACCGACATGCACTCTTTTCTCGTTCCCGTGATATAACATTCTAGTGATCACATCACTTGCTTGCAAGCTATCTTAATGTGATATCACCGAGAGGGCCCAGAGTATATCTATCCGTCATCGGGATTGAAAAATTCCACTCTTGATCCATGAGCCTCAACATAACACCTTCATAGCACTGAACCCACCTTTATGGTCACCCTATTACGGTGTGACGTTTGATGTTATCAAGATACTCTTCCGGTGTTAGCAATTAACATGATCTCATGGTCTAAGGACTAAGACTACTTTGTATGATGTTATAGCAATATAAACATAATGACTTGATCGTAATGCTATACTTCGGATGAATGTTCATCACATCATTTCACAAATGTTGTGACCTTGTTATTAACAACATCCAATGTCCATGATCAGGAAACTTTGATCATCTTGTTAATCAACAAGCTAGTCTATAAGAGAGGCATAACTAGGAACCCTTCTTGTTTATTAAACACACATGTATTGATGTTTCCTATCAATACAATTATAGCATGCAAAATAAACATCTATCATATACAAGGAATACATAATAACAACTTTATTATTGCCTCTCAGGGCATATTTCCTTCACATGCAATATCACAAATAACAAAGACATGATAGAATCAATAATCAATCTGAAATAGCATCTCAATATCCACCGGATCCCCGCAAACACAACATGCAGAATTACAAATAGATGATCTTGATCATGAACGGAGCTCACAAGATCTAGACATGAAAGCACAAAGGAGGAGAACCAGCCATCTAGCTACTACATGGATCCGTAGTCCAAGGATGAACTACGCACGCATCACACTGGACGCTTGCATGATGATGAAGAAGGCCTCCAGGGTGAATTCCCCTCTCCGGCAGGGTGCCGGGAAGAGCTTCAGATCCCTCCCGATCTAGGGATGGAGATGACGGCGTCTACAGACTCTTTCGTGGATTTTTGATCGGGCCCTTAGGGTTTTCGTCCCGAGGGCATATTATAGTTGGAAGGGAAGGCCGAGGGGGTGCCTGGGCTGGCCACACCACCCCCTGGCGCGGGCAAAGCCCAGCCGCACGGCCAGGTGGTATGGCCGCCCTCTGGCTCCTCTCCGTCTTGTATTTTGGCATTTGATGACTTTCGGAAAAATAGGTACTTTGACTTTTGTCCCGTCCAATTCCGAGAATATTCATTTTCTGACTTTCCTGGAACTAAAAACAGCAGAAAACAGGTAGTTGGCACTGTGGCTCTTGTTAATAGGTTAGTCCAAGAAATCATATGAAAAGTACTCCAAAGTGTGGACAAAACACAAGAAAGTGGATAAAACGAAGCATGGAACATCAAAAATTATAGATACATTTGCAATGTATCAGGGGGTGCTGGGGGCGGCCAGACCACCCCCTGGCGCAGGCCAGGCCTGGCTGCGTGGCCAGGCGGTGTTGCCGGGACCCAGCCCCTCTCCGTCTCGTATTCTGGCTCCAGATGTCTTCTGGTAAAATAGCAACTTTGGCTTTTGTCCCATCCAATTCCGGGAATATTCATTTTCTGACTTCCTGGAACCAAAAACAGTAGAAAACAGGCAGCTGGCACTATGATGCAACATGAAAAGGCACAAACAAAAGATTCAAGTATAACAATGCTTTGCAAGACGTTTGTTTGTTTCACATAAAGAAAACATAGCATAATAGTATTTCGCTTGTCCCTCATAGAGTAGCAAATATAAATGCATAGGACACCTTCAGAGTTCATAAGAGTGACTAGATACAAATAGTTTAAAACAAGCAATATCAAGTTATGCATCAATCAACTAGTCTTGGGACAATGCACATAGAACTAAGAATGGCCACTATGCTCTCAAAGTAGGTGCATAAAGATAGAAGGTGGAGACTCAATATAATGGTGGAAGAAAGGCCTTTTTATAAAAGGAAGTAGGGATTCAAGTCTCATAAAGAGCTTCCAAAAATTATGGTACTTATAGCTTTCAGCTCTCATTGCCCCTATCATAAGCATCTTGAAGTGATTAAGGTTAAAGTGAACAAACTATGGTGTACATGCTTGACGAAGTATAAGTTAGAAATCTCATGTCCCTTGTATACGAGGGCCGCTCCTCATGCTACTCAAGTTTAGTCACCGGTAAGTTCTTGTCATCGTAAGTACATGTGTATCATAGAGAACCGCCAACGGGTACCCCTTGCCCGATGATACAGAAGAATCCCCATATCAAAATGACAAGGCAAGCAGACAATGAGCATCTCATCAATCTTCTTATTTACCATGGGAATATGGTGCTTTTTTCTCTCTTTCCTCTTTTCATAATCTCATTTTTTTCTCTTTTTTCTCAATATAGGACTCTTTTTTTATAAGAAGAATGCTTCATAGATAGCTCATTATGGTTACGCTGCAGGTTTCCACCATGTCAGCATGGATTAGACCAGTAACCCATGCGTTTATCTAACACATATATATAACTCCATGGACTTACAAGCTCCCCTTTCATTTAACACCGACGACATCCATATACAAAGGAGCATGATATCAACTAGGTACAAGTACCAAGTGCAATGTTGAAAGCGTTCCCCATGAAAGCATGGTTCTACTAATTCCCGGCAAATAAGTGCAAGCATATACAACATAGACGACACAATGGTTCAAGTTTATTAAGGGCAAGAAAAGTAAAGTGTGCCATCAAGTTCGTGAGAGCTTTAATCACTAGTTTTCTCATAACAAGTTTAATTTGGAAGGTAAACAAAAGCATGAATATACTTGGAATAGCATAAGATAATAGGTAGGTATGGTGGCCTCTTTGGAATAACTTGGTTTAGGGAGTTGGATGCATAAGTGGAACTCATACTTGGTTGTGGAGGCTAGCAAAAGACTGGGAGCGACAAACTTAGAGAGCAATAATGGCCATAATCATGCAGAGCGACAAAACATCATTGATCAAAGCATAAAGTGATAATACAAGTTTAAAACTAAAGGATCATAAAGGCTTAGGTGACTTGAGATAGTCATAACATGGTGTGAGCATGCGCCAAGTCAACCCAAATAAAGCATCAAAGGAGAATACCACTATACTATGCTTTAATATGCTAAAACAACGCATGATTCATCCAAGGCACATTAAGCAATCTCAATTGTTTATAACAAGTCATGCTACAGAAAATAATACTAAGCATAAAGCCAAAACAATATCAAGCATGGCATGACAAAGCATAGGCCACAGTCAAAAACAAGCTCTCTTTACCACTGAGCATGAACTTTCCTACTCTTTTCCAAACCAAACCAAACTATTTGAAAACCAATGTATGAAAGAGGGGGTCCAACCAATTTATTCAGCAAACAAATCAAACAAAAAACCAAAATGAAAACGAAAAAGAAGACGCTCCAAGAACAACACAACTGTGCATGAAACAATAAAAATGAAGCATTTGGAAGAAACTTGGGATTTTTATTGATGAAGAAGGGGATGCATTGGGCATCCCCAAGCTTTGACGCTTGTACTTCTTTGATATTTATTGGGGTGACACGCGTCGCATCCCCAAGCTTGAGCTTTAGTCCATCCTTCATCTCATTACTCATTCCTTCCATACACCTGAAATTTTTCCTTCATACAAAACTTCACACAATCTTTATTAGCAATATTAGTGCACTCAAGATAATAAGTCTTTAAGTTTCAGTTTCAACACCAATAAACTTCCATTAGAACACTAGCTACTGTAGCACTTCCCTCAAAAAGCTCAATTCCCCAAAAGAACTCAAAAAGGAACCAACAAGAAGCAAATGCAGAAAATGGCAGAAATCTGTCAAAACAGACCAGCAGGTAAAGACGAATTTGTTCGAAGACCTTCTGTTGCTCAAATCAAAACATGTTGAACTAACGAAAGTTAGATAACAACCTGGGGCAGAAGGAAAAAAATGCACGCCTCCAAAGGACGTTCAGAGATGTTACACGAATTTTTATGGTGAAGCACAGAAATCTGTTTCAGGACAGCAACTTTCCCAATCATTACTACTCTCTCATTAGAGGTTACTCTTGGCACAAAAAGCAAATACAAAATATAAGGAGCGGTAGTAATAACTTCCAAGACTCATCTAAAACTTTTGGGTTGTCTCCCAATAAGTAATTTTCTTTAACGCCTTTAAGTTAGGCATAAGAAGCAAGAAAAAGAATCAAGTGTTCTCAAATGGAGGAGCATCAAAACCAAATTTCTTACCCTTACCTCTCTTACTTTTATTCTTAACCTTTGGGAAAATATGATTGTTTGGTGGAGATGAAAGGTGCATGGTCCCCTTTCCCACATCTATTATTGCTCCAAGGAGTTCTAATAGGGACCTTCCAAGTGTAATTTGTCCTTTTCCTGCACATTCAATAACAAGATAATCAGTAGAAATCATTTTCCCAAGGATCTTTGTAAACACTCCTTCATCTATTCCCATAGGTAATATTGTAGCATTATTAGCAAGAGATATTTATTTTCCCCCTTCAGAAATCCCCAAAGATTCAAAGATTCATAAATATCTTTAGGCAAAAGACAAAATTCAGACATGATATCGCAGCGAGCTTGAAAAGTTTCATTATTTATATCAATCTTTACTATGGGGAGCCACTTTGATGGTTCAGAATTTATTGGAACATAATTATGATGCTCCCTAAGCGTATTATAGCAATCTTTTAAGATAGTAGTGCGGGTCTCAAGAGTGTTCAATCTAGCAAATATGCTCGCAAAAGAAATATCAGTTTTGCAAGGCAAGTTGTAGGTAAAGATCAATTTCTTTATAGCATTAATAGCATCATCCTCATTACATTGGAGGAAATCTCCTCCCATAATAGCATCTAAAGCATATCTATATCAAAGAGCAATTCCAAGGTAAAAACTGCTAAGGAACAAGCTTTGAGTCACTTTAGGCTCAGTTTTTTCATGTAGATAAGAGATTCTAGACCAAGCTTCCTTGAAACTTTTCTCAATTCCTTGTTTAAAAGTGAAAATCATTTCCTCGGGTAACATAGTGATTGGAGCAAGGCTAGACATAAAGGCAACTTAAGATAGGAAATAATTATTTTGTGTTTTCAATAAAGAAAGCAAACTTGTAAAACTAACTTTTTGTGTGTTTTTGATAACAAAACAAGTAAACAAAGCAAAAAAAAATAACAAAGTAAAGAGATTGGTTATGAGGGATTCCCCTTGTGAAGATGTCCTTGACTCCCTGGCAACGGCGCCAGAAAAATACTTGTTGGCGCGGTGTTTACGTGGGAGTTTCTTCTTCTTCGATCCCCGACAACGGCGCCAGAAAAATACTTGCTGACTCGTGTATTAACGATCTCGTTGGGGAACCCCAAGAGGAAGGTATGATGAGCACAACCGTAAGTTTCCCTCAGTTATGAAACCAAGGTTATCAATCCAGTAGGAGCAAGGAAACACCCCAAAGGTGTAGCTAGCTGAACGTTGGTAGGTCGCACTACCGGTGCCAGCAGCAACGCGGAGACCTGCACAACACCACCACAGAACTCTGCCCCCAACTTGCGAAGGAAGTAATAGTTTGCAGAAAGTAAACACAAAGCAGTAAATACTTTGTAGATTGTATGTAAAAGAAAGGATCGGGATCCATAGTTCACTAGAGGTGGCTCTCCTTAAGATAGATAACATGCTGGCTGAACAAATTACAGCGGGGCATTTGAAAAACATCGAGAAAGCATACAAGCATATACTAATCATCTTGACTCCTTTGAGATTCGATTGGGCATTACAACATTATACATAGACCGTCATCAACTGCATCTATGACTAATAATCCACCTTCAGGTTATCATCCGAACCCCCTCCAGTATTAAGTTGCAAGCAACAGATTATTGCTTTACGAATTGCGTGTAAAGTAAACAATACGATTGTTCTATGAACAAAGGATTGTTGTTTTCTCCCTAGTAGCAACAACACATCTAGTACCTTAGAGATTTCTGTCACTTCCCCAGATTACCAGAGGCATGAACCCACTATCGAGCATAAATACTAACTCTTGGAGTTGCTAGCATCTACTTGGCCAAGATAGCTACTAACAACATAAAGCATGCAAGATCACAAATAAGAAAGACATGATATAATGAATAATCAATCTGAAATAGCATCTCAATATCCATCGGATCCCCGTAAACACAACATGCAGAATTACAAATAGATGATCTTGATCATGAATGGAGCTCACAAGATCTAGACATGAAATCACAAAGGAGGATAACCAGCCATCTAGCTACTACATGGACCCATAGTCCAGAGATGAACTACTCACGCATCACACCGGAGGCTTGCATGATGATGAAGAAGGCCTCCAGGGTGCATTCCCCTCTCTGGTAGGGTGCCGGGAAGAGCTTCAGATCCCTCCCGATCTAGGGATGGAGATGACGACGGCTACAGACTCTTTCGTGGAATTTTGATCGGGTACTTAGGGTTTCCGTATCTGAGGCAATATATAGGCGGAAGGAGAGGCCGAGGGGGTGCTGGGGGTGGCCAGACCACCCCCTGGTGCGGTCCAGGCCTGGCTACGCGGCCAAGTGGTGTGGCCGGGCCCCAGACCCTCTCCGTCTCGTATTCTGGCTCCAGATGTCTTTCGGTAAAATAGCAACTTTGGCTTTTGTCCCGTCCAATTCCAAGAATATTCATTTTCTGACTTCCTGGAACCAAAAACAGCAGAAAACAAGTAGCTGGCACTATAGCTCTTGTTAATAGGTTAGTCCAAAAAATCATATGAAAAGTACTCCAAAGTGTGGATAAAACACAAGAAAGTATATAAAACCAAGCATGGAACATCAAAAATTATAGATACATTTGTAATGTATCACATACCTTTTTATGAGCATTACAATGTTGCTTATGTTTATGTTTCATGCCACTTACTATTTTTGAGTTGAATCTCTTCATAGTTTGCAATGAACATTAAGTAAACTTATTTGCATACTCTTTATTATGAATTGCCTAAGTATTTGATCATATGCTGAGAATATATACATCTTATGAAGCAAATGTGTTCGTGAAAGTTTCTTTTATCGCACTCAGTTTTCAACTGAATTGCTTGAGGACAAGCAATAAGCTAAGCTTGGGGGGAGTCGATACGTCCAAAACGTATCTACTTTCTCAAACACTTTTGCTATTGTTTCTCCTCTAAACTTGTGTGATTTAGATACAACTAACACGGACTAACGTTGTTTTCAGCAGAATAACTTGGTGTCTAGTTTTTGTGTAGAAAATCAACTATCAGGAAAAAATCCCGGAAAATATGCCAAAAATCCTATTTCACCAGAAGACTCACAGAGCCGGAAGACGAGACGGAGGAGGACCATGAGGGGCCCACACCACCTGGTTACGCGGGCCAGGCCAGGCCGCGCCTGGGGGTGGTGTGGCCGCCTCGGTCACCCCCTCGGCCTCCCTTTTTGCCTATAAGATGCCTCCTGACCTAAAAAACTAGGGGGGTTCGACGTTTTTCTAGAGAGAGTTCCGCTACACCGCCACCACGAGATTCCTCAAATCAGAACCAGAAACTCCGTGCTGGCACCCTGCCGGGACGGGGAATTGGAGGAGATCATCGCCATTATCATCACCATCGCTTCTCCATCAACCATCCATGATTCCAC
The DNA here is from genome assembly GCA_910589775.1 of Avena eriantha. NCBI lineage: Eukaryota > Viridiplantae > Streptophyta > Magnoliopsida > Poales > Poaceae > Avena > Avena eriantha. The sequence continues at coordinate 196,875,045 of OU342742.1, read as the reverse complement.
CATCCATGAGTGAGTAATCCCCCGCTGTAGGCTATGGGGATGGTAGGGATTGAATGAGATCGTTCATGTAATGGCATCAGATTGTTAGGGCGTGGTGCCTAGTATCCATTAGTAGTGCTTTTTTACTTTGTTGCAACTTGTTATGCTTAATGCTTGTCACTAGGGCCTGAGTGCCATGATTTTAGATCTGAACATGTTATTGATTCATGATAATAGTATTGTTTGTGATCTTACCTGCAAGTTGTATACACATATTGTTGTCCGGAACCAAAGGCCCCGAAGTGACAATAATCGGGATAACCTGAGGGGATGGCTTTGATGTGAGGATCACATGTGTTCACGGAGTGTTAATGCTTTACTCACCTTAATTTCCAGTAGTTCCCTTGAGGCCCCGCTGCAAACGGGCTGGCAAGACAAAAGATGTTGTGGAAGTTCTCATTCCAAGCACGTATGACTATATATGGAACGCATGCCTATGATTATCTAGTACTTGGATGATTTATCTTATTTATCTGCAAATGCCCTATGTCTTGATTGCTATATGAATTGTCTTGTCCATGCAACACCTGTCCACCCATCCCTATGCCTACCGCACTTTAATCCTACTGTTTACTGCAATTGTTACTATTGTCTTTACTTTTACTACTGCTAGTACTTTGTTATTGCTACTACAAAACTATTGCTACTGATAAACTACTGTGAGCAAGATTGTTTCCAGGTGCAGCTGAATTGAAAACTCAGTTGTTAAGGCTTATAAATATTCTTTGGCTCCCCTTATGTCGAATCAATAAATTGGGTTTCACTTCCCTCGAAAATACTGCGATACACCCCCTATACTTGTGGGTCTTCACCAGGCGTTTCTCTAACACATATACAAACTCCATGAGCTTACAAGCTCCCCTTTTATTTCACACCGCCGGGATCCATAAGAAAAAGAACATGATATCAACTAAATAATGTGCAATGTTGAAACTGTTCCCCATGGTAACATGGTTCTGCTAATTCACAACTTATAAAGCGCAAGCATATATAGATGGGCACAATGGTTTTGGTTTATTAAGTGCAAGAAAGTAAAGTGTGCCATCAAGTTTGTGAGCTTTAATCACTAATTTTCACATAACAAGTTTAATTCGGAAGGTAGATAAAAACATGAATATACTTGGAATAGCAATAATGATAATAGGTAGGTATGGTGGACTCTTTGGAATAACTTGGTTTTATTTGGAGTTGGGTGCATGAGTGGAACTCATACTTGGTATAGGTGGAGGCTAGCAAAAGACTGGGAGTGACCAACTAAGAGAGCAATAATGGCCATAATCATGCAAAGCGACAAAACATTATTAATTAAAGCATAAAGTGATATTACAAGTCGAAAACTAAATGGTCATAGAGGCTATGGTGACTGGAATAGTCTTGACATGGTGTGAGCATGCGCCAAGTCAACCCAAATAAAGCATCAAAGGAGAATACCACAATATTATGCTTTTGTATGCTAAAACAACGCATGATTCTTTTAAGGAACATTAAGCAATCTCAATTGTTTGGAACAAGTCATGCTACAGCAATAATTACTAAGCATAAAGTCAAAGCAATATCAAACTTGACATGATAAAGTCTAGGCCACAGTCAAAACAAGACTCCTTTCGTACCACTTATAAGCATGAACTTCCTACTCTTTTCCAATCCAAATCAACTTATTTGAAACTATGTATGAATGAGGGGGTCTCGACAATTTATTTAAGCAAACTAAGCAAAAGAAAACTAAAAACAAAACGAAGATCTCCAAGAACAACACAATTGTGTGTGAAACAATACAAATGAAGTGTTCGGAAGAAAACCTAAGATTTTTATTGATGAAGAAGGGGATGCCTTGGGCATTGATGTCTACGCACTTCTATTCTTGTAGACAGTTGTTGGGCCTCCAAGTGCAGAGGTTTGTAGAACAGCAGCAAGTTTTCCCTTAACTGGATCACCCAAGGTTTATCGAACTCAGGGAGGAAGTGGTCAAAGGTATTCCCTCTCAAGCAATCCTGCAATCAAGATACAAGAAGTCTCTTGTGTCCCCAACACACCCAATACACTTGTCAGGTGTATAGGTGCACTAGTTCGGCAAAGAGATAGTGAAATACAAGTGGTATGGATGATTATAAGTGGTAACGGTGCTAGAAAATAGCTTGATGGCGTGGAAGAGACTAAAGGGAAACTGGAGTAAAGATGGAAGCAAGCAAACATGTAACAGATCTAATTGCAAACTGTGTATTAATGCTTAGAAACAAGGCCTAGGGATCATACTTTCACTAGTGAACACTCTCATATAAATATATTATCTTCGTGATACTACTCTTAACTACTTGATACATTGCAAATGTATCTATAATTTTTGATGCTCCATGCTTGGTTTTATCCAATTTCTTGTGTTTTGTCCACACTTTAGAGTACTTTTCATATGATTTCTTGGACTAACCTATTAACAAGAGCCACAGTGTCAGCTGCCTGTTTTCTACTGTTTTTGGTTCCAGGAAAGTCAGAAAATGAATATTCTCGGAATTGGATGGGACAAAAGCCAAAGTGCCTATTTTGCAGAAGACTCTAGGAGAAGGAATACGAGACGGTGGAGGGCCAGGGGCTGGCCACCCCCCCCCCCCATGTGTGGGCTGGGCCTGACCGCGCCAGGGCATGGTGTGGTGGCCCCAGGCACCCTCTCGGGCTCCCTCTTCGCCTATAAGAAGCCTTCTGACCTAAAAACTCCGGGGGGGTCGATGTTTTTCCAGAAGGAGTTCCGCTCCGCCGCCACCACCAGATTCCACGAAACAGCACCAGAAACTCCATTCTGGCACCCTGCCGGGACGGGGAATTGGAGGAGATCATCGCCATCATCATCACCATCGCTTCTCCATCGACCATCCATGTTTCCCCCATCTATGAGTGAGTAATCCTCCATTGTAGGCAATGGGGATGGTAGGGATTGGATGAGATCGTTCATGTAATGGCATCAGATTGTTAGGGCATGGTGCCTAGTATCTTTTATTAGTGCTTTATGACTTTGTTGCGACTTGTTGTGCTTAATGCTTGTCACTAGGGCCCGAGTGCCATGATTTCAGAACTGAACATGTTATTGATTCATTATGATAGTATTGTTTTTGGTCTTATCTGCAAGTTGTATACACATGTTGATGTCCGGAACCAATGGCCCCGAAGTGACAGAAATCGGGATAACCGGAGGGAATGGCTTTGATGTGAGGATCACATGTGTTCACGGAGTGTTAATGCTTTGCTTCGGTGCTCTATTAAAAGGAGCACCTTAATTGCCAGTAGTTCCCTTGAGGCCCCGTTGCAAATGGGCTGGCAGGACAAAACATGTTGTGCAAGTTCTCATTGCGAGCACGTATGACTATATATGGAACACATGCCTAGGATTGTCTAGTACTTGGATGCTTTATCTTATTTATCTGCAATTGCCCTATGTTCTGATTTCTATGTGAATTGTCTTGTCCATGCAACGCCCGTCCATCCATCCCTATGCCTACCACACTCGAATCCCACTGTTACTGCTTTTGTTACTACTGTCTTTGCTTTAGTACTGATGTTACTTTACTATTCCTACTACAAAACTATTGCTACTGATAAACTGCTGTGAGCAAGATTGTTTCCAGGTGCAGCTGAATTGACAACTCAGTTGTTAAGGTTTATAAATCTTCTTTGGCTCCCCTTGTGTCTAATCAATAAATTGGGTTTCACTTTCCTCGAAAATACTGCGATACACCCCCTATACTTGTGGGTCATCAAGACTATTTTCTGGCGCCGTTGCCGGGGAGCTTAGCTTTATTTATCAAGTTCACTTGGATTCACTATTGTTCAAGCTAAGTTTATTTCTTCCTTGTTTGCTTGTTTCTTTATCAAAAATACAAAAAAATTGGTTCCTACTCTAGTTGTTATTTTCGTTGGTCTGTTATTGTCTTGCTTTATCATGCTTGTGGTCCATGGTTGGTTTCTTTGAAACTGAATCTTATTGGCAAGGTGGGTTCACGGAAGATCAAAAATATTATTATAAGGAACACCTCTTGTCACAAAAGGGGAAACACTTATGGGAAAAATTGATAAATTGTATACCATTGCTAGAAACGTGTGCTCTACTTATAATGTTACTTATTGCCTTGATAAATCTTGTTGCAGAAAGAGGTATAAACACTTCCCTTTTCAATGTGAGTATAATGATAATGATACCATATCTTCCTATGCTAAAGGAATTTATGACTTTTATGATGCGGAACAAATTGAAGAATTTATTGCTTAGAAGGGTGCTTTTGAACTTGCTAGTTTGCTTGAAAATATTGATGATTCACCTTACAAATATGAGGTTTATGGTATACTTAAATTTTGGTTTGATAATTACAAGGATGAAAATGGCTATATCCTTGAATATTTTAATAGATGCTTTCCACAAATGGAAGAGACTAATGCCTTGAAGGATCCTATGGAAGAAGAAATTGATGAACCTGAAATCTCATTAGATAAAAAAGAGGAGGAGAGTGATGAACAAAAGGAGGAAGAATGGATTAGCTACCCATGCCTACCTTCTAACTCTTTATCCCTTACATTATTTGGTTGTCCTCCATGCTTACTAAAGGAGTATTAATGCCACGTTCCTGAGGATTCTTTTGAAAATGTTTATAATAAAGCTCTAGTGCTTGTAGATCATGAAAATCATGCTTTATGTGATAGTTATATTGTTGAGTTTATTCATGAGGCTACTGAAAATTATTATGAGAGAGGAAAATATGGTTGTAGAAGTTTTCATGGTATTGAAACACCTCTCTATGTGCTGAAAGTTTTGAAGTTACTCTTGTTTTATCCTCCTATGCTTGTCACTTTGTTCTTTGTGAATTTATTTGCATATACGATTCCTATGCATAGGAAGTGGGTTAGACTTAAATGTGTTTTGAATTTGCTTCTTGATGCTCTCTTTTACTTCACTTCATATTTCTTATGTGAGCATCCTCTCAAACTATTATGCCTGAAGATGATAATATGTCTATTATTCTTGGGAGACCTTTTCTTAAAATACTGCAGGAGTTGTTATTAATTGTAATCAAGGGAAGGTGACCTTCAATGTTAATGACAAGGAACATACTGTCTATTTCCCCAAGAAGATTGAAAGGACTTATGGTTTTGAATTCAATTGAACATGTTGAGGGCATTCAAGTTGGAGAAATATATTGTCCCATACCAAGAGAAAAATTTGAAACTATTATGATTGGAACCATTGCTATCAAGGTTGAGGTAACATAATCATTAGTGGAATACAAAGTTTTGTCTCATATGAAATTGTTTTGGTAACAAGACCTGATCAACCTTGTTAACAAAAGGATTTCATTGAACAAAACAATGTTTTCACCATGATTATCTCCGCTTGCTTCTATTCTATCCATTTTAGTTTTTGCTTATGCCTAACTTAAAGGCGTTAAAGAAAAGTACTTATTGGGAGATAACCCAAAAATTTTAGATGAGTATTGGAAGTTATTACTTAAGTAATAACCGCTCCCTATCCTTTTTTATTTGCTTTTTGTGCCAAGAGTAACCTCTAATGAGAGAGAATTAATGATTGGGAAAGTTGCTGTGCCGAAACAGATTTCTGTGCTTCACCGTAAAAATTCGTGTAAAATCTCTGTACGTCCTTTTGAGGCGTGAAGTTTTGTGATTCTGACCCAGGTTCTTATCTAAATTTCGTTAGTTCAACACTTTTTTATTTGAGCAACAGAAGGTCTTCGAAAAAATTCGTCTTTACCTGCTGGTCTGTTTTGACAGATTTCTGCCATTTTCTGCATTTGCTTCTTGTTGGTTTCTTTTTTGAGTTCTTATGGGGAATTGAGCTTTTTGAGGGAAGTGCTACAGTATCTAGTGTTTTAATGGAAGTTTATTTGGTGTTAGAACTGAACCTAAAGACTTATTATCTTGAGTGTACTAATGTTGCTAATAAAGATTGTGTGAAGTTTTGTATGAAGGAAAAATTTCAGGTGTATGGAAGGAATAAGTAATGAGATGAAGGATGGGCTAAAGCTCAAGCTTGGGGATGCCACGCATGTCACCCAAAGAAATATCCAAGAAGTACAAGTGTCAAAGCTTGGGGATGCCCAAGGCATCCACTTCTTCATCAATAAAAATCCCAGGTTTCTTTCAAACACTTCATTTTTATTGTTTCATGCACAGTTGTGTTGTTCTTGGAGCGTCTTCTTTTTCATTTTCGTTTTTGTTTTTTAGGTTGCGTGGTTTGCTTAGTTTGCTGAATAAATTGGTTGGACCTCCTCTTTCAAGCATTGGTGTTCAAATAGTTTGGTTTGGTTTGGTTTGGAAAAGAGTAGGAAAGCTCATGCTTAAGTGGTAAAGAGAGCTTGTTTTTGACTATGGCCTATGCTTTGTCATGTCATGCTTGATATTGTTTTGGCTTTATGCTTAGTATTCTTTGATGTAGCATGACTTTTTATAAACAATTGAGATTGCTTAATGTGCCTTGGATGAATCATGCGTTGTTTTAGCATATTAAAGCATAGTATAGTGGTATTCTCCTTTGATGTTTTATTTGGGTTGACTTGGCACACGCTCACACCATGTTATGACTATCCCAAGTCACCATAAGCCTTTATGATCCTTTAGATTTCAACTTGTAGTATCACTTTATGCTTTGATCAATGAAGTTTTGTCGCTCTTCATGATTATGGCCATTATTGCTCTCTCGTTTGTCGCTCCCTTACTATTGCTAGACTTCACTTTCACTGAGTATGTTTTACTCATGTTTCCAACTCCATAAAACCAAATATTTAAGTGTCCACCATACCTACCTATTAGCATCATTTTCTACTTTCGTGCATATTCAATATGCCTTGTTTTCTTCCGAATAAAATGTTTGCTTGTTATGAGAAAGTTAGTTAGAAAAGCTCTCACGAACTTGATGGCACACTTTACTTTCTTGTATTTAATAAACCTGAACCATTGCGTCCTTCTTTGTTGCGTATATGCTTGCGCTTTATAAGTTGAAGTTAGCAGAACCATGTATCATGGGGAACGCTTTCAACATTGCACTGGTACTTAGTACCTCGTTGATATCATGTTCTTTTGCTTATGGATCCCGGTGGTGTGAAATAAAAGTGGAACTTGTAAGATCATGGAGTTTGTATGTATGTTAGAGAAACGCCTGGGCCGCTAGCCTAAGCCATGCCTAATCATGGTGGAAACTTGCAGCTAACCATAATGAGCATTCTATGAAGCATCCTCAATAAAAATCTATGCACATAGTAAATAAAAAGATCGCTGAGATGCTCATTGTCTGCTTGCCTTGTCATTTTGATTACAGGATAGCTCCTGTATCATGTGCAAGGGGTACCCCGTTGGCGGTTCTCTATGATACGTATATACTTACAATGACAAGAGCTTACTCGTGACTGAAGTTGAGTAGCATGAGGATCGGTCTTTGTAAGTAAGGGGCATGAGACTTCGATTTATAACTTGTCAAGCTTATCCTCTTAGTTGTGTCACTTTAACCTTAACCATTTAAAAGATGCTTATGATAGGGGCAATGAGAGCTCAAAGCTAACGAGCACCATACTTTCAGCATTTGGAAGCCTTTCAAACTTTTCAAAACCTTTTCATTTCCTTGTTGAGTCTCCACACATTCTATGAGCACTTTCTTGAGAGCATAGTGGCCATTCTTAGTTCTATGTGCATTGCCCCAAGACTTGTTGATTGATGCATACCTTGATATTGCTTGTTTTAAACTATTTGTATCTAGTCACTCTTATAAACTTTGAAGGTGTCCTATGCATTTATGTTTGCTACTCTATGAGGGACAAGCTGAATGCCACGATGCTATGTTTTCTTTATGTGAAACAAACAAACGTCTTGCAAGGCATTGTTATTCATGAATCTTTTGTTTGTGCCTTTTCATGTTGCATCATAGTCTCTTTGTCTTATTGCTAGAACTTTGTCTTTCATGTTATGATTGAAGTACTATGATCCCAGCTTTGAATGTTCTACAAATATTTTGATCAAGTATTTGATGGTGCATGTCACCTCAAAAATTATTCTTTCTTTTTATCACTTACCTACTCGAGGACGAGCTGGAGTTAAGCTTGGGGATGTTGATATATTGCAAATGTATCTATAATTTTTGATGCTCCATGCTTGGTTTTATCCACTTTCTTGTGTTTTTTCCACACTTTGGAGTACTTTTCATATGATTTCTTGGACTAACCTATTAACAAGAGCCAAAGTGCCAGCTGCCTGTTTTCTGCTATTTTTGGTTCCAGGAAAGTCAGAAAATGAATATTCTCGGAATTGGACGAGACAAATGCCAAAGTGCCTATGATTCCAGAAGACTCCAGGAGCCAGAATACGAGACGGAGGAGGGCCAGGGGCTGGCCACACCCCCCTAGGCGCTGGCTGGGCCTGGCCGCGCCAAGGCATGGTGTGCTGGCCCTAGGCACTCCCTCGGTCTCCCTCTTCGCCTATAAGAAGCCTTCTGACCTAAAAACTCCGGGGGGGTCGACGTTTTTCCAGAAGGAGTTCCGCTCCGCCGCCACCACCAGATTCCACGAAACAGCACCAGAAACTCCGTTCTGGAACCCTGCCAGGACGGGGAATTGGAGGAGATCATCGCCATCATCATCATCATCATCGCTTCTCATCGACCATCCATGTTTCCCCCATCTATGAGTGAGTAATCCCCAGCTGTAGGCTATGGGGATGGTAGGGATTGGATGAGATCGTTTATGTAATGGCATCAGATTGTTAGGGCATGGTGCCTACTATCTTTTATTAGTGCTTTATGACTTTGTTGCGACTTGTTGTGCTTAATGCTTATCACTAGGGCCCGAGTGCCATGATTTCAGATCTGAACATGTTATTGATTCATTATGATAGTATTGTTTTTGGTCTTATCTGCAAGTTGTATACACACGTTGATGTCTGGAAACAATGGCCCCGAAGTGACAGAAATCGAGATAACCGGAGGGAATGGCTTTGACGTGAGGATCACATGTGTTCACGGAGTGTTAATGCTATTCTCCGGTGCTCTATTAAAAGGAGCACCTTAATTGCCAGTAGTTCCCCTGAGGCCTCGCTGCAAACGGGCTGGCAGGACAAAAGATGTTGTGCAAGTTCTCATTGCGAGCACGCATGACTATATATGGAACACATGCCTAGGATTGTCTAGTACTTGGATGCTTTATCTTATTTATCTGCAATTGCCCTATGTTATGATTGTTATGTGAATTGTATTGTCCATGCAACGCCCGTCCATCCATCCCTATGCCTATCGCACTCGAATCCCACTGTTACTGATTTTGTTACTACTGTCTTTGGTTTACTACTGCTGTTACTTTACTATTCCTACTACAAAACTGTTGCTACTGATAAACTGCTGAGAGCAAGATTGTTTCCAGGTGCAGCTGAATTGACAACTCAGTTGTTAAGGCTTATAAATATTCTTTGGCTCCCCTTGTGTCGAATCAATAAATTGGGTCTCACTTCCCTCGAAAATAGTGCGATACACCCCCTATACTTGTGGGTCATCACTACTCTCCGGTTGGACACTCTAATCGATGGTAGGGCTATAACAACACACCTCAAAGTAAGCCTTTCCCATCTAGAAAACCCCACACTGTCACCTTGAGCACTAGATGGTTCCAACAAACACCACAATTTCATAAAGACATCCAACTCCAAATATAACTCATAACAAGTAATTGTAATCTCTAGCCTAAGTGCCACCATGGTGTGCACACTGTCACTTTCACACACATGGGGAGAGCAGAGATCTATTAAAGCACTTGAGTAGCAAGGTAGATCTATAGATTACAAGCTCATGATCACAATATGATGATGCATAGAGAGAGAGAGATAAACACATAGCTACCGGTAGTACCCTTAGCCTCGAGAGAGAACTGCTCCCTCCTCATCATGGGAATCAGCAACGGTGATGGAGATGGTGGTGGAGATCAATGGAGATGGCTCCGGGGGCACTTCCCCGTCCCGGCAGGGTGCCGGAACAGACTTTCTGTCCCCCAAATATCCCCTTTGGTGGCGGCGGTGCTACAGAACTTTTCGAGGCTGGAGGCTTGACTCTCTAGGGTTTTTGCCTCCGGAGGAATATATAGGCGAATGAGGCAAGGTCGGTGGCCAGCCAGGGGGCCCACACCATGCCCTGGCGCGGCCTGGGGGTACCCGCGCCTGGGGGGGTGTGGCCACCCTATGGCCCCACTCCGACTCTCCTTCTGGCTCCGTGAGTCTTCTAGGAAAATAGGAACTTTGGCTTTTGTCCTGTCCAATTCCGAGAATATTCATTTTCTGACTTTCCTGGAACCAAAAACAGCAGAAAACAGGCAACTGGCACTTTGGCTCTTGTTAATAGGTTAGTCTAAGAAATCATATGAAAATTACTCCAAAGTGTGGACAAAACATAAGAAAGTAGATAAAACCAAGCATCGAACATCAAAAATTATAGATACGTTTGCAACGTATCAACATCCCCAAGCTTAGCTCCTGCTCGTCCTCGAGTAGGTAAGTGATAAAAAGAAAGAATAATTTTTGAGGTGACATGCACCATCAAAGACTTGATCAAAGTATTTGTAAAACATGGATAGCTAGGATCATAGTACTTCAACATAGCATGCAAGATAAAGTTCTAACAATAAGACATAGCAACTATGATGCAACATGAAAATGCACAAACAAAATATTCATGAATAACAATTCTTTGGAAGACGTTTGTTTGTTTCACATAAAGAAAACATAGCATAGTGGCATTCAGCTTGTCCCTCATAGATTAGAAAATATAAATGCACAGGACACCTTCAAAGTTCATAAGAGTGACTAGATACAAATAGTTTAAATCAAGCAATATCAAGTTATGCATCAATCAACTAGTCTTGGGACAATGCACATAGAACTAAGAATGGCCACTATGCTCTCAAAGTAGGTGCATAAAGATAGAAGGTGGAGACTCAATATATAAGTAGAAGAAAGGCCTTCATAGAAGGAAGTAGGGATTCAAGTCACATAAAGAGCTTCCAAAAATTATGGTACTTATAGCTTTCAGCTCTCATTGCCCCTATCATAAGCATCTTGAAGTGATTAAGGTTAAACTGGACAAACTATGGTGTATATGCTTGACGAAGTATAAGTCAAAAATCTCATGTCCCTTGAATACGAGGGCCGCTCCTCATGCTACTCAAGTTTAGTCACCAGTAAGTTCTTGTCATCATAAGTACATGTGTATCATAGAGAACTAATACATTGCAAATGTATCTATAATTTTTGATGTTCCATTCTTGGTTTTATCTACTTTCTTATATTTTGTCCACACTTTGGAGTACTTTTCATATGATTTCTTGGACTAAACTATTAACAAGAGCCACAATGCCAGTTGCCTGTTTTCTGCTATTTTTGGTTCTAGAAAGTCAGAAAATGAATATTCTCGGAATTGGACGGGACAAAAGCCATTATGCCTATTTTTCCCGGAGACTCACAGAGCCAGAATACGAGACGGAGAGGGGCCATAGGGTGGCCACACCATGTGGTGGCGCGGGCTAGCCCTGGCCGTGCCACCAGGTGGTGTGGGCCCCCTGGCCGCCCACCGACCTTGCCTCTTCGCCTATAAGATGCCTCCCGATGCAAAAACCCTAAATCGTCAATCAGAAATCCACGAAAAGTTCCACAGCGCCGCCGCCACTGAAGGGGAGATTCGGGGGACAGAAAGTCTATGTTCCGGCACCCTGCCGGGACGGGAAAGTGCCCCCGGAGCCATCTCCATCGATCTCCACCACCATCTCCATCACCGTTGTTGATTCCCATGATGAGGAGGGAGTAGTTCTCTCTCGAGGCTAAGGGTTCTACCGGTAGCTATGTGTTCATCTCTCTATCTATGCATGATCTTGTTGTGGTCATGAGCTTTGTAATCAAGTAGATCTACCTTGCTACTCAATTGCTTTATTAGATCTCTGCTCTCCCCATGTGTGTGAAAGTGATAGCGTGCACACCATGGTGGCACTTAGGCTAGAGATTAAAATTACTTGTTATGAGTTATATTTGGAGTTGGATGTATTTATGAAATTTCGGTGTTTGTTGGAACCATCTAGTGCTCAAGGTGACAGTGTGAGGTTTTCTAGATGGGAAAGGCTTACTTTGAGGTGTGTTGTTATAGCCCTACCATGGATTAGATTGTTCAACTAGAGAGTAGTTAAGAGTAGTATCATTAAGAGAAGATATTTATATGAGAGTGTTCACTAGTGAAAGTATGATCCCTAGGCCTTGTTTCTTAGCATTGAAACACCGTTTGCAACCAGATTTGTTACATGTTTGCTTGCTTCTATCTTTATTTCAGTTTGTCTTTAGTCTCTTCCACGCCATCAAAGTATTTTCTAGCACCGTTATCTTATATCCATACCACTTGTATTTCACTATCTCTTCGCCAAACTAGTGCATCTATACACCTGACAAGTGTATTGGGTGTGTTGGGGACACAAGAGACTTCTTGTATCTTGATTGCAGGGTTGCTTGAGAGGGGATACCTTTGAACACTTCCTCCATGAGTTCGATAAACCTTGGGTGATCCACTTAAGGGAAAACTTGCTGATGTTCTACAAACCTCTGTACTTGGAGGCCCAACAACTGTCTACTAGAATAGAAGTGCGTAGACATCAAGCTATTTTCTGGTGCCATTGTCGGGGAGGTAAGGTAAAAGGTATTCACACCAGAGGATTAAAGAAGAAGAACCTCCCACGGCAAACGCCTATTTTCTGGCGTTGTTGCCGGGGAGGTAAGGTAAAAGGTACTCACATCCTCCGGTGTGAGTGCTCAAAGTTATTTCCTTTAGATTCTGCAATTTTGTCTTTTTGTTTCTTGTTTTCATTAGTTAGGCTTAATGGAAAACAACAACAAAATTAGAGAGCTTTATAGTATTTATCTTGAGTTAGGACATGAAGTGTTTGAAGAGAAAATTAAAAAACCTATGGAACTTTATTTGCATGCTAATAGCAATGTTATTAGTATGAATTCTTTGAACACCATTATTGCTAATGCTATGGAAAAGTCTAAGCTTGGGGAAGCTAGTTTTTATGAAAATGATCTTTTTAGTCCCCCAAGCACGGAGGAGAAAATTTACTTTGATGATACTATGCCTCCAATATATGATGATTACAATGATGAATATGATATTCTCAGTCCACCTACTATTGAGGAGAAAATTAATTATGATTACAATATGCCTTCTATATTTGATGATTATGGTGATGAGAATAATAATGATAGCTATTTTGTTGAATTTGCTCCCACTACAATTAATAAGAATGACTATATTTATGTGGAGGGTAATAATTATTATATGTATGTGGCTCATGATAAGAATGTTTTATGTGATAGTTATATTGTTCATTTTATTCTTGATGCTAGTGAATGTTATTATGAGAGAGGGAAACATGGTTTTATGTATCTCAACAATATTAAGTTTCTCCTCTTTATGTTGCAAGTCTTGAAGTTGCACTTGTTTTGCTTTACTATGCTTGTTGCTTTGTGCTTTCATGACTTGTTTATTTATAAGATTCCTATGCATAGGAAGTGGGTTAGACTTAAATGTGCTTTGAATTTGCTTCTTGATGCTCTCTTTTACTTAAATTCATATTTCTTATGTGAGCATCTTCTCAAACTATCATGCCTAACTTAAAGGCGTTAAAGAAAAGTACTTATTGGGAGATAACCCAAAAGTTTTAGATGAGTCTTGGAAGTTATTACTTCAGTAATAACCGCTCCTTATCCTTTTTATTTGCTTTTTGTGCCAAGAGTAACCTCTAACGAGAGAGAAGTAATGCTTGAGAAAGTTGCTGGCCCGAAACAGATTTTTGTGCTTCACCGTAAAAATTCGTGTAAAATCTCTGTACATCCTTTTGAGGCGTGAATTTTTGTGCTTCTGCCCCAGGTTGTTATCTAACTTTCGTTAGTTCAACACTTTTTGATTTGAGCAACATAAGGTCTTCGAAACAATTCGTCTTTACCTGTTGTTCTGATTTGACAGATTTCTGCCATTTTCTGCATTTCCTTCTTGTTGGTTTTTTTTAGTTCTTTTGGAGAATTGAGCTCTTTGAGGGAAGTTCTACAGTAGCTAGTGTTCTAATGGAATTTTATTTGGTGTTAGAACTGAACCTTAAGACTTATTTATCTTGATTGCACTAATGTTGCTAATAAAGATTGTGTGAAGTTCTGTATGAGGACGAGCAGGAGTTAAGCTTGGGGATGTTCATACATTGCAAATGTATCTATAATTTTTGATGTTCCATGATTGGTTGTATCTACTTTCTTATGTTTTGTCCACACTTTGGAGTACTTTTCATATGATTTCTTGGACTAACCTATTAACAAGAGCCACAGTGCCAGTTGCCTATTTTCTGGTATTTTTGGTTCTAGAAAGTCAGAAAATGAATATTCTCGGAATTGGACGGGACAAAAGCCAATATGGCTATTTTTCCTGGAGACTCACAGAGCTGGAATACGAGACGGAGAGGGGCCACAGGGTGGCCACACAATGTGGTGGCGCGGGCTAGCCCTGGTCGCGCCACCAGGTGGTGTGGGCCCCCTTGCCGCTCACCGACCTTGCCACTTCGCCTATAAGATGCCTCCCGATGCAAAAACCCTAAATCGTCAATCAGAAATCCACGAAAAGTTCCACAGCGCCGCCGCCACCGAAGGGGAGATTCGGGGGACAAAAAGTCTATGTTCCAGCACCCTGCCGGGACGGGAAAGTGCCCCCGGAGCCATCTCCATCGATCTCCACCACCATCTCCATCACCGTTGCTGATTCCCATGATGAGGAGGGAGTAGTTCTCTCTCGAGGCTAAGGGTTCTACCGGTAGCTATGTGTTCATCTCTCTATCTATGCATGATCTTGTTGTGGTCATGAGCTTTGTAATCAAGTAGATCTACCTTGCTACTCAATTGCTTTATTAGATCTCTGCTCTCCCCATGTGTGTGAAAGTGACAGCGTGCACACCATGGTGGCACTTAGGCTAGAGATTACAAATACTTGTTATGAGTTATATATGGAGTTGGATGTCTTTATGAAATTGTGGTGTTTGTTGGAACCATCTAGTGCTCAAGGTGACAGTGTGGGGTTTTCTAGATGGGAAAAGCTTACTTTGAGGTGTGATGTTATAGCCCTACCATGGATTAGAGTGTTCAACCGGAGAGTAGTTAAGAGTAGTATCATTAAGAGAAGATATTTATATGAGAGTGTTCACTATTGAAAGTATGATCCCTAGGCCTTGTTTCTTAGCATTGAAACACCGTTTGCAACTAGATATGTTACATGTTTGCTTGCTTCCATCTTTATTTCAGTTTGTCTTTAGTCTCTTCCACGCCATCAAAGTATTTTCTAGCACCGTTATCTTATATCCATACCACTTGTATTTCACTATCTCTTCGCTGAACTAGTGCACCTATACACCTGACAAGTGTATTGGGTGTGGGGGGGACACAAGAGACTTCTTGCATCTTGATTGCAGGGTTGCTTGAGAGGGGATACCTTTGACCACTTCCTCCCTGAGTTCGATAAACCTTGGGTGATCCACTTAAGGGAAAACTTGCTGCTGTTCTACAAACCTCTGCCCTTGGAGGCCCAACAATTGTCTACAAGAATAGAAGTGCGTAGACATCAGGAAGCGCCAACGGGCTACCCCTTGCCCGATGATACGGAAGAATCCCCATATCAAAATGACAAGGCAAGCAGACAACGAGCATCTCAACAATCTTCTTATTTACCATGGGAATATGGTGCTTTTTTTCTCTCTTTCCTCTTTTCATAATCTCTTTTTTTCTTTTTTCTTTTTCAATATCTGACTTTTTTTAAGAAGAATGCTTCATAGACAGCTCATTATGGTTACGCTGCAGGTTTCCACCATGTCAGCGTGGATTAGACCAGCGGCCCATGCGTTTATCTAACACATATATATAACTCCATGGACTTACAAGCTCCCCTTTCATTTAACACCGACGACATCCATATACAAAGGAGCATGATATCAACTAGGTACAAGTACCAAGTGCAATGTTGAAAGCGTTCCCCATGAAAGCATGGTTCTGCTAATTCCCGGCAAATAAGTGCAAGCATATACAACATAGACGACACAATGGTTCAAGTTTATTAAGGGCAAGAAAAGTAAAGTGTGCCATCAAGTTCGTGAGAGCTTTAATCACTAGTTTTCTCATAACAAGTTTAATTCGGAAGGTAGATAAAAACATGAATATACTTGGAATAGCAAATGCTAATAGGTAGGTATGGTGGAATCTTTGGAATAACTTGTTTTTAGGAGTTGGATGCATGAGTGGAACTCACACTTGGTTACGGAGGCTAACAAAAGACTGGGAACGACAAACTAAGAGAGCAATAATGGCCATAATCATGCAGAGCGACAAAACATCATTGATCAAAGCATAAAGTGATACTACAAGTTGAAAACTAAAGGATCATAAAGGCTATGGTGACTTGAGATAGTCATAACATGGTGTGAGCATGCGCCAAGTCAACCCAAATAAAGCATCAAAGGAGAATACCACTATACTATGGTTTTAATATGCTAAAACAACGCATGATTCATCCAAGGCACATTAAGCAATCTCAATTGTTTATAACAAGTCATGCTACAACAAAGATTACTAATAAGCATAAAGCCAAAACAATATCAAGCATAGCATGACAAAGCATAGGCCACAGTCAAAAACAAGTTCTCAATTCCCCAAAAGAACTAAAAAAGGAACCAACAAGAAGCAAATGCAAATAATGGCAGAAATCTATCAAAACAGACCAGGAGGTAAATAAGATTTTTTTCGAATCCCTTATGTTGCTCAAATCAAAAAGTGTTGAACTAAAGAAAGTTAGATAACAACCTGGGGCAGAAACACAAAAATTCACGCCTCAAAAGGACGTACAGAGATTTTACACGAATTTTTACGGTGAAGCACAGAAATCTGTTTCGGGACGGCAACTTTCCCAATCATTACTTCTCTCTCATTGGAGGTTACTCTTGGCAGAAAAAGCAAATAAAAAGGATAAGGAGCGGTTATTACAAAAGTAATAAATTCCAAGACTCATCTAAAACTTTTGAGTTATCTCCCAATAAGTACTTTTCTTTAACGTCTTTAAGTTAGGCATGATAGTTTGAGAAGATGCTCACATAAGAAATATGAATTGAAGTAAAAGAGAGCATCAAGAAGCAAATTCAAAGCACATTTAAGTCTAACCCACTTCCTATGCAGAAGAATCTTGTAAAGAAACAAGTCATGAAAGCACAAAGCAACAAGCATAGGAAAGCAAAACAAGTGCAACTTCAAGACTTTCAACATAAAGAGGAGAAACTTAATATTATGGAGATGCGTACAACCATGTTTCCCTCTCTCATAATAACTTTCAACAATCACATGAAACATTCTTATCATGAGCCACATGCATAAAAGAATTAATACTCCACACATAAACATAGTCATTCTTATTAATTGTAGTGGGAGAAAATTCAACAAAATAGCTATCATTATTATTCTCATCACCATAATCATCAAATATAGGAGGCATATTGTAATAATAATCAATTTCCTCCTCAACTGTAGGTGGACTGAAAATATCATATTCATCATTGCAATCATCATATATTGGAGGTATAGTATCATCATAAGCAATAGAATAATTATCTTCCAAAGTGTGTTCATTTGTAAACATATCATCATTGGAAGGATCATGGATAGCACTAATAGTACAACCATTATTAATATCATCATTTTCAGAATTGGTACCAAAGAGATTTTCAATATCAAAAGAAGTGTGCTTTTCCCAATCATGATCACTACTATAGGTAATAGGCATAGGAACATCATCGAGGCCAGACTCATCAAAAACTATAATAGGAGCTACATGCTTAGGGGAAAATACCATTTCCTCCCTCCTTTCACTCCTCCTTTTCTTCTTTTTCTTCTTCTCTTTAGGAGGGAGAATCTTGAAAGGAAGCTTCTCCATATACCCTGGTTCATTGTTAGAGACAATAGAAGAAACTTTGGAGGATTCCTTCTTTTCATTAATAAGATCAAAACTCATATTAGTCTTGTCATATTTTGGTAAAATCTCATCTTCTATAATATTTTGTATGTAAGTATTTGTGTGACCATTATCAACACAATAAAGATGAAAACCATGCAGGACACTATTCATATCAAAAGCACCCATATCTACCAAAGAGGTTTTTCTTGATAACTCTTCACACCCCAAAAATAATGTAAGTTCATCATGCTGATTAGGAGTGATCATGTCATCACAATACAAACTTGCAGTACTCATTAGATTAGAAGGGCTATTATTATGGCCTGAGCATTGAAAATTGAAATGACCCACTTCAAAGCAAAGTTCACAAATAAAAGGATAAAGGGCACATTTTACCAAGATCATTTAAAGCCCTATACCACATTCTATGTGGGGCCCCCGGATTAATCCTCCGAGAATCCCTGTTATGCATACAACCACGATCCCATGATCAGTTAGTTGTGGCATATAACCGACAAGTATCATTACAACATCGGAGAATATACCGAATTACAAGACTTACATAAAGGCCGTTAAGGCTACATCAATAATCGTCAGGGGAACTTCAGCAAGCTTCGAGCCCGAGCCATGCCTTAACCTACAGGCAACTGACTAGGAGAACGTCCTAGCTCGCATAGTCGCCATCATCGCCTTCTTCTTGAGATCTGCCAAGTTAATAGCCAGGGACAATGCCAGTGCGTACTTGGAATGTACTCGCAAACCACCTTAAGAGAATAGTAATAACAAGGGGGTATGCAATAGGGCTGTGGTAGTAGGAGGGCTCCAAGAGGGGTTATTTTCTACATAGTTTATCTTGTAGATATAGCATCTACATATCTTTGGTGAAAACTTTTGTAAACCATTTTGAAAAGTTTTGAAAACATTAGGGCAGGGTCACCCATTTTGCTTCTCCTTTACGACCATCCCATGACCAAACTCCTTACATACCTCTCTGACCATCCCATGGTCAAAGCAGGTATCCTTTCTGACCATCCCATGGTCAAAACATTTTCAAAGCCTTTTTATAAACCAAAACCAGCACCACTCTACAGAAGTTTGTCCAACCCGTCCTTAACCGCAGACACGACTATTCAAATAGATTTTTATCCTCTGCAGAGGTTGTACACTTTACCCACAAGATCTGATACATCTTCCACGAACTGTCGTGGATCGTCATACAACAGTATGCGGGTTTCGGATAACCGGACAAGACCTTCAGGATAATCCCCTCCTAACACCTGCACCTACCCTATGGGTGTTATTCCCCTCAAAACCAGGATGTCGGGCGAGGACCAACCGGAGCGCTTTTTCCACTCCTCGAGAGTGTGCACTTTCAATGAGGGGCCCATAGTAACGCGTGGAGGCCTGCCGACCCTTCGTTCCTTCTCCAGGTCCCACCTTTATTGGAGAAGGCCCACCCTCCAGGGATCCCTGATCCCCTGTAGTAGTTGCGAGGCACCGGTATCAGAGAGAACCACTTTCGGGTCAAGCCCCTTCCCATATAGGAGTAGTGTGGTTGCACGGGTTTAAGTTGTTATAGCTAGACTGCAAAGAACCATGTGTGTTTTTGTAAACCTTTTTCCTCCAGTTTTCCTCCAGCATTTTATAAAACAAAACCTTTTTTTCTTTCTGAACAACTCATGGGAGGTCCCACCTCACCAAGGTTTTATCATAAAGCATGTGGTAAAACTTTTTCCGGGGTTTTCCCATCCTCTAGCTTTTGCTTCGGCTAAATCAGGGTCTCCGAAGCGGTATGGTGGTTATGCACCATATACTCTACTAGGGGCAATTAGGTATCACCAAGGGGGTTGTACTTAGTAGTACTAAAGTGTAATGGTTTGGAGGAGCCAAACCACTACCGTATATTCATCAACAAATAATAAAAACAATGAAGTTTCACAAATAGTAGATAGAACATGCATAAGTAAAATAGTAGGACAAGGCTTATGAGTAAGAAGGTGGCTTGCCTGATGATCAGCAATATGGCAATATGTCCCTGGACTTCTTCTTTAGAATACCCAAAGATACAATAATAACCATCTTCTTCTGCTCTCCGATATAATCGCAACTATCGTCGATAGGGAACACATGCAAACAAACAAAAGGGCACAATCAATACCAGGCATACAATCACCAATACCTGTTGGGGATATACTTTCCGGGTATCCTCACAGTTCCTCACTGACCAGGGTGGCCCACTTCGGGTTAGAGCTTTGCTTCATGGGCGGCCCAGTTAGGGAGAAAGGAGTCCAATCTGGCTACCGGAAGGCCCAGAAGACTTACCAACTTAGGCCCATAATGTTACTTGTAGTTCAAGATGTACTCTATAACCAACTCTTAGTCGTAGCCGGATTGATCTCTCATGTAAACCCTAGGATGGATATCTATATAAGCCGTCCTAGGGAGAGCCTTTAGGGCACACCCAATACTTTAGACCCTCAACTCGCACAGGCAAAACGCTTGTAACCCATATTCCGGCTCTGCCGTATTACTAGATTGCTAGCAGGAGTAGGATCCGTCCAAAGCCGGCGGATTCAAACCTGGGTAAACTTGTGTGCTCACCGTCCCGGAATACCGTAAGTCTCACACCCCTCTCTTCCGCACGCCTCGAGGACCCACTCATGGCGTACTTGTCCTCAATCCGACTACAGTTGGCGCCCACCGTGGGGCAAGTGAGCTTCGGATCTGCATTCCGAGCGGAATCTGCAAGAATCGGAATCAGCGAAACCATCGCCGTCGGTCGCATCCTCTACGCCAGTGACGTCCCTCTCATCGTTCTCGACGAGACTTGGATTCCGGCTAGGGAGGCCGTGACTGCCTACACAACCATGTCTTTTGGCGAGATCGATGTTTACATCGGTTTCGCTGAACCTGCCCAACCCAGCCCAGCGGTGATGATAGAGGCAGAAGAATTTTCTGGGTCCCCTTTGTCCGCGGAGGCGGCAGAGTTTCAGATCCCAGAAAACCCTAATCCCACCCAGGCCGCACCAGTTGCGGAGATAGTGGAGAAATCCGAGCCTGAAGAAGACCTAGCGGACCAAGTCGAATATAGAGTGGGTCTCCCTAGAGAAGCCGAATCCCAGATCAACCCACCCGTGGAAGTCGAAATCCAGGAGGAGCATATCAATGACACTGATTCCGGCTCTGACGACACCGGGCAGACATGCCTTTCCTAAGGTACACACTAAGATGTATGATACTGCAAGGCGAAAGCATAGATGCAATCCTCGAGACCATCAAAAGTTTCGACATGGTTGATCGCGAAAGCCGCAGGTACCTCAGGAAGCACGCATCGCACTTCGTCGGATACGTGGGATCCGGATCCGGCTCTGCCGATGCCGGAGAAAACATCGACTCTGTGCTGGAGGCAATTGGAACAAACACTGACGTACCCGCATCCTCGGATGAATTGATGACGTCAGCAGATTTCTGAAAGTTCTCCGTGGAATATGAAGAGGAGTATAACTCCAAAGCTGTAGAAGAAGGAGAAGCCATGAATGAAGGATACAGGGAACACTCTCCCAAAGCGCAGGATGACATGGACGTCGGACATAATCCCGAGGTTCAGATGTCCGAAAGTACCAATCAGAGTTTGACTCCGGGAAACGGACCCAAATCCGTCTTTGCTACAGGCGCTGCTAAGAAGGCAAAGAAGAAGAACAAAAAGAACAAGACCCTGACAAAATACCCTCTGACAGAAGAGGTGCTTGCCGAGGAATACGAAGAAGACTCGGATGGAGCACTTATCCCAGACGAGCCAAAAAAATAAGCATCGGTGGATGGACACGTGATCACCGAAGGTGCGCGTAAACTCATCGATGCCGCATTAACCACACCTATCCCTACAGCTGCAGAACTCACTGCGGATGAGTTGGACGAAAGGGCGCAAGCCCTAGAGGCACGTCATCAACAACTCCTCGATGAAGCCAAAATATCGAGGTGGAGAAGAAACGCATGTCAACTAAGGACTACATATCTCTGTTGCATCAGAAGACACGGAAGCGTCACACCAAAGATGACCAATTCCCACGTGTCTGTGCCGTCCTTTTTGGAGATGAGATGGGGAAGCCAAGGAAAGATAGCAACGGAGATTGGGTATACCCAACCCCAGTACAGAATACCGTGGCAGCCCGAGAAATTCTATCGGCTAATCCAGGACCAGAGGAGATCCGTTTGGGTATCAAGCTACTCAACAAGGGACTGGAGCAGCAAAAGGTCGCCCTGTCCAGAAGTCAAAAACTGGTCTCGAATTCTGACCAATGTCGCACAGATCTGGCATGGGCTGGCGTAAGATCCCATTATGTCCAGGCGCAGTGTCATCACCCTGAATGCCGGGAAGACAATTATTCAAGAACCGGATCATCAGGACAGCATCACAGAACTGCGCATAGCTGGAGCAACATCGCTCCAGCGGCTGATAAAGATGCCATCGCTGCACTGAATCCGAAGAACCCTTCCCGACGAGAATCTAACGATCGAAAGGGAGAAGATAAATAGAAACGTTGGGAGGAGGATCGTCAAAAAATGCCACCTCCTAGACATGAAAGCTGTCCGGCTGAGCCTCACCATGGTGGGAACAACGGACGAAGGAACGACGGAAACCATGCTGGGACAAGCTGGCAGGGGGCTCGTCGTAGTCAAGATCCTCCCCAAATCGGAATAATGATGCTCCGGACGGAGGCCGGCGATCTGCCGGAAACAATTCAGCTGCCCCACCCCCTCCACCAGGCAGTTATCATAACGGCCCCCAGGGAGGGCAAGGAGGACGACATGGCGGAGGAGGTGGTGGCAGAAGCCGAAGTATGGCTCCACGGCACCGCAGCCATAGCCGGCATTCGGGATGATCTCTATCCCCGAACGACGCAAGGCATAGGATCAATTCCATCATAGAGGCGCGGCGCTATGAAAACGATGATATGTACGTGGGCCCAAAGTGCTTCGGACCACACGTCCAAGCCTACGACGACATTGCTTGGCCAGATACCTGGCTTCAGGATTTTTTCCAAGCTTGCTGCATCGCCAAAGGCGGAAACAGCCTAGTCGCAACCCGATATCTCCCACTTATGTTGCGGAACACAGCGCGATCATGGATCAATGAACTTCCGGAAAACACCATCCATAACTGGTATGACATGAAAAGTGCGTTCTTTCGGAATTTCGAAGGCCCATATCGGAGGCCCTGTTCGGTTGGAGACCTACAGCGTTGCACCCAAAAAGCCGGAGAAACATGCCGGGATTACCTCGGACGATGGATCGACACCAAGAACTCCTACGAAGGAGTAAACGATCAAACCGCGATTGAAGCTTTCATCGCAGGGCTCCCAATTGGTCTACTATGTCATCGCTTGAAGTGTGACAAGGTCACTGATTTGGGAGAGATGATAGAGATAGCGAGCAAGTATGCAGATGCTGACGACGATGCAGAGGGATTACTCAACGTCCTGGCTGTACCTCAGTCAGCAAAGACAAAGCAACAAGTTCAGAAGCGCAAAAATACCTCAGAAGAAAAACCCAACACGGAAACAGCGGTGGTTACTACTGTTTCTGGGTCTGGAGGATGAGGAGGACGTGGCGGAGGCCGCGGGCGTGGCCGTGGGACTTCAAGGGTCCAAGGTAGAGGAGAACAACAACCAGGCAAAACCTACAATTGGGCATCACCTAGACGCCAATGGGGGCTCGTCCCACACCAACGCTGAATGTCGTTTTAATGACGACATCAAGAGAGATGATACCGCGGGCTACAAAGCTAAGCGGAAGAAGGGAAAGAAAAATCCCAAAAAGGACAAAGAGACCAAGGAAGATTCCGACATGGAGGAAGCTGATGCTTCAAATCCCAAGTCGAAAGCGAAGAAAACTTTTCCCACCAAGAAAGACACTTACGTCAGTTTCCTCGGATCTCAACCAGCAAAGGTCAAGAAAGCAGTTCTCCACGAGCTTAATGCAGCAGTTCCGGCTGTTCCCCAATATCTGGACTGGTCGGAAGTGGCAATCACATTTGACCGTGCTGATCATCCTCCTAAGTTGCACAGGCAAGGAAAATACGCCTTAATCATCAACCCACTTATTGCCGGTTATGGGTTCTCCAAGACCCTCATGGACGGTGGTAGCAGCATCAATATTCTCTATGTCAAAACGCTACGCCGGATGAAGATCTTGGAAACCCAGCTGAACCATAGCTCTGTGATCTTTCACGGAGTTTTCCCAGGAAGACAAGCTAATTCCCTAGGAGAGATTACTTTGGATGTTACCTTTTGAACTCCAAAGAATTACCGGACGGAGGCACTTTCCTTCGAAGTTGTCCTGTTCAAGAGTGCATACCACGCTATATTCGGACGTCCGGCTTACTGGGCTTTTATGGCTCGTCCGTGTTA
Source organism: Avena eriantha (assembly GCA_910589775.1). Taxonomy (NCBI): domain Eukaryota; kingdom Viridiplantae; phylum Streptophyta; class Magnoliopsida; order Poales; family Poaceae; genus Avena; species Avena eriantha. The sequence continues at coordinate 196,850,571 of OU342742.1, read as the reverse complement.
CATTTACAATATGATGAAAATTCCAGGTCCCAACGGCGTGATCACCATCAGGGGAGACCCGAAGAAAGCGCGAGAGTGCGAGGATGGAAATGTCGCCTTTGCCGAAGCCGTGCTGCACGCCCAAGAGTACCAGGAGATCAAGAAGAGCATAGATCCGTCTGAGATGCCTGCAACGAAGAAGGAGGTGACAAAGCCAAATCCGGAGTTCAAGGCATCGGAAGAGACGAAGAAAGCACCGTTGAAGAATGATGACCCCTCCAAGGTGACCCAGATAGGCGTAGGCCTAGGTAGCGCATAGGAAAGCGCGCTCGTCAAGTTCCTCCAAGCAAATCAAGATATCTTCGCATGGCAGCCATCTGACATGACCGGAGTACCTAGGGAACTTGCCGAGCACTCTCTAAATGTAAACCCGAACGCTAAACCCATCAAACAGTCCCTACGATGGTTTGGCGATGAAAAGCGTAAGGCAATAGCTAAGGAGCTAGCACGGCTCGAGTTAGCCGGATTCATAGAAGAGGTCATCCACACTGAGTGGTCGGCCAATCCTGTAATGGTCCCTAAACAGGACACCGCTGATTTAAGGATGTGTGTTGATTATACTGCCTTGAACAAGGCTTGCCCAAAAGATCCGTTCGCTCTGCCTAGAATTGATCAAGTCATCGATTCTACGGCAGGCTTGGAACTCCTCTGTTTTCTCGACGCATATTCCGGTTATCACCAAATCTAGATGAAGGAATCTGACAAAGTCAAAACTTCATTCATAACCGCCTTCGGAACCTTCTATTTTGTTATGATGCCCTTTGGGCTAAAGAACGCAGGAGCTACGTACTAGTGCACGATGCAGCGTTGCCTCCACGACCAACTCAGACGCAATGTACATGCATACGTGGATGATATCGCGGTGATGTCCAAAAAGAAGGAAACACCGATTTCCGACTTGGAGGAGATTTTCGCCAATCTACGAAAATACAACATCATGCTTAACCCGATGAAACGCTTCTTTGCAATACCAGCCGGAAAATTATTAGGTTTCATCGTGTCTCAGAGAGGCATAGAGGTGAACCGGGACAAAATCAAGGCTATACTCAATATTTCCAAGCCAACTCGCCTGAAGGACGTACAAAGATTAACTGGCTGCATCACTACGGTCAGTCGGTTTGTAAACCGACTTGGTGAAAGAGCCGCACCATTATACAAGCCCCTGAAAAAGACCAAGGATTTTGTCTGGACTGACGAAGCTGAAGCTGCACTACAAGATCTGAAGAGAGTACTCACATCTGCTCCTATCCTTGCAGCGCCGGAACCTCAAGAACCGATGTTGCTTTACATTGCTGCGACAAATAAGGTCGTCAGTATCGTCATGGTGGTGGAGAGACCAGAGGAAAATCAGGAACACCTGGTGCAGCGTCCGACTTACTTTGTCAGTGAGGTCCTGACAGAGTCAAAACAGCGGTATCCGCACTCTCAAAAGTTGGCTTACGGTGTTTTTCTAGCATCTCGCAAGCTACGACATTATTTTCAGGAGCATCCAATTACCGTGGTGAGCAAAGCTCCCATGAGAGATATAATCAACAATAGTGACGCCACAGGACGTGTCGCCAAATGGGGCATAGAGCTTTCAACTTTCGATATTGAGTATAAACCTCGGACAGCATTCAAATCTCAGATCCTTGCTGACTTTGTCGCTCATTGGACAGATACAAAGGAGAACATGACCCTCCCTGAGTCAGAATATTGGACCCTCTTTTTTGATGGGTCTAAGGCTCGAGGGGGCTCGGGGGCTGGCGTGGTACTCAAATCACCCCAAGGAGACAAACTTTTATACGTGTTGCAGATCCACTTCACAGCGACAAACAATATTGCCGAGTATGAAGCACTGCTGCATGGAATCCGGATTGCTAAGGATATTGGCATCCGACGTTTGATGTGTTACGGAGATTCGGATCTTGTTGCTCAGCAAGTGTCGGATATTTGTAATGCAAATAAACACATGGCAGCATATAAAGCTGTCGTAGATGATCTATCTAAATCATTCGAAGTGTTTGAAGTTCAACACATCCCTCGAGCAGAAAATGAGGAAGCAGATGCACTATCTCGGATAGGTTCTGCGTGGAAAGAGGTCCCAGATGGCGCTTTTCTAGAGGACCTCAAAGTTCCCTCAATAAAGGGAGTAGATGAGGAATATCCGACCAAATCCGACTCACCTTTGATAGCAGTTCTGGCTGTAATCCCCAGCTGGACTCAACCCTACCTCGATTATTTGGTAGATGGCAAATTACTCGAAGACGAGGTGCTGAGCCGGCAGATTATCCGACGAGCAAAAGCCTATACTATTGTTAAAGGTGAGCTCCATAAACGGAGTGTTTCTGGGGTCTTTCAACGCTGTGTATCTCCGAAAGAAGGAGTGGAAATCCTAAGGGAAATCCATGAGGGCGAGTGTGGTCACCACGCTGCAGCCAAATCTTTAGTGGCAAAAGCTTTTAGACACGGTTTTTTCTGGCTTACAGCTCAGGAAGATGCCGAACGATTAGTCAAGACGTGCAAAGGCTTCCAAAAGTACGCCGAGCAAGCTCATGTTCCGGCTGATCAGCTGCGAACAATACCTATTACATGGCCCTTTGCGGTCTGGGGGCTTGATATGGTAGGACCTTTTAAACGAGCCCCAAGTGGATTTACTCACCTCTTAGTGATGGTGGATAAATTCACCAAATAGATTGAGGCTAAACCTGTCACTAGTTGTGATGGAGCAACAGCCAAAAGATTTGTCAAGGATGCTATAATCCGGTATGGTTATCCGCATAGCATTATCACGGACAATTGGAGTAACTTCTCTATGGGAGAGTTGGCTGAATTCTGCAACGAGAAAAATATCCGGCTTGACATTGCGTCAGTCGCACATCCACAGGCTAACGGACAAGTCGAAAGAGCAAATGGTTTAATCCTACAAGGACTAAAACCGAGACTCGAAGCACCACTACGACGTGCTACGGGGGCTTGGGAAGAGGAACTACCCTCTGTAATTTGGAGTTTACGAACAACTCCAAACAGGTCAACAGGATACACACCTTTCTTCTTGGTCTATGGCGCAGAAGCAGTCCTTCCTAGTGATTTGATTCATACATCTCCTAGAGTGGCCGCGTATATTGAAGAGGATGCCGAGATTTCTTGACAAAATGATCACGACTTAGTCGAAGAAGTTCGCGTCGTTGCTGAAATGAGATCTACAGCCTATCAGCAGAAGTTACGCAAGTATCATAGCCAGAGAGTCCGAAATAGATCTTTTAATAAAGGTGATTTGGTTCTCCGGCTTGTGCAACAAAGAAAGCACAAACTTTCCCCAGTATGGGAGGGGCCCTTTTTAGTTAGTCGAGTATTGCACAATGGATTGTGCTACTTAACTAACATGAGGCCAGTCAAGAAAGACCTGCTACTAAGAAGAGAAAGAGAGCTGGAGGCAGTACAAATCCGAATGAGTTAGACAGACCATGGAATATTGCTTAGCTACGTCCCTTTTATTCTTAGTTTATCCTTCTTTGTAATCATATATATGTACATGTTCTGTGAGAAATAAAAGTTTTGGTTGCCTCAAGTTTTTCTGAGAAGTTTTTACCATCTTATTTCCGAATGATCATGTCATAGTCGAAAATCCCAGAATGCTTGAAAGTACTTTATGCTCATGTTCGTTCTGGTTTAGATTTCTGATTCTAAAATTGCTACCTTTGGGTATAACTCTAAAATTTCTAGTCTTTACTTTGGTTATTTGTCTGATTGCCAGATGCGGGTATTTTCCGAGTAGTGAATTGTTGGTACTGGAAGCCAGCTTTGTTTCCGAGTTTAAACTGGTTTAGCAATTGAGCTCCGTTGCTCAGCAAAGTTTCCGGCGGAAGGTTTAGCCGACTCGCGAAAGGGACGAGGCGGAAAGCCAGATAAACGATAAGTGAATACGAAAAAATACAAGTGCTTATGTAAACATTTTAGGCACACAAAAAAAATGTCAAAGCCAAAAGTGCTGAATAGATCAAAAAGCTTAGCACTAGCAAAATAAAATAGTACTTAATATTTACAAACGCATCATGTTTTTTCGGGATAATACAAAAATTTCTGATCTATGATGCAGGAGGAGATGCAGGAGCTGTCGGCTCACATGTTCCGCCCCCTTGGTATCGTTCCGAGATGTCCGCATCCGAGGTGGTGCGTTCATCGTCGTAAACTTCAGTTGTTTCTTCTAGAGGAGGTGGTGGAGTAGCCACGCGGGTGAAGAAGGGGATCTCGTAGCTGGTCAGGTCAGCCACGCGACACCCATATCCGGCACAGGAGTGAATGATGGCTTGAAGGTCCTGCTCATGGCCATCCTCATCTACCTTGCAGTACCCTCTGGTCACTTGCCATATCTCCATGTTTCCATGGTGGCTCATGACCATGGTGAGAGCGTTCTGCACAGCAGTCTGCCCGTAGGACATGTTCCAGTCCCGAACAAGTTGCGGCATCTCCTTTGCCTTGTCCCACAACTGAAAATCCGACATGCTTGGCATGTCCGGAATCTTGAGAGCTTTGCCGATGTCCTCAAGGGACTGGCGGAAGTCATGAAGCAGGTCACCGACTTGGGTAAGCCGGTGGGTGCGGGGCTCGGTGGAGGAAGATTTCGTCAAGTTCAGAGGACCTATACACAAAACAAGTTAAGAAAAATCTAACATTGATAAAAGTTGAAGAAAAAGATAAGTCAGACAGATGGAACATACCAAGAATGACGTCGTCAATCTTGGTCTTCTCCTCCCGGAGACTCTAGAGTTCAGCCCGGAGCGCCTGGGAGATGTCCTTCTCTCTGCCAAGCTAATTCTTGAGATCTGAGATTATTTTATCTTAAGCAGCAATCTTGCGATCACGCTCTTCAGTGGCCATGGAGGAGGATTCATGGACTTGAGCTATGCTCTTTTCATGATCTGCCTTGAGCTGACCCAGCTCTTGGCGAAGCTCCTTGTTTTCCACCACCAAGGTCTTGAGGTTCTCGGCTTCTTCAATCATGGCGACGGATTGTTTCACCAACGCTATAAGTCAAAAAGAACAACAGTTCAGAAAAAATTCGACATTCGAACAAATTCGACATTGAAATACAAAGGCAAGATTTGGATCTCGGAATGTTTACCTTCGGCTTCATCCTTGCCTACTTTTAGTTAAGCATTTTTAAGCCGGAGAGCTTTGATCTCTCTCCGCTTATCACATACATTCTTCAATAATTCCTGGTTATAGGAACATACTTTCTGTAAGTCAGAATACCTAAAGTTAGAAAGCTACTTAAGACTCAGGCTAATATTTTTGCTAAATATCAGCATGAGCCTTGGGGGATACACTAGTTCGTTCTTTGGCATCCTAATGAAGCATAAACCCGGATTATATATCCTACTTCATGCTTGGGGGCTAGAGGATATGATATAAGATAATGGAAAAAACAGGAGTTGGAATTCCGACTTACATATTGTTCGCGGGTGAGTTTATCCAAACCCGCGTTCACTTCAACAGCCACCTTTTCGGCGAGAGTCAAAGGAATCACTGGAGCTGTTGGAAGCTCATCGGTCCCGATCCTCTCGTCGTGAAGGCGGACCTGGGTGAGAAGGTCAGAGAACTTGATGTCCTCTGCTTCTTGCGCTTCTTCTTCGGGAGATAAATGGCTTTTCTCCAGGCATTGCCTGGCTAGCCGATGGATCTCTTCTGCAGATTTCCGGGACAGGCCAAACTTGGCTAGTCCTGGATTGCTGACGAGCTTTTCGGCAAAGGTTTCTGCCGAGGGATCATTACCCAAAGAGGGTTCACCCTTATCTAGAACTGACTCACCCATGGTAACGTCAGTATGCGATTCAAGGATCGCGGGCTCTATGGAAGGAGCCAGATCTTCTGCGACGACCGGGGAAGGAGTGATCACCGGCATTGCAGAAGGTTGAGGGGCATGAGTCGGAGGAGCCATAGCAGGAGAAGCTATGGTAAGCTTCGTCTGCCGCAGCGGCTTCAAAGGAATCCCTTTCCCTTTGCCCTTGACGAGCGGCTTTGCTATGAGAATGTAATAAAGTCGGAAACATTACATCTCGGAAAGAAATTCGAGAAAGGTACAAAGGCGGAAATTGTGATTGAAAGTTACGTCTTCACAACAGGCACCTCCTTTGTGCCAACGGCCACTGTCGAAGCTTTGCGCTTCTTGAGCGCAAGGTCCGGCAATGGAACCACTTCTGTCTCCTGAGAAAACTCAGGAGGATATCCCTCGAGTGGAGCAAGTTCCGACTCAGGGAGGTCTGCAAGCTAAAAATAAGAAAACATATCAGTATTGCAGTATAACTCGAAGATTGAAACACATAAAAGGTGCACTGTTAGAAACTTATCGGCACCACAGGGTTTTCTGCCGTGTGCATATCCAGAGAAATCTCCGGGATTCTCCTCTCGATCCGCTCCTTGATCAGCCATTTAATCTGGCTTATGTAGCCTTGCGCGGTGTAGGCCTTGGAGCTGATGCGGAGGGAATATTTCTTGGATGACGTGACGGAGTGCATCAGTTGATCCCCGTGGTACTGAAGGGGCTGGATCCAACGTGAGACCCAGCATTGGACCAGGTCAGATCCCTTCAGACCCTTGTGTTTGATCAAATATTCGATCCGCCTCTTAGCGAGGATCAGATCGTCGGTGAGAGCCGGAGCAGCCTCGTCCCAAGAAGGTTGGGCCATGGCAGCTCCGTCGACAAAAGTCGGCAAAGCAGTGGCTTTGCCGGGAGCCGGAATATCCTTATGATAGAAAAATGTGGCTGGCCATTGTTTGACCGAGTCACTAGCTGAAATTTTGGGATATGCGCACTCGCGTCTAAGCGAAAAACTAATAGTGTCGGTGATGTAAGGAACACCGGAGGTAATGGAATTTCTCCGGACATGAAAGTAGTACCGGAAAAGAGTCAAACTCGGCCTAATGCTGAGAAAGCCCTCGCACAAAGAAGCATATGCGCTCATCTCTAAGAGAGAGTTGGTAGGAAGGTTATGGAGTTGAACTCCGTAATGATCTATCACCTCGGAGAAGAACTCCGAGGGAGGAAATGACAAACCTCTATCGAGGTGGGTGCCGAAGTGGACCCGCTCGCCGTCGCGCGGGTTGGGGACGGTTTCTTCGAAGCCGCTCCGCTAGTTGCCGGCGGCGAGAAGCCCCTCCTTCTCCACGTTCTTGAGGCCCTCCTCGTTGAGGGTGCAGGGAATCCAGATCCCGCGGAAGCTCTCCTTCTCCGCCACCGCTTCCGCCGTCGCCGCCGCCGCGGCTGCCGCCAAGCCGGAGGAAGAAGATGAAGACATTTCTCCGGCGAGAGGTTGACCTAAAAGGGGTGGCGCTGGGAGTTCTGTGGAGGGAGAACGAGGAAGCTCTATGCGCGCAGGAGGATTGGGAAGAAGAGGAAAAGGCAAAGGTTGGTGGAAGGAGAAGAGAAAATCCTAACCCCTTATATCCACCTAACTGCGCCAAGATTCGTGCAAATGCTACAGTGTAACCGCCACGCGTCGTGGCAGGAACTGGGAAGGACCCACGCGATGATTGCATCGCCCCGATCTCCACGCACGCATTGAAATGGCGCCTCGGTTCCACGGACCACGGACCCACCAACGGTCGTGTGATACGTCCATTTTGCATCACTATTCTATGTCTTAATTCACTATTATTCATCGATATATTTCGTATTGAGAGGTGATACTTATGTTATTTCATTTGTTTTTGCATGGTTGATGACTTTTGGAGCATGGACCGCTGCGGTCAGGATTTTGATGGAAAAGGTGTTGTTTGGAGGCAAAATTCGCGAAGATTAGAAAATCCGGGAAAATATACGGAAAATTCTATTTTTCCAGAAGACTCAAGATGCCAGAATATGGAGTGGAGGTGGGCCACAGGGGGCCCACGCCACCCCATGGCGCGGGCAAGCCCAGGCCGCGCCAGGGAGTGGTGTGGCCGCCCTGGCCCACTTCAGCCTCTCCCCTCTGGCGTATATCTTCCTCCCGAAACCCTAAGACTCGGGGAGTGACCACAGAAAGATTCCGCCGCCTCTGCGGGGCGGAAAACACCGAGAGAGAAAGATCTCTCCGGCAGACAGATTTCTGCCGGGGGAATTCCTTCCCGGAGAGGGGAGATCGTCGCCATCAACACCACCATCAAGCTGGACTTCATGGGGATCATCATCATCATCACCACCATCATCATCATCAGCACCCTCGTCACCATCTCCATATTGTTGTAACAATTGCATTGAATCTTGCTATAGTTCATAGGGGAAACTTTCCCGGTGTTGATTACTCTTTGTAGTTGATGCTATTGAGTGAACCATTGAATTATTGTTTATGTTCAGATTGTTATACATCATTATTCCATCTCTGATCATGATCCATATGATGTCTTGTGAGTAGTTCGTTTTGTTCTTGAGGACATGGGAGAAGTCTTGTTGTTAGTAGTGGAGTTGTGTTGAGGAAGATTCAATAGATTGTTATTTAAGTTGTGGTGTACTTCTTCTAGTGGTGTCATGTGAACGTCGACTACATGACACTTCACCTATATGGGCCTAGGGGAATGCATTGTGTATTTGGCTACTAATCGTAGGGGTTGCCAGAGTGACACAAACCTGAACCCCCATTAGGAAACCATTGCACAAGGGACATAAGGGTATTAGAGTTTAAAGCTGTGGTTAGGTTTCTACCTTAATTACTTTCTTATACTTACGGATGTTTGCAAGGGGGTTTAATCACAAGTATGTATTAAGTCTTGGATGGGACGGTACATTAGCACATGTTCACCCACACAACACTTAGCAAGTTAGAGAAGATTAATCGACTATATGAAGCGAAAGCACTTGATAGTCTTCCCATGTGTCCTCGAGAACGTTTGGTCATCTATAGAAATACAACCGGCTTGTCCTTTGCTGCATAAAGGATTGGGCCACTTGCTGCATTCATTCTTACTGTCTTTTATTTACTTGTACTTTGTTTACTTGCTTTATCGAAAACCCCTAAAATCCGTTTGCTAAGTATTTGCAGAGAATTCCTGATCCATACCACTAGCCAGCACCTTCTGCTCCTCGTTGGGTTCGACACTCTTACTTATCGAAAATACTGCGATACACGCCCTATACTTGTGGGTCATCATCGTGCTGACGGCATGCCTATCAGCTGACGTGACTTGACCATGACTTGTGTCAGGTGGCGTTAGAAACCAAGTTCCGGCTTAGTTTGAAATCGAGCTAGAAAATCCGAGTAACCTGTTGATAGGTCCGACTTATTTTTAAGACCCAGATCGTATTTTTTGTTGTGAAGTTTCAGGAACCCTTCAAGATTCTACAAGCTGAAGATCAAGCTAGATGATGATAAATCCGACTTTGGATCTTGGAGGCCTCCGGGGGCTGCTGTTGGGGATATACTTTCTGGGTATCCTCACAGTTCCTCACTGACCAGGGTGGCCCACTTTGGGTTAGAGCTTTGCTTCACGGGCAGCCCAGACAGGGAGAAAGATGGAGTCCAATCCGGCTACAGGAAGGCCCAGAAGACTTACCGACTTATTACTTGTAGTTCAAGATGTACTCTGTAACCAACTCTTAGTCGTAGCCGGATTGATCTCTCCTATAAACCCTAGGCCGGATATCTATATAAGCCATCCTAGGGAGAGCCTTTAGGGCACACCCAATACTTTAGACCCTCAACTCGCATAGGCGAAACCCTTGTAACCCATATTCCGGCTCTGCCGTATTACTAGATTGCTAGCAGGAGTAGGATTCGTCCGAAGCCGGTGGATTCGAACCTGGGTAAACTTGTTTGCTCACCATCCCGGAATACCGTACGTCTCACACCCCTCTCTTCCGCACGTCTCGAGGACCCCCTCATGGCGTATTTGTCCTCAATCTGATGACAATACCATACTAAAAACAACTTAATAAAACAAACTAAGATTTAGAGGGTTTGAGAGGACTTGATTTGGAAAGTGGAGATGGCCTTGGAGAAGGGAATGGAAATCCCTTAGGATTTATACTCTAGACCTACTTAAGAGAGGGATTATTGGAGCAAGACCATATTCTGTATGGTACCATTGTTAAAACATGATACCAGCAGATAGGTATTGATAAGATGAAACCAACAAAAGTAGTTTCACTATTTTATCAATTACCAAAGATTTATAGTGATTTTTATAGTGAAAAATACTCTAGTTTTAGGAAATAATTCACCAGAAAGGTTCTGGAGCTCCAAAAATTATTTCCTTGGATGGTTCAGTAGGTTTTAATGTACTTGTTCACCGAGAGTTGGATTCATGCTAAAATATTTAACAGGATGCCCTCAGGAAATTCCCCAAGGCAGTTCTGTAGATATTTTTTCTTTTTCACCAAATTTAGTCTACCGAAGGTTTTGGTTTGATTCGAAGGAAACAGTGTAGGTATTTGGAATATCTTTCTGTAGAAATTGGAAGCAACCTTTTTGGAGCTGTATAACTACTGTAGTGAATTTAGAGGTGTATAAACCATGCACAGAACAGTTTAATTCACAGAAAAATATCCAAGGCTCAATAAATCATGAGCTCCTGGATTTCGTTACCTATTGATGTACCACATCACTGGGATTTGGAATTGGTTCAATTGGACTCATGGTTTGGTGTAGGGAATTTTCCAAAGGTCAAACTGCATGGATTTTGTTATTATCGCTACAGGCAGACTAGGGTTTACCTTGTCATGAGACCTATGCTGATTGATTGGTATGGAAATTAAAGTCTAGGGGAACTTTGGTTCATCCCAATTGGATATGTACAACTTCCTGAGGAATTTATTTAGTGTAAACTATACTCTTTGGCAGATTAAATGCCAGAAAATAATAAAAATTATTTTTGGCAAGGGGCTGGTTCTGCATGATGAGCAAAACACACCTGAACAAGGTAGGATTTATAGCTAGGCATTTCCAATATATTTACATTTTATTTGAGAATTAAACTGATTGGCAGTTTTCAGATCTTGAAATAGAAAACAAAAAGGGAAAGGATTTTTACCAAGTCGGGCCGGTATTGACCAGGAACTGCCCACAGAGGGATGGGCCGGCCCATGCGGCATCTCAGCGAGTGGGAGATGCGGGGTTCAAATCGCCAGGGCGGGGCCCGGGTGTCAGCGGGTCGACGGGGCGAACAGGCAAGGAGCGACAGGAGCCGCTCGAATAGATCGAGATCGACGGCTCCCGGCCGTCTTCCACCTCGCGGGCAGGGCGCAGGGGAAGGAACCCTAGGAGGGGTCGGGGAGGTGTGGGGGAGGCTCGCCGGCGGCTCTCCGGCGACCGGGGAACGGCGGAGGTGAAGCGGCGGTCGACGACGGTCCCGGTGATGGGCGGCAGTGGCGGTTTTGGTGCCGGGATGAAGCTCGCACGGGGGCCACGGCGACGTACGCGGTGGACCTCATCGGAGATGCTTCCAGGGGTCATCCAGGGCCAAACAAAAACATGCGGTAAGTCAGGAGAGGTAGGGGAGTATGATAGGATGACATACAGGGGGTGAGAGAGAGCGGGGAGCTACGCTCTAGTTTCTGAAAGAGGCCGAGATCTCCATTTCTTCTTCTCTCGAGCGGCAGAGCAGGAGAGAGCTCTCGGTACTTAGGGGGAGGGGAGTACTGAGGTATGAGAGTGTTCTAGCAGCAGTGGGGGGGTTCGGGGTGGTTGGAAACGAGCACGAGCTCGGGAACTTGAGAATGGATGAGGGGAGGTTTTCCTTCCTCTCTAGAGCAATGGAGGAGGAGGGAGGGGCAGGAGCGAGTGGGAGTGGTGCTCTGGGTTCTAGGGGGAGGAAATGAAGGAGCAGGGGCAGGGGTGAGAGCCTCTAGCCTCTTTAAAACAAGGTAGATCAGTTCATGATGGACATGGTGTATGGAGGGCAAGGAGAGGGGGTGCTGGGGTCGTGCTAGAGCTCTGTGGGGTTGCAGGAGGGCAAAGAGAAGGAGGGCAGCAGCTGTAGGAAGTGTGGAAGCCAAGGAAGTGGCCTTGCCTTTGTCTCCTCTTCATCCAAACACTAGGGACAAATAGAGTGGTCTGCTACAGTAGCTTAGCTACAGTGCAGCTCGACCAGAGAGGGTGAGATTTGCTGTGCAAGCTTAGTTGACCACTTTAAGGGAGGTTTGGTGGGGTGGTGTTTAAAAGATTTACTTAGTTTGTAAATTTGATCACAATGGGGCTGGTGAGGGATGTTCAAGAATTTTAATTGGGCATGCTGGGGGAAATGATACTGATAGGTATATGGGGTTAAGGCATAGCTGTAGGAATTTATTGGGATTTTTCAGAAGATTAGAAGTCCACTCAAATCCATTTATTCAAAAAGTAAAGAAGTAGTTTATAGGAGATCATTTGATAATTTTACATTGGACAAAGTTGGTTTTTGGTTGGGATGGACCCAAATGTGAATACGCACGTAGGAGAATTTTTCCACGATTTATTGGGGCTCAAAAGTATTTAAAACAACTATTATTCCATTTCAGCCATTTAAGAAAATGGGCAAAAAGAAATAATAAAGCTGTTCAAAAATATTTATTTTTGAAGTGGGAAGGTAGGGTATGATGTATAGACCTCAATTGAGCCAAATGTTGGGGAAGTGCTTTGGCAAAACCCAAACTTTCCTTTATGGGAGAAGTTTTGGAGATTTTGACTATTAAAGAGATTTATTAGCTTTGGAGCCATAATTATTATGGATAATATTTTATAAATCTTGATGATCAAGGTAGATGATGTATACAAGGTGTAGAAAGCATTTTAAACCTTGGGATTGGAAATCCAACTTGATTTAGATGGAAAAACAAGGAGTTGAGGATCTAGGGTGATGTTATTTTTATACCACCAAAACATGGTTGTATCTTGGAGCTCAGATCTCCCCTTGGGGCATGGGATATATGGAGGGATATACCAAGTGATATATATCACAAGGGTGTAGAGGCTTGAGCCTGATCCTGCTTGATCTCACCAAGACAAGCTTTCAAACTTTGAATAAAATAAGCCTGCCAAAGCAGATTATCAACTAGCCTTCAAAACCTTGTGGGTTTAAACAAATCAAGCATACAATTGGAATAATTGAAGTAGTTAATGATAGACCTATATGAGTATAACACTACCATACAAAGAGTTGGTCCATAGAAGGTTGGATGGTGGTGTGAGCTTCTACCAAAGTAGGCATGTTGACTAGATTTGCAGGAAAAGTTATTTTCTTGCCTGCAAAACCATCAAGAACAAGTGGGTAGGAGGAGGGTCTAACCAAGGGAAATAGTGTGCCTTCGTAGTCATTAGGATGGTTAACAATATGGTTCAGATGCATTTCCAAAAATGCACAAGGGTTGAAAAAGGGAGGCATTCAAAAAGGTGATGTTGGAAACATACTTCCAGACTTGGGCAAATTTGGCAGATTTAGGGTTTTTGACTAGAGCATGAGATGGGATGTTTTTGATGGGTTGCAAGGTACCCAAGCATCATGAAGTGGATGATGTTGAAGTGTATATTGAGTAGAAAGGATCCATGCTTGATGTTGGTCTCCATTGACTTGGAAGCTTCTAGAAGTAGATCACTTCAGAGATGATCTGGTTAAGGTTTTTAGATGACTACTGAGTAGCTAGGGATCAGATCCAGATTATATTCTTGCTTAGGGTGGGATGATTTGGAGACATCCTGATCCTAGTGATGAGATCCTATAGTAGCTCATACTACTTCTAAGCAAACAATTCAATGGCAGTATCAAGGCAACTCATCTTACAACAAATCAACTACTACTAGGGTTACCACCAAGCTTAGCTTGAGGTAAGGTTGAGGGATTTTGAAAAGGTTGGATTTTGAATAGGATGAGATTCCTTGGTATCTCTACCAAGAGTAGAATTCAAATGTTTCACAAAAGGGTTTTGTTGAATCTAGAGGTAAGAATAGTAGAAGGTTCTGTCTTGAAAACATAAGGAGATTATGTTATATAACTCTCCATAGTTTTATCAATAGAAGCTACTAAAATAGTTTTGGTTACATAAGCATCTTGGCTCATGTTTTGATATGCCAGAAAATTTGAGACTATGGAAATTAAGCCAAGACTATTTTAGGAAGTAGCTTTTGTCAACTGGTGTTAACGTAAGGAGTATATCATCTAATACACATTCATATGCATCAGCACAAAAAAACAACAAGCAAACACTGCACCAACGGTCAAGAAAAAGTTTTTGTTCCCCCTGATTTTTGCATTCTGGACAACTAATCAAGGTTGTAGAAATTGGGATGTTACAGATCTTTCCCCCTTAAAAGAATCTCGTCCCGAGATTCCGGAGAGGGAAGGTTAGGGGATTTTGAGTCGGGTTGATACTAGGTGTCTTACGCGTACTATCTTACGGACTCCGTCTTTGGAAATATCTACTCTATCGCTGGCGTTGAGCTTCAGTCTTCCGGGATGCACGGAGAGTTGAGCAGAGTCCCGTCTTGATTTCGAGACCTTCTCTTCCGAACTCAATACCTCGAGGGCTTAGGTTGGGCAGACTATCTCGATGCTGAACTCCACGGAGTACTCGTCAGAGGATAGGATCTACAGCTGGGGATACCTCTGTCTAAAGACTCACAGCTCTTCCTTAAGGTCGTAGCGTATCCTATTTAACAATTTTAGGGTCGGGACTCCTAAGGTTGCTCCTGGCAGAGGGTTATTCTATGTTGTGGGAAAGACGCAGTCTTTCCCCCTTAGGATTTGACTAGGTTAGCTCGGAGATAACACATTCCTTCCTTCTTGACTGGTTCTGAAGATTGTCGTCCATCTTTCTCCTGGAGTCGAAGTCTTCAGAAGGCGCCCGAGAAATTATGACTTATGGGGCTTATATACTACTATTATTCGTTTTTAGCCTGGTGGGGTCATTGGAGTCTCACGTCCTCTAAGCATTAAGGACCTAAGGGTTAGCGGTTCGGCGGTCCTTCGGGTGGGTCTTCAGCTAAAGTAGCGGAGGGACTTTGTGAAATCTTCAGTTAGTTTCTCATCGGATAACTCACGGATTGTTGCTTTGCGGAGGGACTTTAGATCCGGAGATATTTTCTAAAGTATCTTCTAGTAGACAGTCGTCTAAGGATTTTAGTGGAAAGACGCAGTCTTTCCTCCTTAGAGCTTCACTAAGGTTCATCAAGAAGGGTGCGGATCTTCTGTCTTGGAGTGTTGACCCGATGTTTAGAGGAAAGATGTATCTTCCCGGAGTATTGAGCTGGGGTCTCCGAGTGACGCCTTATTTTATCAACCTTGGCGGGGTGGTTTCCTAACGAAGCCTTTAGGAGGGGTAGCTCAAGGTAAAATAGCGGTTTATGACTCTTCTTGGTAGTGCTTCCTCCGTGTAGAGTCAGCTAGGGTTAGGGAGGTGGGCGTCTCTTGATCACTTGGTGTTGCTCCTGCTCGAAGACGGAGTAGACTAGTTGTCTTCACGCTTCCTAATCATCTAACTTCAGGGGGGGTTTTGAACTTCTAGGGAGGATCATTCCGTTGGTTTGGGTAGGGTCGACTAGATTAGTTAGTCTCCTGAGGCAGTCAGA
The DNA here is from genome assembly GCA_910589775.1 of Avena eriantha. NCBI lineage: Eukaryota > Viridiplantae > Streptophyta > Magnoliopsida > Poales > Poaceae > Avena > Avena eriantha. The sequence continues at coordinate 196,835,041 of OU342742.1, read as the reverse complement.
AGCCCTAATATCCGAAGGTCAGCATAGTTAGGTCTTCACCTTTTGTCTTGGTTGACTTATCGGGTGGTTTCCTGGGGATATTGAGGATCCTTCGGTGATCGGCTTTCATCTCCAATGAAAATCTTGCTGTATTAGACTGAGGAACAAGGGAGTGTGGTGTTATTGATGAGTCTTGCAAGATGAGTTTGACGAGGTATGCCGTCCTGCTGAGGTGAAAACTTCGGGTTGAATCTGACTTGACGACGTTGAACTCCTGGTTCTGGTGATGCTTTTCCTCTGATAGACTCTCGAGGTTAGTCTAGGTCTTATTACCAACAGCTAGCACAGGGGTTTCCTGAGTTACTAGGTGGGTTATCGCTCCTCGAGTCACATTTTAAGGAGGTCAAAGCAAACTAGAACATACAATCAAGGCAAACAGAGCGGTAGAATCACAATGTCCTTGGCAAACATCACACATCAAGCAACACCGGAGGAACTTAGGCAAGCAAACACGGCCAACGCTAGGGACCAAGGAGTTAACTACTCGTGATATAGGGGAGTCCTATCTTAGGACTATTGACCCTAGATGTCGTCTTTCTTTAGGTCGGAGTCACTATCCTGCAGATGAAGCCTTCATCGTATCTTGGACACTTCTTGGTAGTGCAACCCTTGATGTCTTCTGATTATGGGGATTCCGCTGGTAGAGCGATATTGTAGTCTCCTTGTGTTTGCTGGTAGTTGCTTGTCTTCATCTTGTTCTCCTTGTCTTCACCGGGTTCTTGATCCTAGTTATTTAAAACCCGTAGGTTTGAAGTTTGGACGAGAGATAGAGGAAACCATTTTTGAAAGCATTTACTTAGAGTAAGAGAAGAAGTAGAACTTTTTGAAACTCATTGAGGAACTAGTTTTCAAAAACCGGGGTTTTCAAAATAAGGTTCCTGTCTAACGACCATGCTAACTAAGGTTCTCCTACAATTAGGATGGCTCTGTTACCAAGTCTATGGGGCCCCCGGATTAATCCTCCGAGAATCCCTGTTATGCATACAACCACAATCCCATGATCAAATAGTCGTGGCACATAGCTGACAAGTATCATTACAACATCCAAGAATATACCGAATTACAAGACTTACATAAAGGCCGTTAAGGCTACATCAATAATCGTCAGGGGAACTTCAGCAAGCGTGGAGCCCGAGCCATGCCTTAACCTACATGCAACTGACTGGGAGAACGTCTAGCTCACATAGTCGCCATCATTGCCTTCTTCTTGAGATCTGGCCAAGTTAATAGCCAGGGACAATGCCAGTGAGTACTTGGAATGTACTCGCAAACCACCTTAAGAGAATAGTAATAACAAGGGGGTATGCAATAGGGTTGTGGTAGTAGGAGGGCTCCAAGAGGGGTTCTTTTCTACATAGTTTCTCTTGTAGATATAGCATCTACATATCTTCGGTGAAAACTTTTGTAAACCATTTTGGAAACCATTTTGAAAAGTTTTGAAAACATTAGGATAGGGTCACCCATTTTGCTTCTCCTTTACGGCCATCCCATGACCAAAATCCTTCCATACCTCTCTGACCATCCCATGGTCAAAGCAGGTATCCTTTTCGACCATCCCATGGTCAAAGCATTTTCAAAGCCTTTTTATAAACCAAAACCGGCACCGCTCTACAGAAGTTTGTCCAACCCGTCCTTAACCGTGGACACGGCTATTCGAATAGATTTTTATCCTCTGCAGAGGTTGTACACTTTACCCACAAGATCCGATACATCCGCCACCAACTGTCATGGATCGTCATACAAGAGTATGCGGGTTTCAGATAACTGGACAAGACCTTCAGGATAATCCCCTCCTAACACTAGCACCTACCCTATGGGTGTTATTCCCCTCAAAACCGGGACATCGGGCGAGGACCAACCAGAGCGCTTTTTACACTCCTCGAGAGTGTGCACTTTCAATGAGGGGCCCATAGTAACGCGTGGAGGCCTGCCGACCCTTCGTTCCTTCTCCAGGTCCCACCTTTATCAGAGAAGGCCCACCCTCTAGGGATCCCCGATCCCCTGTAGTAGTTGCGAGGCACCGGTATCAGAGAGAACCACTTTCGGGTCAAGCCCCTTCCCATATAGGAGTAGTATGGTTGCACGGGTTTAAGTTGTTATAGCTAGACTGCAAAGAACCGGGTGCGTTTTTGTAAACCTTTTTCCTCCAGTTTTCCTCCAGAATTTTATAAAACAAAACCTTTTTTTCTCAACAACTCTTGGGAGGTCCCACCTCACCAAGGTTTTATCATAAAGCATGTGGTAAAACTTTTTCCGGGGTCTTCCCATCCTCTAGCTTTTGCTTCTGCTAAATCGGGGTCTCCGAAGGGGTATGGTGGTTATGCACCATCTACTCTACTAGGGGCAATTAGGTATGACCAAGGGGGTTGTACTTAGTAGTACTAAAGTGTAATGGTTTGGAGGAGCCAAACCACTACCGTATATTCATCAACAAATAATAAAAACAATGCAGTTACACAAATAGTAGACAGAACATGCATAAGTAAAATAGTAGGACAAGGCTTATGAGCAAGAAGGTGGCTTGCCTGATGATCAGCAATATGGCAATATGTCCCTGGACTTCTTCTTTAGAATACCCAAATATACAATAATAACCATCTTCTTCTGCTCTCCGGTATAATCGCAACTATCGTCGATAGGGAACACATGCAAACAAACAAAAGGGCACAATCAATACCAGGCATACAATCACCAATACCATACTAAAAACAACTTAATAAAACCAAACTAAGATTTAGAGGGTTTGAGAGGACTTGATTTGGAAAGTGGAGATGGCCTTGGAGAAGGGAATGAAAATCCCTTAGGATTTATAGTCTAGAACTACTTAAGAGCGGGATTTTTGGAGCAAGACCATATTCTGTATGGTACCATTGTAAAAACATGATACCAGCAGATAGGTATTGATAAGATGAAACCAACAAAAGTAGTTTCACTATTTTATCCATTACCAAAGATTTATAGTGAAAAATACTCTAGTTTTAGGAATTAATTCACCAGAAAGGTTCTAGAGCTCCACAAATTATTTCCTTGGATGTTTCAGTAGGGTTTAATGTACTTGTTCACTGAGAGTTGGATTCATGCTAAAATATTTAACAGAATGCCCTCAGGAAATTCCCCAAGGCAGTTCTGTAGATATTTTTTCTTTTTCACCAAATTTAGTCTACCGAAGGTTTTGGTTTGATTCGAAGGAAACAGTGTAGGTATTTGGAATATCTTTCTGTAGAAATTGGAAGCAACCTTTTTGGAGCTGTATAACTACTGTAGTGAATTTAGAGGTGTATAAACCATGCACAGAACAGTTTAATTCACAGAAAAATATCCAAGGCTCAATAAATCATGAGCTCCTGGATTTCGTTACCTATTGATGTACCACATCACTGGGATTTGGAATTGGTTCAATTGGACTCATGGTTTGGTGTAGGGAATTTTCCAAAGGTCAAACTGCATGGATTTTGTTATTATCGCTACAGGCAGACTAGGGTTTACCTTGTCATGAGACCTATGCTGATTGATTGGTATGGAAATTAAAGTCTAGGGGAACTTTGGTTCATCCCAATTGGATATGTACAACTTCCTGAGGAATTTATTTAGTGTAAACTATACTCTTTGGCAGATTAAATGCCAGAAAATAATAAAAATTATTTTTGGCAAGGGGCTGGTTCTGCATGATGAGCAAAACACACCTGAACAAGGTAGGATTTATAGCTAGGCATTTCCAATATATTTACATTTTATTTGAGAATTAAACTGATTGGCAGTTTTCAGATCTTGAAATAGAAAACGAAAAGGGAAAGGATTTTTACCAAGTCGGGCCGGTATTGACCAGGAACTGCCCACAGAGGGATGGGCCGGCCCATGCGGCATCTCAGCGAGTGGGAGATGCGGGGTTCAAATCGCCAGGGCGGGGCCCGGGTGTCAGCGGGTCGACGGGGCGAACAGGCAAGGAGCGACAGGAGCCGCTCGAATAGATCGAGATCGACGGCTCCCGGCCGTCTTCCACCTCGCGGGCAGGGCGCAAGGGAAGGAACCCTAGGAGGGGTCGAGGAGGTGCGGGGAAGGCTCGTCGGCGGCTCTCCAGTGATCGGGGAACAGCGGAGGTGAAGCAGCGGTTGACGACGGTCCCGGTGATGGGCGGCAGTGGCGGTTTTGTTGCCAGGATGAAGCTCGCGCGGGGGCCACGGCGACGCACGCGGCGGACCTCGTCGGAGATGCTTCCAGGGGTCATCCTAGGCCAAAAAAACATGGGGCAAGTCAGGAGAGGTAGGGGAGTATGATAGGATGACATGCAGGGGGTGAGTGAGAGAGAGCGGGGAGCTACGCTCTAGTTTTCGAAAGAGGCTGAGATCTCCATTTCTTCTTCTCTCGAGCGGCAGAGCAGGAGAGAGCTCTCGGTACTTAGGGGGGAGGGGAGTACTGAGGTGTGAGAGTGTTCTGGCAGCAGTGGGGGAGTTCGGGGTGGTTGGAAACGAGCACGAGCTCGGGAGCTCGAGAATGGCCGAGGGGAGGTTTTCCTTCCTCTCTAGAGCAATAGAGGAGGAGGGAGGGGCAGAAGCTAGTGGGAGTGGTGCTTTGGGTTCCAGGGGGAGGAAATGAAGGAGCAGGGGCAGGGGTGAGAGCCTCTGGCCTCTTTAAAACAAGATAGATCGGTTCATGATGGACATGGTGTATGGAGGGCAAGGAGAGGGGGTGATGGGGTCGTGTTGGAGCTCTGTGGGGTTGCAGGAGGGCGGAGAGAAGGAGGGCAGCAGTTGTAGGAAGTGTGCAAGCAAAGGAAGTGGCCTTGCCTTTGTCTCCTCTCCATCCAAACACTAGGGACAAATAGAGTGGTCTGCTACAGTAGCTTAGCTACAGTGCAGCTCGACCAGACAGGGTGAGATTTGCTGTGCAAGCTTGGTTGACCACTTTAAGGGAGGTTTTGTGGGGTGGTGTTTAAAAGATTTACTTAGTTTGTAAATTTGATCACAATGGGGCTGGTGAGGGATGTTCAAGAATTTTCATTGGGCATGCTAGGGAAATGATACTGATAGGTAGATGGGGTTAAGGCATAGCTGTAGGAATTTATTGGGATTTTTCAGAAGATTAGAAGTCCACTCAAATCCATTTATTCAAAAAGTACAGAAGTAGTTTATAGGAGATCATTTGATAATTTTACATTGTAAAAAGTTGGTTCTTGGTTGGGGATGGTCCCAAATGTGAATACGAACTTAGGAGAATTTTTCCACGATTTATTGGAGCTCAAAAGTATTTAAAACAACTATTATTCCATTTCAGCCATTTAAGAAAATGGGCAAAAAGAAATAATAAAGCTCTTCAAAAATATTTATTTTTGAAGTGGGAAGGTACGGTATGATGTATGGACCTCAATTGAGCCAAAAGTTGGGGAAGTGCTTTGGCAAAAACCAAACTTTCCTTTATGGGAGAAGTTTTGGAGATTTTGACTATTAAAGATGATGTAGACAAGGTGTAGCAAGCATTTGCAACCTTGGGATTGGAAATCCAACTTGATTTAGATGGAAAAACAAGGAGTTGGGGATCTAGGGTGATGTTATTTTTATACCACCAAAACATGGTTGTATCTTGGAGCTCAGAGCTCCCCTTGGGGCATGGGATATATGGAGGGATAGACCAAGTGATGTATATCACAAGGGTGTAGAGGTTTGAGCTTGATCCTGCTTGAGCTCACAAAGACAAGCTTTCAAACTTTGAATAAAATAAGCCTGCCAAAGCAGATTATCAACTAGCCTTCAAAACCTTGTGAGTTTAAATAGCTCCAGGATCCAATTGGAATAAGTGAAGTAGGTAATGATAGACCTATATGAGTATAACACTACCATACAAAGAGTTGGTCCATAGAAGGTTGTATGGTGGTGTGAGCTTCTACCAAAGTAGGCATGTTGACTAGATTTGCAGGAAAAGTTATTTTCTTGCCTGCAAAACCATCAAGGACAAGTGGGTAGGAGGAGGGTCTAACCAAGGGAAATAGTGTGCCTTCGTAGTCATTAGGATGGTTAACAATATGGTTCAGATGCATTTCCAAAAATGCACAAGGGTTGAAAAAGGGAGGCATTCAAAAAGGTGATGTTGGAAACAGACTTCCAGACTTAGCCAAATTTGGCAGATTTAGGGTTTTTGACTAGAGCATGAGATGGGATGTTTTTGATGGGTTGCAAGGTACCCAAGCATCATCAAGTGGATGATGTTGAAGTGTATATTGAGTAGAAAGGATACATTCTTGATGTTGGTCTCCATTGACTTGGAAGCTTCTAGAAGTAGATCACTTCAGAGATGATCTGGTTAAGGTTTTTAGATGACTACTGAGTAGATCATATCCAGATTGTATTCTTGCTTAGGGTCGAATGATTTGGAGACATCCTGATCCTAGTGATGAGCTCCTAGAGTAGCTCATACTACTTCTAAGCAAACAATTCAACAACAGTATCAAGGCAACTCATCTTACAACAAATCAACTACTATTGGGGTTACCACCAAGCTTAGCTTGAGGTAAGGTTGATGGATTTTGAATAGGATGAGAGTCCTTGGTATCTCTACTAAGAGTAGAATTCAAATGTTTCACAAAAGGGTTTTTCTGAATCTAGAGGTAAGAATAGTAGAAGGTTCTGTCTTGAAAACATAAGGAGATTGTGTTATATAGCTCTCCATAGTTTTATCAATAGAAGCTACTAAAATAGTTTTGGTTACATAAGCATCTTGGCTCATGTTTTGAAATGCCAGAAAATTTGAGACTATGGAAATTAAGCCAAGACTGTTTTAGGAAGTAGATTTTGTCAACTGGTGTTAAGGTAAGGAGTATATCATCTAATACACATTCATATGCATAAGCACAAACAAACAACAAGCAAACACTTCACCAATGGTCAAGATTTTTTTTTGTTCCCCCTGGTTTTTGCATTCTGGACAACTAATCAAGGTTGCGGAAATTGGGATGTTACATTCTAGTTTTTTCATTCCTGTGGGTGATACAATATTCTTCTTCAATTTGATTATTCTCACAAGGTCTATGTATTCCACAAAAATTAACATGCTTATAAGAAATAGTACTTTCAGAGGTTTGAGCATGTTTATTGCTATCATTAATAACAATTTCCTTTTCCCTGCAAGTGTCTTTAAAAGGCTCATGATACATGTCCCACTTTTCTTTAGGAGCATTAATATGAGAAGCAAAGGTTTTAAAACAATCAATAATAATTTGAGGATCAAGACCATATTTAGCACTAAGCTCTTGAAAATCAGAAGTTTCAGCGAAAGACTTAATGCAATCATACTCATAGTTTATACCTGGTTCTTTACCTTTTTTGTTATCCCAATATTTGGTATTGCTTTGAATTGTTTCAAGAAGGTCCCACTTATCTTTGACCTCCTTACTCGTGAAGGATCCCTCTAAACAAGTATCTAGATAGTCCTTGTAATGTCCTGAAAGCCTTGCATAGAAATTATTAATAACAATATTATTGGGGAGCTCATGAATGGGACATTTGAGTATTAGTGACTTCAATCTCCCCCATGCTTGGGCAATACTTTCTCCATCACGTGGATGAAAATTATAAATGTAATTCCTATCTTTATGAATTTCACGAGGAGGATAAAATTTAGAGTAAAAGAGAGATTCAAGTTCCTTCCACTCCAAATGATGAGGATCATCTAGTAGCTCATACCACTCCCTTGCTTTGCCCTTAAGTGAAAAATGGAATAGCTTCCTCTTAACTTGGTTCATTGAAATACCTACACACTTTAACAACTTGCATAATTCATGTATAAAGAATAAATGATCACCAGGATGGACAGTTCCATCTCCAAAATAAGAGTTGTTCATAACACGTTCAACAATTTTCATAGGTATTTTAAAAGAGATGCTTTGAGTATGTGGATTTAAAATATCACAAGTATCATTAGAATTACCACATATGGGAGATAAAGTATCATCTGAGCAAATTTTCTTATTTAAAGCTGGGGAACTAAAAAGATCATTTTCATAAAAACTAACTTCCCCAAGCTTAGACGTTTCCATAGCATTAGTAACAAAGGTGTTCAAAAGATTCATATTAATAACATTGCTATTAGCATGCAAAGAAAGTTCCATGGGTTTTTTAATTTTCTTTTCAGACAATTCATGTTCTATATTACGAAAAATACTAAAAAGCTCTCTATTATTTGTTGTTGTTTTCCATTAAGCCTAACTAGTGAAAACAAGAAACAAAAATAAAAAATTGCAGAATCTAAAGGAAATAACTTCGAGCACTCACACACTAGCAACCGCACTAGAAGATAGCTTAGTAGCCAGATGATGTGAGTACCTTTTACCTTACCTCCCCAGCAACGGCGCCAGAAAATAGCTTGATGTCTACGCACTTCTATTCTTGTAGACAGTTGTTAGGCCTCCAAGTGCAAAGGTTTGTAGAACAGCAGCAAGTTTTCCCTTAAGTGGATCACCCAAGGTTTATCGAACTCAGGGAGGAAGTGGTCAAAGGTATTCCCTCTCAAGCAATCCTGCAATCAAGATACAAGAAGTCTCTTGTGTCCCCAACACACCCAATAAACTTGTCAGGTGTATAGGTGCACTAGTTCCGCGAAGAGATAGTGAAATACAAGTGGTATTGATGATTATAAGTGGTAACGGTTCTAGAAAATAGCTTGATGGCGTGGAAGAGACTAAATGCAAACTGAAATAAAGATGGAAGCAAGCAAACATGTAACAGATCTAATTGCAAATGGTGTATCAATGCTTAGAAACAAGGCCTAGGAATCATACTTTCACTAGTGAACACTCTCATATAAATATATTATCTTCATGATACTACTTAGCTACTCTCCGGTTGGACACTCTAATCGATGGTAGGGCTATAACAGCACACCTCAAAGTAAGCCTTTCCCATCTAGAAAACCCCACCCTGTCACCTTGAGCACTAGATGGTTCCAACAAACACCACAATTTCATAAATACATCCAACTCCAAATATAACTCATAACAAGTATTTGTAATCTCTAGCCTAAGTGCCACCATGGTGTGCACGCTGTCACTTTCACACATATGGGGAGAGCAGAGATCTATTAAAGCACTTGAGCATCAAGGTAGATCTATAGATTACAAACTCATGATCACAATATGATCATGCATAGAGAGAGAGAGAGAGATGAACACATAGCTACCGGTAGAACCCTTATCCTCGAGAGAGAACTACTCCCTCCTCATCATGGGAATCAGCAACGGTGATGGAGATGGTGGTGGAGATCGATGGAGATGCCTCCGGGGGCACTTCCCCGTCTCAGCAGGGTGCCAGAACAGAGACTTCCCCCGAATCTCCCCTTCGGTGGCAGCGGCGCTGCGGAACTTTTCAAGCCTGGAGGCTTGACTCTCTAGGGTTTTTGCCTCGGGAGGAATATATAGGTGAAGGAGGCAAGGTCGGTGGCCAGCCAGGGGGCCCACACCATGCACTGGCGCGACCTGGGGGTACCCGCGCCTGGGGGGTGTGGCCACCATGTGGCCCCTCTCCGACTCTCCTTCTGGCTCCGTGAGTCTTCTGGGAAATAGGAACTTTGGCTTTTGTCCCGTCAAATTCCGAGAATATTCATTTTCTGACTTTCCTGGAACCAAAAACAGCAGAAAACAGGCAACTGGCACTGTGGCTCTTGTTAATAGGTTAGTCAAAGAAATCATATGAAAAGTACTCCAAAGTGTGGAAAAAACATAAGAAAGTAGATAAAACCAAGCATGGAACATCAAAAATTATAGATACGTTTGCAACGTATCAGGCATCCCCAAGCTTTGACGCTTGTACTTCTTGAATATTTCTTGGGGTGACACTGGTGGCATCCCCAAGCTTGAGCATTTTTCCATTCTTCATCTTATTACATTATTCTTCCCTACACTTGAAAATTTCCTTCATACAAAACTTTACACAATCTTCATTAGAAATATTAGTGTACTCAAGATAATAAGTCTTTGGGTTTAGTTTCAACACAAGTAAAACTTCCATTAAAACACAAGATACTGTAGCAATTCCTTCTAAAAGCTCAAGTGATCAAGGAGAACTCAAAGAGAAAGTGATTAAGAGGCAAATGCAGATAATGGCAGAAATCTGTCAAAACAGACCAGCAGGTAAAAACCGATTATTTTGAAGACCTTCTGTTGCTCAAATCGAAAAGTGTTAAACTAACAAAAGTTAGATAGCAACCTGGGGCAGAAGCGCAAAACATTACAGCTCAATCCGATGTATAGGGATTTTTCACGAATTTTTACAGTGAAGCATACAAATCTGTTTCGGGACAGCAACTTTCCCAAGTCTTACTTCTCTCTCATTAGAGGTTATTCTTGGTACAAAAACAACACAAAAAGTATAAGGAGAGGTTATTACTGAGGCGATAACTTCCAAGACTCAACAAAACAAAAACCTGCTGAATAGAAATTTGGGTTATCTCCCAATAAGTGCTTTTCTTTAACGCCTTTGAGCTAGGCACAAGAAGCAAGATTCAGTATTTTCAAATGAAGAAGCATTAAGACCAACTTTCTTGCCCCTAACTTTCTTACCTTTATTCTTATCTTTAGGGAACGTATGATTGTTTGGTAGAGAAGAAAAATGCATGATGCCTTTTTCCACATCTATTATTGCTCCAAGGAGTTTTAGTAGGGATCTTTCAAGTGTAATTTGTCCTTTCCCTACACATTCAATAACAAGATAATCAGTAGACACCACTTTCCCTAGGATCTTTGTAAACACTCCTTCAGCTATTCCAATGGGTAATATTGTGGCATTATTAGTAAGAGATACTTCTTCTCCCCCTTCAGAAAGTCCCCAAAGATTTAAAGATTCATAGACATCTTTAGGCATAAGACAGAATTCAGACATGATATCACAACGAGCATAAAATTTTCATTATTTATAACAACTTTTACTGTAGTAAGCCATTTTGAAGATTCAAAATTTATTGGAACATATTCATGATGCTCTCTAATCATGTTATAGCATTATTTTAAACTAGTTGTGTTGGTCTCAAGAGTGTCCAATCTAGCAATAATGTTTGTAATGGAGGAATCATATTTGCTAGGCAAGTCATATGTTACAACCAACTTTTTTATGGCATTAAAAGCTTCACCCTCATTGCACTAGAGGAAATCTCCTCCTACTACAACATCCAAAGCATATCTATAGCAAAGAGAGGTTCCAAAGTAGAAACTGCTAAGAAACAAGCTTAGAGTCATTCTAGGTTCAGTTTTTCATGTAAATCAAAGATTCTAGACCAAGCTTCATTTAAACTCTCTTCAATTCCTTGTTTGAAAGTAAAAATCATTTCCTCAGGCGACATAGTGATTGGAGCAATGCTAGACATAATAGCAACTGGAGATAGAAACTAAATTTTTTGTGTGTTTTTGATATAAAGAAGCAGAGTAGTACAACTATTTTTTTATGTTTTTGATAACAAAAACAAGCAAACAAAGCAAAAATAAACTAAGAAAAACAAAAAAACAAAGTAAAGAGATTGGTTGTGAGAGACTCCCCTTCCGGGGATGTCCTTGATGCGCTCGACTTCAACGTAGAGCTTGTTGGGAACCCCAAGAGGAAGGTACGATGAGCACAGCAGTAAGTTTTCCCTCAGTTATGAAACCAAGGTTTAATCGAACCAGTAGGAGCAAGGAAACACCCCAAAGGTGTTACTATCTGAGCTTTGGCAGGGCGCACTACCGGTGCTAGTAGCAACGTGGAGACCTGCACAACACAACCACAGAACTTTGTCCCCAACTTGCGATGAGGTTGTCAATCTCACCGTGTTTTGCGGAAAACAAAGGATTAAACGTATCGAATGGAAAGAAGTAAAAGTTTGCAGAAAGTAAACACAAAGTAGTAAAAGATTGTAGATTGTATGTAAGAAAAGGACCGGGATCCATAGTTCACTAGAGGTGGCTCTCCTTAGATAAATAACATGTTGGGTGAACAAATTACAGCGGGGCAATTGACAAACACCGAGAAAGAAATACATGCATATACTAATCATATTGACTCCTCTGAGACTTCATTGGGCATTACAACATAATACATAGACCGCCATCCAACTGCATCTATGAATAATAATCCACCTTCAGGTTATCATCTGAACCCCCTCCAGTATTAAGTTGCAAGCAACAGATTATTGCTTTACGAACTTCGTGTAAAGTAAACAATACGATTGTTCTATGAACAAAGGATTGTTGTTTTCTCCCTAGTAGCAACAGCACATCTAGTACCTTAGAGATTTCTGTCACTTCCCCAGATTACCAGAGGCATCAACCCACTATCGAGCATAAATACTAACTCTTGGAGTTGCTAGCATCTACTTGGCCAAGATAGCTACTAACAACGGAAAGCATGCAAGATCTCAAATAACAAAGACATGATAGAATCAATAATCAATCTGAAATAGCATCTCAATATCCATCAGATCCCCGCAAACACAACATGTATGCATTACAAATAGATGATCTTGATCATGAACAGAGCTCACAAGATCTAAACATGAAAGCACAAAGGAGGAGAAATTAGCCATCTAGCTACTACATGGATCCGTAGTCTAGGATGAACTACTCACGCATCACATCGGAGGCTTGCATGGTGATGAAGAAGGCCTCCAGGGTGAATTTTCCTCTCCGGCAGGGTGCCGGGAAGAGCTTCAGATCCCTCCCGATCTAGGGATGGAGATGACGGCGGTTACAGACTCTTTCATGGATTTTTGATCGGGTACTTAGGGTTTTCGTCCCGAGGGCAATATATAGGCGGGAGGAGAGGCCGAGGGGGTGCCGGGAGCCACGACACCACCCCCTGGCGCGGGCCAGGCCTGGCCGCGCGACCAGGTGGTGTGGCCGGCCCCTGGCCCTTCTCCGTCTCGTATTCTGGCACTTGATCTCTTCCGGAAAAATAGGCACTTTGGCTTTTGTCCCGTCCAATTCCGAGAATATTCATTTTCTGACTTTCTTGGAACCAAAAATAGCAGAAAACAGGCAGCTGGCACTGTGGCTCTTGTTAATAGGTTAGTCCAAGAAATCATATGAAAAGTACTCCAAAGTTGGAACAAAACACAAGAAAGTGAATAAAACCAAGCATGGAACATCCAAAATTATAGATACATTTGCAATGTATCAGTCCTTGACTCCCCGGCAACAACGCCAGAAAAAGGCTTGATGGCTCAAGATATCTCGAGCTCGTTAGGGAACCCCAAGAGGAAGGTATGATGAGCACAGAAGCAAGTTTCCCTCAGTTATGAAACCAAGGTTATCGAACTAGTAGGAGCAAGGAAACAACTCCAAGGTGTTGCTGCCAACTTGGAATCCTGCACAACACAACCACAGAACTTTGCCCCCAACTTACAGTGAGGTTGTCAATCTCACCAGTTTTGCTGAAAACAAAGGATTAAACGTATTGTGTGGAAGATAGTAATTGCTTGCAGAAAGTAAATAGTAAAGAGTAAATAGTATATGGTATAGCAATGGTAAAAGAATGGACCGAGGTCCATAATTCACTAGAGGTGATTCTGCTTAAGATAGATGACATGGTGGGTGACCAAATTACAGCGGGGCAATTGATAGACTCGAGAAAGCATACATGCATATACTAATCATCTTAACTCCTATGCGATTTGATTAGGCATTACAACATTATACATAGACCGTAATCCAACTACATCTATGACTAATAATCCACCTTCAGGTTATCATCCGAACCCCCTCTAGTGTTAAGTTGCAAGCAATAGATAATTGCATTAAGAAAAGCGTGTAAAGTAAACAATATGATTGTCCCATGGACAAAGGATTGATGTTTTCTCCCTAGTAGCAACAACACATCTAGTACCTTAGAGATTCATGTCACTTCCCCAGATTACTAGAGGCATGAACCCACTATCGAGCATAAATACTCCCTCTTGGAGTTGCTAGCATCTACTCGGCCAAGATAGCTACTAACAACGGAAAGCATGCAAGATCACAAATAACATAGACATGATAGAATCAATAACCAATTTGAAATAGCATCTCAATATCCATCGGATCCCCACAAACACAGCATGTAAAATTACAAATAGATGATCTTGATCATGAACAGAGCTCACAAGATCTAAACATGATAGCATAAAGGAGGAGAAACAACCATCTAGTTACTACATGGACCCGTACTCTAGAGATTAACTACTCACGCATCACACCGGTGGCAGTCATGGTGATTAAGAAGGCCTCCAGGGTGATCTCTCCCCTCTGGCAAGGTGCTGGGAAGATCTTTGGATCCCCCCAATCTGGGGATCGAGATGGCAGCGGCTACAGACTCTTCCGTGTATTTTTGTTTGGGTCTTTGATCGGGTACTTAGGGTTTTCGTCCCGAGAGGTCTTTATAGGCGGAAGGGCAAGGTCGGTGGAGAACTAGGGGCCCACACCCCCTGGTCGCACGCCCCCCTTGGCCACGCCACCACTAGGTGTGGCCGCCCTGGTGCGCCACTTCGTCTCCCCTCCGAACTCTGTGTTGCTTCGGGTAAAATATTGACTTTGTCTTTTGTCCGGTCCAATTCCGAGAATATTTCCTTACTAGCTTTTCTAAAACCAAAAACAGCAGAAAATAGGCAACTGGCACTTTGGCATCTTGTTAATAGGTTAGTTCCAGAAAATGTATAAAAATACCTCAAAGTGTGGACTAAACATAAGAAAGTAGATACTAAACAAGCATGGAACATTAAAAATTATAGATACGTTTACAACGAATCAACGGACTCCGCTGCTAACCTTGTCATTTCTCTGGTACTCCTCTCGCCTTGCCGTCGACACCTTCCGCTCTAGGGTGATCTCCTGATCCTCCTAGTACCACACACACTTGGTTGATCCATATGTACCGCGTTATCACCGTGCACTACCTCCCACCTCTCTAGACCACCATCGCGTAGCTCGCTCTAGTGACCAAGAGGTAGCGGCGCAAGCATCATTAGGCTTGCCTTGCTTTCGCAGTTCTAACACACACCCTCACATAGCCTCACTTGTCTCCCTCGTACCCGTCGCTGTCCAGAGCGTCCGACATGGCTCCCTTGTGGCGCCTGTGAGGTTGCCACATGGAGTCAACGTGGCATCCATGTTAGCTCCAGGGAAGGTTTGCCACTGTGGCAAGCCGGTGTGGCATGGGACCCTTTTGTCGGTGAATAAGACAGGTACAACCTCAGTAATAAAAGAATCGGTCCGCTTTGATGATGTCGTGATGATGTGAATGATCGATTAAATAATTCAGAAAAGGCAGAAATGTATTAATCTTAGGAATTAATAACTTTTAATCTGTTTATAAAAAATACATATAATATATCAAAATGCTTAGAAAAATGAGATCTACATTTTAAAGCTATCATCATACATTGCCATGCAACTTGAAACCCTGGTTATTCTAGAAGAACACTGAACCCCCTCAAGTACATGTGGGTTCGATGGTATGCCTTTACCAGGGCATCCTGAACCCTCTTAAATCGATGTTGCACCTAGGGTTAATGTAGGATCTCTAATACGACATGTCATTCATATTTCTTAAGCATTGCATTATACCATGTCTTGAATGTTGCCTTTCTTTCTGTTATTAGTTCTAAGCGATAGGATCTGAGCCCGAGGCCGAAGTCAATGACACCGAAGATCCATATGGGTCTACTAAAGGACAAGGCAAGCGTAGACTCTCATTACAAACCTATTATTTACAAATTATCTACTTTCTCACTATGATGTGTTCGATTCCAATGTGTTCTTTTGTCAGTAGATAGAGTTACCTATCTGCTACATAGTTTTCTCTTTGTAGCATTAAATACCCAATCCACTAATCCTAGCATACCTAGGTCTAGCATATGAGTGTTTCTAGAGCTTCCGCGACTAGCGACCTTATCCATGCTTAGTAGATATGTATGATCCATCCAGATGATGAATCGGAGATGCAAAAGAATCTAGTATGACAGGAGGTGAAGATATGATCAAAGGTGAGAGTTGAACATGTTAAGGCTTGTATGGGAGGCCACGTTGGGTGTGGTTTTTGTAGTCCCATGCTTGCCACCACTAGGACCTGAGTTCTTTCCTCTTGAATCAAGTTTGAGCATACATCCACACGAGGCGTGGAAAACCCATCGATTCACTAACTTGCCTAGTTGATTCCATGAGTCACATAGTTCAAGCATTCCATTTTGCATAGGCATTGGAAACGTTTGTGCCAAAGGTGCATTTCATATAGGGTATGGATGAGGTTGCTTGAGGCAGATCCTATGATAAACCAACCTCACCTCACATCCTTGAGGACCAGCTTCAGGATTTGACCCGTTATGGTGGAACACTCCTTAGGGCATTACTCATGGTCTCGGTGAACGCAAGGTAAAGGTCGTGTCTGACCACCCTCTACTGGCACCCACGAAAGCATGCTAATATGTTGTCACTAAGAGTCAGTTGGTACATGTAGTTAATTTTTTTTGAAAAGCTATGTCCACAATTATGGAATAATTGGTAATGGATTCTAAGAGCATAGAAAACATTAACCTAAATGTAAAACTTGGAGAACTAGGTGTGCTTAAGGATGCTTCCTTGGGGATCGAGGGGGTTATCCTAGATGAGAGGTTTAGATGATGATGATGATGATGATGATGATGATGATGGTGGTGGTGGTTACCAATATAGGATGTTCAAGATAGAGTTGTCGCTCTCTTACCCCTTTTGAAGTATTCTGTGAAGTTGAGCCTCTACTCTTACATGTTATAAATAAAGGTCACTTTATGCAAAAGTAACACTAGAGAAAGCCTCACAATCCAAAGCATATATATACTAGGTTATCTAAGTCTTATGGAGTACATTCTTGAACCTAGCCTTGCGCCATTGTTATTTGTGCTACCAATGACATTATTCCAACTGATGGTAGCTTCTATGTTAACATCAGTGAGTAGTTGGGGTTCCCAGGTAGTAGTCTGGGGACTATGGGATGGCTGTCGCTTATGTTTATGGCCTGTTAGGTCCTTTGTTATGTTTTTTGTGTAGACAACATAATTTTCTTTCGGTATTTGGTGTAATGTTGGGTCTGTGCCCTCTGGTTTCTAATAATTTGATATCTTACTGTGTTAAGAATTTAAACTTATGTTGTTTATGTCCCTTCGTTCTATGATGTTACCAAACGTTACACTTTGGTCTTCCGAGTTTGGAGTTATGCTTACCTCAGACGAAGCTCTAAGGTTTGTTTAACCCTAATCCCATGTGTGTTACATAACAATTCGTTATATCCACGAACACAGGAATCAGTACACAACCAAAACAATGACATCTATGAAATAATGGTGACAATATAAGATTAACCATTTTCACTCAACAAAATTGACTGAATAAGTATGAAATGACCATTAGAAATTGAACCTAAACTAGCATTGATGGGTCGTGTACGCTTTGTGAATACCATTAGAAATCGAACCTCAACTTGCTAAATAAGCTCTAACCCAATCGTATGGGTATTTAGGGTTTAAGGGGGTCGTTAGGGTTTACACATAATTTAGGGATCAGTGTTCACGTGCATGGGGATTTGGGTCTAGGGTTTAAACGGAGTGTAGATAGGGATGAATACAACTAGAGGAACAAACCTGCTTGTCACCGTCCAGACCCTTCGTGGCCGGAGCTATAGTGGTGTGGTCTTGGCTCACGAGGACAAGGGGAAGATTGTCGATCTTCGTTTGAAGGCCGACCAAGCTGGGGTGCAGCGGTAGCAGCACGTAGCATGGGTTGGTGGTGGAGTAGGAGTATGGGTTCACTGGCTTCTACTGCTAGGGTTTGAAGAAAATGGATTTTAGGTTGAAGAGCACATAATAGATATGGGGGTCTTGCTTCTTATTTATAGGAAGAAATAAGTAGTGGTGGTAGAAACCGAAGCCAAATGTCACTGATCTATGAGTTCTCCATTTCCCTACTTCTTATAGATATAATATAAAAGCCCCATCTATACATTGAAAGAACAATGGATGTTGCCTAGAGGGGGGTGAATAGGCGTTTAAAACAATTCTAGTTTAGGCTCTAATAAATATGGAAT
Organism: Avena eriantha; assembly: GCA_910589775.1. Classification (NCBI taxonomy): domain Eukaryota; kingdom Viridiplantae; phylum Streptophyta; class Magnoliopsida; order Poales; family Poaceae; genus Avena; species Avena eriantha. Next base: position 196,816,964 of record OU342742.1, on the reverse strand, counting down.
AAAACTAGCATTTAATTTATCAAGCAGAGAACCTAAATTCACTAGGTTCAACTAAGTGAACCAACAGCCTATGCTAAGCAAGACAAGCAACAATGTGATAGGAATATTTATTACTTCAAGCACGATGACTATCACAAATTAAATTGCCTAAGTAAAGGGCTCGGGTATAGGGATAACCTATGGATCCAGAGATGGTGATTTTATCCCGAAGTTCACTTCCAAATAAGCTACATCTTTGTTGGAGAGGTGCAATGGCGTAATTCTTCCCGAACGCCACAAATGGATCACCTTGAGGTGTGGTGGCTTGATGCTCACCCAGCGCCACACAAGGACTCACCCAAGATGCGGAGGCACACTACTCACCGACGCTACAAAAGGCTCACCTTATTCTCCCGAGTGCGCACCACAAAAGGCGGGCACTCAATCCACTATGGGACACTTGACAATCACCGAACCCGTATAAGCTTGGGACAATCTCCACAACTCAATTGGAGGCTCCCAAGAATCACCAGAAAGGTCTCTAGCTTGAGGAATCTCCACAACTCAATTGGAGGCCCGAAGAGAACATGACCACTACCACACAACCATCTAGGGTTTCAAGAACCAAAGAGTAACAATCCCCCAAGCCTTCACTCGCTGAATCTTGATGTCTACGCACTTCTATTCTTGTAGACAGTTGTTGGGCCTCCAAGTGCAGAGGTTTGTAGAACAGCAACAAGTTTTCCCTTAAGTGGATCACCCAAGCTTTATCGAACTCAGGGAGGAAGTGGTCAAAGGTATCCCCTCTCAAGCAACCCTGCAATCAAGATACAAGAAGTCTCTTGTGTCCCCAACACACCCAATATACTTGTCAGGTGTATAGGTGCACTAGTTCGGCAAAGAGATAGTAAAATACAAGTGGTATAGATAATTATAAGTGGTAACGGTGATAGACAATAGCTTGATGGCGTGGAAAAGACTAAAGTAAAACTGAAATAAAGATGGAAGCAAGCAAACATGTAACAAATCTAATTGCAAACGGTGTTGCAATGCTTAGAAACAAGGCCTAGGGATCATACTTTCACTAGTGAACACTCTCATATAAATATATTCTCTTTATGATACTACTCTTAACTACTCTCCGATTGAACACTCTAATGGATGGTAGGGCTATAACAGCACACCTCAAAGTTCGCTTTCCGCATCTAGATAACCCCACACTGTCTCCTTGAGCACTAGATGGTTCTAACAAACACCACAATTTCATAGAGACATCCAACTCCAAATATAACTCATAACAAGTATTTGTAATCTCTAGCCTAAGTGCCACCATGGTGTGCATGCTGTCACTTTCACACACATGGGGAGAGCAGAGATCTATTAAAGCACTTGAGTAGCAAGGTAGATCTATAGATTACAAGCTCATGATCTCAATAAGATCATGCATAGAGAGAGAGATGAACACATAGATACCGGTAGAACCCTTAGCCTCGAGAGAGAACTACTCCCTCCTCATCATGAGAATCAGCAACAGCGATGGAGATGGTGGTGGAGATCGATGGAGATGGCTCCGGGAGCACTTCCCCGTTCCGGCAGGGTGCCGGAACAGAGACTTTCTATCCCCCGAATCTCCCCTTTGGTGGCGGCGGCATTGCGGAACTTTTCGTGGCTGGAGGCTTGACTATTTAGGGTTTATGCATCGGGAGGCTCTTATAGGCGAGAGGGGAGAGAGGGGGTACCGGAGGGGCCCACACCACCCCCTGGCACGGCCTAGCCTGGCCTGCACCACCAGGTGGTGTGGCCAGCCCCTGGCCCATCTCCGTCTCGTCTTCTGGCTCCGTGAGTCTTCTGGTAAAATATCGACTTTGGCTTTTGTCCGGTCAAATTCCGAGAATATTGATTTTCTGACTTTCCTGGAACCAAAAACAGCAGAAAATAGGCAACTGGCACTGTGGCACTTGTTAATAGGTTAGTCCAAGAAAGTGTGTAGAAATACTCCAAAGTGTGGACAAAAGACAAGAAAGTAGATAAAACCAAGCATGGAACATCAAAAATTATATATACATTTGCAATGTATCAACATCCCCAAGCTTAACTCCTGCTCGTCCTCGAGTAGGTAAGTGATAAAAAGAAAGAATAATTTTTGAGGTGACATGCACCATCATAAACTTGATCAAAGTATTTGTAAAACATTCAAAGCTGGGATCATAGTACATCAATCATAACATGAAAGACAAAGTTCTAGCAATAAGACAAAGAAACTATGTAGTAACATGAAAGGATACAAACAAAAGATTAATGAATAACAATGCTTTGCAAGACGTTTGTTTGTTTCACATAAAGAAAACATAGCATAGTGGCATTCAGCTTGTCCCTCATAGAGTAGCAAACATAAATGCATAGGACACCTTCATAGTTCATAAGAGTGACTAGATACAAATAGTTTAAAACAAGCAATATCAAAGCTATGAATCAATCAACAAGTTTTGGGACAATGCACATAGAACTAAGAATGGCCACTATGCTCTCAAAGTAAGTGCATAAAGATAGAAGGTGGAGACTCAATATATATAGTGGAAGAAAGGCCTTCGTAGAATGAAGCAGAGATTCAAGTTTCATAAAGAGCTTCCAAAAATTATGGTACTTATAACTTTTAGCTCTCATTGACCCTATCATAAGCATCTTGAAGTGATTAAGGTTAAAGTGAACAAACTATGGTGTACATGCTTGACGAAGTATAAGTTAGAAATCTCATGTCCCATGAATACGAGGGTCGCTCCTCATGCTACTCAAGTTTAGTCACCGGTAAGTTCTTGTCATTGTAAGTATATGTGTATCATAAAGAACCGCCAACAGGGTACCCCTTGCCCGATGATACGGAAGAATCCCCATATCAAAATGACAAGGCAAGTAGACAACGAGCATCTCAGCAATCTTCTTATTTACCATGGGAATATGGTGCTTTTTTCTCTCTTTCCTCTTTTCATAATCTCTTTTTTTTTCTTTTTTCTCAATATAGGACTCTTTTTTTATAAGAAGAATGCTTCATAGACAGCTCATTATGGTTACGCTACAGGTTTCCACCATGTCAGCATGGATTAGACCAGCGGCCCAGGCATTTCTCTAACACATATACATAACTCCATGGACTACAAGCTCCCCTTTCATTTCACACCGACGACATCCATAGACAAAAGAGCACGATATCAACTAGGTACAAAGTACCAGTGCAATGTTGAAAGTGTTCCCCATGACAGCATGATTCTGCTAATCCCCAACAAATAAGAGCAAGAATATACAACACAGACGACACAATGGTTCAAGTTTATTAAGGGGAAGAAAAGTAAAGTGTGCCATCAAGTTTGTGAGAGCTTTAATCACTAGTTTTCTCATAACAAGTTTCATTCGGAAGGTAAACAAAAACATGAATATACTTGGAATAGCATATGCTAGTAGGTAGGTATGGTGGACTCTTTGCAATAACTTGGTTTAAGGAATTGGATGCATGAGTGGAACTCATACTTGGTTACGGAGGCTAGCAAAAGACTGGGAGCGACCAACTAAGAGAGCAATAATGGCCATAATCATGCAGAGCGACAAAACATCATTGATAAAAGCATAAAGTGATACTACAAGTTGAAAACTAAAGAATCATCAAGGCTATGGTGACTTCGGATAGTCATAACATGGTGTGAGCATGCGCCAAGTCAACCCAAATAAAGCATCAAAGGAGAATACCATAATACTATGCTTTAATATGCTAAAAACGCACGATTCATCCAAACCACATTAAGCAATCTCAGTTGTTTATAACAAGTCATGCTACAGCAAAGTATACTAAGCATAAAGACAAAACAATATCAAGCATGGCATGACAAAGCATAGGCCACAGTCAAAAACAAGCTCTCTTTACCACATAAGCATGAACTTTCCTACTCTTTTCCAATCCAAACCAAACTATTTGAAAACCAATGTATGAAAGAGGGGGGTCCAACCAATTTATTCAGAAAACTAAGAAAACCAAGCAAATGAAAAACCAAAATGAAAACAAAAAAGAAGACGCTCCAAGAACAACACAACTGTGCATGAAACAATAAAAATGAAGTGTTTGGAAGAAACCTGAGATTTTTATTGATGAAGAAGGGGATGCCTTGGGCATCCCCAAGCTTTGACGCTTGTACTTCTTGGATATTTCTTGGGGTGACACAGGGTGGCATCCCCAAGCGTGAGCTTTAGTCCATTCTTCATCTCATTACTCATTCCTTCCATACACCTGAAAATTTTCCTTCATACAAAACTTCACACAATCTTTATTAGCAACATTAGTGCACTCAAGATAATAAGTCTTTGGGTTCAGTTTCAACACCAATAAAACTTGCATTAAAACAAAAGCTACTGTAGCACTTCCCTCAAAAAGCTCAATTCCCCAAAAGAACTCAAAAAGGAACCAACAAGAAGCAAATGTAAATAATGGCAGAAATCTATCAAAACAGACCAGCAGGTAAAGACGAATTTTTTCGAAGACCTTCTGTTGCTCAAATAGAAAAGTGTTGAACTAACGAAAGTTAGATAACAACCTGGGGCAGAAGCACAAAAATTCATCCCTCAAAAAGACATACATAGATTTCACACGAATTTGTACGGTGAAGTACAGAAATCTGTTTCGGGACAGCAACTTTCCCAATCATTACTTCTCTCTCATTAGAGGTTACTCTTGGCACAAAAAGCAAATAAAAAGGATAAGGAGCGGTTATTACAGAAGTAATAACTTCCAAGAATCATCTAAAACTTTTGGGTTATCTTCCAATAAGTACTTTTCTTTAACGCCTTTAAGTTATTCATCATTATAATTATCGAATATTGGAGGTTTGGTATCATCATAAGCAATAGAATAGCTATCTTCCAAAGTTGGGGAACTAAAAAGATCATTTTCATAAAAACTAGCTTCCCCAAGCTTAGACTTTAACATAGCATTAGCAATAATGGTGTCCAAAGAATTCATACTAACAACATTGCTATTAGCATGCAAATAAAGTTCCATAGGTTTTTTAATTTTCTCTTCAAGCACTTCATGTCCTAACTCAAGATAAATACTATAAAGCTCTCTAGTTTTGTTGTTTTCCATTAAGCCTAACTAGTGAAAACAAGAAACAAAAAGACAAAATTGCAGAATCTAAAGGAAATAACTTCGAGCACTCACACCAGAGGATGTGAGTACCTTTTACCTTACCTCCCCGGCAACGGCGCCAGAAAAGAGCTTGATGTCTATGCACTTCTATTCTTGTAGACAGTTGTTGGGCCTTCAAGTGCAGAGGATTGTAGAACAGCAGCAAGTTTTCCCTTAAGTGGATCACCCAAGGTTTATCGAACTCAGGGAGGAAGTGGTCAAAGGTATCCCCTCTCAAGAAACCCTGCAATCAAGATACAAGAAGTCTCTTGTGCCCCCAACACACCCAATGCATTTGTCAAGTGTATAGGTGCACTAGTTCGGCGAAGAGATAGTGAAATACAAGTGGTATAGATAATTATAAGTGGTAACGGTGATAGACAATAGCTTGATGGTGTGGAAAATACTAAAGTAAAACTGAAATAAAGATGGAAGCAAGAAAACATGTAACAGATATAATTGCAAATGTTGTTTCAATGCTTAGAAACAAGGCCTAGGGATCATACTTTCACTAGTGAACACTCTCATATAAATGTATTCTCTTTATGATACTACTCTTAACTACTCTCCGGTTGAACACTCTAATCGATGGTAGGGCTATAACAGCACACCTCAAAGTTCGCTTTCCGCATCTAGATAACCCCACACTGTCACCTTGAGCACTAGATGGTTCCAACAAACACCACAATTTCATAGAGTCATCCAACTCCAAATATAACTCATAACAAGTATTTTTAATCTCTAGCCTAAGTGCCACCATGGTGTGCACGCTGTCACTTTCACACACATGGGGAGAGCAGAGATCTATTAAAGCACTTGAGTAGCAAGGTAGATCATAAGATTATAAGCTCATGATCTCAATAAGATCATGCATAGAGAGAGATGAACAAATAGCTACCGGTAGAACCCTTAGCCTCGAGAGAGAACTACTCCCTCCTCATCATGGGAATCAGCAACGACGATGGAGATGGTGGTGGAGATCGATGGAGATGGCTCCGGGGGCACTTCCCCATCCTGGAAGGGTGCCGAAATAGAGACTTTCTGTCCCCCGAATCTCCCCTTCAGTGGCGGCGGCGCTGCGGAACTTTTCGTGGCTGGAGGCTTGACTATTTAGGGTTTATGCATCGGGAGGCTCTTATAGGCGAGAGGGGAGACCGAGGGGGTACCGGAGGGGCCCACACCACCCCCTGGCGCAGCCTGGCCCGCGCCACCAAGTGGTGTGGCTAGCCCCTAGCCCCTCTCCATCTCGTCTTCTAGCTCCGTGAGTCTTCCGGTAAAATATCGACTTTGGCTTTTGTCCGGTCCAATTCTGAGAATATTGATTTTCTGACTTTCCTGGAACCAAAAACAGCAGAAAACAGGCAATTGGCACTGTGGCACTTGTTAATAGGTTAGTCCAAGAAAGTGTGTAGAAATACTCCAAAGTGTCGACAAAACACAAGAAAGTAGATAAAACCAAGCATGGAACATCAAAAATTATAGATACATTTGCAATGTATCAACTCTCTGTAGATAACTCGACCTATGCACCAAATGGAAAGGCAAGTCCTTCAATCCCAAATTCCAACAAAGCTACAAAAGCTATTGGGGAGTAAGAGAGGAAGAACACAAGAAGAAAACACCAAATTCTCCAAGATCTAGATCCCAAGGATTTATTCACAAAGAAGGGGTTTGGTTTGGTGAGGTTGTAGATCTATATATCCTCTTTCAAATCCCTCAAAAATATGCAAAAAACATAAGAGGGAGATGGGGAGAGGTCAAGCTCTTGAAGGTCAACAATGGAGGATACATATTAGAAGAGAAAGTGGAAGAACTAATGGAGAGCTAATCCCACAAAGAGGAAGATGAAGGACTTAAATAGGTCCTCCTAGATATGACCATTAGGTGCGAATTCATGCACATCCGGTAGTACCGCTGGTTCGGTAGTACTACTGCCTTCTCCCTTCCAATGATCAAAAGGCGACACAGTAGTGAGAGAATAGTACACGACCGGTACTACCACCAATTCAGCAATACTACCACCGAGGCGAGGCTAGTACCTTACTTTCGGTCAAGTTTTAGTAATAAATTGCGACCATCCAGAGAGGTTACCGCAGGGTGGCATGGGCTAAGCAGGAGTAACCCTGAACTTCCACCGGTACTACTGGTGGCAAAATTCCCTAGCGGCACTACCGGTGCGGTGCCTGTTGGGGATATACTTTCCGGGTATCCTCACAGTTCCTCACTGACCAGGGTGGCCCACTTCGGGTTAGAGCTTTGCTTCACGGGCGGCCCAGTCAGGAGAGAAGACGGAGTCCAATCCGGCTACAGGAAGGCCCAGAAGACTTACCGACTTAGGCCCATAATGTTACTTGTAGTTCAAGATGTACTCTATAACCAACTCTTAGTCGTAGCCGGATTGATCTCTCCTGTAAACCCTAGGCCGGATATCTATATAAGCCGTCCTAGGGAGAGCCTTTAGGGCACAATACAATAGTCTACAATCTCAACTCGCACAGGAGATACCCTTGTAACCCATATTCCGGCTCTGCCGTATTACTGGATTGCTAGCAGGAGTAGGATCCGTCCAAAGCCGGTGGATTCGAACCTGGGTAAACTTGTGTGCTCACTATCCCGGAATACCGTACGTCTCACACCCCTCTCTTCCGCACGCCTCGAGGACCCCCTCATGGCGTACTTGTCCTCAATCCGACAACAGTTGGCGCCCACCGTGGGGCCGGTGAGCTACGGATCTGCGTTCTGAGCGGAATCTGCAAGAATGGAATTGGCGAGACCATCGCCGTCGGTCGCATCCTCTACGCCAACGACGTCCCTCTCGTCGTTCTCGACGAGACTTGGATTCTGGCTAGGGAGGCCGTGACTACCTATACAATCATGTCTTTTGGCGAGATCGATGTTTACATCGGTTTCGCTAAACCTGCCCAACCCACCCCAGCGGTGATAATAGAGGCAGAAGAATCTTCTGGGTCCCCTTTGTCCGCGGAGGCGGTAGAGTTCCGAATCTCAGAAAACCCTAATCCCACCCAGCCTGCACCAGTTGCGGAGATAGTGGAGAAATCTGAGCCTGAAGAAGACCTCATGGTCCAAGTCGAATCTGGAGTGGATCTCCCTGGAGAAGCCGGATCCCAAATCGACCCACCCGTGGAAGTCGAAATCCAAGAGGAGCATATAAACGACATTGATTCCGGCTCTGACGATGCCGGGACAGACAAGCCTTTCCTCAGGTACACACTAAGACATATGATACTACAAGGCGCTAGCGCAGATGCAATCCTCGAAACCATTAAAAGTTTCGACATGGCTAATCACGAAAGCCGCAGGTACCTCAGGAAGCACGCGTCGCACTTCGTCGGATATGTTGGATCCGGATCCGGCTCTGCCGATGCTGGAGAAAACACCGATTCGGTGCTGGAGGCAATTGGAACAAACGTCGACGTTCCCGCATCCTTGGATGAATCTATGACGTTGGCAGATTTCGGAAAGTTCTCCGTGGAATATGAAGAGGAGTACAACTCCAAAGCTGCAGAGGAAGGAGAAGCCATGGATGAAGGATCCGGGGAACACTCTCCCAAAGCGCAGGATGACATGGACATCGGAGACAATCCCGAGGTCCAGATGTCCGAAAGTACCGATCAGAGCTTGACTCCAGGAAACGAACCCAAAGCCGTCTTTGCTACCGGCACTGCCAAGAAGGCAAAGAAGAAGAACAAGAAGAACAAGACCCTAGCAAAACACCCTCTCACAGAGGAGGTAATCTCCGAGGAATATGAAGAAGACTCGGATGGAGCGCTTATCCCAGAAGAGCCGAAAAAAGAAGCATCGGTGGATGGACACGTGATCACTGAAGGTGCGCGTAAACTCATCGATGCCGCATTAACCACACCTATCCCTACAGCTGCAGAACTTACTGCAGATGAGCTGGACGAAAGGGCCCAGGCCCTAGAAGCGCGTCATCAACAACTCCTCGATGAAGCCAAAAACATCGAGGTGGAGAAGAAACGCATGTCAACCAAGGAATATATGTCTCGGTTGCATCAGAAGACACAGAAGCGTCACATCAATGATGACCAATTCCCATGTGTCCGTGTCGTCCTTTTCGGGGACGAGATGGGGAAGCCACGGAAAGACAGCAACGGAGATTGGGTATACCCAACCCAGTACAGAATACCGTGGCAGCCCGAGAAATACTATCGGCTAATCTAGGACCAGAGGAGATCCGTTTGGGTATCAAGCTACTCAACAAGGGACTGGAGCAGCAGAAGGTCGCCCTGTCCGGATGTCAAAAACTGGTCTCGGATTCTGACCAATGTCGCACAGATCCGGCATGGGCTAACGTAAGATCCCATTACGTCCGGGCACAACATCATAACCCCGAACGCAGGGAAGACAATTATTCAAGAACCGGATCGTCGGGATAGCATCGCAGAGCTACACATAACTGGAGCAATGTTGCTCCAGCGGCTGAGAAAGACGCGATCGCTGCACTGAATCCGAGGAATCCTCCCCGACGAGAGTACAACGATCGAAAGGGAGAAGATAAGGAGAAACATCGGGAGGAGGATCGTCAGATAATGCCACCTCCTAGATATGAGAGCCGTCCGGCTGAGCCTCACCATGGTGGGAACGATGGACGAAGGAACGACGGAAACCATGCTGGAACAAGCCGGCAGGGGGCTTGTCGTAGTCAAGAACCTCCCCGGAACCGGAATAATGACGCTTCGGACGGAGACTTGCGATCAGCTGGAAACAATTCATCTGCCCCACCCCCTCCACCAAGCAGTTATCACAACGGCCCCCAAGGAGGGCAAGGACGACATGGTGGAGGAGGCGGTGGCAGAAGCCGAAGTCCGGCTCCAAGGCACCGCAGCCACAGCCTACATTCGGGACGATCTCTATCCCTGAACGACGCAAGGCACATGATCAACTCCAACACAGAGGCTCGGCGCTACGTAAACGATGACGTGTACGTGGGCCCAAAGTGCTTCGGACCACGCATCAGAGCTACAAAATTCCCGGAAGGATTTGCTATCTCAAGACATATCCAACCTTACGACGGCATTGCTCAGCCAGACACCTGGTTAGAGGACTTCTTCCAAGCTTGCTGCATCGTTAAAGGCGAAAACAGCCTGGTCGCAACCCGATATCTCCCACTTATGATGCGGAAGATGGAACGATCATGGCTCAATGAACTTCCGGCAAACACCATCCACAACTGGTATGACTTGCAAAGTGCGTTCTTTCGGAATTTCGAAGGCACCGGAGGCCCTGTTCGGTCGGAGACCTACAGTGTTGCACCCAGAAAGCCAGAGAAACTTGCCGGGATTACCTCGGACAATGGATCGACACCAAGAACTCCTGTGAGGGAGTAAACAATCAAACTGCGATCGAAGCTTTCATCGCAGGACTCCCAATTGGTCTACTGCGTCATCGCTTGAAGTGTGACAAGGTCACTGATTTGGGAGAAATGATAGAAACAGCGAGCAAGTATGCAGATGCTGACGACGACGTAGAAGGATTACTCAACGTCCTGGATGTACCTTAGTCAGCAAAGACAAAGCAACAAGCTCAGAAGCGCAAAAATACCTCGGAAGAAAAACCCAACACGGAGACAGCAGTGGTCACTACTGTTTCTGGGTCTGGAGGACGAGGAGGACGTGGCGGAGGCCGCGGGCGTGGCCGTGGGACATCAAGGGTCCAAGGTAGAGGAGAGCAACAACCAGGCAAAACCTACACTTGGGCCGACATTGCCAATAGCCCATGTGTGCATCACTTAGACGCCAATGGGGGCTCGTCCCACACCAACGCTGAATGTCGTTTTAATGACGACATCAAGAGAGATGATACCGCGGGCTACAAAGCTAAGCGGAAGAAGGGAAAGAAAAATCCCGAAAAAGACAAGGAGACCAAGGAAGATTCCGACATGGAGGAAGCTGATGCTTCAAATCCCAAGCCGGAAGGGAAGAAAACTTTTCCCACCAAGAAGGACACTTACGTCACCTTCCTCGGATCTCAACCAGCAAAGGTCAAGAAAGCAGTTCTCCACGAGCTCAATGCAATAGTTCCGGCTGTCCCTCAATATCTGGACTGGTCGGAGGTGGCAATCACATTTGACCGCGCTGACCATCCGCCTAAGCTACACAGGTGAGGAAAATACACCTTAATCGTCAATCCACTTATTGACGGTTATGGTTTCTCCAAGACCCTCATGGACGGTGGTAGCAGCATCAATATTTCCTATGTCGAAACGCTACGCCGGATGAAAATCTCGAAAACACAGCTGAACCATAGCTCTGTGATCTTTCACGGAGTTGTCCCAGGAAGACAAGCTAATTCCCTGGGAGAGATCACTTTGGATGTTACTTTTGGAACTCCAAAGAATTATCGGACGGAGGCACTTTCCTTTGAAGTAGTCCCGTTGAAGAGCGCATATCACGCTATATTCGGACGTCCGGCTTACTAGGCTTTTATGGCTCGTCCGTCTTACATTTACAATATGATGAAAATTCCAGGTCCCAACGGCGTGATCACCATCAGGGGAGACCCGAAGAAGGCGCGAGAGTGCGAGGATGGAAATGCCGCCTTTGCCGAAGCCATGTTGCACGCCTAGGAGTACCAGGAGATCAAGAAGAGCATAGATCTGTCCGAGATGCCCGCAACGAAGAAGGAGGTCACAAAGCCAAATCCGGAGTTCAAGGCATCAGAAGAGACGAAGCAGACGCCGTTGAAGGATGATGACCCCTCAAAGGTGACCCAGATAGGCGCAGGCCTAAGTAGCGCATAGGAAGGCACGCTTGTCAAGTTCCTCCAAGCAAATCAAGATATCTTCGCATGGTAGCCATCTGACATGACCGGAGTACCTAGGGAACTTGCTGAGCACTCTCTAAATGTAAACCCAAACGCTAAACCCGTCAAACAGTCCTTACGATGGTTTGGCGATGAAAAGCGTAAGGCAATAGCTAAGGAACTAGCACGGCTCGAGTTAGCCGGATTCATAGAAGAGGTCATCCATACTAATTGGTCGGCCAACCCTGTAATGGTCCCTAAAAAGGACACCACTGATTTAAGGATGTGTGTTGATTATACTACCTTGAACAAGGCTTGTCCAAAGGATCCATTCGCTCTGCCTGGAATTGATCAAGTTATCGATTCTACGGCAGGCTCGAAACTCCTCTGTTTTCTCGACGCATATTCCGGTTATCACCAAATCCGGATGAAGGAATCTGACAAAGTCAAAACTTCATTCATAACCCCCTTCGGAACCTTCTGTTTTATTACGATGCTCTTTGGGCTGAAGAACACAGGAGCTGCGTACCAGCGCACGATGCAGCGTTGCCTCCATGACCAACTCAGACGCAATGTACATGCATACGTGGATGATATCGCGGTCATGTCCAAAAAGAAGGAAACGTTGATTTCCGACTTGGAGGAGACGTTCGCCAATCTACGAAAATACAACATCATGCTTAACCCAAAGAAATGCTTCTTTGGAATACCAGCCGGAAAATTGTTAGGTTTCATCGTGTCTCAAAGAGGCATAGAGGTGAACTGAGACAAAATTAAGGCTATACTCAACATTTCCAGGCCAACTCGCCTGAAGGACGTACAAAGATTAACTGGTTGCATTGCTGCGGTCAGTCGATTTGTAAGCCGGCTTGGTGAAAGAGCCGCACCATTATACAAACTCCTGAAGAAGACCAAGGATTTTGTCTGGACTGACGAAGCTGAAGCTGCACTACAAGATCTGAAAAGAGTACTCTCATCTGCTCCTATCCTTGCAGCGCCGGAACCTCAGGAACCGATGTTGCTTTACATTGCTACGAAAAATAAGGTTGTCTATATCGTCATGGTGGTGGAGAGACCAGAGGAAAATCAGGAACACCTGGTGCAGTGTCCGATGTATTTTGTTAGCGAGGTCTTGACAGAGTCCAAACAGCGGTATCCGCATTACCAAAAGTTGGCTTATGGTGTTTTTCTAGCATCTCGTAAGCTACGACATTATTTTCAGGAGCATCCAATTACCGTGGTGAGCAAAGCTCCCATGAGAGATATAATCAACAATAGCGACGCCACTGGACGCGTCGCCAAATGGGGAATAGAGCTCTCAGCTTTCGACATTGAGTATAAACCTCGGACAGCATGCTGACTTTGTTGCTGATTGGATAGAGACCAAGGAGAACATGGTCCTCCCTGAGTCGGAATATTGGACCCTCTTTTTCGATGGGTCTAAGGCTCGAGGGGGCTCGGGGGCTAGCGTGGTGCTCAAATCACCCCAAGGAGATAAACTTTTATACGTGTTGCAGATCCACTTCACAGCGACAAACAACATTGCCGAGTATGAAGCACTGCTGCATGGAATCCGGATTGCTAAGGATATTGGCATCCGACGTTTGATGTGTTACGGAGATTCGGATCTTGTTGCTCAACAAGTGTCGGATATTTGTAATGCAAATAAGCACATGGCAGCATATAAAGCTGTCGTGGATGATCTATCTAAATCGTGCGAAGGGTTTGAAGTTCAAAACATCCCTCGAGAAGAAAATGAGGAAGCAGATGCACTATCCCGTATAGGCTCTGTGCGGAAAGAGGTCCCGGATGGCGCTTTTTTAGAGCACCTCAAAGTTCCCTCAATAAAGGGAGTAGACGAGGAATATCCAACCAAATCTGACTCACCTTTGATAGTAGTTCTGGCTGTAATTCCCAGTTGGCCTCAACCCTACCTCAATTATTTGGTAGATGGCAAATTACCCGAAGACGAGGTGCTGAGCCAATAGATTATCCGACGAGCAAAAGCCTATACTATTGTTAAAGGTGAGCTCCATAAACAGAGTATTTTCGGGGGTTTTCGGCGCTGTGTATCTCCAGAAGAAGGAGTGGAAATCTTAAGGGAAATCCACGAAGGCGAGTGTGGTCACCACGCTGCAGCCAAATCTTTAGTGGCAAAAGCTTTTCTACATGGATTTTTCTGGCTTACAGCTCAGGCAGATGCTGAACGATTAGTCAAGACATGCAAAGGCTGCCAAAAGTACGCCAAGCAAGCTCATGTTCCGGCTGATCAGCTGCGAACAATCCCTATTACATGTCCCTTTGCGGTCTGGGGGCTTGATATGGTAGGACCATTTAAACGAGCTCCAAGTCGATTTACTCACCTCTTAGTGATGGTGGATAAATTCACCAAATAGATCGAGGCTAAACCTGTCACTTGTTGTGATGGACCAACAGCCAAAAGATTTGTCGAGGATGTTATAATCTGGTATGGTTATCCGCATAGCATTATCACGGACAACGGTAGTAACTTCTCTATGGGAGAATTGGCTGAATTCTGCGACGAGCAAAATATCCGGCTTGACATTGCGTCAGTCGCACATCCACAGGCTAACGGACAAGTCGAAAGAGCTAATGGTTTAATCTTACAAGGCCTGAAGCCAAGACTCGAAGCACCACTACGAAGTGCTGCGGGGGTTTGGGCAGAGGAATTACCCTCTGTAATTTGGAGTTTACGAACAACTCCGAACAGGTCAACAGGATACACACCTTTCTTCTTGGTCTATGACGCAGAAGCAGTTCTTCCTAGTGATTTAATTCATACTTCTCCTAGAGTGGCCGCGTATATTGAAGAGGATGCCGAGATTTCTCGACAAAATGATCTCGACTTAGTCGAAGAAGTTCGCGTCGTTGCTGAAATGAGATCTACAGCCTATCAGCAGAAGTTACACAAGTATCACAGCCAGAGAGTCTGAAACAGATCTTTCAATAAAGGTGATTTGGTTCTCCGGCTTGTGCAACAAAGAAAGCACAAACTTTCCCCAGTATAGGAAGGGCCCCTTTTAGTTAGTCGAGTATTGCACAATGGATCGTACTACTTAAC
This sequence comes from Avena eriantha, assembly GCA_910589775.1. Classification (NCBI taxonomy): domain Eukaryota; kingdom Viridiplantae; phylum Streptophyta; class Magnoliopsida; order Poales; family Poaceae; genus Avena; species Avena eriantha. Next base: position 196,801,953 of record OU342742.1, on the reverse strand, counting down.
TGACATGAGGCCACTCAAAGAAAGATCTGCTACTAAGAAGAGAAAGAGAGCTGGAGGCAGTACAAATCCAGATGAGTTAGACAAACCGTGGAATATTGCTCAGCTACGTCCCTTTTATTCTTAGTTTATCCTTCTTTGTAAATCATATATATGTACATGTTCTTTGAGAAATAAAAGTCTTGGTTGCCTCAAGTTTTTTCTGAGAAGTTTTTACCATCTTATTTCCAAATGATCATGTTATAGTCGAAAATCTCAGAATGCTTGAAAGTACTTTATGCTCATGTTGGTTCTGGTTTAGATTTCCGATTCTAAAACTGCTACCTTCGGGTATAACTCTAAAAATTCTAGTCTTTACTTGGGTTATTTGTCTGATTGCTGGATGCAGGTATTTTCCGAGTAGTGAATTGTTGGTACTAGAAGCCGGCTTTGTTTCCGAGTTTAAACTGGTTTAGCAGTTGAGCTCCGTTGCTTGGCAAAGTTTCCGGCTAAAGGTTTAGCCGGCTCACGAAAGGGACGAGGCGGAAAGCCAGATAAACGATAAGTAGAGACGGAAAATTTCAAGTGCTTGTGTAAACATTTCAGGCACACAAAAATTCTAAGACAAAAGTGCTGAATAGATAAAAATCTTAGCACTAGAAAAATCAATAGTACTTAATATTTACAAACACATCATGTTCTTTCACAGAATAATACATAAATTTGTGGTCTATGATGCAGGAGGAGATGAAGCAGTGTCGGATCGCTAGTTACTCCGCCTTGATATCGTTTCGAGATGTCCGGATCTGAGGTGGTCCATTCATCATCGGAAACTTCTTCGGCTTCTTCTGGAGGAGGTGGCGGAGTAGCTACGCGGGTGAAGAAGGGGATCTCGTAGCGGGTCAGATCAGCTACGTGGCACCCATATCCGGCGCAGGAGTGCATGATGGCTTGAAGGTCTTGCTCATGGTCGTCTTCGTCTACCTTGCAGTACCCTCTGGTCACTTGCCATATCTCCATGTTTCCATGGTGGCTCATAACCATGGTGAGAGCATTCTGCGCAGCAGTCTGCGCGTAGTACATGTTCCAGTCCCGAACAAGCTGCGGCATCTCCTTGGCCTTGTCCCGCACCTGAAAATCCGACAGGCTTGGCATGTCCAGAATCCTGAGAGACTCGCCAATGTCCTCAAGGGACTGGCTGAAGTCATGAAGAAGATCACCGACTTGGGTAAGCCGGTGGGTGCGGGGCTCGGAGGAGGAAGAGTCCGAGTTCAGAGGACCTATACACAAAACAAGTTAAGAAAAATCCGACATTGATAAAAGTCGAAGAAAAAGATATGTCAGAAAGATGGAACGTACCGAGAATGACGTCGTCAATCTTGGTCTTCTCCTCCCGGAGACTCTAGAGTTCAGCCCGGAGCGCCTGGGAGATGTCCTTCTCTCTGCCAAGCTCATTCTAGAGGTCCGAGATAACTTTATCTTGAGTAGCAATCTTGTGATCACGCTCTTCAGTGGCCATGGAGGAGGATTCCAGGACTTGAGCTATGCTCGTTTCATGATCTGCCTTGAGCTTCTCCAGCTCTTGGCGAAGTCCTTTGTTCTCCACCACCAGGGTTTTGAGGTTCTCGGCCTCTTCAATCATAGCGATGGATTGTTTTACCAGCGTTGTAAGTCAAAAAAGAACAACAGTTCAGAAAAAGCTTGGCACTCAAAAAGTAAAAGACAAGGTTTGAATCTCGGAATGTTTACCTTCGGCTTCATCCTTGGCTACTTTGAGTTTGGCATTTTTAAGCCGGAGAGCCTTGATCTCTCTCCGCTTATTGCAGACATTGGTCAGTAATTCCTGGTTATAGGAACATACTTTCTGTAAGTCAGAATACCCAAAGTCAGAAAGCTACTTAAGACTCGGGCTAATATTTTTTGCTAAATATCAGCACGAGCCTTGGGGGCTACACTAGTTCGCTCTTTGGCATCCTAATGAAAGCATAAACCCGGATTCTATATCCTACTTCATGCTTGGGGGCTAGAGGATATGATATAACATAATGTAAAAAACAAGAGTTGGAATTCCGACTTACATATTGCTCGCGGGTGAGTTTGTCTAAACTCGCGTTCACTTCAACTGCCACCTTCTCGGCAAGAGTAAGAGGGATCACTGGGGCTGTTGGAAGCTCACCAGCCCTAATCCTCTCATCGCGAAGGCGGACTTGAGCGAGAAGATCGGAGAAGTTGACGTCCTCTGCTTCTTGCGCTTCTTCCTCGGGGGATAGATGGCTTTTGTCCAGGACTTGTCTGGCCAGCCGCTGGATCTCCTCTGCAGATTTTTGGGACAGGCCAAACTTGGCATGTCCCGGATTGCTGATGAGGTTCTCGGCGAAGACTTTAGCCGAGGGATCATTACCCGAAGAGGGTTCACCCTTATCTTGAGCTGACACATCCACGATGACGTCAGTTTGTGACCCAAGGATCACAGGCTATGTTGGAGGAGCCGGATCTTCTGCAACCACCGGAGAAGGAATTATCACCAGAGTTGCAGAAGGTTGAGGGGCAGGAGTTGGAGGAGCCATGGCAGGAGAAGCTATGGTAAGCTTCATCTGTCGAAGGGGCTTTGAAGGAATCCCTTTCCCCTTGCCCTTGACGATCGGCTTTGCTCTGATAAATGGGGCAATGTCGGAAACATTACATCTCGGAAAGAAATTTGAGAAAGGTACAAACGCGGAAATTGTGAATGAAAGTTACCTCTTCACAACAGGCACTTCCTTTGTGCCAACAGCCACTGTCAGAGCTTTGCGCTTCTTGAGCGCAAGGTCCGGCAATGGGACCACTTCAGTCTCTTGAGAAAACTCAGGAGGGTATCCTTCGAGTGGAGCAAGCTCCGACTCGGGGACGTCAGCAAGTTGAAAACATGAAAGCATATCACCATTGCACTATATAACTTAAAAGATTGAAACACATAAAAGGTGTATTGATGGAAGGTTACCGGCACCACGGGGTTTTCCGCTGTGTACATATCCAGAGAAATCTCCGGAATCCTCCTCTCGATCCGCTCCTTGATCAGCCACTTGATTTGGCTGATGTAACCTTGAGTGGTGTAGGATTTTGGGTTGATGCGGAGAGAGTCTTTTTTGGAAGACGTGATGGAGTGCATCAGTCTATCCCCGTGGTACTGAAGTGGCTGGATCCGACGTGAGACCTAGCACTGGACCAAGTCGGATCCCTTCAGACCCATGTGCTTGATCAGATATTCGATCCGCCTCTTAGCGAGGATCAGATCGTCGGTGAGAGCTCGAGCAGCCTCGTCCCAGGAAGGCTGGGCCGTGGCGGCTCCGTCCACAAAAGCCGGCAAAGCCGTAGCTTTGCCAAGAGCCGGAATATCCCTATGATAGAAGAAAGTGGCTGGCCATTGTTTGACTGAGTCACTAGTAGCGATTTTGGGATAGGCCCAGTCTCGTCTAAGAGAAAAGCTAATGGTGTCGGTGATGTAAGGAGCACCGACAGTGATGGAATTTCTCCGGACATGAAAATAGTATCGGAAGAGAAGCAAACTCGGCCTAATGCCGAGAAAGCGCTCGCAAAGCGACGCATACGCACTCATTTCTAGCAGTGAGTTGGGAGGAAGATTGTGGAGTTGAACTCCGTAATGATCTATCACCTCGGAGAAGAACTCCGAGGGAGGAAAAGACAGACCTCGGTTGAGATGGGTGCCAAAGTGGACCCGCTCGCCGTCGCGCGGGTTGGGGATGGTTTCGCCGGAGCCGCTCCGCCAGTCGCCGGCGGCGAGAAGCCCCTCCTTCTCCACGTTCTTGAGGCCGTCCTCGTCAAGGGCGCAGGGGATCCAGATTCCCGGGAAGCTTTCCTTCTCCGCTGCTGCTTCCACCGTCGCCGCCGCCGCTGCTGCCCCCAAACTGGAGGAAGAAGACGATGAAGCCATTTCTCCGGTGAGATGAACTGAAAGTGGCGGCGCTGGGAGTTTCTGTGGGGGGGAAGGACGAGAGAGCTCTGAACGTGCAGGAGGACTGGGAGGGAAGGAAACGGCAAAGACTGGTGGAAAGGAGAAAGAAAATCCAAACCCCTTATATCCACCTAACTGCGCCAAGATTCGTGCAAATGCTACAGTGTAATCGCCACGCGTCGTGGAAACAACTGGGAATGACCCACGCGATGATTGCGTCTCCTCGATCTCCACGCTCGCATTGAAACGGCGCCTCGGTTCCGCGAACCACGGACCCACCAACGGTCGTGCTGACGGCACGCCTGTCAGATGACGTGACTTGACCATGCTTGTGTCAGGTGGCATAGAAACCAAGTTCCGGCTTAGTTTAAAATCAAGCTGGAAAATCCGAGTAACTAATTGATAGGTCCGATTTATTTTTAAGACCCGGATCATTTTTTTTTGTGAAGTTTCAGGAACCCTTCAAGATTCTGCAAGCCGAATATCAAGCTAGACGATGATAAAAGCCGACTTTGGATCTTGGAGGCCTCCGGGGGCTGCTGTTGGGGATATACTTTCCGGGTATCCTCACAGTTTCTCACTGACCAGGGTGGCCCACTTCGGGTTAGAGCTTTGCTTCACGGGCGGCCAAGTCAGGAGAGAAGACGGAGTCCAATCCGGCTATGGGAAGGCCCAGAAGACTTATCGACTTAGGCCCATAATGTTACTTGTAGTTCAAGATGTACTCTGTAACCAACTCTTAGTCGTAGCCGGATTGATCTCTCCTGTAAATCCTAGGCCGGATATCTATATAAGCCGTCCTAGGGAGAGCCTTTAGGGCACAATACAATAGTCTACAATCTCAACTCGCACAGGCGATACCCTTGTAACCCATATTCCGGCTCTACCGTATTATTGGATTGCTAGCAGGAGTAGGATCCGTCCAAAGCCGGCGGATTCGAACCTGGGTAAACTTGTGTGCTCACCGTCCCGGAATACCGTACGTCTCACACCTCTCTCTTCCACACGCCTCGAGGACCCCCTCATGGCGTACTTGTCATCAATCCGATGACAGTGCCAGAACTACCGTCCCCTGAAAATTGTGGAACCGGATCCTGGTTACAGAGAGTTGGCACTGGCTAGCGGTACTGACCCGAAACTTCATCTAAACTACCAGACCAAGAATGGCCTAGCGATATTTCCGGTGGTGTGGCAGTACTACCTGTCTAGGCAACCTGCTAAAACCAAAACTACAATAACTTGAGTATTTGAACTCCGAATGGAATACAAACAATTTTTTTCAAAATATTGGATACCACCAAGGGAGAAAATATGAAGTATGAATATGTTATATACCTCCCAGGCATGGAGCTGGTAAAACCACTAAGAGCAAAAACACAATAGGGTATTCATCCAAAATCCGTTTTTGATGAACTAGAGCTTGTTATGAAGATAACCACAAGCTCTAGAACCTCACATGGATAATATCCAAATAACAACCAAGAAAGATGATGCAAGAATGAAAAGGTTTGAGCTATCTCCACAGGAAATGATCGAGCTACTCACTCGAGAGCCCCTCTTGATAGTTCCAATTACCTTACATCATGAAATCTTCTGTGTTTACTTGCTTTACTTATTATTTCTTGTCACACACACAAACACTCTTAAACACCCCTATTTGAAATCAAAGATGACTTCCAAGCACTCTTTGGTGAATAGTGGCGAGGGGCATTAAGAACATTACCAATAGCTCTATGTGGTTTGATACTCTTATTTTGAAACTAGCTACAAACAATATTTACACTTGCAGACATCATGTTGTTCTACTACTACAGCAAACCCTCTCTAAATCTGCCTCCTTCAACTTGTGGCGAAAGTTTGGGGTTCGATGGCGGATTTACTTTCACTGTGTGGTGGCCAGAGGCTTGTTCTTGCTACCGGGTTTTAAACCAGAGTGAAAGTGTGCTCCTCTCCGCATCTCTCCATGGTGGAGTTGTTGAAGGAAGGTGTGCTGTTGATCTCTGTTCTAGGAACTAGCGGCCTGGAGTAGTGACACCGATGATAGAGCCTCATCCTCGGTGGCTGATGTCTGCCCGCCAACTCCGTTGACCTTCTGGTGGCCTTCCTCTTTGTCAGATGTGGTTCCCGACGATTCTTCAACCTCCAGGTGGATGCCCTTTGTTATATGTTGATCCAAATTCTACAAAGTAGAGGCCAACTTCTGACGGAGCGGAGCAAGGCCCCCGTGGTACGGATCGTTGATGACCTAGGTTACCACCGCTATATATACTTCTTGTAAGCCGCCGGCTGGGATGAGTTGCATCTGTGAAATCCCCGGCGTTGTGTAAACACTCTCCGTTATAGTGAAGTTTCGCTGGTTGGCGCCCGTGGTTTTTCCCCCTCTCTTTGTTGGAGAGGGTTTTCCACGTTAAATCTGTGTCCCCTTGCTGTGATTTTGTTTTCGTTCTTTGTTATTTACTTGTCGCAAATCTAACAAGTGGTATCAGAGCCCCAGGTTCTAATCTAGGGTTTGTGACATGTCGTCATTGAAGTTCGATCTACCGCAGCTGGACTACTCCACAAGATTTTGCTTGTGGCAGGTGAAGATGCGGGCGATTCTCGCCCAAACTTCAGATCTGGATGATGCGCTGGATGGATTCGGGGAAAAGGATGCTAAGAGCTGGTCTGACGAAGAGAAGCGGAAGGACTGTAAGGCTTTGTCTATGATTCAACTTCATATATCCAATAATATTTTGCAGGAAGTCTTGACAGAGAAATTTGCTGCTGCCCTTTGGGGGAAACTGGAATCGATCTGCATGTCAAAGGATCTAACCAGTAAGATGCATGTGAAGATGAAGTTGTTCTCGCATAGATTGCAGGAAGGTGGATCGGTAATGAATCACTTATCTCTTTTCAAAGAGATTATTTCTGATTTGCAATCTATGGAAGTAAAATATGATGATGAGGATCTAGCTCTATTACTCTTATGCTCGTTGCCTAGTTCCTATACTCACTTTCGTGATACAATGTTGTTGAGCCGTGATAACATAACCCTTGATGAAGTGCAATATGCCCTCAGACAGAGGGAAAAGATGAAATCTATGGTGCAGGTAGATGGGGAGTCTTCTAAGGCTGAAGCTCTGCAGGTTCGTGGCAGGACCGAGCAGAGATTTAACAACTATGGCAACCGAGATAAGAGCAAAGACGGCAGAAGTCGTTCGAAGTCCAAGGAAAGGACAAGTTCTGCAGGTATTGTAAGAAATCTAATCATGTTATTGATGATTGTTGGAAGCTGCAGAATAAGGAGAAAAGGAACGGTACTTACCAACCGAAAGATAAGGATCAAGGTAATGGTAAGGCTGCTGTTGTTTCTGGTGATAGTTCTGACGGTGAATGTTTAGCCGTTTTTGTTGCTTGTGCATCTCGTGATGATGAATGGATTCTTGATACTGCATGTTCGTTTCATATTTGCTGTAACAAAGATTGGTTCAGTTCATATGAGTCTGTGCAGACTAGAGATTTTGTACGTGTGGGGAATGACAATTCATGCCATATTGTCGGAGTTGGATCTGTTAAGATCAAGACACATGATGGCGTGACGCGTACGTTGAATGAGGTGAAGCACATACCAAGCATGGCCAGAAATCTGATCTCCCTGAGTACCATGGACGTTGATGGATACAAGTACGCCGGTGGGCGCAGGTTGTTAAAGGTATCGAAAGGCTCGCTTATTCACATGATAGGTGATATGAATTCTGCTAAGTTATATGTTCTTAGAGGTAGCACTTTGCCTGGTATTGCTGCTGTTGTTACTGCTAATGATTCTGATAATTGTGGTAAAACAAATCTGTGGCATATGCGTCTTGGGCATATGAGCGAACATGGCATGGCAGAATTGGTTAAGAGAGAGCTGATTGATGGTTGCAACTTGGGTAAGTTTGAGTTCTGTGAGCACTGCGTTTTTGGTAAGCTTAAAAGAGTTAAATTCAATGCTTCCGTTCATACCACCAAAGGCATATTAGATTATGTGCATGCTGATGTATGGGGACCTTCCCGTAAGACTTCTATTGGTGGTGCTAATTACATGCTTACTATTATTGATGACTACTCAAGAAAAGTGTGGCCATATTTTCTGAAACACAAATCTGATATTTTTGATGCTTTTAAGAAGTGGAAAGTTATGGTAAAAAAGCAAACTGAAAAGAAGGTAAAGGTACTACGTACTGATAATGGTATGGAATTCTGTTCTAATGAGTTTGAGGAGTTTTGCAGTAACGATGGTATGATCAGGCACCACACCATCCCTTACACTCCTCGGCAGAATGGCGTGGCTGAGCGTATGAACAGAACCATCATCTCGAGGGCTCGCTGTATGTTGTCCAATGCAGGTATGCATAGACGTTTCTGGGCTGAAGCAGCCAACACAGCGTGCTACCTCATCAACAGGTCACCTTCTATTCCACTTGAGAAGAAAACTCCCATTGAGGTATGGTCTGGTTCGCCTGCTGATTATTCATAGTTGAGAGTTTTTGGTTGCACAGCTTATGCTCACGTTGATAATGGAAAGTTAGAGCCTAGAGTTGTTAAGTGCATATTCCTTGGTTATGGTTCAGGAGTTAAGGCATATAAACTATGGAATCCTGAAACTAAAAGGATTTTGTTGAGTAGGAATGTTGTTTTCAATGAATCCATTATGTATCATGACAGCTTGCCATCAGATCCCTCTCATGTTGCTATTGGAGAGGAGGGAGTTCGTGTGCAGGTGGAGCACCTGCAAAAAACTGTTGATAATAATGCTGTTGTTGATGATACTCATGAGGAAAATATTGATGATGATGTTGTTCAGCACTCACCTACTGTTTTGCAGCAGCCACAGGAATCTATTGCTGCTGATAGACCGAGGCGTAACATAGTTCCACCTCTTCGTTTAATTGAAGAGTGTAATCTTGCTCATTATGCTTTGAGTTGTGTTGAATAGGTGGAGCATGATACTGAACCTGCTACATACAATGAGGCTATTGCATCCGTTGACCGTGAGAAGTGGGTTTCTACTATGCAAGAAGAGATGCAATCGCTTGATAAGAATGGCACATGGGAAGTTGTGCGCTTGCCTAAATAGAAGAAAGCTGTCCGATGTAAGTGGATATACAAGAGAAAGGAAGGTTTGTCTCCTAATGAGCCTCCAAGGTTTAAGGCAAGGTTAGTAGCAAAAGGTTTTAGCCAGATTCCAGGTATTGACTATAATGATGTTTTCTCTCCGGATGTGAAACATAGCTCTATTCGTACTTTCTTTGGTATTGTTGCTATGCATGATCTTGAGCTTGAGCAGCCAGATGTAAAGACTGCTTTTCTGCATGGTGAACTGGAGGAGGAGATTTACATGGACCAACCTGAAGGGTTCATAGTTCCTGGAAAAGAGGATTTTGTGTGCAAATTGAAGAGATCGCTTTATGGTTTGAAGCAATCTCCAAGACAGTGGTATAAAAGGTTTGATTCATTTATGATCTCACAAGGTTTTAAGAGATCTTAGTTTGATAGCTGTGTTTATATAAAGTTTGTTAATGGGTCACCTATTTACTTGCTTTTATATGTTGATGATATGTTAATTGCTGCCAAGAGCATGAAAGAAATCACTACTTTGAAGGCACACCTAAGTAGTGAATTTGAGATGAAAGATCTTGGTGCTGCTAAGAAAATCCTAGGTATGAAAATTAAACGGGACAGAAAATCTAGGTTATTGTTTCTTAGTCAGCAAAGTTACGTTGAGAAAGTTCTTCAACGTTTAAATATGAATGATGCAAAGTCAATTAGTACTCCTGTTGCTCCTCACTTTAAATTGTCAGCATTGCAATGTCCTAGTTCTCATGAAGATATTGAGTATATGTCTCGAGTTCCTTATTCTAGTGTTGTTCCTTGATGTATGCCATGGTTTGTTCTCGCCCTGATTTATCATATGCTATGAGTTTGGTGAGTCGTTACATGGCTAATCCTGGTAAAGAACATTGGAAAGTTGTTCGGTGGATTTTTAGGTACCTCCGTGGCACATCCAACGCTTGCTTGAAGTTTGGCAAGACTGATGAGGGACTCGCAGGCTATGTGGATTCAGATTTTGCTGCCGACTTGGATAAGAGGAGGTCCCTCACAGGTTATGTGTTCACGGTAGGTGGATGTGCCGTGAGTTGGAAGGCAACGCTGCAACCAGTTGTTGCTTTATCTACAACCGAAGCAGAATATATGGCTGTTGCTGAAGCTTGCAAAGAGTCTGTTTGGTTGAAAGGTTTGTATGCTGAGCTTTGTCAGGATGATTCTTGCATTAACCTGTTCTGTGATAGTCAAAGCGCTATTTACCTTACTAAGGATCAGATGTTCCATGAGAAAACAAAGCACATTGATATCAAGTACCATTATGTTTGTGATGTTGTTGCACAAGGTACACTGAAGGTATGCAAGATAAACACTCATGATAATCCTGCTGATATGATGACAAAGTCTGTTCCTGTTGCTAAGTTTGAGCTATGCTCAAGCTTAGTTGGTATAACTGCTTAGCCCAAGTGGCTATTGGCGCCGAAAGTGTTTTCTTTGTTTGTTCAGGGAGATGATTATCGTTGATGCTACAAGAAGGAATTTGTCTCAAGGTGGAGTTTGTTATATGTTGATCCAAATTCTACAAAGTAGAGGCCAACTTCTGACGGAGCGGGGCGAGGCCCATCGCCGGAGGCTTGGGCCGATGCGGAGCGGGGTCTGAAGTTGGCCCACTCCCCGGCGGTACGGATCGTTAATGACCTAGGTTACCACCGCTATATATACTTCTTGTAAGCCGCCGGCTGGGATGAGTTGCATCTGTGAAATTTCCGGCGTTGTGTAAACACTCTCCGTTATAGTGAAGTTTTGCTGGCTGGCCCCGTGGTTTTTTCCCCTCTCTTTGTTGGAGAGGGTTTTTCACGTTAAATCTGTGTCCCCTTACTGTGATTTTGTTTTTGTTTTTCGTTATTTACTTGTCGCAAATCTAACACCCTTTTTGGAGCGTGAGGCGGCACTCCTCGTTTCCTTGGCACCAAAGTGGTGATGTCCCCAGCGTTGATGAAGACGGCCGCGCTCTGCACTCCTGGTGTCGGCGGTTACAGAGGACGACCTGATGGCTTTTTAAATTATTTTCTAGGGTCGTTTCTGTTAACAATAGTGACTTGTTCGATGGTAAGCTTTTCTGTAAGATCCCTTATTACTATGAATGTAACTGTACCACTGAATTAATGAAGGTGTACATGCCCTTCGGGGCCTCTCCGTGTCAAAAAAAACTACTGCACACACACTATCTTTTCTAATCCGATCCATGTACTAGGCGGGATCGGATGGTCTGCTTCTCTTGAATGTCACACACGGATGGTTTCATATTGGTGTCGTATGAAAATCGTGTGGGAAGCGTCGCGTGTGTAACACGGTTCATTTCCAAAAAAGAAAAATGCTATAGAGCCACGGGCGGGGATGCTCCGAAACAAGAGGATATCTAAAAAATAAAAACGTTGTGTAACGTTGCTTTCAAAAATGCTATTAGTGTGACGTGTATAAGACTCGGTGACAGACTGACAGTGTGACATGGAGTGGTAGAAGCGAAGGGGCAGTGCCTAATTATGCACGCGGCGCCTCTGGTTGGCCTGCCGAAATTGTTTATTGGAGAGGGCGTTTTGAGCTTGTGGCTGAAAATTATTTTGGTTTGTAAATACAGTGTATTAGTTGGCCCTTACTGATGGGAAGAGATGGAAGATCGGTAAGTTCTTCTTAGCCACTTAGTTGCACTTATTAGGTGGCATCTGTTTAATCAGGTGTCACAAATTTGAAAGCTTAGATGGACACGTAAGTACACCGACACTTTCCAACTTCTGTATTCTGTCCCTACTTATCATAAGAATGACTTCCTGGAGTAAAATACATCCGGTATGTGTTTGTGAAATGTTGTCCAAATCCAGTAAATCCTTCGTCCAAAAAAAATGAATTGGTCGGTTTTCATTAATTTCTTTGTCCAAATATACAGCGGACTCATACATCAGCAACATCAAACCTCACACTTACTACAGTATAATCACACACTTCATCTCCTAATGAACAATTTCCCCTTTTCACCCCGTTTTACCCTTTATACAGCGTCATGGAATGGAGTTTTCAAAATAGGTACCACCCATTGTACCGCCCGAAAAAATTGGTATATGCACGTATGTATCCATATACCCTTTTCCTGTACGTACGTACGTATGAGTATGTACGTACGTATATGATTCTAATGACCAGTCAACAACAGAACGTGCGCGCATGCATGGATCGCACGATCGACACGAGCCCACGTACGATCGATCATACTTTCCGAGAGGTCTCGCCGGCACCGGCGCCGGCGCGTGGCTGCTCGTCGCACATGAGCTCGCGGAGGCACGGCTTGAGGCGCGCCCGGAAGAACTCCTCGTACTCGGCGGCGCCGCCTGCCTTCCGCCGCACCTCCACCACGGTCAGCTCTGCCGTGAGCTCGTAGATCTCCGCGACCACCGCCAGCGCGCCGTGCGCGCCCTCGCGCGTCCCCTCCATGACCACCGACCCGTCCTCCCTCGCCCGCACCGCCATAGCCGCCGTCGCCGCGGTCCTCTCCAGCGCCGCCAGGATCTGCTCCACCGGCTCCGCCGTCACGAACCGCGCCGCGTTCTGCTGCTGCTCGCCCTCGCCGCAGCCGCTGCCGCTTCCCTCGTCCTCGAACAGCCCCGACAGGTCGAACCCCGGCGAGAAGGAGATCAGGTCGAACGCGTTCAGGCTCGACCGCCGCCGCGAGCTCTCGCCCAGCAGCCTCCCTTCCAGTAGCGACGACGCGTTCAGGTTCGACCGCCGCCCCGAGCTGCCCAGCAGCCTCCCTTCCAGCAGCGACGACGCGTTCAGGTTCGACCGCCGCCCCGAGCTGCCCAGCAGTTTCCCTTCCAGCAGCGACGGCGCCGACCCGCACGACGTCATTTTCGCCTGCAGCTCGGGGTCGTCAGCGCCGTCGCCGCCGTCCGTCCGCGGGGTGTCCGGCGGCGAGGTGGACGCGTACACGTCACCGTCGTCGAGGTCGAAGCGGGTGAACGAGCGGTCGTCCTCGATGCGGAAGGAGAAGCGGCGGTACCCGACCTTGAACCACTCGTTCTCCATGATCTCGTCCACGGCGGCGCGGCGCAGCGGCTTGGTGTCGAGCAAGCGGTGGAGGAGGCGGAGGAGGTCGGGCGAGAACCACTTGGGGCAGCGGAAGTCGCCCCTGTGGATCTTGCGGTACATGCCGACGAGGTTGCGGTCCTGGAACGGGAGGTAGCCGGCACCTAGCACGAAGAGCACGACGCCGCATGACCACAGATCGGCCTTGGCGGCGTCGTACCCGCGCCGCGACAGCACCTCGGGAGCCACGTACGCGGGAGTGCCGCAGAAGGTGTGGAACAGCCCGTCGTGGCGTATCTGCTCGGCGACGGCGGAGAGGCCAAAGTCGGAGACCTTGAGGTCGCCGGCGTCGTCGACGAGGAGGTTCTCGGGCTTGATGTCCCGGTGGTACACCCCGCGCGCGTGGCAGAAGGCCACCGCGGAGACCAGCTGCTGGAAGTAGCGGCGGGCCTCGGTCTCAGGAAGCGGGCCCTTGGCGACGCGCGCGAAGAGCTCGCCGCCGCGGACGTACTCCATGACGAAGTAGATGCGCAGCTTGGTGGCCATGACCTCGTAGAGCTGCACGATGTGCGGGTGGCGCACGCGCCGGAGCACGGCGATCTCGCGCTTGATGTGCGCCGTGAGGCCGGACTTGAAGATCTTCTCCTTCTCGATCACCTTGATGGCCACCTCCTCGCCGGTGCCGACGTTGCGGGCGTAGTACACCTTGGCGAAGTTGCCCTGACCCAGCATCTTCCCCACTTCGAACCGCCCCAGCAGCAGCGTCTTCTTCTGCACCTCGCGCTCACGCCCGCTGCTACCCTTGCTGCCTGCAATCCGCACCTCGCGCTCACGCCCGCTGCTCCCCTTGCTGCTTGCCGTCCGCGCCATTGACGACGAAGAATCCAGGTAGAAACGTGATACGCTACCTAGATAACTACGTACAATAGCTCTTTAGAATGGATCGAGGAGAGAATTTTGCTTGAACAAAAAATGAAAATTTCTCTTCGAGAAACGAATGGGAGGAGAGGAGAGAGTAGAATGGAGGGATGTGATGCTGCTTAAATAGATACCAATCCGAATTAGATAATACCAGAGAGTGTGGTGCTGGCCCTTAACTGCTAAGAAGAGAGTTCCAAATTTAAGAAACTCTAAAGAAAAGATTGACTTTTTGGTGATACTAATCTTTTTAATTAAGGATCCATGATCATTTTTTTCTTGTTGGCACTTTAAAATGCCTATTACCTTTTCATATAAGGAACTAACGCGCAAACATTTTCTGTCTTCTCAAATCAATGGATATTCCCCCATCTTGTAATATAATGGTTTTCCTATGAAAGCTTGCCATTTTGCACAGTTGTGGAATGGCCTAGCACAGTTTGTCCATTGACATAGTGGGTTGATCCGAAAGCCGTTCGATGTGGATTGCGATGGTATCTTTGCCGTTGGTTCAGAGTAAGGATCTTTGCTATGGTTAGTGGAGGATTCTCTTTTGAATCTTTGCTGATGGCCAGTGGAGGATTCTATTTTGAATCCTTGTTAGTGGAGGATTCTCTTTTGCTACCATGATGAACACTGGCATTTGTTGGGAAAAACTCCTAATTAGCTCTCAAACTCTGATTTGGCAATTTGTTGGGAAATAACGAGACCCAATTTTGATTTGGGTACTATACATGGTTAGGTGGACAGTTGGACTAAAAAGGTCGGTGCAGCATGACATTTCAACATTTGGCGGGCACATTGTTGCTATCCTCCACGTAGGAGGAAAGGGTTGGTGGGGCACCACTTAAATTATCCTTTGTGATAGTCAAGATTTTCTAGCACGCCACCTTGAAATGCCACCTGTATGTCCTTCGACAACTCTTAAACTCTTCCGAGATCAGAAAGAAAAAGATGAATAAAAATATGTATTAGTGCTACGCTCCTTCCGATCTAAATTATTGTTCTCATATTTGTCTAGATTCGAATGTACATAGTCATATTTTGATGTTAGATACATCCGAATCTAGCTAAATCTAAGAATATTAATTTGAATCGGAGGGAGTATTATTATCTTGATGGATATCTATGAGTGTATGACACATATGGGTAGTCTAACTGCGAGTTCATACATTCCTCACACGTTGTACTTGGAGAAAAAGGGCAATGTGCGATGTAACATGGGATAGGATTCTTCGGAGTCTCAGAGGTTGTTTTGAAAATTTCCCGACATTCTCCTTTGCTCTAACGTAATGGCGATCTGAGAAGGGGCAAAAAAGAAGCAAGCAACATCAGATGCCACTATACTCTACTAGGGAACCTTTTCTTCAGATCGATCCAGAGAGTGGCTTTTTTGTTTCCTCAAGGTCAGTTGGTCTCAGGAACACAAACAGAACAAATATCCCGTATTGTCGTGTAGCCTCCCAGAGTACCAGGGGACACTTCAATACTGGTCAAGTCTGTTATTATTCCCCCTCTTCTTTTCTCCAAACAGCACAAAAAACTATTTTTCAACAGTGTTCATTTCTGTTTTTTTTTCTATTCACAGAAGATGCATGCATGGTGGCCGGCCACGATGAAAAGTTCCAGAGATTAGGAAAATCATTATGACTACCTCTTGGCACGTTAGAAAATGCAGGAGAAAACTTCAAAAATGGATAAACCAGTTTGCAATGACACAAATGAGAAAAGTTCAGAATATGCAATAATAATATGGATATAGCTAGCCGGGGACGGGGGTGCCAGGACTTGGCGTTACACGTCAGATCCAACGCAGAGGCAAGGAAAAAGATGAGATGCTGAACAGTGGAGAAAAAGATGTGACCACCACTAATATCTCCCAGCCCAAAACACCAATGGAAAGCTACAGAAATTTTCCTATATGGTTTTTCTGCCATATATTAAACTCGATTATTATCGTGTTCTAGTTTCCTTTTGGTCAAATGCAGGCTAATTGGGTTACCCCATCAGAGTCTCATTTCTCATGTCGGTGATGGTACGTTTCTGGCTAGAAGTGTGCGCGAGGAGCTGTATTTCTTCAATCTTCTATCTCCTAACTCCTAGCTCTTTGCTCAGCAGTCAGCTCAGTATTTCTTATATACGAAGTACTGGTATTACTACCTCCGCATTGAAAAGGATGTCAAAGATTTATCTAGATGTATCTAGACACCATTTAGTAGTATTAGATACATGAATACCTTTATCTAGATGTATCTAGACAAATTCGCGACATCTTTTTCAGGATAGAGGGAGTACAATTTATTTGAGACTGAACATGAATACCTTTAAGTGGAGATCCCCTTAAAAAACCCTATAAATTGAGCTGTCCCTAGTACGCTCAGATTGAAGTTGAGCATACTTGAATGCTGGTAAAATAGCTGTCATAATATCATTGAAAAAGAGGGTACCATTACCACATAACTGAAATATGCTGTTAAACAGATAAGTAGTACAACAAGAAGTACGAGTACCTACCCTTTTTGTAATCTCTCTTGTTGGCAACTGTACCTACACGACCAAAAGGATTCTCAAGGATAAGCAGGTTGTTTTTACGTTTCAGATTTGTAAACATAGCTTGCACATTTGCAATCTGACGTGGTGCATTTCATAGACAGTAACAACAGCAAATCAGAGACAAAACTACCCCTTCAACTGAATGTTATGGAATACGGAGCGTCTGACATAGGTTCATAACCAGTGACCTCTGCAAGTAATTGATGGTTCCACCGGTAGACAGAGAATCATGTGAAATCTATGAGTGTGTTTTTGTTAACTGTGAGTACATAACTGCATTCCACAGGAAAACCCAAAGTAGAAGTATACTGAGTAATATGTGCACACCGTCATGGTAATTCAGTGGCTCTAAAAGCACATTAACGACTTCAGATAACAGTTCCCTGAAAAGGTGGACAGTATCAATGGTCAACAGTCAACACCAAATATCACCAACACCATTTCACCTACTGCAGTAGTGATATACCCTGAAAGATGTATGAGCAACAAGTTACAACACAAGCACGCATGTCCCAGAAAACAACAACGAACTAAGTACATTTGATATTCTCAAGTTCCCTAGCAACACTTTCAGCCCAAAAGGTCCCCAGGAATTATATGATTATTTGGTCCGAAAGGCTCAAAGCACCAAGGTTGCATATAAGCTAAGTAAATAACTTCATATTTTGTGTATCGGAACAAACTGCTGGCTTATAATGTACAAAGCAGACACACTATCATTATTTCTTAGGCAGGGATAGCATAATGGAGCTCTTAAAGGCCGACACGCTTCTCGACCTTCTGGATCTGATTCAAGAATATCCAAGTCATCTGCAGAAGATATTTCATTTCGTAAGTTTGATAGAGTATGAATATGTACAGTTGTCTGTTTAGCAGAAAAAAAAACGCCCTGTAATATATGCATTACCATGACGTGTGGAGCAATCCTGACGCAGTAGACTGGAAAGCCAGTGTAGAACTTGAATGGACCGCCACTCTTCAAGGTCTTCATTGCACAGTCAAGAGACCCAGTGTATGGATACTTTCCAGTGGCATCAGGCTGCATCTTCTGAACCTGTGTCTTCACATAATCGAAGGGCAAACTGCAAGCAGATGCAAAGAATCCTGAAACAGCACTGGCCCCTACAAGAAAGATTCAGTGTCATGTAAGGAATGGGTAGAGCGTTTGTAAGAATAGTGAGAAGCAGTTGCAGCCAGAACCCGGAACACACAAATTTAAGATAAAAACAAAATAAAACATAACATGGTGAAAAACTATCACGCAAAAGCTTATGAACTTAAGTTACTTGGGTGGCAGTGCACAACTTCCTCCAGATATGTGTCACAAATCTGCTCTTCTTTAAAGAAAACGGTTAGGAAGGTCCTTGAACTAAGCAAATGGAAGGCTACTTTCACTACGTCTACCATCATGAAGCCACTTTCAACAGGCCAAGGGGCCAAAGATATGCCTTGGAACATGAGGTCATCCAACGAATTAAGCAAAGAGCCATGCTCGAAATCCAAATCCAACTTAGAGCATGACCTAACAGTTAGGGTGCCACAGTGGTTCTATATTGCCTCGAAATCCACAGGTTTTTTCTTTAATGTATACCCCAGAAAATGCACTTAAGATATCATAAGCATCCACGGCCTCTAAATAAAATGACCAGTATGCCACTCTGCTTCACGATAAAAATGGCAGGGCAATTTTCAGCAGGGAAATGATAAACCATAAATACTGCAAACTAAATATGAAAATAACATCGTCTTACCGAGCATTGTAGATAATTCTCCAGCCCCAAGTTTGTCTCTAAGTAACTCAACACTCTGGTCATAGGAGGCAAGCATGCCCATGTTAAGCGACATAGCTCTCGCTACAGTTGGACCAGCACCTTTCCAAAGTGCCAGAACACCTTCATCAGCAACAATACGGTAAATTCCATGAAAAGCATTCTTATAGTTCCGGCGCTGGGCTGCTGGCAAGGTTGAATCGGCCTGCATCCTAATGAGTGCCAAATCTGCAGGACTACCAAAACATGCTCCAATTGCTCCAGCAGTAAGACCTATTAAAGCTTTCTGGACTAGAGGCAGTGGTTTTCCCTCATTTGCTTCAACTGCTTTATTTGTTAAAACCCTGAAGAAATAGTAGGAAGGCACAAAATCAAGTCAAACTGAATGACTGCAAACATAGTCAGGAACTAACCCCTAAAGAGAGGAAATTACAAAATACCACCACAATTGGGGTCACTATAACAGAAAACCACCACAATTCAGATTCGTGACAAAAAACCACCGGAATTGGATCACAATTTCTGTTATAGTGGTGGTTTTTTGTCATGGATCTGGTGGTTTTTTGTCATGGATCTGGTGGAATTATGGTGGTTTTCTGTTATAGTGACCCCAATTGTGGTGGTCTTTTGTAATTTCCTCCCCTAAAGAAGATGAAATAGGATAAAATTAGCTGACGGACTATGCACACGTGATTTTCCTACCTTGCAGATGGTGAAAACACTAGAGATTGATGTTTATTATGATGACTTCCACTGTCATGTTTTATTCCATCTCCAGGAATGATGGTTAAGACAACTCCAACTTTAACTTAATATAAGTGTTCCCTCTCGACAATCTTTTCAACACAACTTGACATATCATACAAAAACATTGTTGATTCAGCAGTTATCCAATCTTCAAAGAACATAACTACAGAACTACAAGCATGTGGTGTATTCTCCATTCATCAGCAGAAAGTTCAGACACACTATTAACTCCATAGTCATGAAACTTCATTTGCTAATTATTTGGAATTTTACTGGTGAAACAAGTTACTAGCTTACAAACCTGAAGGATCCAAGACGAGCCGTTGTGTATGTCGCTTGCCGTAGCAAACCAGCTGACAATCCCTGCACAAGAGAAATATATAACAACTAAAAATCACAAGCAGCATACCATCTCTTGACTGGCAACTGAATTCCAAATTACTTGCCATGATTCTCGTAATAACAAACAACAAAGACAGTCACAAGTGGGAGGACATGATTAAACACACATCAAAGTATTGCACAGTATGATAGCCAGAACAATCAAGGAAATAAAATCTCGGTACTCGGTTGCACCGCGATGATGCGACAACAAGGAAATAATTTTTTCTCTTTTTTTAAAAAGGATATTGAATCTTCATTGCATTCAACAGAAAAAGCAACAGGAGCTATCTGATTCAATATTTTTAACTTGAAGGAAGATAGGTAGCATAACAAGATTGAAATTGGTCATTGTTTCCTCATTTGTTAGACAAAACTGCTTCTACAATCACCCAAGAAGTGAAAGGCGCAAATTTTGAAGCATCTACTGTAGGTGCACTACAGGTTTTAGCATAAAGTCGTAAACAATAAAAAAATATTAGAAAAATATAGTATGCCAAGAAAGTTACCCTAAGACCAACATTATTAGCTCTTTTTATGTAAATTTGGTTCTGTAATGCCCTAAAACTCACTCATGTTCTATAATGTAGATGAGTTGACTTCAGTTGAGAATATTGTGAAGTTTCTACCAAACGATACAAGACAAAGAAAAATCCCATCCATGATACACTACTTCTCTAGGAAATTCTGTAACACAGGTTCCACACCAAATTATAGTACATACCATATTCACAAGATCAATACAATACTCAGTACAGTGAATACAATCTCTACGGCAGAGCACCTAACAGAACATACCTTGTAGAAGGAACCAACTCCCCCATTTGCAAGCATCTTCTTGGTTACTGCAGTCGCAGAGCCCTCACCCAACTGGATCTTCACCTGAAACAAAACAGCAACCACTAATCAAGTGCCTGAAGGATCCTAGAGACATAGAACGAATATACCACCACAGAAAACCTCAATTCAAGTGAAAGCTACTCCCTCCGTTTCAAAATATAAGATGTTTTAGCTTTGTGAAGCTAATGTATCTAGACCTTATTTATAGTGTAGGTTCAGAGAGGTTTTGTGAAGATGTTTTGGAGTGTTTTGTGAAGATGTTTTGGAGTGAACCTACACACTAAAAGGGGTCTAGATACATTCACTTCACAAAGCTAAAACATCTTATATTTTGAAACGGAGGGAGTAGAACATAAGAGGCTAAGAGCAAGCTGTTACGCAATCCCGGGCCATCTAAACAAGCGTTCTAGTCCCCATTGCACTAAACTGTGGCCTGGTATACCAGTGTCCCTTCCCCAGGTACATTGGGCCGCTATACCTGCATGGCCCCTCCACAGAGCAACTTATAAGTCGTGCTCTGCTTCCTTTCAAAACTGATGTGAGACTAGCAGGTCTCACTGAAATCTAGGTTTTAACAATGACAAATACTAGACCAAGTTCAAAATGTAGTACACGTGAGCCACGACCTATGATCCTAAGCCATGAATATCCATGGCCAGCACATCTTCAGTGGTAAACTCAGGTTGCTAAACAACCAATATGAGCTAGACCTGATTAATACTCATAAATGCAAAACCAATTAGAAACCTTGTGCAGCTTGTTCCTGACGAAATACATCAGGAAAAAAAATCAGCAATGGTTCAAACCCACTAGGTAGGCAACTGACTAGTATCACACTCCCAGACCTCGCCCAATTTTATTTTGATGAACCGAGACCTCACTCCAATTCCTTTAAAAACGCCCATACACTTAAGCCGCGACGCTGCATTTCCCCAACAAGATGGACCGAAACTCTCCTCCGACGCAAAACATCAAACAGCTCATCTACACACCACTCCCGCTCAAAATTTCCCCACACTCTCGGAGTCGGAGCCATCCCGCAAAAGCCTAGAACTCCAATCGCTGAACTATCGACTGCCCACCCCGAACGCTCCCTCCGGAGACCACGCGTAGCGTACCTTGACCATGTCGATGGGCTGGATGACGCAGGTGGCGAGCATCCCGGAGGCGCCGCCGTTCACGAAGGGCTTCACCGTCTTCCACGCCCCGCTGGCTGCCAGCGCCGTCTGCGGCTGCTGCTTTGCCTCCGCCATCTCCTCCTCCTCTTAGCTGCTCCCGAGTCCCGAGCTCCCTGACACGCTCAGAGCTGCTGCTTGGGTTCTCCGGAGAAGAAGAAGAAAGAGGTGGTGGGAAGGAGGCGACAGGAGGGTCACAGTGACGTGTGGATACCTCGGCGTCAGCCACGAGCAATTTTCATCCTCTCGCCGTCCCTTGGCGCGCGCGAATCATCTCCGGTGAATTGCGATAAGCCGCCGCGGCTCCGCCGTCCGCGTGTGACCGTTGTGTGGGACCATGGATGGGAAGGGGACAGGGGAGCGGGTCCGCTGTTTTTTTTTCCTTCCGGAGAAAGTGTGTCCAAACATGGGCCTGAATCCGGCCCAGCCTAACACGACTCCGTTCGGCTTTCTTCTCCGTTTCCCCTGCAGTCTGCACTCTGCAGTCACCACTCTGCTTTGTTCCGTTGGCGTAGCAGCGACGCGAGCAAAAACCCCAGCCGAGCCGGCGACGCCATGGCCGCCGCGCTCCGCGCCCTCCGCCGCCTCCCAGCCGCCTCGCCGGCCCGTATTCTTCCGTCCTCGCTCCCCGGGACTTTCCCCAAGGTAACGACGCCGTCGATTTCTCGCGCCGTTTCGTGATCGTCGCCGACCAAAACCCCCTTTCCCTTCTCCAGCTCTCCCACGCCGCCTCCAGCCTTCCGTACACGCGCGGTGCGGATTCTTCTCCGGCTCTGTTTCCCTCAGTCCTCCGCCGCTACTGCTCTGCCAGGGTAAGGGTTCCATGAACCAAAGCTGCTCCTTTTTGCTGTTCATTTCTTAGGTCCTCTGTCTACTCAACGTGCCTTTGGCCATTGCTGATGAAATCGAACCCCCGCAGGGAGGAGGCTCCGTAGGCGGCCTCCCGTCTGTGCGCCGTGCGTACGCCTCTCCGCTCCAGGTACCCTCCCTGCTGAAGGTGCGCCACCACGGCTCCACCTCCGCAAAGGTAAGTTTTACCCATGCTCATGCTGCTATCATGTGATTTATCTTACTCGTCATGCATGGTATTCTCTCATTTATCTGAATTAGGTTCCGTCTCCATGTCCCGTTGCCCTTGTTGGTCTGACCTGCTGCTAGATTATTTGGGTGGTCGGCTCCCTGTTTAGGATTACAGTATGAGATGAAAGATGAGAGAACATTCATAAATTATCATATGGTCCAAAATACCCGTCATGGTTTTAGTTCAAATTCGAACTAAAATGAACTAAAACCATGACCGTATTTTGGACAGAAGAGAGTACATTTAATTTGGTTTAACTATATGAGTAACAAGGTTTTCAATTTTTTTCACCATGTACAGATAAAAATTAGCACATGACACATCACAGTAATCACAGATTTGGGCCTCAGTCTTTAGACAAAAAAAAGTTTGAGGAGTAAATATTTCTTAGTAATTCGCAAACACTCCCTGCAATATTTTTGCCCTTTATTAGAAAAATTGGGAATTTCAGTACAAGATACACGGTGTTCGCATTTCTAGTTAAACAGCACATATCTTGATGTTCGCATCAAGACTATGAGCTGCTAGAACTCGCAGGCATCAGTTAGCTCTAGATGCACCCTTGTAGCATCTCAATTGTCTAACAATTGTAATGCTACTTGGTCTAGTAAGATATTGGCTACTTCCTATATACAATTGTTGCATCATAATTATATCATGCTCATGTCATCATGCCACCTTGCATTTGAGCATCATATAAAACCCTGTTTTTTTGGTTCTTCTCTCATATGCACTATTAATGGTATTTCCCTCTTGATATTGTATTTGGTTATTGATATATTGATTAAATGCCTAAGTTGAGTTGGGGGCATATCTTTTATTTCAACTCCACCACCTTTCTTTCACCACCTTATAATTCCACCATCCCATTAACCATGAGCTTGTATTTCTTTCTTTTTGATATTTTTATTCTAGCTCATGTGGTTTGGGGTGGATCAAATCTTTTAAATTCTTTTGCTTGGCTTTTCTCCACTTCTTGGAAATGCATAAGAATAATGCCATAATATTATTATTGTTTCACAAAATAAATCATGGCATTATTATTTTGCATGGGCCATGCAAACTTCTTCACCACCTTTTACTCCATTGATTTTTCCTTTGATTTAATGGATCCTACCTTTGTGGACCATCTCCTACCATTCCACCATCCCCATATTCTCATCCATATCTATTTCTTTTCTTTATTTTCTCCATACATGAATCAAATGGGGGCTTCTTCCCATACTTCCTTTTCTTTCTCTTTCTTGGATTTTCTTTGCCACCTCGTCTCATGTTAATTCAAAGCACTCATCATTTTCTCTTGGGTGATCTTTTAAACAAGTTTTCAAGGCTAAAAATTAACCAAATCTCTAACCCTAGTTCTTCTTCTTTTCTCTCTAAACCTAGTCTAACTTAAACCCTAACTCTAATCTCACTTCTCTCTCTCTCTATCTCTCTCTACCATGAGGGCCACCTGACCCCCTCTCTCTCCCTGGCCCACCCCAGCTACCTCTCTCTCTACCCCATCTAACCCTAAACAAACCCTAGCCCATGCCCTAACCTAACCCGAGCTCACCCGAGCCTCTCCCCTCTTCCTCTCTTTCTCTCTCTGCCGTGCGGGCCAACTGCACCACCACGCCGTCCCTACCTGGCGGCCTCCACCACCTCACCCTGCCCTGTCTACCTGCCCCGGCCGAGCACGTGCTCGAGGAGAAAAGGGAAAAGGCCGAAGCCACTTTCCCCAACCCCGACTCCCACACGGCATCGCCTCCCTCTTCCTCACTTTTCCCTCCTCCCCACGCCTCCTGGCAGCTCCCAGATCCACTCCAAAGCCTGCCTCGCCTTCCCCTTCTTCCACGCCGACGCCAGCTTCCGCCGCCAGTCGCCACCGTCTACCTCTGCTCCTCTTCGTGCCAGCCGGCGTGCACGTCGTGGAGGTGGCCTGGTAGACCGAGGAGACCGCCCTGCTGCTCCCTGTACGCGTCGACGTGGACGAGAAGCCCCAACACCGCCGGATCCTGCGCCTCGCCGTCCGAAACCCTAACGCCGGGGAGCGCCTGCGTCCTCGCCGCTTCGGTGCCTCCCCGCCCGATCCAACCCCACCGGCCAACCCGCGGTGAGCCTCTCTCCCTCCCTGACATGCTCTGCCTCGCCGTCGCCGCCTAGCGCCGCCGCTCGTTTCGCCGAACGCCCGCCGTGCGCCAGAGCTCGCCGGTGTCTGCCAGTTTCCCGCGCCGTAACGAGCCTTACCTAGACCCCAAACCCCCTCCTGTCAACTCCCCTAGCCCCGCCGCACTAGCTACCCCCCTCAGCGCGGGCGCCCGCGACCCGGGTTCGATCCCCCGCTCTGCGCTGCGCGCTGATTTCCGTCAGACCGAAGAGAACGAAGAACAGTACCGGGCCGTGGTCGTATTACATTAAGCCCCCCTTTTTATTTCGCTCTCAACCCGCGGTACCTCGTGGCCCACTAGTCAGCCGCCCTGGCAATCTTGCCGAAACCCCCCCAGGTTCCTCGGGCCATAACCCGCGGTCCAGCTTGCACCCCACCTGTTAGTCTCTGCCATCCCCACCGCTGTCACGTGGGCCGTGGCCAGTTGGCCCCACCTCGCAGTCGCTCGGGCTAGCCAGAGCCGCGGTAGAAACAGGATTTTCTGCGCGCGTGGCCCCAGTCCGTTGGGTCGCACCCGTCAGTGGCTACGGCTGGGACGGGCTGAGTAAGAAAAGTTTTTATGGATGTCTGTTTTAATTAAACCTTTCCAAAAATTGTTTTTAAATTCAAATCCAATTCAGATTTAAATAACTTTCCAAATATAAATCCAAATAATACAAATAATATATGTTTTGGAATCAGAAAAATGTGAGGAATTCAAATATGCCATTCAAAATAATGTTTGAACACTTTAAATTTTCGAGATGATTAAAATTACAATAAAATGCCCTTTTCCTTAATTAATTAATAACTTTAATTCTATAACTCCAAATTGGGCAAATAATATGTCTAAATCGATCAGCGCGACGAGCCCGTTCTATCTATACAGTCCTTGTTCTGAATTGAAGCATGCATCATGTTGTTATTAAAAATCTGAACTGTTTATGACAATAAAACTTGGTTAAATAAATAATAAGATGCTTTATTTCTTGTATCGACGCCTCACCTTTGCCATGCTACTATAATGCCATGCAAATTGTGCATCATTCATCATGACATGCTTGTTTGCTTGTCGCATTTTAATTCATATGCTTGTGCACTTTATTTATGTTGGCTCTTGTTTGTTTGGTTCTTCTTCGAATAGACGCCCAGCAGGAGAATTACCAGGAATCACAGGAGTACTACCCAGATCCATCTCTCGCTTCAACTGAGTTGCCAGGCAAGCACTACCACATGCTTGCATACATACAGTACCTATTGCCTCTATCTTATTCTTGCATCATTGAGTCGCGATTGCATCAAATTGAATCCCAAGTACTGCATAGCCTTTACTTTTAAACCCCACCGAAGCTTGTTCCTCCATCCCATGAGCCATTACTACAGGAGTTGTTTGAGCCATGCGAGTCGTAGCAAAGCATGTGTAGGATATGTGAGTGTCTGATGGATAACGAGGTACCTAAACAACTTAACCTGAGTAGTAATGGGATAACTAATGAAAGAGGCACCGGTGAGCAATATCTGCTATTTGGTTTTTGATGCTCACCTGTGTCCCGTAGGACCCCGAGTACTTGATTCTTGTTCCTTGATTATTCGCACTATCCACATCCGGGAGGCCTTATGGACCCCCCTGAGCCAGAGCTTGATTCATTCCTATTTCTTGGGGCCACCAAGTAGTTTGGGGCTTTATTACTATCCTGTACTTATGTCATGTTACCGTTTTATTTAAGATTGTGCGTGGAGCACCTGTACTGTTCTGGATCGCGCCACGTTTTCGCGGTATCGACAAGCTCAGTCACACTTTCGGGTTCCCAGTCGTTTACAGCCGTCGTCGCAAACCCTGGGTCCGTTCCGGAGCCGGCCAACTTCGTTGCGGGTAGCTTAGTGGGGTGGCCCCCTGAAATATTTCTGAATCATGTGATCGCTTTGTCGTGAATGCCTCGTTGGGTTTTGAGTTGGTTTTTCCAAGGTTGATCGAGTGTGTTGCTATTTGTGCACCCCTGCAGGGTAAACTTTTCTGAAAGCCGTGTCCGCGGTTATGGACGACTTGGAGCACAGTTTCTCGATCATAGACAAGCATAACTAAAGTACCGCTTTTAAATTGACTAAGTACTTGACTAGTAAATAGTGCAATACTCATGGAATAGTTAATAAAACTGCCAACGGATGATGGAGATTGTTCGTCCGCTTCCTCGTTGGTAAGCGAGGAGGAGGATGGATCTGTTAATTATACTGTTATAACTGTTGTTCTTAATTCATGGACATCCGTCTATCTTTGGTTAGGCGGATGGTTAGCGAGTATCTGTAGAATTGTTAGGTATTATCTTTTGCTGCAATTGCGTCACCCTAGGTTGTGTCCCCTTTAGCGGCATAAAGACTTGCTGAGTACCCCTAGGGTCTCACACGATAAATTGTTTGATTCAGATGAACAGGTGTACCCGTAAGATGGATACTGGGTGGAAGAGACAGATGATGTTGGCAACGATCATTCGGTGTAGAGATTCCAAGAACGGGGATCCGTGAGATCTGTGGGCGGGATGTGTTTATTTATGGGGCATCTTATGCCGATTTGCTTCTTATCCGTACTCGGATCTTGTTTTCCGCTTCCGTCTGATACTCTGATGTGTGATGTATGAGGAGCTATCCTAAATTATTATATCTATCTAGGACATTTGAATCTTGCTGTATGGCGTTGCAATATTTCTATTTCTTTTAGATGGAATGGCTCTGAGGACTGTTGTATGTGGCTTGCATACATGCTCATTTGTGTATGTAGTTGATCCCTTCGTCTGTCGATTACGCCGCTCGTTCTTGTCCCGATGTCTGAAAGTGGTTAGGACGGCCGAAAGGTCTACCGTGAGTGGCCCTGGGCCCCACCGAACTATTTTAACCACTTTCGTTCATCCAGGCATGTAACTAAGAGCGTAATTCACCGAGGTAGTTACAACCCTGTCATTGTATTTAGAACATGGATTTTCAGATGGTAATGAGAATGCTAATACAATCACCCACTGGTTTATTCAGGCTGTAATAGCCTAGTGGGTGGTACATGGAATCGTCGTATAAGAAAAATGCCATGTTGCATTCTTGTACTGAAGAAAATCCACCGGTCCATGTTTTTTCTGACGACTCCTTGATTTCTTAAGTAGTTCTGTATACTGAGCAGTTTCATCTCTTCTTTGCACAGCAAGACCTTTAGGACATCCAGGTCACAGTGATTACCCCGTGTTCCGTGTTAGTGTTTTAGCAGCCATAACTGTGCTGTTCCAGATTGAAGTGATCGACCTTTAACATGGTTTTTGCTATCATTATTTGATCCATATTGAATTTGATGTAGATCAGGCGGAGGCTAGTAAGCTTGTCTGTCTGTCACATCCTTTTTTATTCATGTTCTTTTCTCTGGCTCCTTCAAGCCATATATGCATTGCTTCGATCAACTAGTCGAGCAATTTTGAACCAAAACTAATACTTCCTCCGTTTCATAATATAAGATATTTTAACTTTGTGAAGAGAATGTATCTAGACTACTTTTAGTGTATAGGTTTATAGAGGTTCACTCCAAACCTACACATTAAAAGTAGTCTAGATACATTTCTTTAACAAAGCTAAAACATCTTATACGCCCTCCGTCCCAAATTACTCTGCGTTTTAGGTTTGGTCAAAGTCAAACATGTTAAAACTTGACTAAACATCTTCAACAGAATAATAATATTTATAATATAAATTGTATACAATATAAAAGTATGTTTTATGACGAGTCTAACTATATTTATTACATATTTTAAAATTTAATATTTTTTCTTATATTTATAGTCAAAGTTTATGAAGTTTTACTTTGACTAAACCTAAAACGCAGAGTAATTTAGGACAGAGGGAGTATTTTGAAACGTAGGGAGTACATAGCACTACCTGTAACTTTATTAAACTCAGCAGAGTAATTCACTCACTCCATAACTATATGTCTCGCATGCCTGATTTCCCACCAACGCGCAAAGTGGTTTAGAACCGCCAGCTAATTGGTTATTTACATAGTCAACAAGGCCATCTATTTGGAAATAAGCTGCTATATAAGCACTCTTGACAGCTAAGCTTAAAAACCGAGTACAGTTCCAACTCTCAAATTCGCTCAGCCCCACATAACTTGCTCGCTCGTGAATGGCCTTTACCGCTTTCAATTTCCAATCCCACATAACATGCTATTTAATTTCTGCAGCAGCTGAACTCTGTGGAGCAGTGCAGCAATGAGGAGGCGGTGCAGTCTGCGCTCGAAAAACTGCGCGATATCGACAAGTCGTTGGGGCAACTCAAGAGGATCGGGTGGTTAAAGGTTGCTCTGCTGGGATTCTTCGTGCATGCGTTCTACTCGTTTTTTTTCATACTCAACCGGAAAGTGGCAGCTCTTGGAGAGAAAGTCGACGAGCTCGAGAGCCGCAGGATCTTCGAGAGAAAGATCGTGCAGAGGAGCGATTCGTGCTAGATTAATTGTTCTTTCTTGGTGATGCTGAAATCCTGTGACGATGACAGATACCCCAAGAAACTGATCCAGTTTAGTGAGTAGCCTTGCTTTGACTTGTTCATTCATTCAGGTGCTAGCCGTTTTGTTTTACTGAAGAAACACTGATCCGTTGTAGCGGCCTTGACTTGATCATGCAAGTACCAGATGTTTCTAAGCACTCTGTGCATTTCGAGGTGTTATTGGCAACAGTTGCAATGTGCCTATCCCTGAAATGTTTGTTGCTCGGCGCCTCTATGCTTTTCCTTTCATCGACCTATACCAGTATTTTGCCTGATCTTCTGAACAGATTCGTTGGAAAGTAAAATTCACCCAGTGTTGGAACCAGCAGCCTGCCTGATGAGTGTGGAGCACCAGGTTGTGTGATCATCCAATCATGAACAGTAGAAAACGGTAATTTACCAAATATTTTGCAAAAAAATAGGGAGATGGGGCTCTTCAACTGCGTGTTTGTCTCGAGTATCCATAGAAACGGGTTTATCATTTGAACTTATGGTCGGCTTGGTTCTGTTCATACATGCATTATTTATTTCGTTGTTTTTTCAGCGAAATTTCGCTCTTTTTATTTTTGTATTATCTTCTAGTAGTAACACTTCTCCAGCCTAATTGGGCTAGACATCTTCTGTAGTATACGGCCCAGCCCAACCTCTGTCTCTCTGCTTCGTGTCCCGAACAGTTCTCCATCACTCTGTCCGTTGGTGTAGCAGCGACGCGAGCAGAACCCCAAACCCAGTCCGGCGACGCCATGGCCGCCGCGCTCCGCGTCTTCCGCCGCCGTCCGGACCCCTCCCCAGCCCGTCTCCTTCCGTCCTGGATCCCTGGACAATCCCCGAAGGTAAGAACGGTCTAACTTTCTCGCGGCCGTTTCTTGATCGTCGCCGAGCAAACCCTCCTCTCCTCTTTTCAGCTCTACGCCCCCGCCGGCTCCAGCTTCCCGTGCACGCGCGGCGTGCACTCCTCTCCGAATATGGTTCCCTCGATCCTCCGCCGCTACTGGTCTGCCAGGGTAAGGGTTCCGAGAATCCAAGCTGCGCCCTTTTTAACGTTTCTGTTCATTTCCATTGCTGAGGGAAATCGAACTCTCACAGTCACGGGGAGGAGATGCAGCCGCCGGTCTCGCTTCGGGGCGCCGTGCCTACCTCCCTCCGCTTCAGGTACCCTCCCTGCTGCCGGTGCGCCACCACGGCTCCACCCCCACCAAGGTAATGCTCATGCTGCTATCATCCTAGATGTTCACTGTGTATCATGTTTTCTGTAAATTCGGGGCCTTCAAGCATGAACTGCCAGACCCTGGAGGAATTAATTAGCTCTAGATGTTTCCTTTCATTGGTACTTGGAACACTGATCTTCAGATGGGAGTAGGACTGTCAGTACAGTCATTTTCTGCTTTGGAACTGGTGTCCATGTTGTGTTTATACTGAAGACAGTTCCATCCTGCTCTACTAGTCCATTTTTTTCTGCTGAGTTCTTAATCTCTTGAACAGCCAACCTATTGGGGCACACACAGATACCACCCAGGCCAGCAATCAGGTGCACAGCATACCTCTGTATGGCCGTAGAACATCTACTATGACTACATCTCTATTGGATTTAACGCACAGCTGTCAGAGGCCGCTAACCTAGTCTCTCTATCCTAGTTAGTCAATTTCTGTTCAACGCTCATTTTCTGGCTGCTTAAAGCCCACATGGGTGAACTAACCGGACTATCAAACCAAAACGGATAGTATGTGGCTGTAATTGAGTTGAATCAAGATGAGTAAGTTATTTAGCTCATTCAGTATATTTGTCACATGTCTAATACCCCCAAAGTAACTGATGCTTGAAATCCTCCGCTCATTGTCTACCTGCAGCAGGAAATTCATGTACTATATAGGGTTTTCCGCAAACCATAGGTTATATATTATTTGCATAGCCAATGAGGCCATGCTTTAGAACCCAAGCACTCTAGACAGCTACTCCCTCTGTTTCAAAATATAAGATGTTTTAGCCTTTTCTAAAACACATGTATCTAGACGCTTTTTAGTGTGTAGGTTCAGAGCAAATTGAGTGAGCCTACACACTAAATGGCGTCAAGATACATGTATTTCGGCTAAAACATCTTATATTTTGAAACGGGGGAGTAGAAATTAAGATGGAGCACATTTCCAACCCTCAATTTCATTCAGACCCACATAAGCTGCACACATGTGTCCTGGTGTCCTATCTTGGTCCTGTTCATTTTTTGGCTCCTTCAAGCCCATATGGATTAAATCGGTCAACTAATCAAACAATTTGCTGTCAAAACTGTTATATTGCCATAACTGAAATGAACTCATCTGAGTGAGTCACTCTGTTTCTTACATGTCTGCAATAGACCGCAAAGGCGCAAAGTAGTTTAAAACCCTCAGCCCATTGTCCACCTGCAGCAGGATATGCAACCGTGTTGCATATTATATTTTTCACCAACCGTAGGCTATTTAAATAGTAAAAACAACCAGGCCATCCTTTTTTTACTAGGTGAAAATATCAGGCCATCCCTTTTTAGGTAAAAAAATCAGGCCATTCCTTAGGTTCCAAGCACACTTGACAGCTACAGATTAAAACCGAGCACACTTCTAACCCTAATAAATCCTTTCAGCCCCACATATATAGCTTGCTTTGCTTGTGAATGGAGTTTGCTTCTTTCAGGTTTCAACCCCGCGTAACATGTTGTTTTGATTTCTGCAGCAGCTAAACTCTCTGGAGGATGCGCTCAGACATTTGCAGGATATTAACAAGCCAGAGAAGTGGGGCCTGTGGATAATGATTGGCTTGCTTGCGTTACCCGCTTATCTGTCCTTCCAGATGGTTTACCTTGTCATGCTGGAGGTGGCGATTCTGAAACTGAAAGTCAAAGAGCTCGAGAAGCCGCTCTCTTGATGATGATCTCGCATGATGCTCATGAAATCCTCGGTGCTGTCAAGTGACTGGTGCCGGTTTGCCTTGACTGAAGAAGCTAATCCAATTCGGGAGTCTTGACTTGCTTAGGTACTCGGTATGCAAGCGCTACATTTGTTTACAGGAGTAAGCACTTTGAGGTGTTATTGGCAACAGTCCCATATGTGTGTATCATTGGAATGCTCGCTCTGCTTGTTGCTCTGTGCGTTTTATGTGTTTCTCATCGCATCGCCATCGCCCATCGCTTACCCAACATAAGTATTGGCAACAGTCCATGACGGCCAAGCAAGCCCGTCAGGCTTGGAGACTGCTGACAGTTCCTGATATCTTGTGCGCTGGGGTTATGAAGGCGAAATATTTCCCAAAAGGACAGCTGCAGGACACGGCCTTCCTAGCACCGAGATTGGCCACTGATTCCCTAGCTACTTGGGAAAACAAAATGAAACGGAATATGGAAGTAAGTAACACATGTGTTATCTGTGGTGTGGAATGTGAGAACACGTACCATACTTTCTGCAGATGTTCCTTGGCGGTCTCTCTCTGGAAGGCAATGGCGGAAGAATGGAAGCTGCCCGATCTTGCTGAAATATCTAACACGGATACAGAGTGGCTGCTACGCCTGCTGGACCAAAAGTCCGAGACGACGAGGATGATGATCCCGATGACATTCTAGAGGATCTGACACCTGCGCAATGAAGTGGTTCACCACAAACCAGCACCTACGATTGAGAGTTCTAAGAGATTTCTGTGCAGCTACCTAGAATCTCTCATCTCTATCTTTACTACTTATAAAGGCACGGACTTGTGTGAAAAAATAAAATCTGAACTGTGCAGACCCTTTCATCTAACGACCGATAATTGTTTGTTCTCTCCCCCCTCACCCTCAAATCATGCTGACGCGCGTCCCTCCGAAGCTCTGGTCCCCCTCCCCGATTTACCGGATCAATTCCCACCGAATTTATTTTTGAGAGATGTTTAATGCCGATAATTTCTCTTTTTTTTTCTGATTTGTCGTGCTCATACCTAAGACGCGGGAGACAATCCTCCTCGAAACAGGCTTTCGCCCCACTTTATAAATAAAGCACACAGGTGAGATCGCTGCTGGGCTAGATAGCACAATGCCCAAAGGAAGATACACCACAGGATACAAGAGCTGGGGAGAACCCAAGTCCAACACGAAAAGCAAGAAGAAATAAAAGAAAAATAAAGCCGAGAATGGCGGTGTGCCGAAAACGGAAACAACTCGCAACTGGTGCGCCCTCTAAAGAAGTACCACCACACATCCCGCAGTCCAAAGCGCCTGCGTACCCAAACAACACCTCCAAAAAGGGAAGTGACGACGACGACACTGCTGTCCGGCCGGGACCTAGGGTTTACCCTGGTACGCAGCGGAGGGTGGGGGAGGGAAGTCCTGACACCCTTCAAGAAGGAAGGTGATACCCGCGGGCGTCACCGTGCTAGTGTCGACAGACAAGGATTTCTCCCGACCCCTCCAGAACCACCCACCCGAGCACTTTGTAAAGCACCACCAATCACGTCACCCACGAGCACGTGCCATCCCGATCTTGAAGTCGCCACCGCCGTCACACCGAGAGCCACGGAGCGAAGCCGGTAGGCCGAGAGAGCGGAGACCTCGGCGATGGTCGGCCTGTCAACGGCACGCGGGAGGGAACTACCTCCACCAGCAGCAGGTGGTAGCCGACTGGATGTAGCAGCAAGACAAGCCAGGCCCTCTGGCCCGGCGGCCGAGCCCGCGGAGGCTCGTGAAGTCCCACCTCTGCACTGCAGCAAGGGTGCCACCGAACACACCAACCACCACCCCATGCCCTACTCCTCCTTCCACCAGGGGATCCACCACCACAGCAAATCCTGACTGCCAAGCAGCAGCACCATCGCCACCGAGCTCCCCCAGGCCTGCCGGACCGCTACCGGTCTGGGGATCTCACATCACCTCCCAGAGCCACCTTCGACGGAGGGATGTCGTAGCCGACCACCTCCCGAGGCCGCCGCCCCGGCGTCCGCGAGCTCGAGTCCTTACCATTGCCAGCATCACACTCAAAAGGCCGCCGGAATGGGCGGGGTAATCGGGCTCTATCTCCTATGGTTGTAAGTCCGCGCAACCACCAAAGTGCGGAGTACGGCCCACAACCACCCGAAGTGGCCGCTGACCGGACGCAGCGGCAGGGCCGATCAACCGGGATCAGGCCCAGATCAGCCCGCAGGCCCAGATCTGGCCAAGATCAGCCGCGCTGCTGCGCCTTGGACTCGCCGCCG
Organism: Avena eriantha; assembly: GCA_910589775.1. NCBI lineage: Eukaryota > Viridiplantae > Streptophyta > Magnoliopsida > Poales > Poaceae > Avena > Avena eriantha. The sequence goes on along the minus strand of OU342742.1, from coordinate 196,767,592 downwards.
ACTGAGCCCCAAAGAGCGCCCTCCCATCCCCACCACCATCGAGCCTTCCTCACCTGTGCTCCGTCGCCGCCGCAGGCCCTCCCCGAACCAGCCCTAGGGTACCCAGGGGAGAACACCACGCCGTCCAGGGGCAGAGGAGGCCGAGACCACCACCCCTCCGCCGCTGGTCGAGCTCCCCTGACCTGCACTGCCGCCACCAGGGCTGTCAGCCCGCAGCCGCCAGATCTGGGGCGAGCCTAGGCCACCGCCGCCACCAGGGAACCACCGCATCGCGCAGCCCTCCACGCCGCCGACCAGTCCGAGGCACCGCCGCCAGGGGCCGCCGTTGCGTCACCACGCCCCACGCTAGCGTCGTGCCTCCGCTTGACAACGATGGCCGCGATGCCACCACCGCGCGGAGAGGAAACGAGGCCCCGCTGCCGCCGACGCTGGCCGGGCTTTGCCCGTCAGCGCGCCTTGGCGGCAGCGAGGAGCGGGAAGGGCGAAGGGGGGCGGCGGCGGGATTAGGGTTCCTCCTGGTCGCTCGCGGGAGCGACGCGGGAGGGCGTTTTTCTTACCGACACGGGAGACAATGGATCACCAATGTCGACTGAGAGATCATACGGTGCGCGAGGCGGTGACGGTGCTGCGAAAGGAGGGATGTCGGCTTCGGCTGTTGGCGCGCCCTGATGAGGTTGTCGCCGTGGGGCGCAATCGTGCTCATCTCTATCTCTATCTCTACTACTTATAAAGGCACGAACTTGTGTGGGAAAATAAAATCTAAACCATATAGACCCTTTCATCTAACGACCGATAATTGTTTGTTCTCCCCCTCCCCCTCACCCTCAAATCATGCTGACGCGCGTCCCTTCGAAGCTCTGGGCTCCCCTCCCCGATTTACTGGATCAATTCCCACCGAATTTATTTGGAGAGATGTTTAATGCCGATAATTCCTCTTTTTTCCTGATTTGTCGGATCGCCAATGTCGACGGAGAGATCGTACGGTGCGTGAGGCGGCGACGGTGCTACAGAAGGAGGGATGTCGGCTTCGGCTATCGGCGCGCCCCGATGAGGTTGCCGCGGTGGGGCGCAATCATGCTCAGCGCCGTCCCCGAGCAGGTCGCGTTCTACAACCGCCAGCTCGCCAGTGCAGGGATCCTCGGCCGATTCCTGGCATGTACGGCTGCCCACGCTGTTCTGGCCCCCAATTCCGCCCGCATCGGCTCCGGCACCGCCACCGCCACGTTCCACGCCGCCTCCGTCGCCCGAAACTTGATCTCCCAGGTGAATACCTACTCCATAGATTTATGCTTTCCCTCGATCTGTATGGCGCCTGAATTTTGTAGCCTCCAAGTAAGAGATTGTTGGATTCTACCCGGATCTCAAACGGTTTTTCTGTAGTTATGTAGATGGCATCCCGTGCCTTGGTGGTACAATTTATGCGCTCATGCTATACACGGGCGGTGACATCAAGACGGTTCCACGAGCGAACTCCATGGTGAAGGATTTCCTGTCCATCTCGATGTGCATGTCCTGCTCCTCTTTGACTACATTCTAGGCATCTCAGTCAGTGCAAGGAAATAATTCAAGGAACAAGGATGTGTCTTACAAATAAAACCATTCGTCATATAGCCTGATCAGGTAAGATCTTGGATGTTCTCCTATGCTTTGCCGCCTCAAACCTACCCTCTATAACTTTTTGCAGTGTTCTATGGTTCTAACTTTGTGGTTAGATGGATATAAAATATCTCCTTTTATCTCTAATGCTTTTCATTTCCCTTCTCCATGAGTCCAGGTTTTATTTTTATAAAAAAATAAAATAAAAAGAAAAAACTAACCTAGACTAACTGGACCGCATCTGAGCTGTCGCGCCTCACTGTCTGCAGAGGAAGAGGGAGAAGAAGACGAGGACACCTATAACCTTACCTTGATCTCCACTACACCGTGCACTACTCCAACGCCACCGGAGATCACCGGAGAACCGCCGAGCTTCACCACTTGAGTTGTCGTCACCGTCTGCTGCCGCCACCCTGGTGAGCGCCAAACTCGACACGCCCTGGCCGTCGGATCTGTAACGTGCGATCCAAATCGTGTGTTGACCACGCGTTTGACCACTGACCGGTCGTGCCCAGTCAGCACCACGTCGAGCCACGTCAGCACCCGTGTTGAGTCAGACCGGGATGCGTCAGCAGAATATTCTAAGGAATATTTCCTCTATTTTAAGAAATTAAGAAAATAGGCAGAAAATTGTATTAACATTACAAAATTCATATAAAATTGAATAATGATCATAAAAATCGAAATGATATATTGTTGGATTAAAAAATGAATAGTATTTGATTCTGGGATAAATTTTGAGTTTACATTACATATATTTTCTGATATGTTAAAAGGATTATAGAGTATTTTAATTCTACAAAATTATCTGTATACTATTTTGACGTGAATCTTTTTGTTCCTGCCTCTAAATCAAAATACCTATCCAGGAATATTTTTGCTAAGAATGTTATTTTGTTTACAATAGATGCTAATTAATAAGAATAAAAGCCTACTAAATGGATCTAATTAATGCAATAAATAATTTTGATGCATTAAAATAGCATGCATATCATATGTAAGTACAATGATGGGAGAACCTAAATATCCTACTGAAACTTTTCATGAATATATCATGCATGCATTTGTTGCATTTGTATTGATCACCATGTGTTGTTGTTCACCTTGTTGTACCGATTCATATAGATTGTGAGAAGTGTAATCCCTACGAGTGTCAAGACTGTGTTTTTGACTCCTACAACCAAGGAAAGTGGTGCTACATAAATGTTGTACTTAGTTTCCCTATGTATTGTAGCTCTATTTTTGTAGTTGCATGTATAAAAATATTATGCTATGCTATATCCCATTATTATAGTAGTACTCCTTGTTAGGTGAGCCGCCGTATGATAGAAGTGTTTAGATGTGCTACTTAGAAAAGTGTGGAATTGCACCATGATGAACTATGTTTTGAAAACAATTATTTGTGAAAACTAAAACAACTTAATTAATGACTCTCCTAGGTGTGATGAGATTGATAATTTTTTGATGGTTTTAATGCAGAAAGACATCCACGCCTCACAGGACTGTTTAGTGTATTTGTTTGGTAGCTTACGTGTGCAACCATGTACCAGTGAGTTATGGGTGGCTGGTTGGACTTAGTAGGCCGTGGTGAACCAAATCCTTCGTATCCAAAGATATAGTGATTGGTAGGTTGGAACGGTGCGTGGATGAATTTCAGGAACTACTTCCCGAATTATCTCTTCTTGGACTTCTCCTGGTCATGACATAGAATGCGTGTCGTGGTACGAGCGGGTCGACCAGGTCACATGGGTAAAGTGTACAAATCCCTATAGGGTGTAAAACTAAGTTTTTAGCCGTGTCCCCGGTTATGGACAAATTAAGTTGCTGAATTTAGAGGATATGACATGTTCTCACTCATCCCAGCTTCAGAATTTCTTAAAACTTGCGAGACATAATTGGGTTCTATGCTAAAAAGATAAATGATTTAAAAATAATAGGATGAACTTATTTTGCTGCTGCAAATATACTTTAAACTCCACGAGCCAAATAAGTATGTAGTGTCTAGACTTGTTATATTCTCTCTTAGTTCCACTTGCCAATACATTCAAAGTATTGACCCGACTTGTTTAGCTGCACCTTTAATGTTACAGGTTGTTCCGATTGTTCTAAGTGATCATTTAGGTTGCGACCCTCCACTCGACATTTGTTCGCCTATCGCATAATTTGTAGATTGGAGATATACTTTATTTACGTTTACCGCTGCTACTTGAATATTTGAGCTAGCTTTGAGCTAATCATTATCTAATAATTGTAAATTCTAGATCATTCGATGTAATAATGATGCACTGTTAAATTCTTATGTATTCATTTATACTATATGTGTTAGTGAACCGATCTAGAGATTAGCACTATACACAGGAACTCAGTCTTATCAGGTGAGGATGTTACAAGATGGTATCATAGCAGTGTGTTAATTGTAGGATCGTGACCTAGGAATGAAATAGGAAAGCCATAGGAAATTATAAACACTATTTCTTTCTATTTTTTTCTTTTTTACACTTCTTTCTAGTATCTTCTTATCACTTCAAATTCACATACTATTCTCTTTTAAAACATAGAAGGAGGTCTCTCTCTAGCAATGAATTTGTAATTTTTATCTTCTTATCACTTCAAATTCACATACTATTCTCTTTTAAAACATAGAAGGAGGTCTCTCTCTAGCAATGAATTTGTAATTTTGTACTTATTATATTTCTTGTAATCCTTGATCTTTCATTTATAATCTCATCTTGTTCAAAATTTGTAGATGAACACCATTAACGAATTCATCAGGAAGGGACCAATGATGAGCATGACCCTGGAGAGTGAGAAGGAGTTCCCAAAAGCACTGAAGAATATCATGTTAAGCATGGACTCGAAGGATAAGTAGTGTACATGGGATTTCTTGTGATGGGTGAAGGTCAAGAATATTGGTGGGTACAACTCTATTTATATAAAAGCAAGGAGGATGACCCCAAGAAAATGCAACACTAGGTGTTCACCAACTCAGAACTCCATACATCATTCTTTGACTCGGAAAGATGTAATGCATGGGAAGCAATCGAGGAACTGATACGTCCATTTTGCATCACTATTCTATGTCTTAATTCGCTGTTATTCATTAATATATTTCGTATTGAGAGGTGATACTTATGTTATTTCATCTGTTTTTGCATGGTTGATGACTTTTGGAGCATGGACCGCTGTAGTCAGGATTTTGATGGAAAACTTGCTGTTTGGAGGCAAAATTCATGAATATCAGAAAATCCGGGAAAATATACAGAAAATCCTATTTTTCCAGAAGACAAAGGATGCCAGAAGAGGGGCTGGAGATGGGCCACAGGGGGCCCACACCACCCCCTGGCGCGGGCAGCCCCCTAGGCCGCGCCAGCAGATGGTGTGGCCGCCCTAGCCCACTCCAGGCTCTCCCCTCTAGCGTATATCATCCTCCCGAAACCCTAAGACTCGGGGGGCAACCACAGAAAGATTCCATCGCCTCTGCGGGGCGGAAAACACCGAGAGAGAAAGATCTCTCCGGCATACAGATTTCTACCGAGAGAAAGATTCAATAGATTGTTATTTAAGTTGTGGTGTACTTCTTCTAGTGGTGTCATGTGAACGTCGACTACATGACACTTTACCTATATGGGCCTAGGGGAATGCATTGTGTATTTGGCTACTAATCGTAGGGGTTGTCGGAGTGACAGAAACCTAAACCCCCATTAGGAAACCATTGCACAAGGGACGTAAGGGCTTAGAGTTTAAAGCTGTGGTTAGGTTTCTACCTTAATTACTTTCTTATACTTACGGATGTTTGCAAGGGGTATAATCACAAGTATGTATTAGTCCTAGGAAGGTCGGTACATTAGCACAGGTTCACCCACATAACACTTAGCAAGCTAGAGAAGATTAATCAATTATATGAAGCGAAAGCACTTGACAGTCTTCCCATGTGTCCTCGAGAACGTTTGGTCATCTTAAGTAATACAACCGGCTTGTCCTTTGCTGCCTAAAGGATTGGGCCACTTGCTGCATTTATTCCTACTATCTTTTATTTACTCGTACTTCGTTTACTTGCTATATCAAAAACCCCTAAAAATCTGTTTGCTAAGTATTTGCAGAGAATTCCTGATCCATACCACTAGCCAGCACCTTCTGCTCCTCGTTGGGTTCGACACTCTTACTTATCGAAAATACTGCGATACACCCCCTATACTTGTGGGTCATCAAGACTATTTTCTGGCGCCGTTGCCGGGGGAGTGAAGCGCTATTGGAGGGTGGAACTAGTAAAGGAAACTTCTGCTGTGAGTATTGTTTACTTCTGCTAGTTGCTTTATTTTCGTTATGGATAATTCACTGAGTTTCTTATTTGGTAATGCTACTACCACTGCTAAGGTAGTAGATAAGCCACCACCTGCTGAGCATGATGTTTTTAAAATACCTACAAGAATTATTGATCGTGTTATGGATAACTACTATGTCGGGGATGGAACTGTCCATCCCAGTGATCATTTACTCTTTATACACGAATTATGTGGGTTATTCAAGTGTGCAGGTATTACTATAGATCAAGTTAAGAAGAAGTTATTCTCATTATCGCTGAAAGGAAGAGCTGAGGAATGGTAAAAGCTGCCGAAGAATGGGCAAGCTCTAGAATGGGAGGAAATAATGCCTCTCTTTTATTCAAAGTTTTATCCTCCTAGTGAGATTCATAAAGATCGGAATCAAATATATAACTTTTGGCCTCTTGATGGAGAGAGTACAACTCAAGCTTGGGGGAGATTGAAGTTATTAATGTCAAATGTCCCATTCATGAGCTCCCCAACAATATTATTATCAACAACTTTTATGCAAGGCTCCCTCTACATGACAAAGATTTATTGGATGCTTCTTGTGCTGGATCATTTACTCGCATGGAAGAAGAAGCTAAGTGGGATCTTCTGGACTGTATTTAAGACAATGCTGAAGCTTGGGAGAATGACAAAGGTAGAAAGTCAGGTACAAATTATGATTATGAATGCATTGAATCTTTTATGGAAACTGATGACTTTCAAAATATTAAAAATTCTTATGGTTTAGACTCTCAAGCTATTGCTTCTTATTTTAAGGCTTTTGCTTCCTACATTGAAGTGCCTAAAAAGAAGTGGAATAAGTATCATGAACCTTATAAAGATGTTGCTAAGAGTGTTCCTGCAAGAAATACTGAAGTTTATACTACTAATCATGTCTTACCTAAACCTTATATTGAGAAAATGCATTTCCTAGTTAAGATAAAGGAACATTCTATGATGGCTAGTATGGTTGATGAAAGTACAAGTAAAGTTGTTGAACCTGATAAACAAATGGTTAATGAACCTATAATAGCAAGTGTGAAAGACTTTGTCACTAAATATGAAGAAGAGGGACACCCTATCCTTTGTAAGGATACCTCTTATATTGTTTCACATAGTAGTGTTATGAGAGCTAGTATTCGTGTGTTTTCTGTTAGAATAAGTGATCATTGCTACGATGGTCCTTGTGATAGCTATATTATTAAGTTTATGCATGATACTGAAAGTTACTATGAGAGAGGGAAAAGTGTTCTTATGCATCTCAATAATATCAAGTTTCCTCGTTTTATGCTGAAAGTTTTTATGTTGCACTTCTTTTGCCTTCTTATGCAAGTTGCCTCTGGTTTCAACAACTTGTTTGTTTACAAAATTCCCTTGCATAGGAAGTGGGTTAGACTTAAATGTGTGCGTGTGTGTGTTTTTTCTTCTTAATGCTCTCTTTCACTTCAATTCATATTCCTATATGAGCATCTCCGAAATTATCATGCCCATCTTAATGGCTATAAAGAAAGAGCTTTTTGGGAGACAACCCAATTTGTTTTTGCTTTCAGTTTGTTTTTGTTTCTTTGAGTCTTGGAAGTTATTACTTCGGTAATAACCGCTCCTTATCCGTTTTGTTTGGTTTTTGTGTCAAGATCAACCTCTAATGAGAGAGAAGTAAGATTTGGGGAAGTTGTTGTCCCAAAACAGATTTTTGTGCTTCACCGTAAAAATTCGTGAGAGATCTCTGTATGTCGGATTGAGCTGTAATTTTTTGTGCTTCTGCCCCAGGTTGTTATTTAACTTTTGTTAGTTTTTTTTGAGCAAAATAAGATTTTTGAAAAAATTGATCTTTACCTGCTGGTATGTTTTGACAGATTTAGCCACTATTGCATTTGCTTCTTTAATCGATTTCCTTTTTGAATTCTTTTTGGGTTTTCGGAAGGAGTTGCTAGAGTAGCTTATGTTTTGATGGTTTTCAGTTGAAGTTGGACTCAAAAGGTTTTATCACTTCACTTATACTAATGTTGCTAATGAGAACTGTGTGAAGTTTTGTGTGAAAGAAATTTCCAGGAAGTGGAGATAATGGTGTAATAAGGAAGAGAAGGGTTTTATGACTCAAGTAATAAGTATTTGAAGATAAAGATATTGATGTTATTCAAGTGGTTACTCCGAAAGGATCCACTAAATACCAAATTCAGAGACCCGCAGAGTCCGTTTTCAAATAGGTAACAGTTATAGTAAGAAAAGTTCCGCAAAAATACAATCCAACTATATTTTTGTAGTTTTCAGTCAATAAGGAAAGCTACGAAGCGAAAAAGGGACGGAAACGGAGCCAGGGTGGCTCACACCACCCTGTGGTGCGGGCCCTCCCCTGGCCGCGCCACCAGGTGGTGAGTCCACCCCGGACTCTGCCTCCCATTCGTTTTCTCCCAGTACCTTCCTTTTGATATAAACTTCATAATATATAATCCCCGGATCCCCCGAGGTTCGTGTATCGTGTTTTCGTCGTGTTTTTGTTTCGATCTATTTCTTCCAGGTAGAATCCCAGATTTGGAGCCACAATGTCTTCCACTGGATCAGCCGGAGGAGATTCCTTGGAAGATATCATCAACCCATACATGAGAGAGTTGAAGATTCCTCCCAAGGAGTTGTTCCTCGAAGATGGGGAGGTCAGGATTAAAGAAGTTCAAGGCCCTAAAGGTGAAGGAAGTCTGGAGGACAGGATGGGAGCACTAGAGCAAGAAGTCTTTAGGTACAAGAAGATGGCGGAGCGCGAAGTGGATATCATCCATAAGATTTGTTCTGAACTCATCACCGAGCACCAAAAGGAGACTCCTGAACTCAAAGACGAAGTCCTCTCACTCCGCCAAACAACCAACGAACTGCAAGCACAATTCTATGACGTTCAAAATCAAAACTGTGAGTATGAGGCTAGATTTAAACGCATAAGTGCTGCTGCAAGTTTCAGGATGTTGGAAACCACGATGTCCTTTGTTGATGGGAAGCCCTTACCCTGGAAGACGGACGAAGATGAGAGGATACCACCACCACCAAAGGAGTAATTCGTCATCAGGTTTGGCATCCCCTTGGTTTGTTCCAAGCTTGGGGGAATGTCACGGTATCACATCACTATCTTCTATCTTTTTACATTATTAGTAGAGTCATATCATGAATAGATGAGTTATTATGAAGTATGGTTTGCATTATGGAAGTGTCCCCTCTCTCGTTAGATATGTATCCCTTGATGTGAGTTGCCGTTATGGATTATTAATGAGAAGTTCTATCATTTACTCTTTTGCATAACTTATATTAATTTTCAATTCGTGGTTACATGATTGATCTTGTTGTTAGTATTGGTATCACTTTGGGATCATTGAGTTAATTTAGTTGGTTTTGTCAAACCTGGCTCGTTCAGTAGCAACACTATTTTTGAGAGTTGAATGAAAAAGATAGAAGTACTCTAGAGAAAAATAATTTCATCATCTTTCTTTCTTGATCCTGGTGGCCAGTGATATGGTGTGGAGGTCGGTGATAACATCCTCGGGTGCATGCCACCGTGGTAGCGCGAGCCCTGCCTTTCCACGCCATGGTGGTTTCTCCCCGGGCGCCAGGTACACTTCTCCTGCTCCTCTCTCTTCCCATCTATTCTTGTCTCTGCCTCTCTTCTTTTCTCACTCTCTCTAGTCTCATAAACTCTTTGTTTCTCCTAGAGACCAAACCCTAATTAGGGTACGGCTCCACTCTTGCCTCACCTATGTACTTAATTCTCTATCCAATGGAGCACTAGTGGACTTGATATGAAATTGCTTATCAGTGATGTTTCTGACTACTATTGCCCTATGGACTAATTTCTGGTAGGTATATAGTGTCACTTTCAAAATGACAGTGAGCTCCTAGTAACAGATGTGCATGCCTATGACTTGCTTGTGTGGATGTTGCCTGGATCTGGGTCATATGCTTTAGGCCCACTTTTTACTATGCCCTAGAACTGTTGCCAATATCTCGGCTTGGCCTAATATTTGCTTCTCTGCATATGTTGATATTGTGGCTGTTGGTTTTACCAGTAATTTGGTTTAGCCAGTGTTGGCTCCTGGTTATACTAAGATGTGCCTTCTATGAATTCAAATATCACATTTGAATTCAATTTCTGTGAAATCTTACAAATGGAGTTGTGTTAATTATATATGTGTCAGCAACAAAGGAGCCAAATGTTTGATTTAGTAGTATGCTTACTTACTGTGCTTTACTGAATTTCATAACTATCTATGATGACAGAATTCATGTATATATCTGATTCCTAAATTAAGTATTTTAGGAAAATGATTTGTCTTGAGTAGATGTGTGCTCACAGTAGAGCTTGCATGTGCTTGTGATACTATCAAAATGAAAGTAACTTGTTCTTCTGATTCCTAGTTGACTGCCTAGGAAAATGATTTAGATTCCTTCTCTGCTTGCTCGCTGATTATTAGTTGTTGATTTATTTGGGAAATTTAATTACTGAAAATAGTGACTTCTGCTATTTTGGTGTTGTTACTGTGGTTCCTCAATATAAGAGTGTGCACAGTAATGTCCAAATAGCATGATTTCTTGCTGTTATTTTTGTGGTTGTAAATTTGGCTTGTTGATACTACCTGTGCTTTGTGTGTGTGCTAACCAGTGATGCATAATCCCGAGGCTTGAACTTTGAAAGATAGAAACATATTCTATACTTGCTACTTATACAACCCTGTGATGAGATCTATGTACCTTCGTACGCATATCCGAGGGCAACTCCTCTCAATAGAGAATTTTATCTATATGACATATGAAGAACAACTATTAAAGCTAGATATGCTATTAGCAACCACCTATTGTTGTTGTTGTTGTGGAGGTGTGTTTGCTGTTGCTAGTGCTTGAGCTATCTACTGTTGCTGACTTGATCTTCTCTTGGCTTGACCTACTCCTCCCTGATCTGCTGGTCTTCCCTCCCATGCTTGATCTTCTCCTCCTCCTCCTGATATTGCTTGACCCTGACCTACCTCTGGATGGATTATCTAAGGAACCAGATTGCTGGGGATACAGGGTTGAAAATAGAGTGGTTTATGTGATGTAGTTGTTGCTTTCTGGTGAAGAACTGGAAGAACATATAAGGTTTTGTATGTTTTCTTGGGGAAGAACTGCTGCTGGTGCTGTGAAGGAAAAGCAGAGAGAAGTGCTTCAGCTGTGTGGGATTTATCTAGTGTGTGCGCTCCTTCCCTGGTCGACAACACAACAATTTGCATGTAACTTGTAATGTGCTTGAAAGTGGGACCCTACCAAGGTTCAATTTTCACAGTTGAGATCTTTTGATGTGAAGATCAGCTCTTTTGATGTGAAGATCAGCTCGACTGGGTTGGTATTATCCTATCTTGGATATTTCCTTCTACTAAAAATGGTGAAGCTTGCCCCTCTACTCCCAGTGATGTTGTGCTGAGGCAAATGATGCACTGATAAGAACAGATACTATTTTTGGTGAAACTTGCCCCCAATCTATATATGCTCAATGATGTGTCAAAGCAGTGCAACACACTGGTACTACTGAGAGAAATTAATCCTAATCCCCTTTTTTCTTTTTTCTTTGTTTTGCAGGTATCAAAAAGATATACAGGAAGATCAAGACTAGATATAGGAATTAGTTTAGATTCAATTTCTGTAATTTTTCCTTCTATTCTTTTTTGTAAAAACATCGTAATTATATATTGTTGTAAGAAAGTACTCTTTTATCTTCTTATGCTATTGTTGTAAATAAACATTATATCATTTGTTTTAGATACATATAGTTATTCTTATACTTGTGTTTTAATTTATATTACTTGTATTATTATTTATTCATGTGAAATTTCTTTTCATTACTTATTGTATTAAATATCAATAACATGTAATTCAATAATCCACTTCATTTATAATAAAATATCAGATTAGTTAATATTCTTAAACTTTAAATTTTTGGAATTTCTAATTCCATAATATTTGAAATTAAATTTTTAAAAATTTGAATTTATCCTTCCCAAAAGAATAAGAAAGCTTAGAGGTCATGTTAGAGTCCCTAACGCTCCCTCAGATGAGCTAAACCTAACTCATCGAACTGTGAGAAGTTTGATCACTCTAATCTTTTAGTTTGGCAAACAATTACCCTAAATTTCAGATGCATGCAAGAAGATGCACAAAATCCTAAATCTACCCTTCATTTAGTCCTAAATGCTAGGATGTTACATTATCCCCAGAGATGCATCGCATGGCATGGGGTCGACGCTCGATGCAGAGGTTGGGGTTTTACCCCTTGTCGAAAAAATGGGGTCGACGCTCAAAGATTTTTTTTAGATCAAAAGGGCCCCAACACAAGGGAGCCTCGGTTCCATTTCAAATGAAACCAATCCTGAATAGAGTCATTTAACGTGTACGCAAACAGGAAAACAAACAGGAAGTGAAAATCTATCTAAAAGAGCGACTAACAAAGGACTGGACTTAATACAGAAAAGAGTTTCAGCTACACTCAAAACACCATTACAACACAAGGGACACTCAGGCTCCCGTCCTGTAGCAATCGCAGATGCTTATAAGTGCATTCCTGGTCTCCTCCGCTGGCAGCATGCCCGTCATCTTCGGCTGGGAGGTCCATGACTGCACCCAGAACGGGGTCAGAGGCTAGGCAGCCACCACACCGGAGCCACAGGGAGGACGGAGGAGTGGTCGGGGTGACATGCGCGACGGACCCGGTAGCAGGAGTAGAGCCTACTTCCATGCCAGTGCACAAGGGGACTTGCACTTGTCGTTCACCATACTTAAGAAAAGATCCACCTGAGGGAGCATATAGCCTCCTTGAAATTTAGCCTCCACTTGTTGATAGGTATGAGAATCAGCACCACACCTGCTTTATGGAAATCCAAGTTTGGGAGTTAAAAATCAAGGCATTTCTCACTTTCCAGATGCTCCAAAGCACCGTAGGACAAATAACATTGAGAGCTTGATGCCATCTTAAAATTCCAGAACTTAGGTAAAGACAAGTAATCATGACCAAGCTCAATATTAAAGAAACTAGAGACAAATTCCCAGATCCTATTAGCTACGATACACTTGAAAAAGAGGTGATCAATTGTTTCTTCTTCAGCAGAGAAAACACAATCAATGGGTTTACCTAAATTTCTTTTTTATAGGTTATCTTTTTGTCATAAGTTTATTATTTGAGAGAAGTCAGAGAAAAATCTGAGTACGAGGAGTAACAACTAGGGACCAGATAGCAGGGATGTACACAGGGTCACTTCCCTAAAACTGATTATGCTATAGCATGAACTAGTAGAAAATTGTCCACTGGATGTGTACTTTCAGATGAGGGAGTCACAATCATCATAGAAGGAAATGCTACCCGCAATTTGCAACAGCTCTCACCATTGTTCTAAAATCTTGGGGCTAAAGTTTCCTACGAAAAGACTGTCACTGTGTTACAGTTTCACTGCTGACGGACTGTCACTGTTTAGGATGGGATGAGCTCTCAGGGCACCCACAACGTGTGGCTAAAAGTGGTTCTATATCTGCTATTTGGCTTTTGGAACTAGTTCTCGCCACTGCAAGGTTAGTTCCAAAATTGAGAAAAGAGGGAACCGCGCAAGTTCATGCTCTGATTCCAAATCCGTCGATGAAATAAAATAATATTTCTCACATGTATACATCTCTTGCATCTTGCGCCTCAGCCTGGACATCTTCGACGAAGCGCACCCCAGCACAGCGCTGGTTGAGTTGGTTGAGAGATGGTCGGGGTTGGACAAGGGGTGTCACACGTGGTCGGCGTGAGGTGGGGAGCCACGCTTGGCCGACGCATTGAAAGGAGATGGCGTGGTGGCTCGTCTCTACTTGATTCGCAAAGCCGCCGCTCGCCGCTGTTTGATTCGCCTGCCACTGCAGAGCCGCCACTAGATTCGTCCGCCGCCATAAAGCCGCCGCTCGCCGTTGCTTGATTCGCCCGCCATCGCAGAGCCGCCGCTTGAGTCGCCGCCACCTCTACTGGATTACTCCTCGCCGGATCTGAGCGCCAGATAATAAGCGAGAAAAGTAGAGCAAAATCCATGGAGGGAGAGTGGATAGGAAATGGGGACGTGGGGTTGAGGAGATAGACTGCCTATTTTTTAGTTTGTTTTATTTATGTGATGTTGGGACCCACGGTACAGATATTTAGCTATTGCCAACGTTGTGGAGCGATTGACAATTTTTGACTCGTTGCCAAATTGGCCTTTCTGTCAGATTTGCGAAGCCAACATTGTGGCTGCCCTCAACTCGATCATCAACAGTGTTGACCGGTAGTGGCATGCGTTCGGCCAGCTCGATCTAGTTTCGGTTTGGCCGCACAGGTGCGCCGGCGCGCGCTCCGGAGCATGCCCTGGCTGCGGCCTGCCGTGTGCGTGAGTGCGGTGGATTCTCGCTACATCATGCATGATGAGCACGACTCCAGTACGGATCTCTCTATGATAGATAGATTGATAGGCATTCGTATGCATTGCGATAATTAACCTCCTTTTGGAAAAGCATGTGAGCCCCTGCCCATGTGGCTCTCTCTGCCCGGCACTTTTGTGCTGGCTCGTGTCATGTCTGCCTCCGATCATTGGCTCGCTGCCATGCATGCAAGCTCCTTCGATTGGATCAGCAGCGAGCGAATCGGTAGGCCGAATGTGCCAACGAGGCGGCGACTAGTTGACTGTGACGCTCTGCGCATGCCGTACAGATGCCAACGTGTGCCGCCGGGGGAACCACCAAGCATAAGCATATTTCCGAACCAACCCGATAGATAACATCCCGGTCCCGATTTTATGAGCCAACCGAAGTACTCCCTCTGTTTTAAAATATTGTGAAATGAGTGTATGTAGACTACTTTTAGTGTATATGTTCATGTAGATGTTGAGTGAATTTGTATACTACAATAGTCCAGATGTACCTCTTTCATCTATACCTATAATAATAAAGCATGAAACGCTTCTGTCAACCAGCTATTTTTTGGACGGTTTTACCCTCCTACTAAATACCATATTACGCACTGGTGCCACCGATGCCATCGAAATGTTTTCTCCCGTCCATCTCAGCAGTGCGGCGCCAGATTCGGCGAGCTTTGACGCGAGGTCGGGGGGCTCGCGAGAGAGAACAGGGGACACCACGACGGCGGGAGAGTAGAGATAGGAGAGGGCGGCGAAGCTAGGGAAGGCGCAGCGGCGCTGGGCCTGGCCAGCAGCGAACACGGCAGCAGCAAGCGGCGGCGGGGCAGAGGCACATCACGAGCGGGCGTGCGTGTGCGCGCGAGGAGGGACTCTGTGGTGAGGGGAGATGAGGGAGAAGAGAGAGGCCGAGCGTCAGAAGCTTGCGGCGGCGTCGGAGGCGGACGGCATCGGCCGGAGCCGAAACGTTTTCTCCCGTTCGCCTCAGTAGTGTGGCACGAGATTGAGCGAACTTTGGCGCGAGGTCGGGGGGCTCGCGAGAGAGAATCGGGGGCACCACGGCGGCCAGAGAGTAGAGATAGAAGAGAGCGGTGGAGCTAGGGGAGGCGTAGTGGCGCTGGTCCTGGCCAGCAGCGGCGGGGCAGAGGCGCATCGCGAGCGCGGGCGTGCGTGTGTGCGAGAAGGGACTCCGTGGTGAGGGGAGATGAGGGAGAAGAGAGATGCTGAGCAGCGGCGCCGGTGGCGGCCGGCATCAGCCGAAGCAGAGGACGACGGCGGCGGTCGACAGGGTAGGGAATCGCCAGGGATGCCGTGTCTCGCGTGTGTGCGTGCGTGCCTGTGTCTCCCGTGCGTGCGTACGTTGTGTGTGAGAGAGAAACGTTAGGGTGGATCGAGGTCCCTACTTGGGAAATGTTGGGCCTCTTGTGACTGGCTCGTACCCTTATTTTCTTAATTTGTTTTTGTTTTTCTCTATTTTATAGAATATAGTTTAGAAATAGGAAAGAGGCGGTTTGAAAAAATAAAATAGAATTAAACTTTACAAATAGTAAAAATAATTATGGTGTTCAAAATAACTTTTTATAAACATATTCAATTGCTCTTAATTTAAAGAAAAAGGAAGGTCGCTCCTACTAAAATCATGTTTATTCAATTTAATTGTGACACCGTAGCGAAGCATGGGTTTTGTGCTAGTAAAGCTAAAATATCTTATATTTTAAAATGGAAGGAGTTGGAAGATTTGACGCTGTATAAATACGGTTCCACACTTCCAGTGCCAAATTGGAAAACTTGATCCCGCAGCGAATTCTGTCATGATTTTGGATCATCGCGTCAGATCAGTAAGAATGCTTAGCTCGTGATCTTAGCCTGAAACAGAACAACAAGAACGAGGAACCGCATGCACATGCAGATCAGTACGTGGAACTAGTGGCCAAGAATAAGATGGTCCTCCCTATGTTTAGCCACGGTACCACGGTTACTGTGTAAGAGCAAGTAAACTCTAGCCCTAAAACATGTATAAGATGCATTGAAAAGCCAGTTTTCATTTAAAAAATTCACGGGGCAGAATAGAAACCGATAACGGACTGTAGAATTTGAAGAAAAAACATTCCAGAACAATTCTTTGCAAGATCATAGTACATTTCAGTTCAAACAAACATGCATTTCAGTTCATCGAAACTAAACACTACAGTTATGCAAAATCTAAACTACATTCATCACTGACGCTAACCCTAACCCTAGTGACCAAAATGTGGCTCCGGTAGACCACACCGGAGCCAAGGGCACGGTGGCGGCGTGGTCGGAGTCAGGGTGAGGTCAATGGTTTCCTGCTTCACACGGCGCACCGTGACATCACACTGTAGCGCGCCTCCTCGCGGATGTGCGTCTGCTCCGCCATCGCGATGCATTGGCGGCGCCATCAAGTGCTCCTCGGCGAAATCTACCGGCACGACGTTGTTCCCCTACGACTCGTCGAAGGAGGGCTAGTAGCCCTTCAGCGAGATGTATTCCATGTCAGAGTCCGAGGACGGTGGGCAGGAGGGAGCCCGGCGAGGGGCACGACGCGAGCCCCCTACCCGTCTGTTTTATCCTTCAAACTTAGTTTCAGAGTGAATTACTTCTCTGGTTTCTCCGGTAATTCCATTTCTTACTTCGGTAGTTATACAACAGATTGATCATTGATTATGACACGATAATCTGACATACACTTCTGGCAGTCAGCCATGGGCCATTGTCCTCTTGGAAGCAAACGGCACATGCTCAGCGTTCCATCGGCCTGGAAGGCTGGAACATTCACTCTATCGGTCTCAACCGTCCGTCGGCTCATCAAACGGCTAATCTTGTTTCCTTAGCTGCTCGCGCCGATGCAAACGGGGGAGATCGAGTGCAAAAAAAAAGGCCATTTCTAAAAGTTTGTTCCTTTGTGAACAAGCGCACATAAACAATTACGTTTTCTGTGAAGTGTACATCAAGAATGCATCATTTGATGATTGATTGACTCGACTCATGAGTCATGAGTTCACTCGGCGACAGTTTATCCGGACCTCGCCGCTCTTCCCGGTGAGCGCCAGCCTACCCAGCCTGACCATGGCGGCGGCGAAGTCGGCCGCGAAGAGCGTGGCGTTGGCGGCGTAGGCGCGCACGAGCGCGTCCGTGGTGCCGTCACCGGCGCCGCTCCCGTAGAGCTCCTGGTCGGACCGCAGCAGCACGCGGCGGGCGACGAGGTCCTTGAAGTATCCGTTGTCGAACGCGGCGGGCGCGCGCAGCTCGAGCGGCGCGAGGTTGCCGTCGCCGCCGGCGGAGGGGCAGGCCTTGCCTCGCACCTGCGCCGCGAAGGCGCCGTCCACGGCCGTTGCGCCGGCGGTGTCGTTGTAGATGTGCGTGCGGAAGGTGGTGCACCGCGCCCACCCCACGGTATGCGCCCCGGACAGCACGGTGAGGTCGCGCGCGTCCAGGCCCTTGGCGCTGAACCTGGTGAGGAGGTCGGGGAGCGTCGCGTCCGGGGGCGGCAGGTTGGCGTTCGCCGCGTTTTGGTTGGCCGTCTGCCCGTCTCGCCGGCCCAGCTGCACCGTCCAGCTCGGGCCGCCGAGCTGCGCGCAGGCGACCACGGTTAGCAACAATGCCCGCCAAGCTGGTCAGCATGTAATGGAGAGAGACTGGGGGATGGGTACGGACCAGGGTGACGGCGTCGCGGGCTGCGAGGGCGACGATGTCGGCGCAGGAGACGGTGGCCTTGCAGGAGGCCTCGAGCTGCGCCTTGATGGCGTCGATGACCTCGTAGCCGCGCAGCGAGTTGGCGTTGGGCCCGGCGTTCTTCTCGCCCGTGAAGTTGGCCGTGTCGTCCAGCAAGATGGAGGCGTCGCACCCCTGTACAAGCACACGGCACACATGCATCAGCTCGTTGTGCTACCGCCTGCCGCGCCCACAAGAAAAATGAAAACGTACATTGACGAAGCAGTCGTGGAAGAAGAGGCGCAGGATGGACGCGGCCATGCGCGCCTCCTTCTGCACGGCCTGCGCCATGCCGCGGCGCACGACGGACGGCAGCACCGGGCACGTCGCGTCGTAGAAGGTCGGAGACAGCTGCCCGTCCACCACGACGACGGTCGTCGCCACCGCCGTCAGAGCAACCGCCAGGAGCAACGGCGGGGGCATCCCCATCACTTCAGACGCTTTCAGAAAGGGAAGGAATGAGAGTCTTCCACCAGCACCACCGCAGAGAGAGTGAAGTGTCAAATACTCAAGCTAGCGAGGCGGTGCTCTGCCCACTCACGAGCCCGCCGCGCGCGCTCGCGTATATATGGGCGCGCCGCGGCTGCGGGGCGCCGGGGCGCGCGACTGATCAGGCCGTAAAGAGTAGAGTACGTATTACCAAATCGCGGCAACATCTACTACTAGTAGTATACCGCAAGAACGGGGGGCGATGAATGGATCAGAGCGAGACAGCCAGCCGATAGCCGTGATAGGCAGGATGCGATCTTGTCACTGTAGTTCTTCGCAAGGTGACAAGTGACAAGTGTAGCGGGATTGTCCGGGTGGTGGCCATCGGGGAGACGTACTGCGAGTCTGCGATCGTGTCCGGTGTGCGCGGCCATGGACGCTAGCGAGTAGCGCCAGCCCGGGTGCGCACGGCGGCCGAGACACGGGCTCTGGCTGTGCATGCGCGCGCACCGAGCTGAGCCCCATGGAGTCGCTCAGGGACACACGCGATTGGCCGGCCACCGGAGAAGTTTTCGCGTGTGCATGGCGATGGCGGTGCAAGTGGCACCAACCAAAGGCGCATCCCTCATAGGATCTCCACCGGAGACTAAATTGCATAATACTACCACAATTCGGGCATAGTTAGTACAAACATTAGTAATTTCCTCGATCTAGTATCAAATTTGAGATACAACGTTGTGTCGCACTAATTTTCATCTGATAGCATTTTAACATGTTTCATGATAGGTGCGATCCGTCTGCATAATTGACTGGTCAACAAATTTTGAATTAGGACCTTTTTTTAACTTTTGGGAGGCCTCCTCGCATCTGAAATTCTGAATAAACAAAAGTCAAACACGACGAGCTCTAGGTGTGCTCCTGGGCGTCCCGCCGGCGAGCTCCTGGGCGTGCTCCCGAATGGCGGCACCTGGCGAATGATGGTACAGATGAGGAGCATGAAGGGGACGCCGAAATCAACACGGGCCCTCTAGATCGGGCAAGGGACAGCAGGACTCGGCGCGGGGCTGACCGTAATAGACATGGTGGCAGCCGAATCTACGCGGGGCTACACATTTGGTGTGCTGGCGGCGGTCGATATGGACGCATGGTGAGGCGGCGAGGAGGTGGTGCCAAGGACGCGAGCATGTAGGAGAGCTCGATGGAGTGTAGGCGATGGCGCCATGGCGAGGAGGAGTTGGGCGGAGCACTTGCGAGAGAAGATGAAGGAGGAGATCTCCGCCAATAAGGCCGGCATCTGGGGCCTATCCTCGCTGGTGGTGGCGCATGATGCAGCGAGGGCGTCAGCAGGCATGCTTTGGAGGCTTCCATGGTGGGAGGCGCCGACGTGCTCGGGCTCGGGCCCCTTGAATAAACGCGAGCCCCGGCGGATCTACGCTGCTCCTGCTCTGATATCCCTCCTGGTTGGCCGTGGCAGTGAGGAGGGGGTGGGATCTTGGCATTGTGCTGTACGGATCTGGACGGGATGAAGGATACGGTGAAGCTTTGATTCATGGAGTATTCCAGCAGGGTACCTCTTGCGACGACGGCGTTGGCCTTCTTGCCTCTGCCTCTGATGGCCGTGGGGCGGCCCTCCTAGGCCAAAAGATGGCGGTTCTTCTTCCTCCTGGCCAAAGGCTTCATGGGAGGATCTTCCTCGACCACGCCGCCGGATCCACGACCGTTGCTGCTCCAAGTGGCTTGCTCCCCGGTAGCAGCAACGGTGCCGGCGTCGGGAGGTTGTTCATCGACGGTGGAGAAGACCAGGGATCAGATTGCTTACTATTTTCTTCCCTAGGGTCTTATCTGTTAAAGTCTTAGCCTTATCTGCAGAATCCCTATCTCTTAGGGGCTTTGCTGTAATTTGTTCCCACCAAGTTGAATGAATCTTCCAGGATCTTCGGACCCTTATCTGTTAAAAAAAGGATGCATTGCCAGTTTGCCACTAATGGCCAGACGGGAAGTACTAGTTTGGGCGTGCTTAGAAAATTATGGTCGTCATGGATGGCGTGCGTGCATGTTTTAGTTGCTTAATGTGCACATTCTTTTCCATGGCTTCGAAGCCACGGGAGATGATCGGTGATGGTGCGCCGGCCATCGAGTAGTTCTCCCTTGGCACTGGCCGAACGCTCACATGTTCGCAGAATTGCATGTTTTTATCCATCGTTTTTTCGTCGGTGCCTTCTCAAACTCTATACACAAAGGAAGAGGGTTTTGCACAAATAATGCTATAAAATCAAGTTTAATAGCTTTCCCGTTCAAGTATCTAGCTTGTCTCCACATATGAGAACTTCAATGTAGATATTCGAAGAATAAAAGGGCATATTCAAGAAGAAGAAAATCCGAACGAAAATTGATATACACTAATATCCAGTTTCTATGCCTACAGTCTTTTCTAGACAAAGGATAAATTTGTTGCATGTGTGAAAAGAAAACAAATTTGGTGCTTCAAACTAGCGGAGGTGGCTATTCGGCTCGGGTGCATTTGCAGCCATTGTAAGAAAACATATTTCGAAATGTTAAAAAAATTGAAAACAATGTCTACATGTACAATGGAACATTTGATGTTTGATCATACGTTTTCGGGACGAACGAAAATTTTAGGTGTCCCATGCAAAACAAAAGTCATGTGAATAGTCTAATTCAGGTGATATTTTTTTTATCTTCTTTATACATGAAACAAAAAAATTCTTTCATCCCGAATATTTGTGAATGTACATAAAATGTTCAAATGTACATGTAGACATTTTTTCGAATTTCTTGATATTTTGAAATTTGTTTTATAACAATGGGTGCATATGCACTCGTGAGCCAAAAGGGATTTATGATGAGTGCATATTTGCATCATGTTTTATATTATTATTTTGTATTGTAGATGTAGGATCTTGGTATTTTACGGCGTTCGCGCACATGTTTTATGTCTGTTTTCACCAGGATCAGGACAGATGATGGACACAATGAGCACAATTATTAGAGCAATTGTATTAGGGAGAAAAGGAGTAAAAAACAACGTAAATCACTTATTTGGAGAATATCAATAATACTAGAAGAAAACCCGAAGCAATCAAGGCGGTAGACGGTTTAACGACCAACTATACGACCGGAATACTTTTTCCGGCCGTATAGTTCCGGCCGTATAGTTGGCGCCGCCACCACCTCCTTAAATAGTTTCACCCCGTGTAACTGGATCAGAGAGACGACATACAGAACACCCAGAAATCACTGAAACCTCACCTTCGGAAGGCATCTGGAGGGGGAACTTGCCCAAGGGATCCATCTTCGCCCTACGCAGATCTGGGAGGCCAAGGCATCGATCTTCATCTTCATCAACCGCTTCTCCACCATCATCTCCATCCATCCCATCTTCGTCACATCTAGATCTTGTTGTAAAATCTGTACAAGAACTATTCATATATGATTGCTTCCATTACTATTGCTATGATGTTGATTGCCTCCATGTCTGAGTAGATCTTTAGTTCTTGGGGAGATAGAGAAACCCTAACATATGATTGAGATAAGATAGAGGTTATTATGTTATATATCATTATATGTATGTGTTAATTGTCTTCATCTTGATGTTGAGAGTTGTGCACCTCCTTAATATTTGCCTCTTATAGAGACTCGATGAAGGGGATTACTTGTTGGTAGACGGAGGGATGTTAACACTTACTGTGACTATAAAGCTGTTGTCATTCTTTACGTAATAGCTTGGGGAATCAAGGAGAAGTCATAAAGCCACGTCCATGCCGCGGGAGAAATCCCTTAATAGCGGGATAATACGGTTGATGTCATTTATCTGACAGTTGTGATTATGAAGGATAATGTGAGCAGTGATTGCTGCCTATCTGTCCATATATGGATCTCCTCCCACATACATACATATCATGAGAATATTCGTTATAATAATCTTGATTGCTTATTTTAAATTGCTAGCGGTATATCCACCACTCCTTGAGAACACCTTTTTCCCTATTGCAGTTCCAAGCTCTTTTACACACGTGATTCTCACTTTCTGCATTAAGTTTTACTTTACTTTAAATTGCTTCGTTCAATCAAAAACCCCAAAACAACTCTACTTTTCTTGCATCTTAAAAGTTATTCCTTAAGTACTTCGTTAGTTTTAGTTAAAAGCATTTTAGTCTTTCGCCTACTGCTCCCCTTGGGATTGATATCTTTAGTTTGAAACTAGCTACAAACGATCTGTGCACTTGCAGTCATCAAGTTATTTTTTGGCGCCATTGTCGGGGAGCTTAGCGCTATAAGTCACTTTACTTTTAGTTATTTACTTTCCTTGCACTAAATTTTTTTAAGTTGCAGGACCACAACAATGGACAATACTCAACATTTAATCCAGCTTGAGGCAGTAAGGAATATAGGTTCGCCCATGGACTCTTTTATAACTGTCAATAAAAACATAAATCCGGGCGGAATTGAGATCCACCCTTTATTATTTGAACTACTGCACTCTAAGAAATTTGCAGGAACCAATGAAGAGAGTCCATATGGACACTTACAATTCTTTGAAGATGTTCTCAGTTCCTTTATATTCGACGACTGTAATCTTGATATGGTTAAAACCAAGTTGTTTAGACAAACTCTCTCTAATGATGTTTGCGACTGGAATAGATCTTTTTGTGCAGAAGCACCGAGGACTTGGACGGAATTGACAACTAATTTCCTATCAAAATATTACTCAGAAAGCAAAGCTCATAGGATGAGAGGTATTATTCTCAGTTTCAAAAATAATCCTGGTGAGGGTTTGTATGAAGGATATCTAAGGTACAAAAGCTACCTAGATAATTGGCCCCATCATCGTTTGCCCGATTGGTTAATCACTCACACTTTTTATGGAGGGCTTAATATTTAAAATAGAATGAATCTAGACACTGCTGTTAATGGCAGTTTTCTATCTTATACCTATGATGAAGCTTGGAAACTAATAATAAAAATGAGGGAGGCAACAGAAAATCTTAAAAATGAGGAGAACATTACAAATAGTTTTTCTAAATATGCTTGTGTTAACGATTTCCTTGCAGATGAAAGGACTTGTGCAATGATTAAAACCCTCGGTATTGATTCTTACTCAGTAAAGAAAATTATTGAGAATTATGCAAGGCATTTGTAGGTACATACAGAATGGGAACCCCATAAACCCCTCGAAGAAAAGAAGCGTGCAAGAGCGCTAATGGAAGAGTTCTCCTCAACACCTATTCAAGAGATCATCAAGAAAAGGCAAAAAGAGGAAGAACAAATAAATAAGAGATCGAAGAAACCAGAAAAGAACCCTGAAACTACCAATATAAATAATGTTATATTAAAGGATCTTATGGAAGCACGAATAGTGGACGATGAAGTGGTTATGCTAGACCTTGAAACTTCAGAGTTCATCAAAGGTAAGGTACGAGGTAACGAAACTTCTAAACCTATGACTCCTATATATTGTGGAGAAACTTTTTTATACGAAATTTGTGATCCGATTTTCACTATAAATATTATGCCTTCATCACATTATGAGGAACTTCACTACAATTTAAATAATCTAGATGTGGAACCGGTAGACACTACTATTAAATTGTCTAATAGGACCAATATTAAACCAGAAGGTGTAATCAGAAATATCTATGTCTTTATTGGATCACTCATGTACCCCCTTGATTTTCATATTGTTGATATGCCTCGAGATTCTTTTTGTCCTATTCTTTTAGGCAGGCCTTTTATTTCCATAACAAAAGCTCGAGTTGATAATAAGAAGGAGACTATTTCACTGATGTTTGGAGAAGAAAAAATGACATTCCACTTCATCAAACTAAAGAAGAGGCCATATAAAGTGGAAGATGATACGTCCATTTTGCATCACTATTCTATATCATAATTTACTATTATTCATTGATATATTTCATATTAAGAGATGATACTTATGTTATTTCATCTGTTTTTGCATGGTTGATGACTTTTGGAGGAAGGAGCGCTGAAGTCAGGATTCTGATGGAAAAGGCGCTGTTTGGAGTAGAAATTCACGAAGATCAGAAAATTCTAGAAAATACATGGAAAATTCTATTTTTCCAAAAGACGAAGGATGCCCGAAGGGGAGCGGAGTTGGGCCATAGGGGGCCCACACCCCCCTAGCGCGGGCCACCCCTGGTCGTGCCACCAGGTGGTGTGGTCACCCTGGCCCACTCCTGGCTCTCCCCTTTGGCGTATATTATCCCCCACGAAACCCTAAGCCTGGGGGAGCGACCACAAAAAGATTCCGCCGCCTCTACGGGGCGGAAAACTACAGAGAGAGAAAGAGCTCTCCGGCAGGCAAAAATCTGCCGGGAAAATTCCTTCCCAAAGAGGGGAGATCGTCGCCATCAACACCCCCATCAAGCTGGACTTCATCGGGATCATCATCACCATCATATCCATCATCATCTCCACTAGCACCATCATCACCACTCCATATCGCTGTAACAATTGGGTTGAATCTTGCATAGTTCTTAGGGGAAACTTTCCCGAGGTTGATTACTTGTTGTAGTTGATGCTATTGAGTGGAACCATTGAATTATTGTTATGTTCAGATTGTTACTTATCATTATATCATCTCTGGTCTTGATCCATATGATGTCTTGTGAGTAGTTCGTTAAGTTCTTGAGGACATGGGAGAAGTCATGTTGTTAGTAGTAGAATTGTGTTGAGAAAGATTCAATGGTTTGTTATTTAAGTTGTGGTGTCATTCTTCTAGTGGTGTCATGTGAACATCGACTACATGAAACTTCACCTTTATGGGTCTAGGGGAATGCATTGTGTATTTGGCTACTAATCATAGGGGTTGCTAGAGTGATAGAAACATGAACCCCCGTTAGGAAACCTTTGCACAAGGGATGTTAGGATCTCAGAGTTTAAAGTTGTGGTTAGGTTTTTATCTTCGTTACTTGCTTGTACTTGCGGATGCTTGCAAGGGGTTTAATCACAAGTATGTATTAGTCCTAGTAAGGTCGGTACATTAGCACAGGTTCACCCACACAACACGTATCCAACTAAATAAGATTAATCAACTATATGAAGCGAAAGCACTTGACGATATCCCCATGTGTCCTCGAGAACGTTTGGTCATCTTAAGTAATAAAACTGGCTTGTCCTTTGCTAAAGAAAGGATTGGGCCATGATACGTTGCAAACGTGTCTATAGTTTTTGATGGTCCATGCTTGTTTAGCATCTACTTTGCTTTGCTTTGTCAACACTTTTAGGTATTTTTTATATGTTTTCTGGGACTAACCTATTAACAACATGCCACAGTTCCAGTTGCCTGTTTTCTTATGTTTTTGGTTCCAGAAAAGCCAGAAAATGAATATTCTCGGAATTGGACAGGAAAAATGCCAAAGTCGATATTTTACCGGAAGACTCACGGAGCCAGAAGACGAGACGGAGAGGGGCCAGAGGCTGGCCACACCATGTGGTGGCACGGATCCCCCTGGTCGTTCCACTAGGTGGTGTGGGCCCCTGGTCCACCCTCTATTCCGGCACCCTGTCAGGACGGGGAAGTGCCCTCGGAGCCATCTCCATCGATCTCCACCACCATTTCCATCGTCGTTGCTGATTCCCATGATGATGGGGGAGTAGTTCTTCCTCGAGGCTAAGGGATCTACCGGTAGCTATGTGTTCATCTCTTTCTATGCATGATCTTATTGAGATCATGAGCTTTGTAATCTATAGATCTATTCTGCTACTCAAGTGCTTTAATGAATCTCTGCTTATCCCCACGTGTGTGAAGTTGATAGTGTGCACACCGTGTGGCACTTTGGCTAAGGTTACATAAATATTTGTTATGAGTTATATTTGGAGTTGGACGTCTCTATGAAATTGTGGTATTTGTTGGAACCATCTAGCGCTTAAGGTGATAGTGTGGGGTTATCTAGATGGGAAAGGCGGACTTTGAGGAGTGTTGTTATAGCCCTACCATGGATTAGAGTGTCTAACCGGAGAGAGACACACTCTGCTTTCATTTGGAGAGAGACACACTCTGCTTTCATTAAGAGAGAGACACGCTCAAGGTCTTTGTTTTCTGCAATAAGTTGGTTGGATCCCAGCACTTCTTTTGGAGAGAGACACACTCTGCTTTCATTGTTTAGAACACTCTAGTTTTCATTCTTATTGTTTTGTGAGTGTTCTCTTTTGCTAGCACTTGGTTTAGCCTTAGTTTTCTTGTGCTTTCAGCTTAGAACTCTTTAGTTCTTCTTTGTGGATTTGTGAGACAAGCCCACTGATCTTTATTTATTATTATCTTTGTGAGTTGTTTCAAATAAAGTTGATTTGGATTGGAAAAGAGTAGGAAAGTTCATGCTAAAGTGGTATAAAAGGAGCTTGTTTTTTTGACTGTGACTTAGATTTTATCATGTCATGCTTGATATTGTTTTGGCTTTATACTTAGTGATTATTGCTGTAGCATGACTTGTTACAAACAATTGAGATTGCTTAATGTGCCTTGAAAGAATCATGCATTGTTTTAGCATATAAAACCATAATATTGTGGTATTCTCCTTTGAAGCTTTATTTGGGTTGACTTGGCACATGCTCACACCATGTTAAGACTATACCAAGTCACCATAGCCTCCATGATCATTTAGTTTTCATCTTGTAATATCACTTTATGCTTTAATTAATAATGTTTTGTCGCTTTGCATGATTATGGCCATTATTGCTCTCTTAGTTGGTCGCTCCTAGTCTTTTGCTAGCCTCCATACCAAGTATGAGTTGCACTCATGCATCCAACTGCAAATAAAACCAAGTTATTCCGAAGAGTCCACCATACCTACCTATTAACATTTGCTATTCCAAGTATATTCATGTTTTTATCTACCTTTCGAATTAAACTTGTATGTGAAAATTAGTGATTAAAGGTCTCACGAACTTGATGGCACACTTTACTTTTCTTGCCCCTAATAAACTTGTACCATTGTGTCATCTATGTTGTATATGCTTGCACTTATATGTTGGGATTAGCAGAACCATGCTGTCATGGGGAACACTTTCAACATTGCACTTGTACATTGTACCCAGTTGATATCACGCTCTTTTGTTTATGGATGTCGTCGGTGTGAAATGAAAGGGGAGCTTGTAAGTCCATGGAATTATGTATGTGTGTTTAGGAAACATCTGGGCCGCTAGCCTAAGCCATGCCTAATCATGGTGAAAACTTGCAGCATCACCATAGTGAGCGATCTATGAAGCATTCTTCTTATAAAAAAGAGATAGAGATTGAGAAATAGAAATAGAAAAAAAGATGAGAAAAGAGGAAAGAGAGAAAAAAAAGCACCATTTTCCCATGGTAAATAAGAAGATTGCTGAGATGCTCATTGTCCGCTTGCCTTGTCATTTTGATTATAGGATAGCTCCTGTATCATGTGCAAGGGGTACCCGTTGGCGGTTCTCTATGATACACATGTACTTACTATGACAAGAACCTACCGGTAACTAAACTTGAGTAGCATGAGGAGCGACCCTCGTATTCAAGGGACATGAGATTACCAACTTATACTTTGTCAATTATATACTCCATAGTTTGTTCACTTTAACCTTAATCACTGCAAGATGCTTAAGGTAGGGGAAATGAGAGCTGAAAGCTAATAAGTACCATAATTTTTGGAAGCTCTTTATGAGACTTGAATCCCTGATTCCTTCTATGGAGGCCTTTCTTTTACTTTTATGTTGAGTCTCCATCTTCTATCTTTATGCACCTATTGAGAGAGCATAGTGGCCATTCTTAGTTTAATGTGCATTATCCCAAAACTTGTTGATTGATTCATAACTTTGATATTGCTTGTTCTTAAAATATTTGTATCTAGTCACCCTTATGAACTTTGAAGGTGTCCTATGCATTTATGTTTTGCTACACTATGAGGGACAAGCTGAATACCATTCTCATTATGTTTTCTATATGTGAAACAAACAAACGTCTTTCAAAGAATTTTTATTCATGAATCTTTTGTTTGTACCTTTTCATGTTATAACATAGTTGCTATGTCTTATTTCTAGAACTATATCTTTCATGCTATGTTAAAGTACTATGATCCCAACTATCAATGTTTTACAAATACCTTGATCAAGATTATGATGGTGCATGTCACCTAAAAAAATATTCGTTTTTATCACTTACCTACTTGAGGATGAGCAAGAGTTAAGCTTGGGGATGTTGATACGTTGCAAACGTATCTATATTTTTTGATGTTCCATGCTTGTTTAGTATCTACTTTGCTTTGCTTTGTCAACACTTTGAGGTATTTTTTATATGTTTTTTGGGACTAACCTATTAACAAGATGCCACAGTTCTAGTTGCCTGTTTTCTTCTGTTTTTTGGTTTCAGAAAAGCAAGAAAATGAATATTCTCGGAATTGGACCGGACAAAAGCCTAAGTTGATATTTTACCGGAAGACTCCCGGAGCCAGAAGACGAGACGGAGAGGGGCAGGGGCTGGCCACACCATGTGGTGGCGCAGGTCCCCTAGCCATGCCACCAGGTGGTGTGGGCCCTTGGTCCACCCTTTGACATTGCCCTTTCGCCTATAAGAAGCCTCCGATGAAGAAACCCTAAATAATCCAGCCTCCAGCCACGAAAAGTTCCACAACGCTGTTGCCACCAAAGGGGAGATTCGGGGGACAGAAAGTCTTTGTTCCGGCACCCTGCCGGGATGAGGAAGTGCCCCCGGAGCCATCTCCATCGATCTCCACCACCATCTCCCTCGTCATTTCTGATTCTCATGATGATGAGGGAGTAGTTCTTCCTCGAGGCTAAGGGATCTACCGGTAGCTATGTGTTCACCTCTCTCTCTATGCATGATCTTATTGAGATCATGAGCTTTGTAATCTATAGATCTATTCTGCTACTCAAGTGCTTTAATGAATCTCTACTTATCCCCACGTGTGTGAAGTTGATAGTGTGCACACTGTGTGGCACTTTGGCTAAGGTTACATAAATACTTGTTATAAGTTATATTTGTAGTTGGATGTCTATGAAATTGTGGTGTTTGTTGGAACCATTTAGCGCTCAAGGTGATAGTGTGGGGTTATCCAGATGGGAAAGGCGGACTTTGAGGAGTGATGTTATAGCCCTACCATGGATTAGAGTGTCCAACCGGAGAGTAGTTCAGAGTAGTATCATAAAGAAAAGATATTTATATGAGGCTGTTCACTAGTGAAAGTATGATCCCTGGGCCTTGTTTCTAAACATTGAAACACCATTTGCAACTAAATCTGTTACATGTTTGTTTGCTTCCATCTTTTTGTCTTTAGTATTTTCCTCCCGTCAAGCTCTTTTCTGGCACCGTTGTCTTATATCCATACCACTTGTATTTCACTATCTCTTCGCCAAACTAGTGCACCTATACACCTGACAAGTGTATTGGGTGTGTTGGGGACACAAGAGACTTCTTTTATCTTGATTGCATGGTTGCTTGAGAGGGATACCTTTGACCACTTCCTCCCTGAGTTCGATAAACCTTGGGTGATCCACTTAAGGGAAACTTGCTGGTGTTCTACAAACCTCTGCACTTGGAGGCCCAACAACTGTCTACAAGAATAGTAGTGCGTAGATATCAAGCTATTTTTCTAGCGCCGTTGCCGGGGCCTGAAGAAGAAGAAGATCCCACATCAGCCACGCGCCATCAGGACACTTGCTGCATCTATTATTATTGTCTTTTATTTACTCGCACTTTATTTATCTGCATTATCAAAAACCCCTAAAAATCCATTTGCTAAGTATTTACAAAGAATTCCTGCTCCAAGCCACTCGTCAACACCTTCTGCTCCTCGTTGGGTTCGACACTCTTACTTATCGATAATACTGTGATACACCCCTATAGTTGTGGGTCATCAGAATATATCAAGGAAGAGAAAACGATTGCCGAGCTGGCCGCAATTCATTTCAGTACTCCACAAGATGAATTAGAGAGGAGCCTAATTAATTGGGAGGAAGCACCAGATGATGAGGAGAGAGAAAACATGGATGATTACCTTGATTCAGTTTCGGAAGCACAAAATCCACATGACTATGAAGAACTGGTAAGAAAAGGAGATGAAGAGCCTCCACCAATTGAATTGAAACAACTTACAAACAATATGTGGTATGAGTTTTTAGATAATGAAAATAAATGTCGTGTTATTATTAGCAAAAATTTATCAGAGAATGAAACAAATGAACTCATTTTGGTCTTGCGTAAGCATCGTGAAGCATTTGGATATACCCTAAGTGATATTAAAGGAATAGATCCATCTATTATAACACATAAGATTACCATGCTTGATGATGTTGAACCTGTAGTGGATACACAAAGAAGGCTTAATCCGAAAATGAAGGAAGTAGTAAGAAAAGAGGCTATACGCTTATTAGATGGTGGCATAATATATCCTATTTCTGACAGTAAGTGGGTTAGCCAAGCTCATTGCATACCAAGACAAGGTGGTCTTGATGCTGCTATGAATGAGGATGGTGAGCTAGTTCCTGTAAGGCCTATTGTTGGATATCGTATGTGTATTGATTTTAGGAAGCTAAACCGCGAGACACAGAAAAATCATAAACCTATACCATTCATGGATAAAATTTTAGAAAGACTTAGTAATAATTCTTATTTCTATTTTCTTGATGGTTATTCTAGATATTCTCAAATTGCCATACAACCAGAAGATCAAGAGAAAACAACTTTCACTTGCCCTTATGGCACATATGCTTATAGATTAATTCTGCTTGGCTTATGTAACGCAGCAGTAACTTTTCAAGAATGTGTTTTAAAAATCTTTGATGATTTTGTTGAGAAGACTATGGAAGTTTTAACAAATGATTTTGTTGTTTGTGGAAGAACCTTTGATAATTATCTTTACAATCTAAACAAAGTCTTGCAGAGATGCAGGCAA
Source organism: Avena eriantha (assembly GCA_910589775.1). Lineage (NCBI taxonomy): Eukaryota > Viridiplantae > Streptophyta > Magnoliopsida > Poales > Poaceae > Avena > Avena eriantha. The sequence continues at coordinate 196,736,188 of OU342742.1, read as the reverse complement.
TCAAATTTATTTTTAAATTGGGAACAATACTGTTTCATGGAAAGAGAAGGTAAATTTTTCGGGCATATGGTTTCGGAGAAGGGAATAGAAATAGATAAAACTAATATAAATGCTATAGAAAATCTTCCAATACCTCAGGACATTAAAAACTTAAAAATGTTTCTAGGACATGCAGGTTTTTATAAGTGTTTTATAAAAGATTTTGCTAAAATAGCCATGCCTCTCACCAACCTTCTTGATAAAGAAACTCCATTCTACTTACGTCATGACTGCATTGTAGCTTTTGAGAACCTTAGAAACAAATTAGTTTCACCACCTATCATGCAATCTCCAAAATGGGATGAACCTTTCGAAATCATGTGTGATGCTAGTGACTATGCTTTAGGGGCTGTGTTAGGATAGCGATACAGAAATAATTTAAATGTTATTTATTACGCTAGTAGACCTCTTAATAAGATTCAGAAAAATTACGCTACTACAGAAAATGAGTTCCTAGCTATAATTTTTCCTTGCAACAAATTTAGATCTTACATCATTAATTCTATGGTAATAGTTCATACGGATCACCAAGCTTTGCGTCACCTCCTTGTGAAAAAGGATGCGAATCCCAGGTTGATTAGGTGGGTTTTATTACTACAAGAATACGATTTGCAAATAGTAGATAGGAGGGGTAAGGATAATCCGGTAGCAGATCATCTCTCTAGGATGGAGGAAATAATTGCTAACCTCATACCTATAAATGAATCATTTCCGGGAGAATATTTAGCAAATGTTGAAATTGTTGATCCGTGGTATGCAGATTATGCTAATTATCTCGCAGCAAAATTTATACCTCCTGGTATGATAAGAAATCAAAGGATGAAATTCTTTAATGATCTTAAATATTACTTTTGGGATGATCCATATCTATATCATCATGGACCTGACGGAATGATTCGGAAGTGTGTTCCTAACCATGAAATGAATGGAATGTTGCAAGCTTGTCATGACAGTCCGTATGGAGGACATCATGCAGGTAAGCAAACTACAGCGAAGGTACTTCAATCCGGATTCTATTGGCCCACCTTGCTTAAGGACGCACACAAGTATGTGGAATACTGCGATGCTTGCCAAAGAAGAGGTAATATAGGTAGGAGATAGGAAATGGCAATGAATTATAGTCTCATAATTGAACCCTTTGATGTATGGGGAATGGATTACATGGGACCTTTTATAGAATCAAATGGTTATACTCATATTCTTGTTGCTATTGATTATTCTACTAAATGGATTGAAGATATTCCAACAAGTCATGCAGATGCAGCCGCCTCACTGAAGATGATCAAGGATGTCATATTCCCCAGGTTTGGAGTTCCTAGATTTTTAATCACTGATGGTGGTTCTCATTTTATGAAAGGAACTTTTAGGAAAATCCTCAGCAAATATGGAGTAACTCACCGCGTTGCTTCACCATATCATCCTCAAACAAGTGGTCAAGTGGAACTCTCTAATAGAGAATTAAAGACCATACTCGAGAAGACGGTGGACAAATCAAGAAAAGATTGGTCATACAAGTTAAATGACACTCTATGGGCATACTTTACTGCATTTAAAAATCCAATGGGTATGACACCTTATAAGATGGTGTACGGTAAGGCATGCCATTTACCTTTAGAATTGGAAGACAAAGCTTTTTGGGCAATCAAGAACCTAAATTATGATCTTAAAGCGGCAGGAGAAAAATGTTTATTAGATATTCATGCTTTAGATGAGTTTAGAAGTGAGGCCTATGAGAATGCTAGGTTGTTTAAGGAAAAAGTGAAAATATGGTATGATAGAAAAATAGAGAATAAGACCTTTAAAAGTGGAGACAAAGTGTTGCTCTATAATTCTCGTCTTAAGTTGTTTCTAAGGAAGCTCAGATCAAAGTAGGAAGGCCAATATGTAGTTGAAGAAGCTTATTCATCGGGAGCAGTAAAGCTCCAAGGAAAATACCCTCTCTTTCATGGGTGGTAAATGGACAACGCTTGAAGCATTATCGACTAAAGGAAGATATAAGTGCAGTCACCATATGTAACATCCCAAAACTTCAATCCAAGCTTATCAAGATCAAATCAACCAAAAATGGGGTTAACAAAAACTTTTCCAAGTTTAAAATGAAAGCATTCATATTTGTGTGCATTTAAAATAGGAGTTGTTTGAATTGCCATGATTGAGTGATCCAATGCTTGTAAAATGTTTCTTAGGTGATTTAAACATCATCTACCTCTTTCCCAAACTTTTCCTAAAGAAAATCAAATCAAAAAGAATTAAAAAGGAGGAATGGTCATTTTGGCCATTTTAATCCACTACACTACTTTGAGTGTTCCTAGCACTCATTTCTTAACAGAAACAATTCTTGATCTTTGCACACCTTGTTAGTACACATAATGAGGTACCAAGGCCCACCTTTTGATCTGCTAAAAACATTCTTTTACTTATTTTAAATTGCATTTGAAAATTGAATCCAATGCATATGCATAGATCACCCCTATTTCAAAACCCATCTATTTGAGCTCCACTTTCAAAACCCTCGCAACCAGAGACTACCTAGCACTAGTGGAGATCACTCAAAAATTTTGAAACCAAAATTCAAAACTTTTTCTCTTTCGGCCATTTTGTCAAACACCTTGCTGACAAGATCATTATGGCCATTTTGGGATGATTTTGTCTAGCAATTGTGAAGTGCTTTGATCATCTTGTCCCCCCTCAAGCCAGACCAGACCAACCCCAACATCTCCCCTACCTCCTAGTTGCACTGCACAGCCATGCCGAGCCACCTCTCGCCGGCCGACCGTGCACTCACCGCAGCACCCCTCTCCCGCCTCTCTCTCCATGTCTAGGAGGTAGCTCACACCTCACCGCCACCCTCTGTCCCCTGTCCGAGCCCAGCCCTGCAGTGGACCACCGAGGATACCACGCGCCCAGTGCCACCGCACCATGTCGGTGCCGCCCCCAGAGCGCGCTCTGTCCCCGCTCGCCCAGACCGCCCCTTGGCCGCAGCCCGCGCCCGCCGCTCCGCCATGACCTGGAGAACACCCCAGACACCCCCGTTCGCTGCCCCTCTCCTCATAGCCACCGCTCACCGTGGACACCGCCGCCTCTGCCGCTCAGAGCGCCACCTCGCCCAGACCGCATGCCACCGCCCCTACGGCCGCATTCAATGCCTAGGGCACTTCCAGGGAACCGCACGTCGATCGCCACCCGTAGCCATGCCTCTACCCCACCGTAGCCATGTCGCCACCGTCGCCTGCCCATCCCGCTCGGTCTCACCGTCGGGCCTATAAAAGGAGCCCTCCCCAGCCTCTTCTCTCCACACCATTCCACTCCCCTCACCACTCTGAACCTCACCCACCTCTAGCCGGCGCAAGGCGAGCTCTGCCTCGCCGGAATTGGAGCCGGAGCCGCCGCCTCTGGAGGAGAAGGGCGCCGCTGATTGCGACCACCCCAAGCTCCGCTGCAACCGCGCCTCGCCTCGCCGTCGTCTTCCAGTTCGTTTGCCCGCCTCACCGACCCCGCTGGAGCCTTGGTATGTCCCCAGCAGACCCCCACCGAGCCGCTAGGGTTCGAGCTCGCCGGCGACCTGTTCGTCCTCGACGACGACTCTCAGCCGTAGTTTGCCCTTCTAATCCTACGGCCCACAGTGCGCGTACCGTTTCGCGTGTTAAGTGCTGCTGACAAGTGGGACCCCCCTGTCAGCTGAGCCCCACACCGCGGAGCGCCACTGGGCCAGCCCAAGTCTTTTCCCGCGCTAGCCCACCCATTCAAATCTTGATTTTTCTTTTTAGTTAAATCTAGTTTCTGCCCACTATTTTAAAATTCAATTCTGGGAGTTTTACAAATTGAAATTGCATGAAACTAATTTTTCCTGAAAGGTATTAAAATGATCTATCCAAGACCGTTGGATTTAATTCAATTAGAGTTATAGATCTCTCCTAATAAAAATAAGAAGACAGAAGCATTTGCAACTTGCAACATTTTTATAAAATCAACCAAGTTAGCTTTTGAGTTGATTCCAACTCTCAAAAATCAAATTTCATCATATTTATCCAACTATGTAATAATATTAAGGTTTACATGCAGTGACTTTGGACTAGTACCAAAATAATGCTATATAGGCATTTCTAGTCACTTTAAATCACTAAATAATGAACTTAAAGCAAAGTAATGTTGATCCAACCTTTAAACCTCATTCCCACATGTTAGTATATGTGGTGAGGACATGTGTCCACATGATCCCATATTTTGGTGATGAATATTAAATTTTAGTTAATTTTTCAATGAGTAGAAATTACTTTTCTAAAATAAAAAGGATGAAACTATTCAACCACTGCACCAACCAAGGCAAGCTAGCACTATCCAAGATTAACCCTTGCAAGTTGTACTTGCAAGCCACCATTAACAGTGCAAGCTAACACTTGCAAGTTTAGTGCTTAGCAAGTTAGGATCAAACTAGATGGTTTAGCAAAGATGCCTTAAGCATGCTTTGATCACACCCCTTTGACTATTAGTACCCCAAGTTCTATTTACAAGTTTTACTCCCTTTTAGTTCACACCAAGTTCTTTACTTAATTTGAAGGTAGCATAAAAAGTATAAAACTTGACTTATTTAGAACCCTTAGATGTCATTCTATGGCATGAGATTGAACCCATATTTTCCACCTTAGTGAACACTCTTAACTTAGTAGTTTAGAGTAGATCAAAAACTTGAGTCACTTTAGATGGGAATACTTGTTGAAAATGAATTATGAAAACCTTGGAATGATGAGAAACACAAATGGTTGATGATGATGAAAATGTTGAGGCATGAGCCTTAACCCTTTTATAAAACTGATGGTTGGATTCGGATGCGATACCATTCCAAATCTACCGTACAACCACATTACCTGAATTGGGTAAGGCTTAGCTGGAAATATATATGCATTAGTATTAGTTCCCTCACGGGAGAGGTCTGAGCTGAGGCTACCTCTCATGATGTCCACCTATGCAGTGCCCAAGATGACTAATGGTCATGGTTGGGAGTCCATGCTCATAGGAGAGGTGCTTGTACTAGGGTGTGTAAAGGTAAGGTTATGTTTGATTATCTGCATACTAAGTATGATGATTCAGGGTTATCCCTAACAGATATATCGAATCTTGTGGTGAAAGTGTACCACCTCTGCAGAGTGTCAAACTATTCGAATAGCCGCGTCCGCCGTTATGGACAGTTGGAATGGCCATACTGTTTCGTTGTTAGATGTTTTCTAGATACTTTGAAATGAATGATGAATCTTGACTTGAACACAACAGGGTTGTGTTTATGACAATAGTTTCCCCAACTTAAGTGATTCTAGAAATTTTACCTTATCTTTCTTTGCTTCAGAACTCAGCTTAGGTTTCAAACTTAACTTTATAGTTAAACATAGAGTTAGCACTTTAACTTAGATTTATGATACTTGTTAGTGGTAGTTTGCGAGTACTTAAAGAGTACTCATGGCTTTTGTCCCTGGCTATTATCATGGCCAGACTATGAAGGAGACTATCAAGATGATGGCCAGCAGGACGGCTATGATAACTAGGACTATCTACCTTCGTCAGCATTGCCTGTGCCCCTGAAGATGGACCCCACCGCTACGCTTATCTTTTATTTTCACTGCTTGTTGTATTAAGACTGGATCATGAGATCCTTATTTGTGTAAGACCTTATGTATGGTTTGTAATGGATGATGTACTGTGATATCCAATCCATTATGTCTCGCAAAAATGGTAATCCTGGGATTGCGAGGTATGGCATAACGGGCATCTGGGATTAAAAATCCGGGTGTTGACACCATAGAAGTGATCACCCTAGAAGAAGTGATTAAGCAAAGATATACAAGGAATGCCAACTGCAAGAAGAATGGATTCGAGACGGAATGAGCAACACTACGGTCAAGCTATTGACCATAAAAGAGGCTTCATGGGAGGCAACCCATGCAAAGTAAAGGTTTGAGTAAACTTTTAAATTTTAATGAAGTTTTAATTGGGCTTGTGTAGAATAAGGAACATTTTAAGCTTTAGCAAAGAAAAATAAGATTGATAATGCTAATATTGGTCGAAAATTTAAGTTGTCATTTTTCTGTCAAAACTTGACATTTTATTAAGAACTATGTGAGAAGCAGGCAATTTTTTACAGATCCAGAAGGTTTCACGATCAACTATATGGCGGGAATAAAAATTCTGGACGTATAGTTACAGTCGTATAGATATTTCGACATCACCTTTTTCGTTTACGAAAGGTACAGAAGGTTTAACGGCCAACTATATGGCAGGAAGAAAAATTCCGGCCATATAGTTGTTGTTGTATAGATATCAATGTTGTCGTCAAAAATTCTTTCAAGGATACTGATAGTTTAACGACCAACTATACGGCGGGAATAAAACATTTGGCCGTATAGTTGCGGTCGTATAGATATCATCCCATCTCCAGAAATTCTATTCGGAGTACTGACGGTTTAATGACAAACTATACGGCGGGAAAAAAATTCCTGCCCGTATAGTTCCGGTCATACAGTTGGGTCCACCGTAGATGGAAATCTATAGTCGGTTCATAACTATATGGCGGGAACTATGTGGGCAGCGCCCGTATAGTTGCTTGTTACAGATAGCGGCTAGGGTTTTTGACCTACCCTTTTAAAACTGATCGCATCTAACCTTTTTCATTAAGTATTCGCAGAAGCTATGGCCTCTAGTCTCAAAAAGTCCTCGCCATCCTTATACAAGCCCCTTCTAACAACATCCGTGCAGTGAGGCCATGCAGCATTTCCATGTCAACAAGATCTAGAGGAAGAAAGAAGAGAAGCCCGTGAAGAGGATCGAAGAAGTAGAATCTAAAGGATCATCATCGTCATCTAGCCTGGAGATCAAGCCTCTCCCTAACTGGGAGGACATGTTCCCGCAAAGGCAAGCGGAGCAGGGAAAGAGCAAGGATGAGTATCTCCCTAATCCCTATCATCACAACATAGGATCTTATTATAAACCTCCTCTAGGGCCATTACCTCTTAAGCCTAAGAAGGTGCGGCAAGATGAGATTCATGATAAGATCTATGAGTTGGAAAAAGCTTCGAAAGCATGTGTTGAAACAATTGGAGAAGGGATTGACTCCTACTATATGATGAGCAAAGACCTTGAAAAAAAGGTCAATGACATCGATGGTAGAGTTGGTGTCTTGATTCGAACTGTTTTTGAGTTGACAGATGAGAAGAAATTCCTCAAGAAGAAAATTTTGAAGCTTCAATATGACATGGTCGGGCTCAGCATTCGCCTCGCAAGCATGGCTAAAGTTTGCAACATAGAGGAAGAAGGCAATACTCTTCCTACCCAGGAGGAGGAATAGGTACCAACAAGGAGTTATTTGATCCCGCCTGGCTTGATTCCAAGCTTGGGGAGATCTTTAAGACCTTGTAAATTATCTTATGAGTTTTATATTACTATTTTAGTTTTGCATTAGTTCAAGGTTAGAAATAAGGTTTGCATCAATTGAATTCCCTTAAGGAATAGTCGATCCCATTTGTGAAATTCCGAGTTTATTATCATATATGAAGCATTATTGAGTCTGTGCTTGTCTTATCGGATATATATGAATGGCTTGAGTACAATTTTACTTTCACTTGATGATAACAATAGGAGTCTTCCACACCATTGGTATTAATGGAACATATAAAAGATTTAAATCGATATGTTGTAAGTTCATGCTTTGATTTACAAAAGTAAAAATAATCTATATTCGAGTAAAGAAAGAAACCTTGAACAAAGAAAAATTAAAAGTGTTATCAAAATAGAGTGAGAACAAGTCAAGGTAGAATCTTCAAGCCATAAAGATGCTTCATATACAATTGGAATTTGGTAATTGAGAATGTTAAACTTTGAATTCCTACATGAAGTGGAATGTATGGCTAGCTCCTTTGCACAACACTTAAACAAAAGTGTGAGCATATATATAAGAAAAGAAAAAAGAGGAAAGAAAAGGAGTGAATGTGTAAAGAATAAATAGGCATACTCCACTATATTGTAGTATGACAAAGAAGCGTTTGAGATTTTAAATCCCAAGTGAATATGTTAATTCAAAAACACTTGGGACTACCTCGCTATCTCATTCGGTCGAACCGAATACTTTTACATCATGTTGAGATTCATCTTTTGTGAACCATTGATCACTAAGGTGTGGAAGCCTGCTAATATTATTCAGATGGTTTGAGTAAGGTACTATTCATGAACTCATTCCTATGTATCTTATAGAACAAACACATTCTGCAATTACCTCATTTATTTTATCGACTCAGCTTCATGAATGAGAGGATCACATCCATTAAGATAAACTTTCTCAAGACGAGCAAGAGTCTAAGCTTGGGGAAGTTGATGAGTGCATATTTGCATCATGTTTTATATTATTATTTTGCATTGTAGATGTAGGATCTTGGTATTTTACGGTGTTCGCGCACATGTTTTATGTCTGTTTTCACCAGGATCAGGACAGATGATGGATACAATGGGAACAATTCTTGCAGCAGCTGTATTGGGGACAAAACGAGTTAAAAACAACGTAAATCACTTATTTGGAGAATATCAATAATACCAGAAGAAAACCCGAAGCAATCAAGGCGTACAGACGGTTTAAGGACCAACTATATGGCTGGAATACTTTTTCCGGTCATATAGTTCCGGCCGTATAGTTGGCACCACCACCACCTCCTCAAATAGTTTCACCTCGTGCAACTAGATCGGAGAGACGACATACAGAACACCCAGAAATCATCGAAACCTCACCTCCGGAAGGCATTTGGAGGGGAGACTTGCCCAAGGGATTCATCTTCGCCCTACGCAGATCTGGGAGGCCAAGGCATCGATCTTCATCTTCATCAACCACTACACCACCATCATCTCCATCCATCCCATCTTCATCCCATCTAGATCTTGTTGTAATTTCTGTACTCGTTGTGGATTTATACAAGAACTATTCATCTACAATTGCTTCCATTACTATTGCTATGATGTTGATTGCGTCCATGTCTGAGTAGTCTTTAGTTCTTGGGGAGATGGAGAAACCCTAGCATATGATTGAGATAAGATAGAGATTATTATGTTATACATCATTATGTGTATGTGTTAATTGTCTTCATCTTGATATTGGGAGTTGTGCATCTCCTTAATATTTGCCTCTTATGGGGTCTCGATGAAGGGGATTACTTGTTGGTAGACGGAGGGATGGTAGCACTTACTGTGACTATAAAGATGTTGTCATTATTTACGTACTAGCTTGGGGAATCAAGGAGAACTCATAAAGCCATGTCCATGCTGCGGGAGAAATCCCTTAATAGCGGGATAATACGATTGATGTCGTTTATCTCACAGCTGTGGTTATGAAGGATGACATGAGCAGTGGTTGCTGCCTATTTGTCTGTATATGGAGCTCCTCCCAAATACATACATATCATGAGAATATTCGTTATAATAATCTTGATTGCTTAGTCTAAATTAGGCGGTGTATCCACCACTCCCTGAGAACTTCCTTTTCCCTATTGTAGTTCCAAGCTCTTTTACACATGCGACTCTCACTTTCTGCATTAAGTTTTACTTTACTTTAAAAATCTTCGTTCAATCAAAAATCCAAAAACAACTCTACTTTTCTTGCATCTTAAAAGTTATTCCTTAAGTACTTCGTTAGTATTAGTTAAAAGCATTTTAGTATTTCGCCTACTGCTACAAACGATCTTCGCACTTGCATTCATCAATTACCGCTTCAAAATACTCCTCCTCCTCTTCGTCCCGCTATATTAATATAGCAACCACAAGATGCAAGCGAGACCACTGCTAGGACAAACAGCACAATTCAAGCCAAAAAGAAACAAGAAAGAAAAAGGAAGAGAAACAAGCCCGACATTGGTGGATCGACGAAAGCGAAGATGACTCGCAATCGTTGTGCCCTTTGGAGTATTTCCATCATGCTCCTAACACTCTGAAGCGTCACGTACCAAGAAGCACCTCCAAGAAGCAAAGCGACGACGACACTGAAGGGAATATGCCCGAGAGGCAATAATAAAGTGGTTATTATCTTATTCCATGTTTATGATAAATGTTTATTTTGCATGCTATAATTGTATTGATCAGAAACGTCAATACATGTGTGTTTAATAAAAAAAGGGTTCCTAGTTATGCCTCTCTTATAGACTAGCTTGTTGATTAACAAGATGATCAAGGTTTCCTGATCATGGACACTGGATGTTGTTAATAACAAGGTCATAGCATTTGTGAAATGATGTGATGAACATTCATCTTAAGTATAGCATTATGATCAAGTCATTATGTTTATATTGCAATAACATCATAGGAAGTAATCTTAGTCCTTAGACCATGAGATCATCTTAATTGCTAACACCGGAAGAGTATCTTGATAACATCAAACGTCACACCATAACAGGGTGACTATAAAGGTGGGTTCAGTGCTACGAAGGTGTTATGTTGAGGCTCATGGATCAAGAGTGGGATTTGTCCATCCCGATGACGGATAGATATACTCTGGTCCCTCTCGGTGATATCACATTGAAATAGCTTGCAAGCAAGTGATGTGATCACTAGAATGTTATATCACGGGAACGAGAAAAGAGTGCATGTCGGTAACGAGATCAAACTAGGTATTTGGATGCCAATGATCGAATCTCGGACATGTAATATATCGCGAGACAAAGGGATTTAGTTACTAGCATTAAAGGTTCTCACGATCACAGAAGTCATCGTTGAATGTGTAGGAGTCAGTACGGATCTCCAGGTCCCGCTCCTGATTATTGATCGGAGAGGGGTCTCGATCATGTCTGCATTATTCGCGAACTGTAGGGTGACACACTTAAGAGTTACCGGACACCATTTTGGAGCACATATGTTCAGACGAAAGAATTGCAAAGCGCAGGAATTGTTTCGATAGAAACCGGAAATTGTTTCGGGTGAAATTGCAGAAAGTTGTTCTGCATGTGATATTGAAATATTGCAATGGGTTATATGTGAATGTTTGTTAATTAAAGTAATTAAAAAAATTCTGAACCAATTGGATACCGAATTGGTTGGTATGAAGTGTCATACAGGACAACGCAATTCATGAACTACAATGGCCTAAGTAACTAGCAAGAGAATAAGTGATGATGTTCATCGAAAACAAATAAAGTGTTATTGTGTTTTTCGTTGTCATCAAACCTAGCCTTCAAGATTTGTTTTAATAATTGTTGTTTTGTTCCGGTATTACGAGAACAATGTTTGTTCAAATAATTACCGTATTCCATAACAGATGGATGAACTTTTACAAGTCTAGTGGGAGAAATCACATCCATAAACACTATTGCTAAAATGTCGCAAGAAAAATGATTGAAAGATCACTTATGAAGTGACATCGCTGTTTAAATTATATTGGAAAGAAAACATGAAGAAACTCCATGTTGATGGATTTTTGGAGTCTTTGATTTTGATCAATTGACGCGTGTGAGACTTTCCTCGAGATAATTGAAACTCCGTTCATAGGCCAAAGAGGAACGGATGACTAGCTTATTGGAAATTGTGCATGCTGATGTGCATGGTCCATTATGGGTAGCCATATGCGATGGATCTTTTTGCTTCATATGCTTTCTCCAGAAATTTGAGTGAATATATCTATATATTTACTTAATAAGGGAGAAGTATGAAACATTTGAAAATTGTTCAAAGACTTTCAAGATGAAGTGAAAAATCATTGTAACAAGAAAATAAAAGAGTTTATGATTTGATCATAAAGGAAGATATTTGAGTTACTGTTTAGCAAACACTTAAGATTAGAGGAATTGTTCCATGATTTGTGTTTCCCAGTAAACCATAGGAGTATGGCATATTCGAGAGATGAAATCAAACCATGTTTGACATGGTAAGATCAAATGTATCATTTATAAAACTGCCATTATGTTTTAAGGATTGAAGCTTTATAGAGTACCGTTTTACACTGAAAAGAGCACCATCGTGATCCGTTAAAATGACACCATATAAGTTATGGTTTGGGATAAAACCCGAATTGTCTTTTCTTAAATTTTGGTATGCTATCCATAAGTAAAATGTTTACAACCAAAGTCAGATAAGCACGTCTTTGTAGGTTATCCCAAAGAATTTGTTGGGAATTTCTTCATAACACCGAGGACAAAAGAGTTTGTTACTTGGAACGTCAAGTTTCTTGAGAAGGAATTTTTCGCGAAAAGTTAAGTGGGAGGACAATAGAACTTTGATAAGGTTGTTGAACCTTAGCTATATGTGCTAAGTAGAGCAACGCCGGAAAATGTTCCGGTGGCGGCCACATTGCTCATGGCTCCCGTGATTACAAAGGGTGTGATCTTGGAGATTAGAGTTCCTATTGAACCATGTGGGTCGGTAAGAATCAAATAGTGTGATTTGATAAGCAAGTCGTTATTATTTGACAATGATGAACCGACTACATGCAAAGAAATGATGATGGGCCCTGACTCCATAAAATGACTAGAAGTCATAGAATCCGTGATAGTATCCATACACGAGAAATCAAGTTTCTGAACTTGGAAGACCCTCCGGAAAGGCATAAAGCCTATCGGTCGTGTTTGGATCTATAAAGAAATAGACATGGATGTTTAACATCTATGAAATAGTCGACATGTTGGAAATAAGTTTACGGCAATGTTCAAGGAGTTGACTATGACAAGATTTGATCTTTCATAGCAATATTTAGTCTTGATGGATTAATGTAGCAACCACTACATATAATTTGGTATATGGTAGTTGAATAAACAAAACAAGGTTCTTCTAATAGAACGGTTACCTAGGACATGTACATGACATGGTCCGAAGGGTATTGTTAATTCAAAGCGTGCTAAAAGGGCATGCAAACTTCAATAGTTGAAGTAAGCATAGCGGAGTTGGAATCTTCACCATGATGAAACTGTTAAAAGAGTTTAAATTCATCGGAGATGATGAAGATGCTTGCATTTGCAAGAAATTAAGTGGGAGCGCTGAGACATATTTCTAATACATTATGTAGAGGACATATTGTTGATTGGAAATGATGTATCTTGTATTGACACAAGTTAAGAATTTCATTAAAATAAGATTTCGATGAAAGACTTGGGCAAAACCGGAATATTTGGCATCAATATCTATATGGATAGATTAAGGCGCTAATATGGTTGTGCCAAACATACATATATGAGATATTGAAAGGGTTCAATATGGAAACAACAAGAAAGGTTCTTGCTGCATGGAAAGAATTGTATCAAGATTCAAGTGTTTCAACACTTGGTGAGTAAAATCACATGAAGATTTTGATCGATTATACCATGATATGTATATATCCAAAATGTCCTATGCTCTAAATGTTATGAGCATATACCAGAATGATTCATAAGATGATCATTGGATGATGGTAAAGATATTCTTATGAGCTTTGGAAGAACTAAGAATATATCATGTATAAGTGACAAATAGTTAAAGGTAGTTCATTGTAAAGTGTTACATTGATACTATTTTTGTCACAAGATACAAATTAAATTTATCTCAATTTAGACTATGGGTGGCACAATGTAATGGAAAGGATGTTCCATGATGGATTTGGATGAGTTCCAAAGTTGAGACATTGTGACGGATACTACAACAAAAGGCTAAGTATATAACTGCTATGGTAGCAGCAAAGGAGGGCATTTGTGTTAAGTAGTTTGTTATCAAACTAGGTGTGGTTCAAAGTGGGCTAATACTATGAAGATATATTGTGTGACAATAATATCAACATATTTTACCCCGAACGAACTAAAGGTCTCACCAAAGGACCAAATTTATACAATGCCATCTCATTTGAGAATGAGTGATGCGTAGAGACGCAAAGACATGCAAATACACACGGACCTGAAACTGTCAGATCCGGAGATTATGTTAACCACTAGCAATCGCGTATATGCAACACCAGAAAGCCATAGGTGTTCAATACGCAAAGTTTTTCAAACTATATTACTGACTCTAGTGCAAGTGGGAGACTGAAGGGAATATGCCCGAGAGGCAATAATAAAGTGGTTATTATCTTATTCCATGTTTATGATAAATGTTTATTTTGCATGCTATAATTGTATTGATCGGAAACGTCAATACATGTGTGTTTAATAAACAAAAAGGGTTCCTAGTTATGCCTCTCTTATAGACTAGCTTGTTGATTAACAAGATGATCAAGGTTTCCTGATCATGGACATTGGATGTTGTTAATAACAACGTCACAACATTTGTGAAATGATGTGATGAACATTCATCCGAAGTATAGCATTACGATCAAGTCATTATGTTTATATTGCTATAACATCATATGAAGTAATCTTAGTCCTTAGACCATGAGATCATGTTAATTGCTAACACCGGAAGAGTATCTTGATAACATCAACCATCACACCGTAACAGGGTGACTATAAAGGTGGGTTCAGTGCTACGAAGGTGTTATGTTGAGGCTCATGGATCAAGAGTAGGATTTGTCCATCCCGATGACGGATAGATATACTCTGGGCCCTCTCGGTGATATCACATTGAAATAGCTTGCAAGCAAGTGATGTGATCACTAGAATGTTATATCACGGGAACGAGAAAAGAGTGCATGTCGGTAACGAGATCAAACTAGGTATTCGGATGCCAATGATCGAATCTCGTACATGTAATATTTCGCGAGACAAAGGGATTTAGTTACTAGCGTTAAAGGTTCTCACGATCACAGAAGTCATCGTTGAATGTGTAGGAGTCAGTACAGATCTCTAGGTCCCGCTGCTGATTATTGATCGGAGAGGGGTCTCGATCATGTCTGCATTATTCGCGAACCGTAGGGTGACACACTTAAGAGTTACCGGACACCATTTTGTAGCACAAATGTTTCAGACGAAAGAATTGTAAAGCGCAGGAATTGTTTCGATAGAAACCAGAAATTGTTTCGGGTGAAATTGCAGAAAGTGGTTCTGCATGTGATATTGAAATATTGCAAGGGGTTATATGTGAATGTTTGTTAATTAAAGTAATTAACAAAATTCTTAATAAATTTAATAAAAGAATTTTATTAAATGAGAGGGCATTAAACTTGAAGAATTTTAATGCATTTAAAGTAGGGACTTTAAAGGGGAATGTGAGGAGGCATTTTAATGTGGAGGGATTACCACCACATGAATGAGGGAGGTGAGGAGTCACCCCCCCATGCGCCGGCCATGAAGGAGGGGCACCCCCCTCCTCCTATAAAAGGTCACCCTCTTCCTCCTTCTTCCTCACACCTCCTTGTGAAGGATTTCTCTCCCCCTCTAGAATTATTCCCCCATGGTCTTGGATTAGCGAGATACATGTTCCCGGTGGCATTTCGTCTGGAAGGAGTTGCTGCTTCCGCTGGATCGCTGGAGCGAGGAGGTGGAGGTTGTCCGGTGGCTTGAACGTGTGTGCGAGTGCGAATGCGCTGCTGAGTTGCGGCGCTCGGACTTCCTCACGATCTTGAGATCGGCAATTGTACGACTACATCAACCACGAGTTCCTACTCATTAACAAAACTCATTGTCTTTGAGGGTAAGTTCTCGTTGGATGTATGTCCACCCGTTGATTTGTACCTAGTAGATAGATCTTGGCGTGTAGTTCTCATCGTAGGAAATTTTTTGTTTTCTATGCGGCAGACCCAGCAGACACTACTCCCTAGATTGGTCCTCAGCTTTCCCCGGTATGCTACTAGGGGTGGGGAAGAGTGTGGCATCCCGCAAAAACCACTACCAGAAAATCGCGGTGTTTTTGTGCATTGCATCATCATGACCACATGCTCACGTCGTCATGCCACCTTGCATTTGAGCATCGTCATGTCATCATGCATTTGTTTGTCTAAAACTATTTTCGAAAAGACTGTTTTTGTTTTCGAAACGCCCCGTCTTTATTTTTAAATCAAAACCCGGGTCTCTGAAATATTTTGTTTCGTCTACCAACAGTGTTGAAAAGCCCCGTTTAAATAAATAAAAATTTCAATTTGTTTTTAGGAGGCAGCCCGCCAGGCCCGAAAGCCCAGCCAGCCACCTCCAAATTAATCCTAGCCTAAACAAAACCCTAGCTACCCCAACTTCCCACCCCGCCGCCGCACTCCCTCTCTCCCACCCCGCCAACCACCTGCCAGCCGCCACCTGCACGCACACACACGCACACCTGCAGCTGGCCCACCCATACGTAGCCGCGCGCGCGTTGCACCGCACGCCCGCGTCATGCTCCCGCTCGCTCCCGCCCACTTCGCCAAAACCACCGCTCGCTCCCGCCCACCTAGACAACCCCACCCCGCCTCGGGATTCCCGCGGCACACCCTGGCCGACCGCGTCCACCCCGCGTGCCGCCTGGTCCACCACGTCGCCCACCCCCTGCCCCGTGTCCCCACGCAACCTCGCGTTCCCCACCTACCGCTCGCGAGCCCCATCTCCCCAATCACCGCCGCCTCGGTTTCGCCGCCCCGCGTCTTCCTCCCACCGCCGCCTCCACCGCGCACCACGCTGCTCTCTCCCCTCCTGCTCGCCGGCCGCCAGGAGCCGCCGCCCACCGTCTTCCAGCGCCGAGCCACGCCGCGTCCCTCCTTCCCCGCGCCTTCCTCTCCCCTTTGGCAACCGCCACCGCCCTCCTCCGTTGCGTCGCCGCCGCCTCCCTCAAGCTCTTCCACCCCGGGCCGCTCGTCCCCGCCGCATCGCCGGCGCCTTCCTCCTCCTCCCCAGTCTCACCCCGCCCTGGCTCTCGAGCTCGGCCGCGCCCCGCCCGAGCCCTGCCTCGTCCGCGTCCTCGAACGCCTCCTCTCCGGCCACGTCGCCTCTGCTTCCCGCCGCCTCGGCCATCGCCTCTGCTTCCCGCCGCCTCGGCCATCGCCTCCTCCCGTGCCTCCCCGGAGCAGCACCGCATCTGCGGCCTCCTCTGCCCCGCCCCGAGGGTGCCGCGTGTCCGCGGCAGCGACCCCCGCCGGCCCTGCCCATGACCGCCGCCAAGGACCCCTCCTGCCTCAACCTCGCGCCCTACCTCCTAGCGCCGCCTCTGCGTTGAGCCTGCGCCGTTCGCCGCTGCTGGCCCAAGCCCCAGGGACCACCGTTGACGCTTGTCGTTGCCTCGCCGTGCCCCTGCATCGCCATGGGCAACACCCTCTCCTGCCGTTCCTCATCCTAGTACATGTGACGGTTGCCTTGGTGTGTTGGTGCCAACCGTGGTGGGTTCCTCTAGTACCAGTGGGATGCCCATGTATTGCATTTTGTTTCTGATCGCGAGAAGTTGGGGTGTGATGTTTGTTAGGGCGCCCGTGTGAAGATGGAGCTGTGGAGAGGCTCTGATTTACGAGTTTGACGAGTAGACGGGTACCTCACCAAGACCGACAAGACCGGCTCGATGTCGATGAGTCCGAGGGATGCACATGGTGGCACTCAAGTCCCCGAACCCGGGCCTGAGGATCGAACCCCGCCGAACCCTCATACGCCAAGCTCTTCTCATCATCAAGACCGATCCGATGCCGGACCCCTCGGCGTCCCAAGACCTCCTTCCCGGCGCATCGACGACATGGACCCGAAGACCATGGATGCGACAAGATCTACTTCCGTTGGCCGAGGACGATCCCGCTGTCCCCGTCGAACCCCGAGATCGAACCTGAACCACATCGAACCAAGAACACCAAACTCCAATGTGTGACCTCCATCCGAGACCTCTATTTTTAATATATGGCATATAACTATCGCATCATTAAATCATCATGCTTGCATACATGTCATCTGGTGGGTTGGGTTGAATCGCCGATTCACCTCATAATTAAATATGGAGTGTTTATGCGGGATATCTTCGTCTTATTCCGGAATCCATTTAAATTTGTGTAGCGAACCGATACCATGCCCTGCCTTGTTAAGACAACATTTAAATTGCGGGGTTTCTAAATAACTTGAACCGTTTAATTAAATGTCGGGACCCCGGTTCCGCTTAATATTACCTAATTGCACCGCATCTGCATCATATCATAATCATGCCGGATCTTTTGCCATAGTATTAAATATTGCATCCGGTGTTTCTTCTAGTGTTTGCTTCTTCGCGGATTAGGCCGATGAGTTGATGCGAGTATCGACAAGTTCTCTGGTTATGATCCTTCGGCAGTGTTTTCCCAGGCGAGCATCTCTCCCCCTTCTACCTATTTTGCATTTATAGTCTTTACTTCCTCCTGTTGATCTATTGCTATCTGTGTCGCGATGCTTTTGTTTCCGTGCACCAGTTATATCCCGTGCCGCCTCTATATTGCCTTGGACACCTCCTATTACCTGTGTTTGGTAGATAGCTGGCCTTGCGAGTCGTAGTCGCTTGCTTAGGTGCGATCTCGTGTTGTCGAGTACCACAGTTGTTGGAATGGTGGAGATGTTTATTGTTGGCAGATGTTTATGGTGGAGATGATCATGACTTTAAATACAACTAATAAAATGCTAGAAATAACTAATGCAGAGGCATCGGTGGGCAATAGATGTTATTTGGTTCTTCCACGCTCACTTGTGTCCCGTAGGACCCCGAGTACTTGATACCTATTCCTTGATTTTTCGCACTATCCACATCCGGGAGGCCTTATGGACCCCCCTGAGCCAGAGCTTGATTCATTTCTATTTCTTGGGGCCACAAACTAGTTTGGGGTTTTATTACTATCCTGTACTTATGCCATGTTACTGCTTTATTTACGATTGTGCGTGGAGCACCTGTACTGTTTAGGATCGTGACACGTTTTCGCTGTATCGACAAGCCCAGTCACACTTTCGGGTTCCCAGTCGTTTACAGCCATCCACACAAACCCTGGGTCCGTTCCGGAGCCGGCCAACTTCGTTGGGGGTAGCTTAGTGGGGTGGCCCCCTGAAATATTGATGAATCCTATGATCGCTTTATCATGAATGCCTCGTTGGGTTTTGAGTTGGTTTTTCCGAGGTTGATCGAGTGTGTGTTGCTATTTGTGCACCCCTGCAGGGTAAAACTTTCTGAAAGCCGTGTCCACGGTTATGGACGACTTGGAGCACAGTATCTCGATCATAGACAAGCATAACTAAAGTAGTGCTATAAATTTGACTTAATATGTGACTAGTAATCAGAAGCCACTATAACGGAATGGATATTAAAAATGCCAACCATTGCTGGATCTGGGTTGTTTGATATATATGCCTAGTAAGTATTACAACTCCAATGGAATGTGATAAAAGTGTCAACCACTGTTGGGTTTTGGGGATTCCTCAGAACAATTATATCTGACTAGTAAATGTTTCTACTACAATGGAATGTTAACTAAAACTACCCACTACTTATGCTATGAGGATGACTTATGCTCTATATCTGATTAGTAAATGCGGCAACTATAATGGAATGAATAAAACGGCCAACTGTGTGAGTTCCTTGGTCCGACTTCCTCGTTTGGTCTCGAGGGGGGGAAATACCAGGATGGGTTTGTTTGGTGTTAGATTCAGGTTGGATCCGAATAGGTCTTTCTTATCCCTCTCTGATAACCGCCAGTTGTATCGAGTCTCTATAGGTTGTTTAGTGCCGCTGCGCTGCCGCTTCAGCCCACCATACCTATGTAGGTGAGAGCCGCCGAATTCTAGCCTCGCCGTGTACTGGCCTCAGTACTGACGCTCCTCTTTTTCCTTTGCCCTTTGCCGGCACCCCTTTTGTTTTAGCAGGTTTGAGATCGACGTCGTTACCAAGGTTACCCTTCCGGCTTGGCCTGGGCAGGGTTATGGACGCCATTGGTTATTCTTCAGGGCTCTTAGCCCCATTTGCATCTTGTCCGTAGTCGGACGCTCTATCATTTCAAAGTGATTTGGGTCCTTGTATTGTATATCTGTATTCTTGACTCGTTGAATCGCTGTTGAATATATATCTGTTCTATGGGTCCCATCGAGGACTGTTGTGTAATGTTATTACTTTGTTTTCCACCCGCACGAAAGGGCCGGGTGGGCGTCCTTGAATCGTTTCTATGCGGGTTTGGCGGAAAGGGCTAAAACTTGCATAGGGCCGATTTGAGGGTGTTACAAAGAGGTACACCAAGTGTCCTTCAGAAAGGACGACTACACCCACAGGCCTCACCGCGTCGGTGCGAAGACGACAAGGATTTCTCCCGACCCCCAAAAACCACACCCTCGGATGATCTGTAGTACTCCACCAACACACGCCACCACGGTCTTGCAATCTCCATCGTCGTCTTACCGTGACCCACGAAGCGAGGCTGGCAAGACTGAGAAGAAGGGACTCTAGCTAGGGGTGGCAGTACAATAGCACCCATGAGGGATCGATCTCCACTGCCGTTGGTGGTAGCCGATCGGATGCAGCAATAGGGACACACCACGCCCCTACTGGCCCGGACGAGCCCAAATTGAGCTCATAAAGCTCGGTCGTTGCACTACAGCCGACACGCCACTGGCTCCTGCACCCCAACACTAGTCCCTGCTCATAAATCCACTAGAGGCTCTGCCATCACGTTGAGGCAGCCCGTCTAGGTCCATATGGTCCCCAAAGGGCCTAGATCTGGGCCAGGAGGGCGCCACTGGCTGCTCTTCAACGACCAACTGGCTGCCCACTACTACCTCGTTGCCTATCATCTAAGAGGGATCCCCATCGACCCCATGGTCATGCGGCCTCGCGGGACCGCTGTTACGCCAGGAAGCACCGCCGCTAGCTGCCTTTGTGGCGCACCACATGCTCCACACACGTAGGAGATTGTCGGCTGCCACCGCCGGCACCACAGGAAATGGTTGTCGGCGGAGGAGAGGGGAAGTGGGAGGGGAGGTGAGAGGCGGCGCGACAAGGGAGCTCCTGTTCACCCGCATCGGGGGCGAGACAAGAGTGAAGTGTTTTTTTGGCTTCAAAATACTAGAACAACAAGTGTTGTTTTTTATGTCTGACAGGCCATACGCACTATAGGAAACTGTCCAGGCGCCAACGACTAGACCCTATCGGCGTAGCTACCTAACCCCATGGCGTAGGCTACGCGAACGACTGCCGTCGACATATACTGGTCGGCGTACCATCTGTAGGCATAGCCACCCAGACCATCGGCATAGAGGTTCCCATCGGCGTATATGAGTGGGCCGATGGTAGGAACCAGCCGTCAGTGTAAGTGTCATCGGCGTACGGTCTATGGGGCCTACTTCGGACCCTAACGACCGTTAGCTCCAGTACCTCATACGATGACGGCATTGTCATCGGCCCATATTCCACGTGTAGGGTCTACAGGATGCGTGGGGAGACCTATGCCGACGGCCTCCCCATCGATTCAGGTGGCCTCGCTGGGCCAGGTAAGCACCGTATGCAGATGGCCTTCCCGTCAGCCCAGGTAGCCTCGCCGGGCCAGGCAAGCGCCATATGCCGACAGCATCCCAGTAGGCCCAGGTAGCATTTGTGCCATTTGGTCATTCATACGCCGACGACAAGCCATCGTCGTAGAGGATGGCAACTTTTTTTAGGTTTCCCATTTTGGTTCGTTCCCTATAGATTTCAAATTCCCACAACCCCACAATAATAACCCCAGATTCCAGGCCGAGTATACAACACATGCACGTCGACACAAACATAAGATCATCATCATCAAAATATCATAGCTAGATCATCCACATAGGTACATCATCACCCTAATAACATAGCTAGTATCGATACAAAAGTAACAAGTTCCCTACAAATCCGGAGAGCTGGAGAGACCCATGTCTCCCCGCGTGAAATCAGGTGTAGGATGACGTGGAGCAGCCGTCGTTGAACCAGCACCAGAAGAAGGAGTAGCACCGCCACCACCGGTAGAAGGAGAATCACCACCATCAGGAGAAGCACCACCACCACCAGAAGCACTAGGAGAACCATTGCCGGTATGAACCAATGTCATCGTGTGCGAGAAAGTCGGCGAGGTAGCAGCACGACCAAAGGGTAGAATGGTGGAGCATCCCACTCCCTACACGTTTGAGCTAGTGTTAGCAACCATGAAGACATAGTTGCGCCGTAACGACGGAGTTGGCAAATAACTTACCGGGGTCCCTGAGTAGAACGTCAAATAGAATTCGTCCTTCGATGGGAAGATTGGCTGCAACCCCGGCCTAGCTGGTCGTGGCAGTAGCAAATCCCACTCTCCAGGGGCATAAAACTTCTCATCAGCCTGCAAGAAAGTTTAGGTGTCAAGCATTGTAGAAATAAATGTTTAAACTAGAGAAAGTGGGACTTGTCATCTTTTGCAAAAATAAAGGTTGAAACTTACAACATCTTGACACTCTGCCTACTCCTCATAGGCCTCTCGGGCCTGCTTCCACGCCTCAAGCGCCACCACATGTTCCACATGAGCGGCCTTGTAGGCCGCGTCTAAAGCAGGCTACAATTTCATAAATAATGAATCTCGTCAACTTAGCCACTCAGGAACGAATGTCGAAAAGAGTATGGAAATAAGAAAAACTTACATCATTGTTCGCTCGGGAAGGCCATCGAGGAGGCGGGATAGAGGGCTCGTCGGCGGTGACGGTAGCCTTGACACACGTGAGGCTCAAAGCAGGAGTTGGCGGGGTCACCCTATCGAGAACCTTCAAACGGTCGTGCTCCCGGCCACGCCCCGCCATGACCAACGCTCTCACGTCGGTCTCCTCATATATAGGGTCTTCCACCTCCGGATGAAAACCACTGAACGCCTCGAGGTAGTTAGCGCCATACACCTTGGCAGTGCCATAGAACTCGAGAAGCGAGGGTTGAGGCTGGGACAGATCATGCCTCTTCTGCTTCATCCTTTCCCAGACTTCATAGTCGTAAATAGGCCTCCCTAGCTGTGCCTACTGTATCACCAAAGAAATGTTATGGTTATCAAGTAGGAACATGAGGGGAAATAAATGCAGGTTGTCGCATGTATATGTATACCATCTTGGCCTTGAAGCGATTATGGTTGAGGTTTCCCGCACAATATGTCCCCCCGGAGCCGCGGTTTGCCTTGTTCCGCTCGCTCAAGGCATTGAACTAGGGGTCTTCCCCGCGCCACCTCGCCGTCAACGCCACCCAAGCGTCTTCCTTACCATTGGCCCATGTGGGCATAACCTAAAAAATCAATACTCGTTTGAAGAACGGATAATGCAATTGCAACTTAGCAACAACATAGAATCTCATTGACAATTTACTTACCCAGGTGTAATCTTCATCGGTCATTTATGGTTGTGCCTTCACATTCAAATACTTTGACGCCTCCTTGCCCAACTTCTCGGAGCTGTATATATTGATGGAGGTATGCTTTTGATTGTAGAACTGCTGCCATGTCAACCTCTGACACCCCCCCCCCCCCACAAAGTCTTGTCCGCCTTGTCCTGGTCCTCCGGAAGCACTGATACGTCCATAATGTATCTATAATTTTTGATGGTTTTATGCTAATAATATGCTTTTGACACTCATTTTTGTATAAAGTTTATGATTTATTTGGACTAACTTACTGGTAGTTGCAAAAGTGCACAATGTTCTTGTTTTACACTTTGATGTGTAGGAATTACCAAGAATACAAGTGGAAACCTTGTTGGAGTCAAATTGAGATTTTTCCAGAAATCTGTCTCAGAACTTTTTGAAGATGGTCATGTTTCGGTTCGAAGACTGCGTTAAACAGAAAACTCTTCAACTACAAAGTTGTTGGAAATTTCATGACAAACGTTTTGGACATAAAATTTAGCTGATTCAGAGTCCGGATGGGCCCGCTAGGCCCGATTTACTACAGCGTGACGGGAATTCGAGAAGCTATATAAAGGGAGGAAACCTAATTCGCCCAAGACACCTCCACCCACGAATTTACAGCTGCCAAAGTCACGTTTTTGCCTCCCCATGGATCCCATCTCCATGGGAGAGGGCTCCCAATAAGCCATGAAGGAAGGGGCTAAGGGGCGGTGCTCCCCCATGATACCGGCGGCGGGGAAGGAGTCCCCCGCGCCGCCGCCGGCGCCGCCGCCGCCCTCTTCACCATCTTCACCGCCATCTCCATCACCTAATCCTCCTAGTATGCAGTGGTTCATCCTCCCACACACCTCTGCACCGTCCTATGTAAACATGGTATTTGATGCTATAAGTTATAATCCTATGATCTATGTCATGTTTGTGTAGTTTCTTTGTTCTTAGATTGAATGGTTGAACGTCTTTGGTTCATTAGAGTTGTATGCTGATATGGTACAGTCCTTTGGTGTCCATTATATTTGTGCGCGCATGGATTAAACGTCATAGGGGTTGTATTATGTGTAAAAGGAAGGGGGAGTTCTGTCGGAGTGACAGAAACCTGAGGACGTGAACCGGAACGTTGCACGTATAGGAGTAAGAGGACCATTAAACTTAAGGCTATGGTTGGAGAAACCTTAATGCATTGTTAGTAGTTACGGATGTTTGCTAACAATCCAATCATATAGTACATGTAATTCCAAGTAGTGAAGCGCATGTATATTTAGCCTCTCCCACATAGAAAACTGCATCGAAGACAATCAACCCGATCTATTCGCTATTTAAACTTGGAAAAAGCCACCACAATTACCACCACTATTCCACACTCATGGTTCTATTAGTTTAATGTATTTTATTGCTGCAGCAACTAACTTTACTTTCTTGTTATTTATTATCATGCAAAGCTATCTCTAGTACTCGTATTGTTGCTCTAGTTTTATTTCCTAGATAATGCAAACGTTTAGTGTGCATGGAGTTGTATCAATGGTTGATAGAACTTGAGAGAATATTTATCCTACCTTTATCTCCTCGTTGGGTTCGACACTCTTACTTATCGAAAAGACTACACATGATCCCCTATACTTGTGGGATATCAAGCACCTTATAGAATCTCTATAATCATGCATAAAAAATATTATGAGGGTCATGAGTTAGCATGGTGGGGTCATCAACTATGAACGTAACTCGAAAAGTTTACCTTAACCAAAACTTGGTGATCACGGCATCAGAAGCTTTCCCGTAGCCCGGATTTTTGGCAGCCTCATAGTGTGCCCAACTGGTGGCTAGCTTCTTCTCACCGTTGGGGACGGGAGTGTAAAAGCCCGGCCAAAACGTCCTAATAAGAGCTCCAACCAAAGTGTTAGGCGCACGGGTACCCAGAGGAAATGTCCAATTACTGCACAATAATCAAACATTAGTACGTGCCAATTTTTTATGACCAAAATGAAATTACATGTTCAAAATTAGTATAGCTACTTACTCAATGCCGTTAGGCATAATAATGGGTTTCGCCTCCTCGGAAGCAGGTTCCTTTTTGTCCTCAGGGACACCCAATTCCCCAAGAATCTTGGGCTTCTTCAGCCGCACTAACGATCCTGACTCCTGGTCTCGAGACTCCCTCTCTTGGTCTCGAGGCTCCCCCTCCTGGTCTCGAGACTCCTCCTCCTCGTCAGGAGACTCTGAGTAAGCGGACTAGAAAGCCATGTCGCAGAAGAGGAGGGTAGGTCACTCAGAAGGAGTACACCTCGTACTCCACCTTATCCTTGTCCTGCACCTCGTCCTCGTCCTGCACCTCGTCCTGCCCTCGGGTGAAGTCCCCCTCCTTCCTCACCTCGTCATGCACCTCGTCCTGCCCTCGAGGGAAGTCCTCCTCCTCCCTCACCTTGTCCTGCTCCTCCCTCACTGCCATCATTTTAACGTGAGTTGGGAATGGGTGCTCTTCCACTTTTGGTAACCTTCTTCTGCTTCATCGACTTAAGCAAAGAGGACGATGATTCCTTGCCTCAGATCATATTGGTCAATCACGTGCATTGAGAAGAGATAAAAAAATTAGCATAAAGACATGATCCAAGTAAGAAGCATAAATACTAACAAAAATAAAGAGACAATAAAATACATAGTAAAGATAATAAGCATAATAAAGATACTAAGCTTAGTAAAGGCATAAAAGGCATAAAGGACCCTCACCACTCATCATCATCACTCTCATGATTATGTCTTGGGTTCCCATCAGCACTATCAACATCACTATAACGTGAGAAGTAAGTTGGAGGCTCATCGCACGGTGGAGGCTCATCGTTGCCATTGTCCGGATGTAACTCGGTGAGCATATCTATGTCCTTTATATTCGTGACTACCTCACCACCAGTATGTGCATTGTTCTCAAGGTCCTTAAGACCTTGTAAGTCAAAGTCCCCAAAATTCTCTTGCTCTTGATAGAAAACTCCCTCGTATGTTTTAGGGTCAATGTTGTTGTAATCGTCATCGGAGGGCATGGGTAGCTTACCATGTGGAGATACCTGGAACATGACTTACCAGCCCTTGAGTTCCTCTTTCTGGCATGGGTAGGGTAAACAAAAAACTTGTTTGTCTTGGTGAGCCACAATAAAGACATCGGATCCGCTATAGGTGGTTGAAGGCCAAACTTTCAACTAACTCAATGGAAGAGATACTTCTATGTCCACCGCGTGGGTAAAACCAGTGGTATTTAAACACAACGAGCTTGAGTTCTAGGGGCGTGTTATTGACGTTAGCTCGTATATGTTTTTTAACCTTCCGTAGTAATCAAAGTCATCGTCTCCTCTGCTGAAGACCCCAGTATTTATAGTTTTTGCATTACGCCGACGGTTCTGGTAAGACTCTGTATGGAAGCGATAACCATTCACATCATACTTCTCATACATCTTGACTTTACGGTTACAATCCTAGGAGACACATCTCAACTCATCCGACATCTCAACGTTAGGATCATCTCACTACAAGTTGTGTACAAATTTTGCATTAGTTACATGTAATAAGAGGGACAAGTCACGGATTGCCAGGTAAGAGGGACATGTTATAAATTACCTTTTCATAGAACCAAGACGTGATTTTTTTATTTCTAGGGACACCCACTTTCAGAAGGGTTTCCAACTTTGCATCATCGAGATCCACTATTCCCAACCACATTTCATCCGTGAATAGGCTAAAAGGAGAAAATACGTATTAGACTGAAACCGAGTTACTAGCTACAAGAGATTTTGATCAAATCTTTACACGCCATGCCCTAGTTCAGACGCCGATCACAACACCGACATCACCGTTGAACAAAGACATTAAGATGTATGACAACATTAGCCTACAAGCTACAAGATCTTCGTAGACCACATTACTAAGAAGCGACATCAACTTCATCCCCACGTCAGGCCGGTGTGGTACACAACTTTGTCGACTTATCAGATTCAGTAAGGTATCGGCATCATCGTCGCCAAAAGGAACGCCTTTAAGCGACGCTCTATGTCGTGCTTGCTGCGACAACACTGACATATCATCGCCAAGGTGTATATCAATATGGTCTTCATCACCATCTTCGTCAACACACAGCGGCCACCGTTGTTGCTCCACATGATGGACATACATATACGACACCCTTTGACAGTACAACTACACGACACGATGATGCCATGGCCACGTCCATGACACTGATGACGACATCGACCACGAACAACGTCTAAGGCCTAGTTCTTTTGGAGCTTCTACACATCTTGGAGGTGAAAAAATCCAACGCCACAAAGAACTCGATTTTAAGCCGTTTCTGGCCACGGCCGTTTCTCACGATTTCTTCACAAGTGGGCAGAAGCTGGCATACCCCAGCTTTCCCGCAGCTTTCCGGGATGGAGTGGAACGGTATATGACCTTGTCCCTATTTTGCATGGTATTTACGTCCAAATGCCACTACACTACACCACATGTGCCCCCGACTGAAGGAACAGTTTTTTCCCTCCTCTCTCTCCCTGGAATAGAATAGCCGGATAGGTTTCTCACCCTAGGGCATCGCCGCCAAGCCCCCCGCCATCCTGCATTGTCGGACGCCAACCCCCGCCACCCTGCGCCGTCGGACGCCAACCCCCGCCACCTGGCGCTGCCCTGGTTCCATTCCATGGCGCCAGATATCCCGCAGCCGCCCCAAATCCGCCTGGATCGAGCTCGAGCTTGCCGCCGAGGCTCCATCCTCAGCGGCCTTCGACCCGTGCTGCCCTTTCGGGCCAACTTATGCTCCCTCCGGCCGCTGGAATCCTCAAGCTAGAATCTCGCCTTCTCAAGCTCCAGCCGACCTGCTGCTACAGCTGCTTGCACTACATCGACGACCAGGGGCACTGCTTCGTCTATTTTTCTGTTAAATCTCTATAATTTCCAGTTGGCCAACCTACAGCTACAGCGATGTGTGCCACATGTGCCCCCGATCAAAGGAACAGTTTTTCCCTCCTCTCTCTCCCTAGAACAGAATAGCCGGATAGGTTTCTCTCCCTAGGGCACCGTCACCAAGCCCCCTGCCACCCTGCGCCGTTGGACGCCAACCCCCGCCACCCGGCGCCACCCTGGTTCCACTCCATGGCGCCAGATATCCCGCAGCTGCCCCAAATCCGCCTGGATCGAGCTTGAGCTTGCCTCCGAGGCTCCATCCCCAGCGGCCTTCGACCTGCGCTGCGCTTTCGGGCCAAATTCTGCTCCCTCCGGCCGCCGAAATCCTCAAGCCAGAGTCTCGCCTTCTCAAGCTCCGGCTGACCTGCTGCTATAGCTGCCTACACTACATCGACGACCAGGGGCACTGCTTCGGCATTTTTACCAATTAAATCTCTATAATTTCCGACTGGCCAACCTACAGCTACAGCGATGTGTGCCCCGTCTGTATTTTTTTTGGAAATGGGTGCTTTATTACTTAATAGCAATGTTTTACACCCGACCTCTGCATAACTAGAATGCACACAACCGAATAAAATGGAGGGAGGATTTTCATTTCCCCGACCTCTGCACCAACTAGGGATGCACACAACCATTAAGCATGAGTACCAGGATTTTTAAACTTGGTTAAACACCAAGCTTGGTCCTCAAGATAAATTGCATGAGTACCAGAAGAGCCTGGTCCTCAAGTATAAATAGTAACCTTAATTCGCTTCCATGAGGATTTGAACTTAGGTGTTGGGTTTGTACATCCACTCCCCAACTAGTTGAGCTAGGCTCACTCCCTCTGTATATTTCTCCAAGTTCCTGTGTTGTTCCTTAATGCACAAACGACAACATACAAATATAGCTGGTTCAGATGTACACAAGTCGTGAGTTCAGATATACACAAGCTGTAATTTTATCGGTTCAGAGAAATTTACACATATCATTAAAAATTGTTGGAGGCAGTGTGCTCTTTCTTGTGACAAAACAAAATCACTATGAAAGATGCTCTCGAAATCATTTTCATTCTCAAATTTACGGCAAAAAAACTCAATATTAAGTAGTCAAAACACAAAATCATTCTAGGGACATTACTAACTTTTCATCGTATAGCCCAAACAATAAGCAGAGCAGTGGAAGCCAAAAAGAACTGAACTGCAGTTTCTCATGAGCTTATTCTCACTGCTGTTTCTCTGGATAGTTCCAGCCAGAGTGGCTTATGCACAAGCTGAAGCTAAAAAGAACTGGGCCTAAGATTGCATCAACAACCCTACAACCGCTCACATGGTTCTAGCAAAACCTTGTGTTCTTAGTAAGCTTCTGTTAGTCCTGGCAAAACTGGTGGTCTCACTTATGACTGCATCCTCTGACAACCGCATGGCATCCCCGACAGTGCCTCTTTAAGGTGTAAAACATCCACAACTACAGCTCTGTCCAAAAAACACGCATTTTTTGCGCCTCTAGCTCTGGAAGCCACACAACATGCGATGACTACAACATCGACCACACCCACTACGACCACGGCTACATTACGATCAGCTACCTTGAAATCAAAATCAAGAACAACGTCTACAGCTACACAACAGCAACAACTCCAATCAACAACGTCCACGTCATCACCTATGTCCACGACACTCTCGCTGTGATTGCGGGAGGAAAGAGAGGCACCAGAAAGGGATGCAGCCACCTCCCTAGGTGTTGGCCATGATCATCAGAGACGCGGTTGATGATGACAAGGAGAAGAATACGACGGACTTCAAATCTAGTCGCAAACGTCTCTTCTCTCCGGCTACGACTGAGGGGGAATGTTAGAAAATTAGAGATAGACTAGGATACTACTTCTTGTACTCCAAGTCTCTCCCCCTCTTGTACTTCTACATATACCCCATGAGGATCAACGAAATAAACACGACAAAACACTTGGGATTCTTAATTTTCACACTACTTATGCAATGTACTCCATCCGTTTTGAAATATAAGGTGCTTTAGCTTTGTGAAATGTGTGTGTCTAGACCCCTTTTAGTGTGTAAAAGGGGTCTAGATACACACCTTTCCTACACACTAAAAGGGGTCTAGATACACACCTTTCACAAATCTAAAACATCTTATATTTCGAAACGGAGGGAGTAATAAAGTTGGCACTTTGGATGACATGTTTAGGTGATGTTGTGAAGTAGATTGAGACTCGAAGACACATTGCATTTTGCAACCATAAAATCAGCATCTAAGAGCAACTCTAATCGATCCCCAATAATTTACAGGAGAAAATCCTCCCTTTCTCTTAACTTCCTATATTTAGTCCTCTAAATTTTCGTGCGCAGGAACAGATCCCCAATAACTTAGAAGACTAATTTTTTTATCAGTTTGCAAATTTGACAATATGAATGCATAACAACATATAGAATAGGTAGATTTATAATGCATATTAAGTCATATAAATGATGACAAGCATCATAAACCCAACAAATTGGATTTTTTGCACCGTCTAAGGTTTTTTTCCTACCTCGTCACTAGAACCATCTGAGTTGGGTTCTAGCTCATTAGTAGAACCATCAGAGTTGGTTTCTCCACCGTCTACGGATTACTTTCGATGCGATAATACTCGTCACTATTATGGCACCTTACTAGGAAGCTCCATCGATGCATCATCGATGGTATGGATCTAGTACCTAGACTAGTTCTTCGATGGAAGTTAGCATGTATCCCTTCCCAAAATTGCATGTATGTTTGCTCATCTCCAACTCAGTTTTGCTCATGCCATGCGAAGTACAAATCGTTGTCCTCGTCCTCATCCCATGGCCGCCGAATCCTATGAAATCAAAGGACATGCACTTGCTTCATCAGAAGAAATGGTGAAGCTTTCACTAAAAGCAAACAAAAAAGAAGATGAACACACCTTGGCGGTGTCGGATCTGGTGGTGTCAGTGGAGGTGCCGGTGCAGGTGCTGCTGGCACCGCCGGAGCAAGTGTGGTTGCTCGCACGAGGTGCTCCACCCATGCCGGAGGTGCTGGGGATCCGACGAGGTCCTCAAGCGAATCTGGATAGTTGCTCCGGCGCGTGGAGGAAGAAGCCATGTCGGAGTGCTGGCCAGGGCACGCGATTTTGGCGGAAATTCGCCGAATCCCGGGCGTGGGCACTCATCTTCGATGAATCCCGGCGGCGGATTTGCGACGGTTATTGCGCCACCCGATTCCGGCGAAATAGGAGGGTCGTCGGGTCAGGGAAGAACATGGGAGGGTGGGGAGCCTACTACGGGTCGGGGTCGCCGGATCTGGTTGCCGGACTCGACGACGGCGAGTCAGCGGCGGATATGCGAAGGCGCGGGGTGAGAGGTGGAGGCCGAAGTGGAGGAGTTAAAATATAGTATAGCGCCCGCGGTCGGTCATATTTAGGGGTGATACGTTGTAAACGTATCTATAATTTTTTATGTTACATGCTTGTTTTATATCTACTTTCTTATGTTTTGTCCACACTTTGGAGTATTTTTACATATTTTCTAGAACTAACCTATTAACAAGATGCCACGGTGCCAGTTGCCTGTTTTCTGCTATTTTTGGTTTCAGAATAGCTATTAAGGTAATATTCTCGGAATTGAACCAGACAAAAGCCAAAGTCAATATTTTACCCGAAGCAACATGGAGTCTGGAGGGGAGCCGAAGGGGGGCCATGAGGCGACCACACCCTAGGGTGGCACGGCCAGCCCTAGCCGCGCTGCCAACTGATGTGGGCCCCTCGAGCCTCCACCGACCTTGCCCTTCCACCTAGAAAAGTCTCCGGGGACGAAAACCCTAAGGACCCGATCAAAATTCCATGAAAGAGTCTCTAGCCGCCGCCATCTCCATCCCTAGATCGGGAGGGATCTGAAGCTACCATGTTTAGATCTTGTGAGCTCCGTTCATGATCCAGATCATCTATTTGTAATCTTACATGTTGTGTTTGCGGGGATCTAATGGATATTGAGATGCTATTTCAGATTGATTATTGACTCTATTTGTCTATGTTATTTGTGATCTAGCATGCTTTCCGTTGTTAGTAGCTATCTTGCCCAAGTAGATGCTAGCAACTCCAAAAGGGGGTATTTATGCTCGATAGTGGGTTCATGCCTCTAGTAATCTTGGGAAGTGACAGAAATCTCTAAGGTACTAGATGTGTTGTTGCTACTAGGGAGAAAACAACAATCCTTTGTCCATGGGGCAATCGTATTGTTTACTTTACACACTTTGCTTAATGCAATTATCTGTTGCTTGCAACTTAATACTGGAGGGGGTTCGGATGATAACCTGAAGGTGGATTATTAGTCATAGATTCAGTTGGATTACGGTCTATGTATAATGTTGTAATGCCCAATCAAATCTTGTAGGAGTCAAGATGATTAGTATATGCTTGTATGCTTTCTCGGTGTCTATCAATTGCCCCGCTGTAATTTGTTCACCCAACATGTCATCTATCTTAAGGAGAATCACCTCTAGTGAACTATGGACTGATGGCTCAAAATATATTCAAGCTCGTTGGGGAACCCCAAGAGGAAGGTATGATGAGCACATCAACAAGTTTTCCCTTAGTTATGAAACCAAGGTTATCTAACCAGTAGGAGCAAGGAAACACCTCCAAGGTGTTGTTTCCAACTTGGAATCCCGCACAACACAACCACAGAACTTTGCCCCCAACTTACATTGAGGTTGTCAATCTCACTGGTTTTGCTGAAAACAAAAGATTAAACGTATTGTGTGGAAGATAGTAATTGCTTGTAGAAAGTAAACAGAAAACAGTAAATAGATTGTAGATTGATGGTAAAAGAAAGCACCGGGGTCCATAGTTCACTAGTGGTGATTCTCCTTAAGATAGATGATATGTTGGGTGAACAAATTACAGCGGAGCAATTGACAAACATCGAGAAAGCATACATGCATATACTAATCATCTTGACTCCTATGAGATTTGATTGGGAATTACAACATTATACATAGACCGTAATCCAACTGCATCTTGACTAATAATCCACCTTCAGGTTATCATCTGAAACCCCTCTAGTATTAAGTTGCAAGTAATAGATAATTGCATTACGCAAAGTATGTAAACTAAACAATAACATTTGTTCTATGAACAAAGGATTGATGTTTTCTCCCTAGTAGGAACAGCACATCTAGTACCTTAGAGATTTCTGTCACTTCCCCAGATTACTAGAGGCATGAACCCACTATCGAGCATAAATACTCCCTCTTGGAGTTGCTAGCATCTACTCGGACAAGATAGCTACTAATAATGGAGAGCATGCAAGATCACAAATAACGAAGACATGATAGAATCAATAATCAATCTGAAATAGCATCTCAATATCCATCGGATCCCCGCAAACACAACATGTATGATTACAAATAGATGATCTTGATCATGAACGGAGCTCACAAGATCTAAACATGGTAGCACAAAGGAGAAGAACCAACCATCTAGCTACTACATGGACCCGTAGTCCAGGGATGAACTACTCACGCATCACACCGGAGGCAGGCATGGTGATTAAGAAGGCCTCGAGGGTGATCTCTCCCCTCCAGCAAGGTGCCGGGAAGAGCTTCAGATCCCTCCCGATCTAGGGATGGATATGGCGGCGGCTACTGACTCTTTCGTGCAATTTTGATCGGGTACTTAGGGTTTCTGTATCGCATGCTTCTTATAGGCGAAAGGGGAGGCCGAGGGGGTGCCCGAGGTGGCTGCGCCACCCCCAAGCGCAGGCCAGGTGGTGTGGCCGGCCCCTGGCCCCTCTCCTTCTCGTCTTCTAGCTCCGTGTTCCCCTCGGTGAAATATTGACTTTGGCTTTTGTCCCGTCCAATTCTGAGAATATTCATTTTCTGGCTTTTCTGGAACCAAAACAGTAGAAAACAGGCAACTCGCACTATGGCATCTTGTTAATAGGTTAGTCCCAGAAAGTGTATAAAAATACTGCAAAGTGTGGAAAAAACATAAGAAAGTAGATATAAAACAAGCATGGAACATCAAAAATTATAGATACGTTTGCTACGTATCAACATCCCCAAGCTTAACTCTTGCTCATCCTCGAGTAGGTAAGTGATAAAAGAAAAGAATAATTTTTGAGGTGACATGCACCATCATAACCTTGATCAAAATATTTGTAAAACATTGATAGTTGGGATCATAGTACTTTAACATAGCATGAAAGATATAGTTCTAACAATAAGACATAGCAACTATGTTGTAACATGAAAAGGTACAAACAAAAGATTCATGAATAACAATGCTTTGAAAGACGTTTGTTTGTTTCACATATATAAAACATAATTAGAATGGTATTCAGCTTATCCCTCATAGTGTAGCAAACATAAATGCATGGGACACCTTCAAAGTTCATAAGGGTGACTAGATACAAATATTTTAAGAACAAGCAATATCAAAGTTATGCATCAATCAACAAGTCTTGAGACAATGCACATTAAACTAAGAATGGCCAATATGCTCTCTCAATAGGTGCATAAAGATAGAAGATGGAGACTCAACATAAAAGTAAAAGAAAGGCCTTCATAGAAGGAAGCAGGGATTCAAGTCTCATAAAGAGCTTCCAAAAATTATGGTACTTATTAGCTTCCAGCTCTCATTGCCCCTATCATAAGCATCTTGAAGTGATTAAGGTTAAAGTGAACAAACTATGGAGTATATGCTTGATAAAATATATGTTGGCAATCTCATGTCCCTTGAATACGAGGGCTGCTCCTCATGCTACTCAAGTTTAGTTACCGGTAAGTTCTTCTCATAGTAAGTACATGTGTATCATAGAGAACCACCAACGGGTACCCCTTGCACATGATATAGGAGCTATCCCATAATCAAAATGACAAGGCAAGCAGACAATAAGCATCTCAGCAATCTTCTTATTTACCATCGGGAAATGGTTCTTTTTTCTCTCTTTCCTCTTTTCTCATCTCTTTTTTTTCTTGTTCTCAATCTCTATCTCTTTTTTTATAAGAAGAAATGCTTCATAGATTGCTCACTATGGTGATGCTGCAAGTTTCCACCATGATTAGGCATGGCTTAGGCTAGAGGCCCAGGCGTTTCTATTACAAGCTCCCCTTTCATTTCGCACTGACGATATCCATAAACAAAAGAGCATGCTATCAACTGGGTACAATATACAAATGCAATGTTGAAAGCGTTCCCCATGACATCATGGTTCTGCTAATTCCCAACGTATAAGTGCAAGCATATACAACATAGATGACACAATGGTTCAAGTTTATTAGGGGCAAGAAAAGTAAAGTTTGCCATCAAGTTCATGAGAGCTTTAATCACTAATTTTCACATAACAAGTTTAATTCAGAAGGTAGATAAAAACATGAATATACTTGGAATAGAAAATGCTAATAAGTAGGTATGGTGGACTCTTTGGAATAACTTGGTTTTATTTGGAATTGGATGGATGAGTGGAACTCATACTTGGTATGGATGCTAGCAAAAGACTGGAAGCGACCAACTAAGAGAGCAATAATGGTCATAATCATGTAAAGCGACAAAACATTATTAATTAAAGCATAAAGTGATATTAAAAGACGAAAACTAAATGATCATAGAGGCTACGTGACTTAGTATAGTCTTAACATGGTGTGAGCATGCGCCAAGTCAACCCAAATAAAGCATCAAAGGAGAATACCACAATACTATGCTTTAATATGCTAAAACAACGCATGATTCTTTCAAGGCACATTAAGCAATCTCAATTGTTTATAACATGTCATGCTACAGCAATAATCATTAAGCATAAAGCCAAAACAACATCAAGCATGACATGATAAAGTCTATGCCACAGTCAAAAACAAGCTCCTTTGTACGACTTAAGCATGAACTTTCCTACTCTTTTCTAATCCAAATCAACTTTATTTGAAAACTAATGCATGAATGAGGGTTTCCAACCAATTTATTCAAGCAAACTAAGCAAAAAAAAACTAAAAACGAAAACAAAGACGCTCCATGAACAACACAATTGTGCATGAAACAAAAAAAATGAAGTGTTTAGAAGAAACCTGAAATTTTTATTGATGAAGAAGGGGATGCCTTGGGCATCCCCAAGATTTGACGCTTGTACCTCTTGAATATTTCTTGGGGTGACACGGGGTGGCATCCCCAAGCTTGAGCTTTTGTCCATTCTTCATCTCATTACATCATTCTTCCCTTACACATGAAATTTTTCCTTTATACAAAACTTCACACAATCTTCATTAGAAACATTAGTGTACTCAAGATAATAAGTCTTTTGGTTCAGTTCCAACACAAGTAAAACTTCCATAAAAACACAAGCTACTGTAGCACTTTCTTTAAAAAGTTCAAATGATCAAAGAGAACTCAAAGAAAAAGAGATTAAGAGGCAAATGCAAATAATGGCAGAAATCTGTCAGAACAGACCAGCAGGTAAAAACCAATTTTTTCGAAGACCTTCTATTCCTCAAATCAAAAAGTGTTGAACTAACGAAAGTTGGATAACAACCTAGAGCAGAAGCACAAAAAATTACAGCTCAAACCGACGTACAGAGATTTTTCACGAATGTTTACACCGAAGCACAAAAATCTATTTCGAGACAGCAACTTTCCCAAGCATTACTTCTCTCTCATTAGAGGTTACTCTTGGCACAAAAACCACACAAAATGATAAGGAGAGGTTATTACTAAAGTAGTGACTTCCAAGACTCAAATAAAACTTTTGGTTTATCTCCCAATAAGTACTTTTCTTTAACGCCTTTAAGTTAGGCATAAGAAGCAAAAAAAGAATCAAGTATTATCAAATGAAGAAGCATTAAGTGACTACCTATTTTTGTGCTTCGCTGTAAGAATGGATCTACCTATTCCTACCTTCTAATGAGAGTAACTCTTTACGTCGGATTGAGCTGTACTTTTTGTGCTTCTACCCTAGGTTGTTATCCAACTTTCGTTAGTTTAACACTTTTCGCTTTGGCAACAGAAGGTCTTCAAAAAATTGGTTTTTACCTGCTGGTCTGTTTTGACAGATTTCTGCCATTATTTGGACTCTTAATCTATTTCTCTTTGAGTTCTCTCTGATCACTTGAAATTTTAAAAGGAAGTGCTATAGTAGCTTACGTTTTAATGAAAGTTTTACTTGTGTTGAAACTGACCCTAAAGACTTATTATCTTGAGTACACTAATGTTGCTAATGAAGATTGTCTGAAGTTTTGTATGAAGGAAATTTTAAAGTGTAGGAAATTTTAAATGTGATAAGATGAAGATGGACAAAAGCCCAAGCTTGGGGATTCCACCCGTGTCACCCTAAGAAATATTTAAGAAGTACAAGCGTCAAAGCTTGGGGATGCCCAAGGCATCCCCTTCTTCATCAATAAAAATCTCAGGTTTTTTTCCAAACACTTCATTTTTATTGTTTCATGCACAATTGTGTTGTTCTTGGAGCGTCTTCATTTTTGTTTTTAGTTTTTGTTTACTTAGTTTGCTTGAATAAATTGGTTGGACCCCCGCATTCATACATAGTTTCAAATAGGTTAATTTGGATTGGAAAAGAGTACTCCCTCCGATCCATAATACTTGTCATTGAAATGGATGTATCTAGTACTAAAACATGTCTAGATACATCCATTTCTACGACAAGTAATATGGATTGGAGGGAGTAGGAAAGTTTATGCTTATAAGAGGTATAAAAGGAGCTTGTTTTTAACTGTGACTTAGACTTTATTATGCCATGCTTGATATTGCTTTGACTTTATGCTTAGTGATTATTGTTGTAGCATGACTTGTTACAAACAATTGAGATTGCTTAATGTGCCTTGAAAGAATCATGCATTGTTTTAGCATAGAAAACATAATATTGTGGTATTCTGCTTTAACGCTTTATTTGGGTTGACTTGGCACATGCTCGCACCATGTTAAGACTACACAAAGTTACTATAGCCTCTATGATCATTTAGTTTTCGACTTGTAATATCACTTTATGATTTAATTAATAATGTTTAGTCGCTTTGAATGATTATGGCCATTATTGCTCTCTTAGTTTGTCGCTCCGAGTCTTTTGCTAGCCTCCATACCAAGTATAAGTTCCACTTATGCATCCAACTTCAAATAAAACCAAGTTATTCCAAAGAGTCCACCATACCTACATATTAGAATTTGCTATCCCAAGTATATTCATGATTTTATCTACCTTCCGAATTAAACTTGTTATGTGAAAATTAGTGCTTAAAGCACTCACAAACTTGATGGCATACTTTACCTTTCTTGCATTTAATAAACTTGAACCATTGTGCCTATCTATGTTGCGTATATGCTTGCGCTTTGTAAGTTGTGAATTAGCAGAACCATATTACCATGGGGAACGCTTTCAACATTGCACATTATTTAGTTGATATCATGATTCTTTTGCTTATGGATCCCGGCGGTGTGAAATAAAAGGGGTGCTTATAAGCTCATGGAGTTTGTATATGTGTTAGAGAAACGTCTAGGCCGCTAGTCTAAGCCATGCCTAATCATGGTGGAAACTTGTAGCATAACCATAGTGAGCAAGTTGTGAAGTATCCTCAATAAAAACCTATGCAAACAGCAAATAAAAATATCGTTAAGATGCTCATTGTCTGCTTGCCTTGTCATTTTGATATGGGAATGCTTCTGTATCATCGGGCAAGGGGTACCCCGTTGGCGGTTCTCTATGATACACATGTACTTACAATGACAAGAACTTACTCGTGACTAAAGTTGAGTAGCATGAGGTTCGGTACTCGTAAGCACGGGGCATGAGATTTTCAACTTATAACTTTTCAAGCATATCCTCATATTTGTTCACTTTAACCTTAACCATCTAAAGATGCTTATGATAGGGACAATGAGAGCTGAAAGCTAATAAGTACCATAATTTTTGGAAGCTCTGACACTTGAATCCCTGCTTCCTTCTATGAAGGGCCTTTCTTTTACTTTTATGTTGAGTCTTCATCTTCTATCTTTATGCACTTATTGAGAGAGCATAGTGGTAATTCTTAGTTTAATGTGCATTGTCCCAAAACTTCTTGATTGATTCATAACTCGGAATTGGACTGGACAAAAGCCAAAGTCAATATTTTACCCGAAGCAACATGGAGTCCGGAGGGGAGCCGAAGGGGGGCCATGAGGCGGCCACACCCTAGGGTGGCGTGGCCAGCCCTAGCCGCGCTGCCACCTGGTGTGGGCCCCTCGAGCCTCCACCGACCTTGCCCTTCCGCCTATAAAAGTCTCCCGGAACAAAAACCCTAAGGACCCAATCAAAATTCCATAAAAGAGTCTGTAGCCGCCGCCATCTCCATGCCTAGATCGAGAGGGATCTGAAGCTCTTCCCGGCACCCTGCCGGAGGGGAGAGATCATCCTGGAGGCCTTCTTCATCACCATGACTGCCTCCGGTGTGATTCATGAGTAGTTCATCCCTAGACTACGGGTCCATGTAGTAGCTAGATGGTTGGTTCTTATCCTTTGTGCTACTATGTTTAGATCTTGTGAGCTCTGTTCATGATCAAGATCATATATTTGTAATCTTACATGTTGTGTTTATGGGGATCCAATGGATATTGAGATGTTATTTCAGATTGATTATTGATTCTATCATGTCTATGTTATTTGTGATCTTGCATGCTTTTCGTTATTTGTAGCTATCTTGGCCAAGTAGATGCTAGCAACTCTAAGAGGGAGTATTTATGCTCGATAGTGGGTTCATGCCTCTAGTAATCTGGGAAAGTGACAGAAATCTCTAAGGTACTAGATGTATTGTTGCTACTAGGGATAGAACAGCAATCCTTTGTCTATGGGGCAATCGTATTGTTTACTTTACACACTTTGCTTAATGCAATTATCTATTGCTTGTAACTTAATACTAGAGGGGGTTCGGATGATAACCTGAAGGTGAATTATTAGTCATAGATGCAGTTGGATTACGGCCTATGTATAATGTTGTAATGCCCAATCAAATCTCGTAGGAGTCAAGATGATTAGTATGTGTCTGTATGTTTTCTCGGTGTCTGTCAATTGCCCTGCTGTAATTTGTTCACCCAACATGTCATCTATCTTAAGGAGAATCACCTCTAGTGAACTATGGACCCCGGTCCATTCTTTTACCATCAATCTACAATCTATTTACTGTTTACTATTTTTCTGCAAGCAATTACTATCTTTCACACAATACGTTTAATCATTTGTTTTTAGCAAAACCGGTGAGATTGACAACCTCACTGTAAGTTAGGGGCAAAGTTCTGTGGTTGTGTTGTGCAGGATTCCAAGTTGAAAATAATACCTTGCAGGTGTTTCCTTGCTCCTACTGGATTGATAACATTGGTTTCATAACTGAGGGAAAACTTGTTATTGTGCTCATCATACCTTCCTCTTGGGGTTCCCCAACGAGCTCGATATATTTTGAGCCATCAAGGGACCGTGGAGGGGTTAGACTAAAATTATTCTCCGCTAACGGCCGCTCGGGGATCTGTTCGGTTCGTCTCTAGACGATCCTCTTAGGGGATCGGCTAGAGTTGCTCTAATAGAAGGAATTTTTGCTGCACAGCAGCAGGAATCTTGACAGCAGAAATGTACGGAATTTGACACATGAGAGTTGGAATTTTTTACAGTATAACAGGTAGAATTTGGACAACATGTCGTGATGTAACTAGGTGCCAATGCGGATGAACTCCGCACCATAGTGAAACCGAACGTTCAACATGAAGTATGGATCCATGGTTTGGGCAGATATAAACGGAGAAAACCTCTAAAATGAGGGCAATTCTGTTTGGAGACATGAGACAGTGAAAACAGCGTGAGTAGTGTCGTGTCATCGTGTATATCAGAGTAATATCATCGTGTAAATCTTGCAAGTTGCAGTCGAATATTTCACAAGTTAGAACGATTATTATTTATAGAAATGTTTTGTACTTGATAGATAGATAGCCATCAAG
Source organism: Avena eriantha (assembly GCA_910589775.1). Taxonomy (NCBI): domain Eukaryota; kingdom Viridiplantae; phylum Streptophyta; class Magnoliopsida; order Poales; family Poaceae; genus Avena; species Avena eriantha. The sequence goes on along the minus strand of OU342742.1, from coordinate 196,695,111 downwards.
CTAAGCATTTATACACTTCATTTCTATCACACCGCTGCTAGTTCAGAACTTCAGATATATGCAAACTGAATATACGGTGTTGTCTACAGCTACCCAGCGAACAGAGAACTTCCAAGCAAGACTACATGTTTGATTCCAAGTTAAACATAGTATGAGTAACAGATAGCAGCTAAATTCGTAACCACAATGGGGAGGTGCTGCTGGCAGCTTCCTTAAATATTCAAAGATGCGGCAGTGTGGAATAAGGAGAAGCTAGGTCCTCTCCTGCAGTCTCCAACTCATGAGGGAAAGAACACATCTTCCCATATTTCTTGAATGTGACAATGCTACACGGTCGTTGGCCAATAACAAGTACCTTGGGCGCCAGTGGCATGTTTTTGACGAAATCAACACCCTGAAGCTGATTTTGTAGTTGAAGAGATTGTAACAAACCGTGTCATGCTTCAGCTAAGTTGGCGAGCTCACAGAGCATATCAAAAACTTGGACTAACTTTTGTCCCGAGTCTGTGAGAGAACGTTACACAATGTAACCTTCATGTAACAAGTACTTCGGCAGCGGACGTCCTTGCACTAAAAAAAGATAGCAGCTAAAAAGCTTCAACGCCCATGGAGCTAATTAAGACATAATCTATAAGGTTAAGCGTGGTGTTCTATCTCTCCTCAAATTTCTGACATCTATTTTGGGATGGAGGGAGTACGTATCTTTATACAAACTTGCCCTCAAAAAAAGTCTTTATACAAACTTCATTTTACAAGGTAAAACGATTTAGCACACGATGAATTCATCGCATTCGTCGACTCTCACGAATGCTATTACTACGAATCATCGGGAGGCGGAGGCCGTAGGTGGGTGGCGCTTCGACTCGACGGAGGATGGCATCGCATAGGGATGCTGCTGGCGGCGTTGCTGGAGGAGGGCGGCACGCTTAGTGTTGTGTGGTCGGCAACGGCTGGCTGTCTGGCTTGAGGCTAGCTCTGGTGTTAGAGGAGCGCCCGAGGTTGCTAGAGCAGACCCGCGGCCAGAGGCCCTCTAGGCTCTAGCAAAGCTGCTGCATGGAGTTCGTGATACCTGTATGGTCGTACAGCGAATCCCAAATCTCACACCTTCAAGCCTTCTCTACGTGGATGCATAGTCTTAATTTCGCTATTTTCTTGTAGGATGCATTAAAAAATTACATTTCGTAACTTTTTTTATCAGAAATATATCAAAGTCTCATTCCCATTACATCACCTCAAACATACTGACGATTTTTCATTATTTATTTTGTTAATTTTTCTATACTTTGAGAATAGCTGAAGTTAAAACGAAAGTAGGAGATGCATCAAAATTAGATTTCGTAACTTTCTTTTGGATCAGAAATATATGAAAGTCTCATTCCCATCCCATCCCCTCAAACATATTGTATGACGATTTTTTATTATTCATTCTGTTAATTTTTGTGTACGCTGAGAAAATATAAAAACCAACCAGCGCCAAGGACTGCACGCGCAAACCCACCATAGGGTGCCAAAATGTATTGCGGTTGGTACGGCGAAGCGCGTATTTTCACCTAGTATGTTTGCAACCGCTCTTGAGTTTGCAAGCTTCAGGACGTCCGCTGCCACCTCGCGTCTCGCCCTACAGGCGGGAACTCCACAACTGCAAGAGCACCGTACAGATAGGAGCCAGCATGCAGCACCTGAATCCAGTGGCATTTTCCAGTCATTTTTTAAGCTTTAAAGAGACTGTTTCTTAGCGAAATGGAGTTGCTTGGGGTAATATCAGATGAACATGTATGAGTTCAGGAGTGGTATGAAGACTTTTTTTTTGAATGGTGGTATGAAGACTTCTCTCCCGTTATCCGACCCATCTAACGTTAATAATTTTGTAACTCAATTATCTCTATGTCTTTTCCAACGTTTTTTTGAGAGTCTCTGCCTTTATTAAAATTCAACAACAGATGGGATACAAAGGCCCTCAGGCGGATTAAAAACCAAACTCTACGACCATCGGTCTCAAAAATGGCGCTCCGGGCCAAATAATACGCCTCCTTATTGGATGTTCTTCGTTCATGGCAGATGTGTGTATGTGCATAGATCCCCCTAGCGTTCTAACAGTCACTAGACACCCTGACACATCATGTCGAGTTCGCACAACACACATCATGGGTGGCTAATTCACACACCACCTGCTCCCTCAAATCCAACTGAGCTTGATTGAGCCTCAATTTTTCATCACCAGGGGTCCCCTATGGGCCGCTTATTGTAAGCAATAGGCGTGATATTGCTCACCTGGGCCGCCAGGCCATTCCCCACAGAGTGACATTCCTGTGTTCTTATGTTTTCTTTTATTCTCTCGTGTTTTTTCTTTTTGAGGGATCTTTTCTCGTGATGTATGCGCATTCCCAGTTTCGATGTAAGTTAAGTGCATTGGTGTGCTCGTCAAGAACGAAAATACAAAAAAAAGGCAACTTTCAAAATATCAGATTCAATGAACCTCAAAAAATGTATTGCTTCACTAATTTCGTTGTAAGAAACATTTAGTGCATTAAAATGTTCGCTTGTAACAAAAAATTGATCGTGCATTACGATAAATTTCATGTTCCTGTTTTTAAAAAATCACCTATATCAAAAAACGCTTTGTGTATTTTCAACAAGTTCTTGCATTTGGAAAATGTTCATGCATCTTGAAAACGGATGTTTTTTTTAAGATTTGTTAACGCGTTCGAAATTGTTCACGAGGTTCATGGAATTTTTTCACGTGTTCGAATAAATGTTAGTGGGGTTCAAAAATTTGTTCACATGTAAAGATAAATCTCAATGAGGTTCAGAAATTGTTTCCAGGTTAAAAATAATAATATTCAAGGGTTAAAAATATTCCAGAAAATTAAAATGTGGTTCAAAATAATATTCGCCAACTCGTAAAAAATATCCACGTATTACCAAGAAAAAGAGAAATATGAACGCCCATTTTATGTGCAGTCTGACACATGTGTACTATGTGAGGAGGAAATAGAGGGCATGCTTCACTTGTTCTTCTCCCGTGATTTTACTCCAAACCTATGGTGGAAACTTGGAGAAAAATGGAATACGGATCTTCCTCTCATTGATATGGTAATGGAAGCTAAAAGAAGGTCATTACACCTTTTTTTCAAAATTGCTATGATAGCTAGCTGCTGGAGTATTTGAAATCATAGAAACAAAATCATTTTTATCAGGAACATAGATGCTTTTTTTGTGGGGTAAATGGAATTGTATTAATTAGATAGTAGTGACATTATAATCACAAAGGATACAACCCAACAGATCATCTAGAGCCGCACCTAACCAAACAGCATTTCTATTTTGTAGCATGCCAAATCTAGATAATTTATGACTAGAACTATTTTGCCCTCTAAGCAATTTAGTAAACTAATATACGAGGAGAATTAAGAAGTAGCTGTAAGTCTTCCAAGTTCCATCGGGTTCTCCAAACAAGATCCATCTCGTGCGTTACTCTGCACCATCTTCACCAGTTCCAAGCTATTGGCTTCAACCACAATGTTCTCTCAAGTGTTATGTTGATACCTTCTAGGCATGCATTCAATTATGAATCAAGTGCCGATGAGCAAAATCTCAATGTACGACAAGCTAAGAAAATAATGGAATCGTCTCCTCGCCTGAGGATCATGCATGTACTAGCCGCTCCACTCTGAGCTAAATATGCACCATCAACATTTAATTTAAAAGTGTCATAAACAGGTTTAGCTCACGTCTCACTTGCACATAAGGAGCCAGTACCTCCTTCCTTTCATTCAGCTTAGAACCAACACGTTGCTTCCCTTTCACACTCTCTTCAGGCGATAGCTTGCGGATGCTCTCCAACGATTGGATTTAGCTGCAATTGAAACATCTGGACCCTTCAATCGTTGGCAATGCCTTGTCATGAGTAATCTCATTGTGCGCATGCCAACCCCCATGCAATCATAAGAGCGCGGCCACACATATCCATTGACATAGCTAATAACCATGCTTTAAGTCAATCATCATGCACATGTTTAGTTATCTCTAGAATTTTGCTAAACCTGTCTCATCGGTTGCCAGAGCCTAGCCGCATGCGGGAATAAAATTAAGGCATGGTAAGTATCCTCTTTCCCACCGCCGTGAATTCTGCACACTCCCGACATTGTCATGTAGCGGCAGCTTATTATCTTCAGTAGCTAAGGCATTTGAAATGGCCTTCCACAGAAAGATCTGGACCTTCTCATGTCTACTGCACTTACTGGCTTGTCCCCCTTTGTGATCTGATGCACTGCTCGCACTACCATTAAGCTTTGTTAGGCTAGACGAAGCCCCACACGATATGTGATGCTTCTCTGGGTGTCAAGCTAAGAAACCCTCCAGCTTCCCTTGTGAGATTTTAATATACGAGATAATATTTGCATCGGTCTATGGAAAAGTTTTGTCGTTCGAGATCCTCATTCCAATCACCATGTTCATCCAATAGGCTAGATACCCACTTTAATCTCGAACGCCCTTTGGAGCCAATGAATTTGAGCTCCTCTTCTCTTGGAATCCAGTGATGCGGATAGATCCTCCATTCCCAAATCGCTAGATCGGTCCATGTTTCAAAAGCTCTAGCCTGTAGGAAATGGCAGTCCAAGTGGGAGATGGATTGCACGTAAACACTGTGTCGGCTAGGTTACCCTGGGTCTAATATTTTGCATGTACCACCTCGACACATAGGCTACCAGGGAGGCTTATAAGTCTCCATGCTTGACGTGCCAGTAGAGCCTGATTAATTATACGCATATCCCTAAACCCCGTACCACCGTGAGGTTTGGACCTTATCAGAACATCCTAATGACCCACAAGTATAGAGGGTGTATCGCAGTATTTTCGAGGGAAGTGAAACTCAATTTATTGATTCGACACAAGGCGAGCCAAAGAATATTTATAAGCTTTAACAACTGAGTTGTCAATTCAGCTGCACCTGAAAACAATCTTGCTCACAGCAGTTTATCAGTAGCAACAGTTTTGTAGTAGCAATAGTAAAGTAATATCAGTAGTAAAAGTAAAGACAGTAGTAACAATTGCAGTAAACAGTGAGATTAAAGCGTGATAGGCATAGGGATGGATGGACGGCGTTGCATGGACAAGACAATTCATATGGTAATCAAGACGTATGGCATTTGCAGATAAATAAGATAAGGCATCCAAGTACTAAATAATCATAGACATGTGTTCCATATATAGTCATACGTGCTCGCAGTGAGAACTTGCACAACATCTTTTGTCCTGCCAGTCCGTTTGCAGCGGGGTCTCAAGGGAACTACTGTTAATTAAGGTGCTCCTTTTAATAGAGCACCGGAGCAAAGCATTAACACTCCATGAACACATGAGATCCTCATATCAAAGTCATTCTCTCCGGTTATCCTGATTGCTGTCACTTCGGGGCCTTTGGTTCCGGAAAACAATATGTGTATACAACTTGCAGGTAAGACCATAAACAATATTATCATCATGAATCAATAACATGTTCAGATCTGAAATCATGGCACTCGGGACCTAGTGACAAACATTAAGCATAACAAGTTGCAACAAAGTCAAAAAACACTTATAGTAGATACTAGGAAACATGCCCTAACAATCCGATGCCATTAAATAAACGATCTCATCCAATCCCTACCATCCCCATAGCCTACAACAGGTGATTACTCACTCATAGATGGGGTAAACATGGATGGTCGATGGAGAAGCGATGGTGATGATGATGGCGATGATCTCCTCCAATTCCCCGTCCCGGCAGAGTGCCAGAATGGAGTTTCTGGTTCCGAATCACGAAATCTGGTGGTGGCGGCGCAACGGAACTCTTTCTGGAAAAACGTCAAACCCCCCTTGGTTTTTAGGTCAAGAGGCAACTTATAGGCGAAGAGGGGGGCCGAGGGGGCAGCCGAGGTGGCCACACCACCCCCAGGCACGGCCTGGCCTGGCCCGCGCGGCCAGGTGGTGTGGGCCCCTCGTAGCCCTACTCCGTCTCGTCTTCTAGCTCCGTGGGTCTTCAGGTGAAATAGGATTTTTGGCATATTTTCCGGGATTTTTCCTGATAGTTGATTTTCTGCACAAAAACTAGACACCAAGATAATTTTGCTCAAAACAGCGTCAGTCCGTGTTAGTTGCATCCAATTCACACAAGTTTAGAGGAAAAACAATAGCAAAAGTGTTCGAGAAAGTAGATACGTTTTGGACGTATCAACTCCCGCCAAGCTTAGCTTATTGCTTGTCCTCAAGCAATTCAGTTGAAAATTGAGTGCGATAAAAGAAACTTTCACGAACATATTTGTTTCATAAGATGTATATATTCCCAGCATATGATCAACTACTCAGGCAATTCATAATAAAGTGTATGCAACTAAGTTTACTTAATAGTCATTGCAAGCTATGAAGAGATTCCAACTCAAAATAATAAGTAGCATGAAAGATAAACATAAGCAACATTATAATGCTCATAACAAGGTATGATAGAGTGGTATCTCGCTTGCCTTTGATTGTAGAGCATAAGTGCCAAGGCACCTCTGAAATTCAAGTGAAGACTAGAAGTAAAGATGTCAAGGATACAAGCATCAAAGTCATAACACAATTAATCAAGTTTTGAGACAAGCACATTACACTAAGAATGACAATTATGCTCTCAAGAAAGTGCTCATAGAATGTGTGGACACTCAACAAGGAAATGAAAAGGTTTTGAAAAGTTTGAAAGGCTTCCAAATGCTGAAAGTATGGTACTCATTAGCTTTGAGCTCTCATTGCCCCTATCATAAGCATCTTTAAATGGTTAAGGTGAAAGTGCGGTCCAATCTGAGTTATATGCTTGACAGACTATAAACTGAAAATCTCACGTCCCTTGAGTACGAGGGCCTCTCCTCAGCTACTCAAGTTTAGTTACCGGTAAGTTCTTGTCATAGTAAATACGTGCGTATCATAGAGAACCACCAACAGGGTACCCCTTGCCCGATGACACGGAAGAATCTGTAGGGGTTTCGCGTATAAAAACAATAAATTTTACTCTACGTCCCTGAACACCTGAAGCTGCCAGGACCTATCTATTAGTAATACAGTAACGGGAGGGCTTTTCACGAACTTACCCTTGAAGACCAAAAAGCGTTGTCAACGCTCTGGAGAGCGTGGTTGATGTAGACGAGCCGAAGCCGACCTCAACGTCGTGATGAAGTCTTTGCGCTCCTCTAGCTCCAACGACTTGAGTGCCTCAAGTGCGACACCTCGCGGGGAGTTACACACGTCTGGTGCCTGACGATGACTCCCACTTCCCTGATCCAGCAGCAGTTGCGAAAGTAGAGCTCCTGGATCCGAATCCCGCAGCGCGACGACGCTCCGCGGTGAAGATGTCTCAAGTCCAGACGTGGGACCACGGTCACGAGAGAGAGAGGGGGAGAGAGAAAATATCAACTGGAGGTCCTCCCAAAAGTGAGAAGACCTTTATTGATTATTGGTGTGTTTAATTTGGCTAAATACCCCCACTATATATAGCGGGAGGGGAGGTACTACCTCCCTCAAAGTCTCGGGGTGGGACTAAAGGAGAGGGGGGGGTGGCCGCTGGCCACCCTAGTGGGCCCCGCGCGGGGGGCTAGGCCCAACCGGCCAGCCCCCTTGCCCCTTCTCCCTCTCTCCTTTCCGCTAATGGGCCCTCTCCCTCCGGAAATTGGCCCATTAAGCCTTTGACCATTTTAAATGATTTTCTCTTTACTAAATAATTATGAATAAATGATTAAATCAACATTTAACATTCATTCACACATTATTCAATATCCGTGGCCATGGAAGACCTTCCACCTCTACTCCGGACATCCTACGGACTTACCGAAACCCTTCCGGTTTTCTCCTTATAAATCTCCGGCGATTCCACTAATCCTATAAACACTCTCTAAGAATCATCAAGCCCTTAAGCGTGATACCCCACGGTTCGGGAACACTCCAAAAATGGTCGGGACACTCCCGCACCAATGATCGACAGAGGGGCCTGGATGGCCATGTGACCCATGTGCGTTCCACGAAGATCTTTCGTCGTTTGAACGGGGACAGTCGTGTCTTATTCCCTTTGTCACTCGATACTTGCATTGCCCGAGATCTGATCAATGACATCACCATCTCGTGTTCAATCTCGTTACCGAACAATGCTACTTGACTTGTTCCGACAAGTGATATCCCCGTGATCAAATCACATGCTGCGCAGCTATTGGATATAACTTCTCCGAGTGGGCCCTTCGAGTATCTTTCTGTCACATGGATGGAAAAATCCCGCTCTTGACATATATTGCCTCAACGGTTTCCTCCGAGTACCTGAACACACCTTTATAACCACTGTATTACCAAGTGGCGCTTGATGCTATCAAAGCACTCTCGGGAGACAGTGATTGATATAGCCTCACGGTCTAAGGAATAGTCTACGAGGATCCATTTCTAATCATTGTAACTTGAACTTCGTGACATGATCGGGTCATGATGTTTAGGTTGGGTATTGGTTCATCATCTCATTCTCGGAATGAGATGAATCCATTTCCAACTGGCATAAATGCCACATAATCAGGAAACATCATCATTTGTTGACCAATGAAGCAATGACTAGAGTTTCACTGGGAACCCTTGGTTGTTTGTATATCACACGTGTATTGATGTTTCCACTCAATACAGTTATAGCCTGATATAAAACTTAATCAAAAACTTATATGAAATATGATAATAGTCCTTACTACTATTTGTCTCTAGGGTATATTTCCAACAGTCTCTCACTTGCACTAGAGTATAAATACACTAGCTGCATTTGTTCTCAATCATTGGCACCATATATCCGGTACCCTGAACATGCTTTCTTATGGAAGAGGTTGAATCTTGGGTCTGTACTTTACAGTCCCAAATCCTTTGCAACTCACTAATGTCACCTTGATTGACATTAATACTTTATCATCACATGATAGCATCTATGTGTATGCATCGTCGCTACGGCAGCAGAACGAGGCCTGATTCTAGGAGCCTACAGTGACGTTAGATCAACCTCAAGGGCTTTCTCATGGGCATTGTGCCATAGGACACATCATTCTACGTTAAAAGCGAACTAGCCCCACCATAACATTATACAACACTTTAGATGGTACCCTTATCTATTATTATAAATGTATTCATCGAAACACCAGTGCACTCTGTGCAACTTTCGATGTTTTTAGTTCACCTCGCTTCCTACTTGACTTTAATCGGTATCTACAGGAGTTTCCAACATATTCCCTTATAACATAACCCTTTATGCTTTAAGATATGTCATCCTTTATGGATTTGAAAAACATGTCTGCAGTTCTCTACTAGACACTGCGGACAAACTCAGCTCAACATTCTGTGATTCAAACTTAATCACTTTCAAACGTTCCACATTGGATCATATATTATGTTAAGTTACCATCATGGTTTTCTAAGATAGAACCTATGTCTCAACATAGTGGATGACGATCATCCTTTTCTTTCTTTCAACCATTAATGTTTAACTTAATACTATTCCTAATTTGAGTTATTAAGGACCAGTTCCTTAATTAACTCCTATTCTGAAACCCTTTCTAGAATCCTTTAAGGAATACTACATAATATCATAATACACCTATTATCAACTTCTACATCTTATAAATCATTATTTATAAGTATTTGCGCCTTTATTCTTAACACCCATAAGAATCACTGTATAAGCTCCCACTCAAACATATGTTACCAACATATCGTTTTAGGAAGACTTGCATATCTCCCACTCAATTTTATGCAAATTGCACATCCACTCACTATTTTGAACAACTTCAAAATCCTTTGATCAAATATCAAACTTGGAGATTTACTATGAGATACTAGTACTTTACTAGTCTTAAATCCACTAGACATTTAGCACATTTGAATCAAATTCATTTGAATACATCCAATACTTGACAAATTGTGCTTTTGCCATTCACCCCCTTTTCCATTATGGCTTTGCAGTCATTTGGGGAAATTCAAGCAACCCTTTTTACTTGTGAGATTCAGCAACGAATTGCTTTCTAATCTCAAGTGAATTTTGCTTTTAGGATCTCTCATAATTCTAGTTTACCATTATTTCCTTAGTAGTTCGTAGGTATGTCATATTCCAAGAATCATGACAATTGATTCACAAATGTCTCCATACAAGATATGGATTACATTTTGAATCCTACTTCATGTAGTGAAAACACTAGTGAGGAAAACACAATGATCAATATCATTGATTCTTTCCTTCTATGAAGAGAATCGTTTAAGAACGTTTTCCGTTGCGCTTCTCAACACTCTGATGCAGGGTTTTGAATCCTCGTCGTGTCTTTCACTATCTTCCATTTGCTCCATAATTGAGAAATATCACTGAATGCGAACTTTCTAAAAAATGTACCAAAATCCAAGCAATACGAATTTTGCTTTCCTTTTGGTTTTAGCTATGGATTTCGTATTCAAAGTTTCCAATGAATACGCTATAAGGACTTATTCGCTATTGTTTTGGTTATATCGAATAACCCCAAAACTTTCACGAATTCAAATGGTTCACTATAAATTCTAATTGAGTGCTAACTATTTCTAACTAATGGTCTCTACATCTACACTACAACGATTTATTTGGTGCCTTCTATTCACCCACTTTGATATCTAATATCACATTGTGATGCTTTGTATTTTGATGTTTTAAAACTCTTTGCATTCCACAATCTCTTTTATGCCATTCTTATAAATTCGAATTTCATTACTATTGATCAAATCATAGTAATTAGATTCTCTTTTATCTTTATACCCTTTGTTGATGAAACTCTTTGATCAAATCAAATAGTTTCATATTCATGTTTCCTTTGGTAAACTATTTTACTCATTTAAACAATCATTTAATGATAATTACCATTTTCGTTAAAACACGATACATCGAATATGTATTAACTTTCAACAATTCATTAAACACTTTGTATTCAAGTAATACACGGTGTTCAAGTTATTTTGCCGAACTTAGGCATGATGTATATGTGATAAGAAATGGAATGACTTTCACATATTGTCAATATAACTTTGAATTTAAACAATGGTTTTCATTCATTAATGAACATATCATTCAAATTTGGGTATTTTAAACAAGGCATTTTAGTGTTTTACAAATGTTCATGCATCATCAATTAGTTTCAAACAACAAGGATAATTCACACATAATCAAACAAGATATGAACACGAATAGAAATCATTCATAAAAGTGGAACAACCGTTTGTTACAAACTCATATGAATAACCGTCTCACGAAGTGTGAGACACACTAAAGAAGTTCACAATCTCTTGATTACAATAATCACCCTAAACATAAACTAAGAGATAAATGTCGAGGGAGAGTGTCGTCGGTCGTCATCATCATGCTCACCATCAACACGCAACGTCACCTCCTCTCCAGCAAGCACCTCTCATGCAGAAGGACCTGTTTTCAGTAAAACAGAACAAGTATTAGATATACTTAACACTACAAATTTGTTTGCAAGATTATAACATTTATAAAACTATATATCAAATATATACCTTTGTCATTGATGACTCCAGCGATGTTGGGTTCATCCACCACATTTCTGAAATGTGATATGAACTCGAAGAAATCCAGTGTTTTCGTGTCACCTCTCATAATGTAGATCCTGACCTGTGCTTGGAAGCTTGGTGGAAGCGACCGCAACACAACTCCCATCGCAAAAGAGCTTGAGAACCAGTTGTCCAGGTAGTATGCCAGACTCATGTATGCATCGTATATGCTCAATAAGTGCTCGTCTAGTGAGGAGCCCTCCTCCATCTTTATGGAGAGGAAGTCCCCCGTCAGCTCATACTCCCACATGCACACTTGTTCCACGAAATGCGATCTCAGATGTGCCATGACCACCCAGGGTTTAAGACTTCCCAGCATTGGCCATAGCCCATCCTCCATTCCGAGGCGCATCGTCACTTATATGAATGTGGCCATCACACGACGACGGCAGCGCAGATCCCGTTGCTCCTAGGTATCATGAGAATAGGGTGGCTCGAAATACATCTCGCAGGTCATGTAGTCAGCTACATTGTTCTCACCAAGGAGATCAAACAGGCATATGACCCATGAAGAAAAGTTGGATCCATCTAACTTGAGCTTCTCCCCTTTTAACCAATTGTCGATAGGGAAGGTAATCTCGGGGAGAACCATTTTCTACATTTATAATTGCAAAAGGAATTTTGACTAAGTTTATAATTAAATGAGTTAATAGTAACTCCACTCAGAAACACCTATCCCCAAAAGGGTTCCTAGTGATAACACGACCCCTATCATCCACATCTCCCTCGATCGTCACGGCCATCAATGTGGGTTCAAGGGTGGACGCTAAACGTCGGTCACATCATTCATGCGACCCGTGCTCGATCTTTCGACATCCGTGTTCCGAGGCCATGTCTGCACATGCTAGGCTCGCCAACTCAACCTTAGTGTATTTGTCGTGCAACATAGCTTACACCCACTATATGCGAACGTAGATATGTCTGACACCCAGGCCTGTACCCTGGATCGCCTCATACCGCAGAACTTTCTTGGTGGTGCACACTAAGGGGCAACACAATCGTTGGTAATTTTAACATGGGTCATCTTATTAGGCTACCGTCGAGTATCTAATACTAGCACACAATAAGATATACAAAAAATAACATTGAATGTAAATGCGATGTCATATGGTCCTTCACGTCGTGATCTCCATCCCTCGTCACCGGATTCCGGCGCCATGGTTCCGACGCCATAGACACTAGGGTACCAGTGTCATTCTGACGTGGTAGTCTGTCACCTCTGTGACTATCTACTACTACGTAACAAAAGGTAATCACTTTACCTTTGCCACAACCATATACAAAGCAACGCCCTCCTACAAAACAAAGTTAGACGCCTCTAATTTATCTTTGCATGTTTTACGTGGTTGAATGGGCTTTCGCACAAGAACCGTTCTTGCCTACAAACTTTCAGCACAACGCTGATCAAGTAGTTGTCTCTATTACACCCCTTTCGGGGCCCTCAGTTGCAAATGGCATACCAACTAATGCGAGAGAGACAGACACCCCCCTAAGCCACTTTATACCGTACAAGCCGTATGTCAAGCGTGGACCAGTCTCGCGAATGAACGCGTAAAGTCGGTTGGGGGCCGCTTCATCAAGCATTACTGCGGTATACACAAGTACACGTGGGAGGGTAACAACTAAAAGATCAACGCCCACACGCTATATCTCGTGTGTTACCCGTACTAGCATTACTACGCATATATCTAGCTCTGATACCACTATAGGGGTTCCACGTATAAAAACAATAAATTTTACTCTACGTCCGTGAACCCCTGAAGCTGCCAGGACCTATCTATTAGTAATACAGCAACGGGAGGGGATTTTCGCGAACTTACCCTTGAAGACCGAAAAGCGTTGTCAACGCTCAGGAGAGCGTGGTTGATGTAGACAAGCCGAAGCCGACCTCAAGGTCGTGATGAAGTCCTTGCGCTCCTTCTGGCTCCAACGACTTGAGTGCCTCAAGTGCGACACCTCGCGGGGAGTTACACACGTTCGGTGCCTGACGATGACTCCCGCTTCCCTGATCCAGTAGCAGTTGCGGAAATAGAGCTCCTGGATCTGACTCCCGCAGCGCAACGGCGCTCCGCGGTAAAGATGTCTCTCGCTCGCGCAGTCCAGACTTGGGACCACGGTCACGAGAGAGAGAGAGGGGGAGAGAGAAAATATCAATTGGAGGTCCTCCGAAAAGTGGGGAGACCTTTATTGATTATTGGTGTATTTATCTAGGCCAAATACCCCACTATATATAGCGGGAGGGGAGGTACTACCTCCCTCAAAGTCCCGGGGTGGGACTAAAGGAGATGAGGGGGGCGGAGGTGGCCTCCGGACACTAGTGGGCCCCACGCGGGGGGCTAGGCCCAGCCGGCCTCCCCCTTGCCCCTTCTCCCTCTCTCCTTTCCCCTAATGGGCCCTCTTCCTCCGGAAATTGGCCCATTAAGCCTTTGACCATTTTAAATGATTTTCCCTTTATTAAATAATTATGAATAAATGATTAAATCAACATTTAACATTCATTCACGCATTATTCAATCTCCGTGGCCATGGAACACCTTCCACCTCCACTCCAGACATCCTACGGACTTACTGAAACCCTTCCGGTTTTCTCCCTATAAATCTTCGGTGATTCCACTAATCCTATAAACACTCTCTAAGCATCATCAAGCCCTTAAGCGTGATACCCCACAGTTCGGGAACACTCCAGACATGGTCGGGACACTCCCGCACCAATGATCGACAGAGGGACATGGATGGCCATGTGACCCCTGTGTGTTCCACGAAGATCTTTCGTCGTTTGAACCGAGACAGTCGTGTCTTATTCCCTTTGTCACTCGATACTTGCATTCCCGAGATCTAATCAATGACATCACCATGTCGTGTTCAATCTCGTTACCGAACAATGCTACTTGACTCGTTCCGACAAGTGATATCCCCATGATCAAATCACACACTGCGCAGCTATTGGATATAACTTCTCCGAGTGGGCCCTTCGAGTATCTTTCTGTCACATGGATGGACAAATCCTGCTCTTGACATATATTGCCTCAACGGTTTCCTCCGAGTACCTGAACACACCTTTATAGCCACTGTATTACCAAGTGGCGCTTGATGCTATCAAAGCACTCTCGGGACACAGTGATTGATATAGCCTCACGGTCTAAGGAATAGTCTACGAGGATCTATTTCTAATCATCGTAACTTGAACTTCCTGACATGATCGGGTCACGATGTTTAGGTTGGGTATTGGTTCATCATCTCATTCTCGGAATGAGATGACTCCATTTCCAGCTGGCATAAATGCCACATAATCAGGAAACATGATCATCTGTTGACCAATGAACCAGTGACTAGAGTTTCACTGGGAACCCCTAGTTGTTTGTATATCACACGTGTATTGATGTTTCCACTCAATACAGTTATAGCATGATATAAAACTTAATAAAAAACTTATATGAAATATGATAATAGTCCTTACTACTATTTGTCTCTAGGGCATATTTCCAACAAAATCCCCATATCAAAATGACAAGGCAAGCAGACAACGAGTATCTCAGAAATCTCCTTATTTACCATGGGAAATGGTGCTTTTTTCTCTCTTTCCTCTTTTCTCATATCTCTTTTTTTCTCAATAGCTATCTCTCTTTTTTTATAAGAAGAATGTTTCATAGATACCCATTATGGTTACGCTGCAGGTTTCCACCATGATTAGGCATGGATTAGACTGGCGGCCCAGGCGTTTCTCTAACACACATACATAACTACATGGACTTACAAGCTCCCCTTTTATTTCACACCGACGACATCCGTAGACAAAAGAGCAGGATATCAACTTGGTATATTTTTACAAGTGTTGAAAGCGTTCCCCGTGACAGCACGGTTCTCCTAATCCCCAGCCGATAATTTGCAAGCATATAACTTTCATGGACAGTCACAATGGTTCAGGTTTATTAAGTGCAAGAAATAAAGTGTGCCATCAAGTTCGTGAGAGCTTTACTAACTAACTTTCTTATAACAAGCAAACATTTTATTCGGAAGAAAACAAGGCATATTGAATATGCACGGCAATAGAAAATGATGCTAATAGGTAGGTATGGTGGACAGTTTTGGCAATATTTGTTTTGGGGAATGGAAAACACGAGTAGAGCTCATACTCAGTGCAGGTGAAGGTTAGCAATAGTAAGGGAGCGACAAACGAGAGAGCAATAACTGTCATAATCATGCTTGCAACAAAACAGGACTAATCATGGCATGAAAGTGATTCAAGACCCCTGAGGCAAAATAATTCATCGAAGCTTAACGGATTATTGTTTCAGTTATATGCATGCATGAGCATGTGCCAAGTCAATTCAACTGAAACATTCAGAGGAGGATATCACAGTGTCATACCAAGTTATGAATAAAGCAATGCAAGCAAACATTCATAAGACAAGCTACAAACTATTAGCAAGCTGGAGTTAATCATAAGAAAGCAAGAACTACTAAGCATCCATAATAACATACACCCTACATGAACATACTAAGCATGCCCACAATGATGAGTATATGTACAAAAATTAAAACAAATAGAGTTCGTTCCCAGCCTCTTACCACACCTCAAGTTGCATTAATCCTCATTATTGCCCTTCACTTGTGTGGCTTGAATAATAACATGAAACCAAATTCCACTGAGGACTGCTGAACCCTGCAACAAACTCACAAAATCAAAGAAGAACAACAAATATTTTTGGTGTTTTCGATTTTTAAAAGCAAGAACCAAAAAGGAAGAACAAGCAAAGCAAAATCTTTTTGGGTTTTTCGAATAGTTCAAACAAAGCAAAAAGAGAAAAGCAAACCAAGGCAAAAAGAAGAAGAAGCAAACAAATAGAAACAATAGAAATATTTTTGGTATTTTTGTGTTTTAGAAAGCAAAAACAAAGAGAGAAAGAAAACTAAAAAGAGAACGAAACATGAAACAAAGTACCGACAAAAAATGATATGGAGATGAGTGTGATGTCGGTATACCTCCCCCCAAGCTTAGGCTTTTGGCCTAAGTGGGTATCAATCCCAAGCTAGCCAAGATGGAGCACCTCCGTAGTACGGCAAGGAGGTACCCTCGTCCTGGTGCGAGCTCGAGGACGCCCCACCATAGTGCGCAGAGTAATCGTAGGAGGGCACATCCTCCTGGTGCTGCATGTGGAAACTGAGCAAGCGGGGCTGCTCGTCCACCTCCTCCTTGGAGTGTGACCACAGCCTCCTGTGAACACTGAAAAAAGTAGATTGCGGCAAAGGAATCTCCCTTTTCATCCCCGTCAGTAAACAACATCATGTATACTAAACTGTCCATATCAGAGTCAGTAGTGATGAAGTGATGTGTTTTCATAGCAGCAAGATCAAGCCTTTGTGGTGCCAATATAGTATCATTAGGATCCACAGAAAGCTCTAACGCAGTAACCATACGTAAAGCAATAATGCCCCCATAAATAGGTCCCCTAGCAGCTAGACGGCGAGCAATGAGAGAGCCAAGATTGTACCGAGTATCATTATTAAGTGCAACAGCGAGGAAGGCTAAATGATAATTAGAGATATTACTCGTATTCTCCCTACCAAGAATGCTAGTAGTAAGATAATAGGCAAAGTATCTAAGAGCTGGGAGTTGGATGTTTCTTGTCTTCCCGCGCTGAGCTACGTGGTCATCGTCATTGGTCACGCTTCGATAGAGCTCCAGTAAATTAGCGGGTCGCCCTTGGATCTTCTTCACGGTCCCCGTCATGCCTATACCTATAATGCTGCAAAATCTTTCCAATGGCATGGTAAACGGCAGATTATAAATTCTGAAAGAAACAATTGACTGATAGGGGGTGTTAGTGAAAACGAAACTCTCAACGAAAGTTTTGGTGAGCACGGCATATTGCTCACTCTCATCTTCCATGTATAAGGTCAAACCGACCCTCTGAACCAATAGTAAGAAATCATCGAGGATCCCTGCAGTTTGCAAGAAGGTATAACAAGGAAAAGTAGATGGGTGACCATCCCCCTCATCTCCTTCATTGCCAAAGCGTGGTGCAATGAGATCTTCATTGTCTGAAGGCCTAAACTGAGAGGCTGATCTTGAGGGCCTTGACCTCCTAGGTGTGTCCCTCTCAACTATTTCTCCAAAGGTGTGGTTATTCATCTTTGATATTCTGAAATTTAAACATCCATTAAACAATTGATTGCAGAGTGAATATATAATGAAGGACACTACTCATAGGGACTTGTAAGAGGCCTAAACATGCATCAAAACAATATCTCTAAGCATTTAACAAGCTTGCAAGATCTCATAACCACTCACTTACAGCAGCAAAATACTCAAGATATAAACCACTAAACACAAATCTACCTGGACAAGCGGAGGAGTCACATACCAGAGAACAAATGCTCCAAATTTCAGCAGCAAAGATGGGCTGAGCAAGGAGATCGAAAAATCGTAGGCAAGAACAGCAAGAACGCGATTTCGAGCAAAGAACTGATGTTTTCTCGGGAGAGAGAAGAAAGTGGGAAGTGAGAGAGTGAGTGGAGGGCCAGGGTGGCCCATACCATGGATAGGCGCGCCCCTGGGATGGCCGCGCCACGAGGTGGTGTGCCTGCCTGATGGGCCCCCTGGTACTATCCAGGCACTCCTCTCCCCCTTTTTTCCCGTAAAAATTTAGTATGAATTTTCTAGATTTTTTCGAGACGCTTTATTTTTGAGCAATTTTCAGGTATAGATGAATGATTTTCTGACAAAAAAAGTTTCTGGAATGATGCAATGACAAAACAAAGCTAAAAATTTAGAAGTTCTAAGACACTCTAATATGCAAGCAACTAACAATAGAAAATTAAACTAAATGAAAGCATAAACTAGAAAAGATAAAATAAAAGTAAACAAAGATAATCTTAGTGAAAACATTATTTTGTTCATTAAAATCCCTCTGTTAACAAGGTTGATCAGGTCTTGTTACCAAAAAAAATTTATATGAAACAAAACTTTGTATTCCACTAATGATTATGTTACCTCAACCTTGATAGCAATGGTCTTGATACATTGCAAATGTATCTATAATTTTTGATGTTCCATGCTTGGTTTTATCCACTTTCTTGTGTTTTGTTCCAACTTTGGAGTACTTTTCATATGATTTCTTGGACTAACCTATTAACAAGAGCCACAGTGCCAGCTGCCTGTTTTCTGCTGTTTTTGGTTCTAGGAAAGTCAGAAAATGAATATTCTCGGAATTGGACGGGACAAAAGCCAAAGTACCTATTTTTCCGGAAGTCATCAAATGCCAAAATACGAGACGGAGAGGGGCCAGAGGCCGGCCATACCACCTGGTCGCGCGGCCAGGCTGGGCCCGCGCCAGGGGGTGGTGTGGTGGCCCCTGGCACCCCCTCGGCCTCCACTTCCGCCTATAAGATGCCCTCGGGACGTAAACCCTAAAGAACCAATCAAAAATCGACGAAAGAGTCTGTAGTCGCCGTCATCTTCATCCCTAGATCGGGAGGGATCTGAAGCTCTTCCCGGCACCCTGCCGGAGAGGGGAATTCACCCTGGAGTCCTTCTTCATCATCATGCAAGCCTCCGGTGTGATGCGTGAGTAGTTCATCCTTGGACTATGGATCCATGTAGTAGCTAGATGGCTGGTTCTCCTCCTTTGTGCTTTCATGTTTAGATCTTGTGAGCTCCGTTCATGATCAATATCATCTATTTGTAATTCTGCATGTTGTGTTTGCGGGGATCCGATGGATATTGAGATGCTATTTCAGATTGATTATTGATTCTATCATGTCTTTGTTATTTGTGATCTTGCATGCTTTCCGTTGTTAGTAGCTATCTTGGCTAAGTAGATGCTAGCAACTCCAAGAGTTAGTATTTATGCTCGATAGTGGGTTCATGCCTCTGGTAATCTGGGGAAGTGACAGAAATCTCTAAGGTACTAGATGTGTTGTTGCTACTAGGGAGAAAACAACAATCCTTTGTTCATAGAACAATTGTATTGTTTACTTTACATGCAGTTCATAAAGCAATAATCGGTTGCTTGCAATTTAATACTAGAGGGGGTTCGAATGATAACCTTAAGGTGGATTATTAGTCATAGATGCAGTTGGATGGCAGTCTATGTATAATGTTGTAATGCCCAATCGAACCTCAAAGGAGTCAAGATGATTAGTATATGCATGTATTGCTTTCTCGATGTTTGTCAATTGCCCCGTTGTAATTTGTTCACCCAGCATGTTATCTATCTAAGGAGAGCCACCTCTAGTGAACTATGGATCCCGGTCCTTTTCTTTACATACAATCTATAAATTGTTTACTTCTTTGTGTTTACTTTCTGCAAACTATTACTTCTTTCCATTCGATACGTTTAATTATTTGTTTTCCGCAAAACACGGTGAGATTGACAACCTCATCGCAAGTTGGGGATAAAGTTTTGTGGTTGTGTTGTATAGGTCTCCACGTTGCTACTAGCACCGGTAGTGCGCCCTGCCAAAGCTCAGCTAGTAACACCTTTGGGGTGTTTCCTTGCTCCTACTGGTTCGATTAAACCTTGGTTTAATACTGAGGGAAACTTGTTGTTGTGCTCATCATACCTTCCTCTTGGGGTTCCCAACGAGCTCTACATCAACACCGCACCAGCACTTTTCTGGGCGCCTTACACATAGCCATCAGGTCTCAATCATAACAGTTTCATATTTTTCTCGTGGTATGGGACAATATATTTCTCCAACTTGAATGCCCTCAACATGTTCAATTTAATTCAAACCATAAGTCCTATCAATCTTCTTGGGGAAATAGACAATATGTTCCTTGTCATTAACATTGAAAGTCATCTTTCCTTTATTACAATTAATAACATGTCCTACAGTGTTAAGAAAAGATCTCTCAAGAATAATAGACATATTATCATCTTCAGGCATTTCAAGCACAACAAAATCAGTTAATATCAAGCAATTATGAGCCACTTGAACAGGTACATCCTCACATATACCAACTGGAATAGTAGTAGATCTTTCAGCCATTTGCAAAGATATATCAGTTGGTATTAGTTTTCCAGTTGAAGTCTCTTGTAGAGAGAAAAAGGCATAACACTAACTCTTGCTCCCGAATCACACAAAGCAGTTCTAACATAACTATTTTTAATAGAGCACGGATAGTTAGAATCCCTGGGTCTCCAAGTTTCTTTGGAACCTTACCATTGAAGAAATAATTAGCAAGCAAAGTAGAGATTTCTTCATTAGGGATCTTCCTTTTATTCGAGACAATATCCTTCATATACTTTGAATAAGGAGGCAAATTAATAGCATCAGTCAAAGGAATTTGCAAGAATAAAGGTTTCATCCACTCACAAAACTTATTATAGTGTTCAACTTCCTTTGACTTGTGTTTCTTATCAGGGAAAGGCATAGGTTTTTGGACCTAAGGCTATCTTTCACTACCATGTTTCTTAGCAACAAAATATTCTTTAGTGTATTTAGTATTCTTAGTGTGCCTTTCAGGTTCTTCTTCAACTTTTTATTTATTAGGAACATCATTTTCTTCATTACACTTTCAGTTTCAGCATCAGAGGCAGATATACTATTAGGATCTTTAGCAGGTTGAGAAGGTTCTACAACAATTTTATGTTTCTTCTTTCTTTTCTTAGGAGTAGTACCATTATTTTCAGCTTGTTGAGAATCCTGCTCAATTCTTTTAGGATGCCCCTCAGGA
Source organism: Avena eriantha (assembly GCA_910589775.1). NCBI lineage: Eukaryota > Viridiplantae > Streptophyta > Magnoliopsida > Poales > Poaceae > Avena > Avena eriantha. The sequence continues at coordinate 196,673,819 of OU342742.1, read as the reverse complement.
TATAGAGGATCCTGGGTAGCAGCACCACTTCTAGTTCTAATTTCATAAGCATGTTTTTCTTTAGCAGCGTCAATTAGCAAGTCTTTTTGCACTTTAATGAGTTGATCTATTTGAGTTTGAACCATTTGAAAGTGTTTAACAATCATTTTAACATCATTAGAGGTTCTTTCCACGATATCTATTAACTCAACAATAGCTCTAGTGTTTTCCATTAGATGATTTTGCACCCTTTTATTAAAATTATCTTGTTTAACAATAAAGATATCGAATTCTTCTAAGCATTGATCTGGAGGTTTAGAGTAAGGGATATCACCTTCATCAAAGTGTTGGAGAGAGTGTACCTCAATAGTGGATGAGTGAGGAATTGGCTTACATAGTTCTTCTATAGGAGGTAAATTCTTGACATCTACAACTTTAATTCCTTTCTTCTTAAGACATTTCTTAGCTTCCTTCATCACTTCATCATTTAGTTCAATAACTCCCCTCTTCTTTGATGTTGGAATAGGCACAGGAATAGTTGATTCTGGTATAGTTGTCTCAGGTATAGCTGGTTCAGGAGGAGTCCAGTCTTCATAATTCTTGCTTATTTTAGCCATTAATTCCCCAGCTTCCTTGGGAGTCCTATTCTTGAAAACACAATCAGCACAACTATCCAGGTATGTCCTAGATTCTTCAGTTAGTCCATTATAAAATATATCAAGAAGCTCATTCTTAGGTAATGGACATCTAGCCTGTGCATGAATCAAAGCACAAAACCTTGCCCATGATTCAGGCAATATCTCTTTTTCTCCTTGTTTAAAATCAAAAGGTTCCTGCAAAATAGCATGTCTAGCACTAGGAGGAAAATATTTATGCAGGAAAGTACTAATCAAGCAATCAGGGCTATCAATAGATCCAGGAGGTAAATTATTAAACAAAGTTTTAGCTTCTCCTTTCAGTGAAAAAGGGAAAATTTTAGCAACAAAGTAGGTGCGCATCTTAATATCATCAGAAAACAGGCCACTCATGGTAGAAAGCTCAGTCATATGTGCTACCGCACTTTCATTCTTAGTCCCACAAAAAGGTTCTTTTCAAAAATAGCTATGTAAGATAGATCAAGAGAGAAATCATAATCCTTATCTTTAATGTTTATGGGAGATGCAGCAAACTTAGCATTAGGAGACAATTTGGGTTTTATAGTACGCCTCTCAAGGAGACTCTTAACAACACTCCTATCATGGGTGTTTTGACATTCCTTAATAAATTCATCGGTCATCTCAATATAACCGTCTTCAATATCATAGCTCTCTCTAGACTCAAGTGAACTGACAGATGTAGTAGTGTCTTCATTAGGAGTTTCAGTATTTCTAGCTATAGTTCTAGCAATCGTAGCATCTAGGAAAGGACCTAATGAACCACTATTATTAAGCACAGTAGAGCAGCATCATAAGTATCAGAAGTTTCTGATTCAGCAGTAGTAGTAGTAGTGTGTGTAGCATGTGTATGTGGCGGTGTAAGGAGCTTACTCATAACAGATGGTGAATCAAGAGTAACAGAGGTATTCAACACCGTACCTCTTCTTGTAGTGGATGGTAAAATAGGAACCTTGCCATCACGAGACTTACCCATGATGGATGGATGGCAGCGAACAATAGTGATTCCAAGTGGACTTGATAAATAAAGCTATGCTCCCCGGCAATGGCGCTAGAAAATAGTCTTGATGATCCACAAGTATAGGGGGTGTATCACAGTATTTTCGAGGAAAGTGAAACCCATTTTATTGATTCGACACAAGTGGAGCCAAAGAATATTTATAAGCCTTAACAACTGAGTTGTCAATTCAGCTGCACCTGAAAATAATCTTGCTCACAACAGTTTATCAGTAGCAACAGTTTTATAGTAGCAATAGTAAAGTAATATCAGTAGTAAAAGTAAAGACAGTAGTAACAATTACAGTAAACAGTAGGATTAAAGCGCGGTAGGCATAGGGATGGATGGACGTGCGTTGCATGGACAAGACAATTCATATGGCAATCAAGACGTAGGGCATTTGCAGATAAATAAGATAAAGCATCCAAGTACTAAATAATCATAGACATGTGTTCCATATATAGTCATACGTCCTCGCAATGAGAATTTGCACAACATCTTTTGTCCTGCCAGTCCGTTTGCAGCGGGGCCTCAAGGAAACTACTGACAATTAAGGTGCTCCTTTTAATAGAGCACCGGAGCAAAGCATTAACACTCCGTGAACACATGTGATCCTCACATTAAAGCCATTCCCTCCGGTTATCCCGATTTCTGTCACTTCAGGGCCTTTGGTTCCGGACAACAATATGTGTATACAACTTGCAGGTAAGACCATAAACAATACTATCATAATGAATCAATAACATGTTCAGATCTGAAATCATGGCACTCGGTCCGTAGTGACAAGCATTAAACATAACAAGTTGCAACAAAGCCAAAAAGCACTAATAGTAGATTCTAGGCACCATGCCCTAACAATCTGATGACATTAAATGAACGATCTCATCCAATCTCTACCATCCCTATAGCCTACAACGGGGGATTACTCACTCATAGATGGGGGAAACATGGATGGTCGATAGAGAAGCGATGGTAATGATGATAGCGATGATCTCCCCCGTCGTCCCGGCAGAGTGCCAGAACGGAGTTTCTGGTTCCGAATCGTGAAATCTAGTGGTGGCGGCGCAGCGGACCTCTTTCTGAAAAAACGTCGAACCCTCTTTGATTTTTAGGTCAAGAGGCAACTTATAGGCGAAGAGGGAGGCCGAGGGGCAGCCGAGGTGGCCACACCACCCCGAGGCGCGGCGTGGCCTGGCCCACGCGACCAGGTGGTGTGGGCCCCTCGTGGCCCTACTCCGTCTCGTCTTCTGGTGAAATATGATTTTTGGCATATTTTTCGGGATTTTTCCTGATAGTTGATTTTCTACAGAAAAACTAGACACCAAGGTAATTCTGCTGAAAATAGCGTCAGTCCGTGTTAGTTGCATTCAATTCACACAAGTTTAGAGAAAAAACAATAGCAAAAGTGTTCGGAAAAGTAGATACGTTTTAGACGTATCACATCCTAGCTAATCCAATGAGTTTTCCCCTTTCCTATGTCCGCTCCCCACCAGAAATCCCGGATCAGTTTTGTTAGATCATCGCATACCAATATTGATAGCTTGAAAATGCCCAAAACATAAGTTGTCAATGCTTGTTGACACTGCTTTAATCATAGTCTCCTTCCCTCCTTGAGATAAATCACCCCATTGCAGCAATCGTTTGCAAAGTTGAGCTTGTAGATTATCAAATTTATTGATTATCAAATTTATGTCTACCCAACCTACCATCAGGCGTAGGGAGTCCCAAATATTTTTCTTCAAAATCATCATGTTGAACACTTAATATGCCTTGAATTCCTTCTTGCCCGCCGCCATTGCATCGAGGACTAAAAACAATTAAGAATTTGACTGGATTAACCAGTTGTCCCGTAGCCAATTTATAAGTGTCGATCGCATTTTTTAACTCTCCACGCATGTTCCACATCAACTTTGAAAAACAACAGCATACCATCTGCGATGAGGATATGACACCTTAATAGGTGCCACCCGTACTAATCTCTGATTGCAATAATGCAGAAAGACCATCAGCGGCAAAGAGAAAAGGAAACTGAGATAGTGGGTCACCTTGCCTCAACCTCTCACGGGGAAAAACATCTAGGCCCGGGGCTTAAGGCCAACTCCAACGGGCCCCCGCAATGGAGCTTGTGGGTCTGATCCTATCCTTCCGGACCGAGGCCACGGCCCTACGTACACTCGCAAATCACGATGCAGGCCCTAACTCGTTCGTTTCAGCGCAAACCACGCCCAAAATTGAGCTGGGTTTAAAGGGGGCAGACAACCTACGCGTCTGGGCATGTCTTTCTTTGGACCCGCGCGTCATACACAAAAAGACTGGTAATAACTAGTTTTCACTGAAATTAGAAATAGTTATTACAGTTTCTAAACTAATCTACTCTCCATCGGTCTCGTCCTGGCCGGAGGCCCTGCCGGGCCACCAATGTCGCGTCCTTCGCCTTTGCTGCTTGCCTCCTACGGTGGCGCACGAGGGTCTTCGCTCCCTCTGCCTGGCCGCCGTTGCGGTTGCGCGCCGCAATCGCCTCCCATTTGGCGGCGGCCACCATCGCCTCCTGTTGGACCGCGGCGGCCATCGTCACACGAAAGGCCACCGCCTCGACCTGCATGTGGGTGAATGTATTGAGGGCGGTCTCTCTGCCACCGTACTAGGATGATAATATGTGGTCCAAGGAAGCGGCCTTCGCCGTCTCCTGCCGCTGCCGCCCCTCCACCGCAGAGGCCTCAGCCACGACCCGAGGCGGTCTTCTGGACCTCCATCGACTCCTTCGCTTCTCACACGTCACGCTCCTCGAGGGCCGCTTCCGCCTCCCTCGCCACGGCCACAGACTCCAGCCGCATCCAGTCGTCGGGTTGTCGACTGGTGGCCTCCCTTGCAGCCAAGTCCGGGGAAAGCTGGAGGACGTGCTTCTCTAGGATGTAGTGGGTTGCGTATGCGCAGTCGACTTTGCCGTGGACGTCGGCCTCCAACTCTCCTATGTCTTCCTCGTCCTCGTCGGCCTCCCACTCCTGCACCACGTCCTCCTCCTCGTCCTCCCCCAAGATACCGGCATCCGGAGGAAGGGGGAAGGGAAAGGGGGTACGCGGTGAGGGCGAACTTGCTGAGCTCGTCCTAGGTCACAAGGAGGCGGCTGTTCGACATGGCGAGGGGGTTTGTGCTCCCCCGTCCCGGCTGCCAATCCTTTTTATATTCGTGGACGGTGCTCGGTGGGAACGACGGTCCTCGGCGGAAACAGAGGGCGAGAAGGGAGAGGCGGGCGGAAAATGCCACGGCCTGGCGGGAAAGGCCGCGGCCGGGAACTTGAGTCCTGGCGGGAGAATTGCAGGCGGAAACTTGAGTCCTAGCGGGAGAATTGCGCGGGGACACCGGCCGCCATTAGCGATGATTGACCATCAACTTAAGCTTGATGGCTCCCGGGACAAGGGGGCCCGTAAATGGGGTGGCATCGCAAACGGAATCACTCGGACGACCTGACGGCCGTTGGAGTTGGCCTAAGAGGCCCTATCCGAAAAATTGCATATGAGATTTCTTCGTCCGAAAATGGTCTACACTGCCTTTAGAGGCCCAGTATCAATTGGCATTGTTATACTTTACAATATTTCTCTTGAAATGTTGTTATACTTTACAATTTGTACTAGAATGTTGTCCAGTCAGCAAGCAGAGAAGCCCCGCACACCGGTTTTGGTTGTGGATTTGGAGCGGGACAGGATCGACAAAGGCGGGCGATGCCTATCGACACGCCATGATTGAGGTCCCTATTCCGGTCAATGTTGGATGTGACGTTGGCTGTCCTGTAGGAGTAGTACTGTATTGGCGTCTCGAGGGCAAGCCCTGGCCCACCACGTGGCCCCGGTGTGTTCCTGTTGGCTGATAATGGCGTCCTGCGCGTTAATCAAATCCTCTTCTCCCGGAACATATATAAATCCCATTTGGAAGAAAAGAATGCTACTAGGGCAGAATGTGAGGCCGCAATCATTCGGCCGAAAGAGGAGCGGCGCGCGCGGCCAGCCGTTGCGTGCAGATTAGTAGTTCGGAAACAGAGAGATACGGTCCGAAACCTTGTTCAATTGTTCATACGGAAGATGAGAAACGAATTGCCCGGAAGAGAGAATCGCTCGCCTGATCGGAACACTCTGGTTATACTACTAGAGCAGTAATGTGGACCGGAGAAATTATCGCTGCTGCTGCTGAAGTAGCATGAGTAGCTCGCTACTACTAGTACAGTACGGGACGAGATTTTGTCAAGGTCGGCAAGGGAGCAGGCAGGGGCAGAGCAGCTGCTGCTAGTCAAGTCAAGCGGGTCAGACCAAGTGAGCGGCAACATCAGGCTGCCAGTGCCAGGCAGCCAGCGTTGCGTGCGTTCAGATCCGGGGAATAGATTTGCAGCAGGCAGGCAGGCAGCTGTAGCAGCAGGCGGCAGGTTTACCGAACCAGCGAGGGTGACGGAACGCTGCGTCGCTTCGGCCTGCCTGCGGGCGTCTGAACCGAACGCGGTCAAAACCTACTCGGTCATCAAGTAGTGCTAGTATGCTGCGCCGCGGCAGCAGTGGCGGCAGGCGATTCCGGGTTTTCCGAAAGGTCCAAGTTCCCGGCGGGATTTACAGCGCGCCCGACCGCCCGCGCTTTCATGGGGACGACGACGACGCCGTCGTGCCGAAAGACGCACTAGTATAAAACCACTTGGGGTTTAGGTGAGGAACCAACAAGAAAACACGACTAGCACCTCTTGTCCGTGCGTATCATACATAATGCAGGAACCGGGAGGCCAGAGATAAATCTTGAAACATAAGTAGGAGTAGATACAGCAGTAAATCTGAGAAAGAATTAGTAGAAGTAGATCGTCGCTGACAACGGGTTTGGCAGCTAGCGAATGGCGATCACACTCGCTCAGCTGGAGGCAGGAGGACCATGGCGTCCACAAGTACAGTAAACAATTAGGGCCCGAGCCATGACTAATTAATCATCCTAGCACTATACTGGTGCCTAGGGATTCGATCGAGAGAACAAGACAGAGGGCCGTTGTTTCATTCCACCTCTCGGAATTCCGGCGGTCAAAGCTGTGGTGTGTGTGGCGTGCGTTGGCTTCCATGGCGCCAGTGGTACAGCGCACGCAGCTGCTAGCAGGGATGGGAGACGACTGGACTGGACGGGACGAGAGTAGTAAGTACTCTACTAGCAACGGTCGGTGCCGGGCATTCCTGCCGGTGGCGGTGCCGTGCTGCGCAACGCACTGCGCTGCGCGCTCCGCAACAGCAGCACAGGGTAGTGGATTAGGACGAGCATGTGCCGCGCGGCATGGCCAGCGACGACGACGTTCGCTGCTAGCTAAATTATTGGGCGCGCGCTACGGTGTCTACCCTAGCTTCGGTTAAAGAAAAAGGCGAGGCGGGCCGCCCTGTCGGACTCACTCAGGACTGGACAGCACGTCAGCACCCATCCATCGGTCGATCGCTCCACCTATCCCGCTTTGACTGCCAGCCTTGCCACGCCGCCGCGCGGAACGGCCGGGTAGCTAGCTAGCCTCGTGCTACATTGCCGCGGCTTCTTCCCTTCTCGATCGCCAACCAGCACGCGTCGAGTATGGCGTGGAGGCACCGGTGGTGGTTTTTCTGGTTGGCATGTTTATAGGTTGACCGAGAAATGCTCAAGGGATATTCTACAGGCGCTGGCTGGATCTTCCTTGACGAGCGCGTCGCTCAGCTTTGGAAACTTACGGTCTGCCTGGATTTAAGATTCAGTTACGGGTTCCTAGTGCTTGTCCTCTCAAGTAATTTTTGATTGCCGGATTTTGGAAAAGGTAGGAATAGAAAAAGGATGCTTAATTAAGATGTCAGGCATACTAGAATTCTTCTACTTCTTTTGTCTCAAATTAGATGTCTCGGTGTTGTCCAGATTTATGTATATCTAGACTCATTTTAGTGTTTATTCTACGCCTTGGGATCAAATTGGTAAATTTGAGACACCTAATTTGAGATGGAGAGAGTAGCAATATGGCTTTGTCTATGTCTCAATCGATTGGGGTTTTTTTTAAGTATCAATTGAAAAGTGCAAATATAGTTAAAAAATGTGCCACTTGTTCCAGTTGCACTAGAAAAGTAGAGTTATATTTTTTGCCAGAAAAGTACATCTGAAACCGTTGCAAATTTTTTAAACAGATGGTTGCACTTTTCTGAATGACTCAGACTTCAGAAATTCTCGGTTGATTGGGACATAGCAAAACCGTAGTAAGAGTTAAGAAAGTATATCATTGGACGTCTAAAAGGTAAAAATAGGAGATTTGAATTCGCTTTGATACTCCCATGGAACGACGATTATATGAATGGATTCCGTAGGAAGTTGGGTAAAACTGCTCATTTGATCCTAAAAAGAGGCTCTGGAACTCCGACAATCGAAAGAAAGATGTTGAGCGTACTAAGAAGTTGGGTATCAATATTACTTCGATCCAAAGGCAACCTGGAGAAGAACTTTTTAGAATATTACAGATATCCTATGAAATTTCTACGATCCAAAGAGAGCGAAGGTTGAGAAAGTATACATCGGATTTTCTAATAAATATCTCACAAAAAAGACTATTTTGACCTATCGGATGTATTTGAATCTGAATCCTACAAACTAAATCGAAACAAATAAAATAAGCCGATAGTAATTTCACTCACATGTGGCAGACTAACTTTATTTCTCACCTCCACGTCAAAACAAACTATTGAATATACTTAATAGTTAAATTCAACTCACATGTGATTGGAAATTTTCAAACCTTGAGTCACTTTTGAGCATCTTTGTTGAAGTGAAATTGAAAAAAAAATCAAACAAAAAATGGTTGTTAAAGTACGACTGCAAAACGTAACAAATTACAAAAGGAAATGGAAGTGCAATTGCACAAATCACGTACTGGTAAAAACTAAAAATAGAAATAAATAAATAAAATTGCAAAAAAATATGAATTGAATTTTAGAGAAATATTGCCTTGAATTTTACAAAAATAAACGAGGCATCATTAAACAAGAAGGTACATAAACTTCACAAAAATTGACCAAATTTTCACACGAGTAAAATAACACTTACAAAAAACTACTCGAACTTCAACAAAGGTCCATCCTTCTTCATTTTAGCAATGTAGTTAAATTATAAACTCCACCAGTAACATCGATATTGTCCTTTCTTTTATAAGTTCGGCAAGCCTTGCATGTATCACCCAAAAAGATAGCCCTTTCAGTTATAAACTTGCACGGGCATTTTTAAAACACTTCTAGATATACATATTGTAATAAACTAGACATGAAAAATAAATAATTATCTTTAGGGTACATGAATTTTGAGCTGAATTGCATAAATATAATACAAATCAAGTACCCGCGATAATAGAAATTTTGAAATATAAATACAAATCGTTTGACTCGGTTTATCTTACCCACCCTAGCTCTGAAGATGGACATGTGTTATATCTATTAATACAAATTTTGAAATATAAATACAAATACAAGTTATAGGCTACAAGAAATACAAAGGATAATGTCATTTTAGTAGGTTTGTCTAGACTACCTTAGATCTTGGCTAGAGATATTTTTACCAAAATGCAATAGAAAATTAAGCACTTCCAGAACAAAAACAAAAATCAAATGTTGCGATAATCGTAAAGTGGCAGTTGCTAGTGAGTTCAGTTGGTCTAGCTCCAAGATGGAAATGACATGTATCCACCTATAATTGACAAATAACCACATCTTCTAAAATTATATCATGTTTTAATAGAATATTAAATGCTTCTAACAAATCATAGAAGAAATTCAAAGTTGCGAGTAATACCGACACATAACCCATTGTTAAAAAAGACATGGTTAAAAAGAGGTTAAGCATAGATTAGTCGTTCTGTTACCTCCTAGCTTGCTTATGTGTCGCCTTCAAATTTTGTGTAGAAGTTGTTCATGGGAACTACTCGCAAGCTAGGAGAGGTTGCAATGCAGAGAACCATGAGTAAGATGAGTATCAATGGTGATAAGTCATAGCAAAATCATAGATGATGTGAGAGGAACATGAGCAATAAGGTTGGGGTGTAAAAAAGTGGCGTGGCGATTCAAAGCCATGTTACTCATCTCCTCTGTGCAAAATAACTAGCATAATAAGGTATGTTATAAGACCCTAGACGCCAACCAAATATACATCACCTGTCCGGTATAATAGGAATATTTAATCTACTCCTCTTAATATTTTTCTCGTGTACTCTCATTCGTGAATGCACCAACGATGACAATGTCAGCATGGTAACTCTTCCTTTGCATGTGCATCTCCTTGCCAACCTTTGACTCTTCTTATCCACCACTATCACTAGAGTACATCACCGGCCGCTTAATGCACCTCATAGAGCCATGGCGATCACACTTCCTCTGCGCAACGCCCATACATCAGTTAAGATAGCACCTAGTAGCTCGTTTTTAAACCTTGGATCAAATGCTTACTGTAAAATAGAAAATAAATTAAACATTGCTGATTTAAGAAGGTGATCATTTCAATAGGTTGACACAACCGACCTTAGCTTCGCGATGGAGATGGAACATATCCAATAAAATTGACAACTAAACACTTCCTAGAAAGTAAAAGGTAGAATTAAACAATTGTGGGTTTATCTAGCCCACATTAACACTTAGACAGTGAAAATCGTATCCACGTTTCTTACAAAGTAAAAAACAAAAGTAATCAATAGAATCACAACTCGGTCTCGGTTGGTTTATTTAGCCACATTAATTCTATAATGTGATAAAATTATATCCAATGGTAATGTAAATAAATGTATACAAAATTAAAATATAAATGTGCATGTCATTTATAAGCCAAAATTAACTTCAAGTTGGATACACATTGTATGCAATTATAGTAGAAACTTATATGTCGCTAGAAATAATATAAATGGTGAAAGTACTAACACGACACTTGTATCAATTTGCCTAACTAGCCCATGTCAACTCGGCTGCAAAGATAAATTGTATCCAACCATAGAAGAATCAAGCATTTCCAGTATGACTTTCATAATTCAAATTGTATTGTTCCCCCTAGCGAAGCTACATCCCACTTATATTAGCGGATTATCACACTTACCAGTTAACTCTTCCGAGGTGATACACATACATAGCGACAATGTCTAGAGGGGTAATAGAGAAATCATATATCTAGTAAAATGCCTAAACCATGGCTTCTTTAGCTTAACGACATACAACTTTTCAATTTTTAACATGTTTTAAACTGGCATCGACATATGATTATAAACATGACCTCAAACAATGATAGAGAGAACATTTTTTCACAAATCATTTGTACCTAATGCTGAAATGTGGAGACTAATTGTATCTAGAGTAAAGAGAATGGATTTTGTGCTTGTACAAGCGGGTGTGAGACCTAACTTGTCCCTCCAAGCAATAATCGAGATCCGTGCACATTGTGCCCCACCCATTTTTGTGAATTTTCATCCAAATTTCTAAACTGCCTACCTTCTGACTTTTCCCGGCCTTTATGGCGTGCGGCGCAGTGTAGCGTGGTAGGCTACTATTCAGCGGTTCGATCACCGGTCCCCTCGAGAATCTTGTAGACGGTGGAGTCGTGTAGGCACGTTGGGTTCTGAAAAAGCCTAGTCTAGTACTTTTCTGATTTTTCAAGTTCAGACGCTGTCTCTCTCCGGGATTCCCTCCTTTTAGCAAAATATAGAAAATGTCCATAAAACATCTCTCCTAGGCTACTATTTCCGGATCTCAAAGCAACAACCAACATGTGGACCGCTAGATAGGTTTTGTACCCGCTTGTACAAGTACAAATATATTTTCCTAGAGTAAAACATAAATATTATTATAAGGATACATTACCCCTATGTGTGATTTTGGTAATTACCTATGTGTGATTTTGGTAATTAATGAAAATCCCTATGAACTAATATTTCTATTGAGTTTTATATGAAGGAATATTCTATAGGTAATGCTTATAATCCATGTGTTGGATTCAATTATGTATGCCATGAAGATAAAAATATATCTTGAGTATTGGCATCCATATCATCAATTGAAGAGAAAAATATGATATGATAAAGAAGAAGAAATTAAGACATAGTTCGTGTGTGGAAATCAAGTTATCCATGCTCTAGATTATGTGTTAAGCAATGGACGTTCAAGGTCTTAAGAGTTTGATCTCAAGAAAATAATTCAAGATCTAGCTATAAGTCAACGTCATGATAGTCTCAATGAGCTATGGGTGACTAAGATTTAGAGCACGCTATCAAATGAAGAGTTATGTATGTATCTCAAGATATTGAGATAGAGCATGAGAAGATACATGGTTGACAAATATAAAGAGTGAAGATTGAATTTAAGTTGATCAACACATGAAGCATAAAGAATGTACCACATCGATCTTATGGTATGGTAAGTTTTGTCAATTATGCTTCATGAACTAACCATTATATATGTGGATTGTATTGTCTATGTGGGTTAGGTATTTTTTTACATGGGCATGCATCAAAATTAAATGTTTCATATAGCCCGTGAGAGGATGACATCAAGTGGCGATCATCATCAAGGTTAAGAAGTGTAAGTTCAATGTAAATCATATTAGGAAGATCATATACTTTAAGCTTGTCGTCCATTTGATGATAATGGACATGTGAAGATGTGACTTAATGAAGCTATCCCATAGTTGTGTATGGGGAGCAAATTATGAGTCTTCATGAAGAAACAATGGTCAAATGAAGCATTCCACCTGAATGGAGCTTTGAAGTGTTGTCATAAAGATCAAGCAGGATGTGCAAGATAAAGGTATAGCCTTGCGAGGTTTTCCTTTTACCGGTCTCAAGGTGGTTATTGGAAGACCAGATTATAGGATAGATAGCTACACTATCAAGAGGGCTTTCGGTTGAGTAACTTGATCACATCGTCATAGTAAGCTCAATCCTTTGCATCTCCCTATTTTGTGGCTTCTTTGTGTTTCTCCATGTGAGGTTCTTAAGCTTGTTTCTAGATCTTCGATAAGTCTAAATTCATTGAAAATAGAATTCATATGCATCTTCTATTGCATTTTCGAGTTTGGGGGTTTTATTTGTTCTTCATTTAGAGAGGCTTCATACCTCTCCTCCATTTGGTATTTTACCTCTTGCTATTCCTTGGGGTTTATAGTCTCTATTAGACAAAGCTTGTTCTTAGGTTTTCAAAAAAGTAAAATGCACCGGAGGTCCTAAAAGTTTGTAGAAAACTGTATGCATGTCCTAAAAGTTTCAACTTGTGTATCAGATTTCCTAATTCTCAGTTAGTTGTGCACTGCAGGTCCTAATTCTCAGTTAGTTGTGGACTACAGGTCCTAATTCTCAGCTACAGCCCCGGCTACAGTGCACATGGATATGAGAATTAGGATCTTCGGTACACAAGTCGAAACTTTTAGGACCTACATACGATTTCCTCCAAACTTTTAGGACCTCCGGTGCATTTTACTCTTTTCAAAAAGCCCAAGTTTGCTAAAAAATGGAGTTTATATGCAAAAATTATTGCGTTTTTTATGAAAATTGTTGGTTGCCGGTTGTGGATCCGGTTTGACCGGAGCTGGCACCGGGACGATCAGTATGAAGCGACCCAATAATGAATCTATACCAACTTATGGTCCAGTACACATTCGGTTTTGTCCGGTTCTTAGTACGGTTGAACAGTTTTTTTAGTCCATGGTCCAGTTTGACCGACTGGAGGACCGAAACGCCTAGTTTTACCCCTAACGATAATATTTGGCTTTCCCCATAGGGGGGGGGGGTCCCAACGGTTTTGTTGAGCATGTTTTTTACCTCCATTATTGACCCTCTTGAACTTGCTTCCTCTCCCATCCCTCGTATGATTCTTGCATCTTTTTTAGGTCCTTCAAAGAGGAGATCTAGGTCTACAATCCCACTAATCAATTCCTCCTATAAGTAAGGAAAATCCATTGGATCTAGGTCTTAAAGTCATTGGTTGATTTTCACCATTGTTCTTCTACGATAATTCATCCCTACCACTTATTGCTTTGATGGGATTTGAGCACCTTTGGTGTTCTGCTATGCACTATTGCATAAGTTTTGAGCTATCCATTACGATTTCTTCGAGTGAAAAACTGTGAGCTTGATACTCTTGGAGGGTGACCTCTTAGTTGGCTTGACGGTTGGTGTCATGGTACCCTCTTTGTGAAAGATTGTGAAGAGGCCCAAGTTTATCCTTCGAGGAGTTTGTGAAGTGGTTGTGGAGCTTGCCATCTCTAGAGTGGAGAAAAACATAGTCATAAGAAAAATGCATATTCCTTTAATGGGATAGCCTCGGGAAATAAGGTGTCCTTCGTGGCGTGGAGAAATCATTCGTGGGATCTCACACCTCTCCAACATGACATATCACCTCCCAAGGAAGGAAACACGGCAATACGTATTCACCTCTGCATGCTTGGTTATTTCTATACCCGAGTTTACTTTTTCTTGTGATAGTCATTGAACTTAAAATACGTATATTTTCTTATCACTTGTGATATATATATCTTGTGCTATCATGCTTAGCTTAACTTATTGTTGGTGCGCTTAGCTTAGCCTAGCTTATTTAGGTTTTGTACACGTAACATAAATGTTTGTTTAATTTCACATTCTTTCAAACCAGAACCATAATAATTTTTAAATTTCTTATTCATCCCCTCTAGGCGACATCTCTATCCTTTCAAATTTTTAGGAAGGTTAAAAAGAAATTAAACATTGCTAGTAACGATGGAGCGATGAACTTTATTAAGTTTTTCCGTCCCACTTCATTGTTTGACTGGGGTGTGAATTGTATCAAGTTCTAATACAAAATTATATGCTTGCTACAAAGTATAGAAGAAACTAAATACGATCAGCGAAAGAAATACACCGTCGGTTTCTGAGTAGCTGGAGATGAATGGTACTCAAAGTAATAGAAAAGTAAACGGTTCCTTCTAAGTAAAAACATATACTGAACAATATGGTGACTCAACATCGGTTACATTGGGTTTATCTACACACAAATCATATCATATAATAAGGGAAAAATAAAGGTTCACTTCCGAATAAAAATAAATGGACACGACAAATAATAGCGCAAAAACGTCATTTTAGTGGGTATATTTAGCCCAAATTAACTTCAAGAGGCTGGCTTATTGTACCCAACTACAATTGAAACTACGATGTCTATTTTCGTGGGCTTTTATCCTACCTTAATCTGAGTATAAATTGTATTCAATTATAAAAAAAACTACAACTTTCTAGAAATAAACTAACCATGCGAGTGATACTGCCAAAGTGACTTTACATAGCCCATGATAAAGCCGCGACGAACATAAATTTCATCCAATTATACAAGAAACTGAAACATTCCGTCTCAAAATAACATGGCTACCTCCGAGATTACTAACATGGCTACCTCCATCCAATTATACAAAGTAGTAAAAGAAATGCTACCGATATTACTAACACGGCTACCTCCGAGATCAAGTTGAACTACTCCCTCTGTCTCAAAATAAGTAACATGTATTTGTAGATTTCTATGTATTTAAATATATTTTAGTATATAGATACATGCAAATCTAGGTCAAAAATAAGTGACTTGGATTTGTCTCGCATGTATCTAGACGTGTTTTACAGCGTAGATATATCCGAATCTAGAGGGAGTATTTACAGAAATTTAAACTTTAATTGCAAAATAGTTAAATTAGTGCTGACAGTAATACCACATGGCGACCGTTTCACTAGTACTACTAGCCAGTGGTTTGATTCCCATCCCATCTTGACCTTCCACTAACGCTAACCACTTTACTTTTTTTTTTTGAGGTTGCTAACCACTTTACTGTCTCCGTCTAAAAACGTTAGCGCTCCCTCCCCCACCTGTCCAAAGCGGCATCTCGGGCATCTCCGCACTCATTTTAGCCACACCCGCGACCGGTCAAAAGCACAGCACCACCATCCCAAT
The DNA here is from genome assembly GCA_910589775.1 of Avena eriantha. Taxonomy (NCBI): domain Eukaryota; kingdom Viridiplantae; phylum Streptophyta; class Magnoliopsida; order Poales; family Poaceae; genus Avena; species Avena eriantha. Next base: position 196,658,247 of record OU342742.1, on the reverse strand, counting down.
CCCCCACACAAAGCAGAGCGCAGCACAAGCAGCGCAGCGCAGCAGCTCGCTAGGCCTTCCTCCGCGGCGCGCTTCCACCCCCCTCGCCCCCGGTCACCGCGCGTACGTACACGCCACCCCATGGAGGCGCCGCCGGCGCCGGAGCCCATGATGCTGGACACCCCGCCCCCGCTCGCCGCCGCAGTCCCGACCCACGCGGGAAACGAGAAGGTAATAACAGCTCTTCTCCCAGATCTGGGTGCGTGGGCTGGATCTGAGCCGGCGCCCGTGGCCGATCTGCTTGTCTGGGCGCTTGTGTGGCTAATGCTGGGTGTTTTTTTTGGAGCTGCAGAAGAGGGAGGAGGGCGGCGACCCCGTGACCGGCCACATCATCTCCACCACTATCGGCGGGAAGAACGGCGAGCCGAAGCGGGTGAGCAGCTTGTGGCCCCGATTTTGTGCTCTCTTTGCCTTCGCTGCGGCCAAATGTGGCTGTTTTGCCTTCGCTGTGGTGTTAGTGGCATATTTCCTTGCTCTGCCAAGGGATTCGTGCTCTCTAGCAGACGCTTAATTTCTACTAGTGTCCCTTTTTGGGGAATTTGGTGTCCTGGTGTCGATTCTTCCAGGAAATCACTGTGCCGCAGTTCTTTATTTTTTCTGGGCTTGGTTGACCAGAAATAGTGCTGTTCATGATTTGCGACCGATTTGGCAGGCGGCAGCTTAACATCTGCCTATCGCTCGATCTAGTAATCCTACTTTCTATCCGAGTATTATGGCTAAAGTGCATATCGAAATCATGCTGTAAGCGCTGCTTGTTTTGTGCTCAGTTCGTTGTTTTTGGAAGATACATTTTAGGTTGTAATTCTACCTGGTTGTGGAAGAACTCCTCTGTTGTGTGAAATATGCAATCTGAGCTAGATATTGTACATGGTCTCACCTGACACTCTCAGTACTCACGTGTTGTGTTACCCTGGTTGCAGACAATCAGCTACATGGCTGAGCGAGTAGTAGGAACTGGTTCATTTGGGATTGTCTTCCAGGTATGTCCCTTGGCCGTATGGTCTGCTCTTGCTTTGTGTGTGTGTGGTGCTCACACTTAGTTGATGCAATGCTTATCGAATCGAACCGCCTCTACCATGCAGGCAAAGTGCTTGGAGACTGGAGAGACTGTGGCCATCAAGAAGGTACTGCAGGACAGGCGTTACAAGAACCGCGAGCTGCAGCTTATGCGCTCCATGGACCACCCCAATGTCGTCTCCCTGAAGCACTGCTTCTTCTCGACCACCAGCAGGGATGAGCTGTTCCTCAACCTTGTCATGGAGTATGTCCCTGAGACTCTATACCGAGTGCTCAAACACTACAGCAATGCCAACCAGCGGATGCCACTTATCTATGTCAAGCTTTACATGTATCAGGTTTGTGAACCCATCCTATTAACAGTTGCCTGGCTGCCTACAACTGCCTTATTCGTTTGCTAAGTATTCTTTTGCCATGTTAACAGCTTTTTAGAGGGCTAGCTTACATTCATACCGTCCCAGGAGTTTGCCACAGGGACGTGAAGCCACAAAATGTTTTGGTATGTGCTATGTGAACACAATTTCGTTGTTTCCAAGATATAATAGGTTGTTGGTTCTGAATTGGTCTCTTCTCTTGCCTATACAGGTTGATCCTCTAACCCACCAAGTCAAACTCTGTGACTTTGGAAGTGCAAAAGTTCTGGTATGTTGATTGCCCACCCCCGAAGAATCAGTAGTTTGTTTCAGCAGTTGCTTTACATATTTGAAATATTCTAGAGTTATAGTGTCTGACTGGTCATATTGTTGACATATCATCTGATGTTCTATGCCATTGTTTTTGTTTGTAATAATGGTGTGCTACTTTTGCCATGTTAATGTGCAAGATGGTGAGACTTTTTGAGAGTTTGTCCTGAGCTTTGAAATTATCTACTTGAATGTTTTTTTCCAGAAATGTGTTCACATATTGTATCTGTATGCAGTCAGTTCTTTTCATTGCTCTAATTGCCTGTAGGGGACACAATGTAAATAAACTACTCCCTCCGTCCTAAAAAATGTCTCAACTTTGTCTAAATATGCATGTATCTAGACTCATTTTATTTTTCGGTTTGTTATTTCCACTCTTTTATTTCAACTCCATGTATTGACCATCTCCCTTTTGTTGCATCAGGTACCTGGTGAACCCAACATATCATACATATGCTCTCGATACTATCGTGCTCCTGAGCTCATATTCGGTGCAACTGAATATACAACTTCAATAGACATATGGTCAGCTGGATGTGTTCTTGCAGAGTTACTTCTTGGTCAGGTATGTACCTTCTTTAAGGTGTTTTGGCCCTTTTATGTTATATTGGTTAAACACCATTGTCCCTGTTGTGATTCTAATATCTTGCATGTTGTGTGTTTGACAGCCTCTGTTTCCAGGAGAGACTGCGGTTGATCAACTAGTCGAAATCATCAAGGTAATGCAAAATGTTCCAGCCACATTCTGTTCATGTGCTACAGATTTTTTGAAAAGCTCATGTGACTTTATTGCAGGTTCTTGGCACTCCAACCCGTGAGGAAATTCGATGCATGAACCCCAACTACACTGAGTTCAGATTTCCTCAGATAAAGGCTCATCCTTGGCACAAGGTAGGCATACCAAATCTTATGGTGGATCACTTGTATCATCTCATTACATTTGCATGGTATTGAGTCCACATCTTGTAGGGCGCTAACCAACTTCTGCGCTAACTGATCACTCTGCTTTCCTGTCCCCAGATTTTCCACAAGAGAATGCCTGCTGAAGCTATAGATCTCGCCTCCCGCCTTCTCCAATATTCACCAAGTCTACGATGCACTGCTGTAAGTTCTTTGTGCTTGGCTTCTTTTGGATTGTCCTTAAAGCTGTTGACCCCACCTAGTGGTGGGGTAGTACAAAATTTGGTGTAGTTCGAAGAAAAGGTTGTTTCATTCCATATCTTTCTTGTGTCTACATGGGTTTGTGTATCCTAGCATGTATCTCCAAATCTTGCATTACAGCCAATTATCATTTTTGCTAGAAATGAAAGAATACAGGTCATCAATCATTACCAATCGCCAGAGGTGCATCTGCACCTTCGTGGAAGTAGGTTCATGAATGTTTAGCTCTCAATCGTCGATTAGCTTCTGGTCCTGCGTGGACACTGTTGGCTGATAGAGTGGCACATTGTAGTCACATGTGCTTGACCACCTAAGAACGGGTCTCTGATAATGCTGTTACTATAGCTGGAAAATAACATATCAAAAGTAGCAATCGGTCGAGTTGAAAGCGTCCTGACATGTTTGGTTTCTTGTATGCAGCTTGATGCGTGTGCACATTCCTTCTTCGACGAGCTACGCGAGCCGAATGCACGCTTACCAAATGGCCGCCCGTTCCCCCCTCTGTTCAACTTCAAGCCTGAAGTAAGTAACGAGACACTGTCCAAATAGTCAAATACTAGCAACCATTTAAGTTGAAGAAAAAAATAGAGTTGGTTTCAGCCTTTCAGGCACATGATCACATGCCTCATTCAAGTTATACATCAGTTCAATAATTGAGAAGGCTGTGCCATGTCTTTGCTAGCCTGGAAAGAGCCCTCTTGTGCTCTTGATGGATGCGCTGTGCTCATCAAATGCCCATTTCTGTTATGCAGCTAGCGAATGCCTCTCCTGACCTCATCAGCAGGCTGATTCCAGAGCACATTCGGCGGCAAAATAGCCTCAGCTTCGCGCATGCTGGGAGTTAGAAGGTTGTGCGCCACAACGGCCATTTTTTTGTTTGTCCGCGAGCTGCGAATAAGCAAGCTCAGACCTCACCATGTTGGAAGCCACTCTCCTAAGGAGCCGCCCGTGGAGAGACCTGTTCGGCGCAAGAGAAAGAAGCACAAGTATGTAAATTATTATCTGACCGTGAAGTTGGTTGATGCTGCCAGTGTTTAAGTACGTGGCAGCCTATGTTTGTTGAGTTATTACTTATTATTAGTAGGTAAGGGTAAGGCAATGATGTAGGAGGTGGAGACATGTTAATGCTAGATGGCCGTGACCTGTTCCTTTCTTGACATTTTTGTAATGCTTAGTGGTACTGTCATGCAGCAGCAGTATAGCTGCTCCCTGTTTTGTCGGTTCTCCCTGATGTAAAAATGTCGTCGCCAACTGCAATGATGACTGTTCTTCTGTTACATGGTCTGGTCGCCTGGTGTGATGCGTTGGATATGACAAGTCAGGAAACGTGCACCTCGTGGCTTATAATCCTGTTGAGTTGATCAGAGTGGATTATTAACTGAAGAGGATGCTAGCTACATTCTGGCTGTTCCAACTCTTGGGAGTTTGAGGAAGCTATCTGAATCACAACGAGGTGTTTCTGTTACCTTGTCGTGCACATGGTGTGAGAATTCTTAGAGATGGGAGTACCAAAGGTGTCCTCGTCCTTCGTGCTGGCTGCAATGGGCTGCTCGGTGAAGGCGCCCGCGCTAGGTCTTTGTGCTGGCCGCAATGGGCTGCTTGGTGAAGGCGCCCTTGTCGTAGACTCGCGCTAGGTCTTCGTGCTGGCCGCAATGGGCTGCTCGGTGAAGGCGCCCTCGTCGTAGACCCATGCTAGGAGCTCATTGTACTTTGGGAGTAGGTGCGCGGCGGCGGCCAACGTCCACCTCCTTTTTGATGATGATGTCGTCGTCGTCATCGATGCCGAGCTCATCGTCGGAGTGGCACGGGGCCGTTGACATCAGGGTTGAAGGCGGGGACGTCGTAGACCTCCCACGGCTGGAACTCGTCGCGCGTACGGTAGGTGCTCGCGTGCCGCGCCTTGTGTCCCCAGGCTAGGAATTTTTTCTAGAAGTCCTGGCTCGGGTAGCCGCGCTCCCATCGGAGGGCCGGTGGAAGCTTGCGGATGCGGCAGCGGATCTCCTCCTATAGCCATTTGCCCTCCTTGGGCGCGATCAGCACCGGGACCCGCTCCCAGTTGAGGTGCCAGCCTTTGGAGTGGGAGACATCATGGTGGGCGATGCATGCTCCCTCCCTCCATCGCCGCTCGCACTCCGCTAGGCACGGCAGGGCGATGGGCGAAGTACTGGGGCCGCGGCGGCGGCGACACAGCGCCATGAAGGAACACCGCCCCTTGAAAGGGCATGTATGCCTCCATGTGTGGTTTTGGTAATTAATGACAATCTCTATGGACTAATGTGTAAATTGAGTTTCACTTGTAGGTTTGTCCATTGGCATCACTTGTATCATGTGTTGGGTTCAAGGTTGAAAAAGAAGAAGCAATGTCCAAGGGCTTTGTGCCTATTGGAATCTTGTTGAACAAGAAGAACAAGAACAAGATCAAGTATGTCTTGAAGAAGAAGAAGAAGAAGAAGAAGATGGAGTTCCTTATGGCCATCTTTAAGACATCATCAATAAATGTAGGGCAAGCTCAAGATACGCCATCTCTAGAAGATCTTATGCTTAAAGCTTGCCATCCTCGGTGATCATGGAGTGATGAAGACAAGTTCAAAGAAGAGGTTTCCCCATGAAGTATGGGGGATCATTTCACAAGTCTTCATCAAGCAAGAGCAATCAAGAAAAACGATCCATCTTGAGAAGGACAAGACGGTCTACATCAAGCTTAAGTGGAATGCTCAAGACAAAGGTATGATCTTGATAGGTTTCTGTTTTACCGGTCTCTTATAGTGTTGGAAGACCAGGTTTAGGATAGATAGCCATAGTATCAAGAGGGGCTCTCGAGTGGGTGATTCAATCGTATCTTTCGAAGAGAGCTCAAACCTTTGCATACATAGCATCATCTTTCTTGGTTGTTGTTTTGGATCTTGTCCATGGAGGATCTAGAGCTTGTGGTTATCATCATAACAAGCTCTAGTTCATCAAAAAATGATTTCCCTTGCATATCTTATTGCGTTTTTGATCTTGCGGGTTTTCCGGGTCCACACCTTGAGAGATATATCACATATATATTCATTGTATTTTCTTCCTTGGTGATACCCAATATTTTGATTCTACACGTCGTTATCTTTCCAACAAAATTGGTTTCGTCTCGTTTGGAGTTCAGATGCGAAAGTAATTGCAGTTTTGGTTTTTGAAGATTTCCTGACCGGAAGTTCCGGCTCTCCACCGGTAGTACCACTAGGGAATGTTTGCCGCCGGTAGTTCCGGTGGAAGTTCCGACCAATGTTCCGATGCCCATGGGATGCGTTCAGTAACTTCTCTGTTTAGGTGAGTTCTGTTTGGCGAAACTTCAGTCGGAAGTTCTAGCGGTAGTATCGTCCTCGTCGGAAGTTCCGGTGGATGGCGGTAGTATCGACCAGGCTTGTAGGGTTCCGTAGGAGAAAACAAATTTTTTATCTACACGAACACTAATACCAGGATCTATACTATGTAGACATAAGTAACGGAGAAGGAAGACGGTATTCATACCCTTGAAGACCGAGGCACGCCTTACGCACGAATGTGTATGTTGATGAAGACGAGCAGCTCCAAGCACCCCAAGTGTGGTGCTTCCAAAATACTACACACGTCCGGTGTAGGCGGCGTCTCTCGGGCTTCGATCCAGCCGAGCAGCGGAAGAAGAAGATGCCGGACCGAAGATCACATGACGGTAGTGTGAAGGTGGAGAACTCAAATCCCTCGAAGTCCTCCCCAATATTATGGAGAAGTCCTCAAAGGAAAATGAGAGAGAGAATGAGAGAATTGGATGCCTCCAAAGGGGAGGGAGGAGATCCCTATATATAGTAGGAGGGGCGTGCACCACCCAGGGGCCAGGTGGTGTGGGACTAATGCCCACACCCGCCGGCCACCTAGGGGCGACCGTCAGCCCTAGGTGGGCCCCACTTGTGCAACCCACTAAGCCTAGGCCGGCTGTGAAGGGTTCTGTAGCAGAAAACAAAAAAACTCTATCTACTCGAACACTAATACCTGGATCTATACTATGTAGACATACCTTTGAAGACCGAGGCACGCCTTACGTAGGAAGGCATATATTGATGAAGACGAGCAGCACCCCAAGTGTGGTGCCTCCGAAGTCGTCACACGTCCGGTGTAGGAGATGTCAACCGGACTCCAATCCAGCCGAGCAGCGGAAGAAGTAGATGCCGGATCGCAAATCACATGACGGTGGTGTGAAGGTGGAGAACTCACTCATGATGTCCTCCCCAATATTACGGAGAAGTCCTCAATGGATGAGAGAGAGAATGCGAGGGAATGGGGTGATTCCAAAGGGGGAGGGAGACCCCTATATATAGTGGGAGGGGGCGCACCACCTAGGGGCCGGGCGGTGTGGGACTAAACCCCACACCCGCCGGCCACCTACGGGCAGCCGTCGGCCCTAGGTGGGCCCCATTGGGGTGGCCCACCAAGCCTAGGCCGGCTGGCCCCCACTCCCTAGGCGCCATGCCCTATTGGGCCTCCCTTTGGGTGAGGCCCATTAGCATTAAGATGCCTTTAATAATAAAATAAAAAATATATTTAATAGTAATTCTCCAATTAACATTCAAATACACATATTATATTATTCCTTTACTCCGGAACACCTTTCGGACCCCTTCCGATCTCCATCGGATGTTACCCGGAACTATTTCGGTTTCTCTTTCTCTATTTCTATTACGATACCTCATCTACCCTAAGCGTCCCTACCCTTAAGTGTGACATCCTTCGGTTCGGAAACACTCCGGACATGATTGAGACTACTCTCACATCAATGATCAACAGAGGGACCTGGATGGCCATGTGACCCCCGTGCGTTTCACGAATATAATCGCTCGAACCGTGAGATAGTCGTTTCTTGTTCCCTTTGTCATTGGATACCTAATTCATCCGATACTTGATCTTCGTTATCTCCATACCTTAGTTCGATCTCGTTACCGATGAACTTGTTTTCTCGTTCTCATGTCGTTGCATTCTGTGACCAAGTCACATGCTTGCAAGCTTCATTAATGCAACGTCACCGAGATGGCCAGATGTATCTGTCCGTTACATGGACTAGATAAATCCTGGTCTTGATATGTACTCCTCAACGCATCTCTTCGGAAAACCTGAGTGGCACCTTTTTGATCACCCTTTTACAAGATGATTCTTGATAACCATCAAAGCTTCTTCCGGAATGGTGATTTGCATTACCTCACAATCAAAGGATCAAGTTGCGAGGTTCTTTGTGTTTTATCATCAATGGTGAACGTTGTAACTAGATCTCATTCAAGATATAACGATCGGATGTTTGTCTATCATGTTATTTAACTAATAACATGACCTCATTGTCAATTGGCATAAATGCCCATGATGTTGATGATGGGTTCGTAGCATGGAAAACAAAAAATTTCTACCGCAAGAACGAACAAAACCCAGATCTAATCTAGATAAAAGCCAAGATCTAATCTATTAGACATGTGCAACGAGATAGATAGGAACTAACCCTCGTAGATCCGAAAGCGTTAACGAGATTAGATCTCGTGGTTGATGTAGTCGATCACTTGCCGATCTCAAGATCGTGTGGACGATCCTTCCGGCGCCGCGTTCCTGTAGCGCTTCTGCAGTCGGTCACACGTGCGGAGTCGAAGCAGACTTTCCTCTCCTCGTTCCAGCGAGCAGCGGAGGTAGTAGATCTCTCCACGGAAACCCAGCAGCACGACGGCGTGGTGGTGGTGGTGGAGTGGAGAATTCTGCAGGGCTTCGCCTAAGCCTGAGCAGAAGGAAGGAGGAGGAGGAGGAGGGAGGCAGCTTGGGGCAAGAGTGGAGGGGCAAGGGGGTGGCGCCTCCACCCCTCTATATATAGAGGGAGGGGTGCGGCCTAGGGTTCCCACCCCTAGGCCCACCCCTAGGGCTGGCGCACCAAGGAGGTGGGGGGAGGAGTCCTCCCCCCAAGTTTCCTCTTTAAATCTCCCTTATCTTATCTTATCTTATCTTGGTTTTCAAATAAACTCCAAAATATCTTCTAGAACCTTCTGGAACATTCCGAAACCTTCTAGAATCCCCATACAAATACTCTAGAACATTTCCTAACTCAGAAAAAGATCCCCATTATATGAATCTTACTCTCCGGACAATTCCGGAGCTCCTCGGGATGTCCCGAATCCAATCCGAGACTCCGAACAACATTCGGTCTCCAACGCACATTCCATATCTACTTAAAACAACTTCGAACCTTAAGTGTGTCACCCTACGGTTCGTGAATATGTAGACATGACGGAGACACCTCTCCGATCAATAACCATCAGCGGGATCTGGAGATCCATAACGGCTCCCACATACTCAATGATGACTTCGTGATAGATTGAACCATTAACATACGAAACCAATTCCCTTTGTCTCGCGATACTCTACTTATCCGAGGTTTGATCATCGGTATCTCCATACCCAGTTCTACCTCGTTACTGACAAGTACTCTTTACTCGTTCCGTGATATGTCATCCCTTGTGACCTAGTCATACTCTTGCAAGCTAACTAGATGACATTCCACCGAGAGGGCCCAGAGCATATCTATCCGTCGTATGGATGGACAAATCCCAATCTTGGTCCATGCGCTTCAACTCATACTTTCAGAATACCCAACGACACCTTTATGACCACCCAGTTACGAAGCGGTGTTTGATGCCATCAAAGTACCCATCCGGTGATGGTGATTAACACAACCTCATGGTCGAAGGATTAGGTCACTATGCATTTAAAAGCTTATAGCAATATGAACTTAATGACTTGATCTTATGCTACGCTTACTATGGGTGTGTGTCCATCATATCATTCTCCTAATGATACAACCTTGTTATTAATGACATCCAATGTCCATGACCAGGAAACCATGATCATCTATTAATCAACAAGCTAGTTCAACAAGAGGCTTACTAGGGACTCTTACATGTTTACAAAACACACAAGTATTAGTGTTTCCTAATAATACAATTATAGCATGGGATGTAAACATTCATCATAAACACAAAGATATAATAATAACCGCTTTTATTATTGCCTTTTGGGCATATCTCCAACAGTCTCCCACTTGCACTAGAGTCAATAATCTAGATTACATGGTAATATACCTAACACCCATGGCGTTCTGGTGTTGGTCATGCTTTGCCCTAGGGAGAGGTTTAGTCAACGGATCTACCACATTTAGATCAGTGTGTACTTTGCAAATCTTTATGTCACCATCTCGGACATACTCGCGAATAGCGTGGAAACGGAGCTTGATATGCTTCAGCTTGCTATGTGACCTTGGCTCCTTTGCATTAGCTATGGCACCTGTGTTGTCACAGTAGATGGCCATCGGGTCCAACGCACTGGGAACCACGCCAAGTTCAGTAATGAATTCCTTCATCCATATGGCTTCTTGTGCAGCCTCCGAAGCAGCTATGTATTCCGATTCAGTTGAAGATTTCGCCACAACGCTTTGCTTTGCACTCCTCCAGCTCACTGCAGCACCATTCAAAATAAATACGTATCCCGACTGTGACTTCGAGTCATCCGGATCGGTGTTCCAACTAGCATCGGTGTAACCGTTTACAACAAGCTGTTCATCATCTCCATAAGAAAGAACCATATCCTTAGTCCTATTCAGGTACTTTAGAATATTCTTGACCGCTATCCAGTGCTCCATTCCAGGATCACTTTGATATCTACTAGTCAAACTAACAACATGTGCTATATCCGGTCTTGTACACAACATGGCATACATGATAGAACCTATGGCCGAGGCATAGGGAATATTATTTATTCTCTCTCTATCTTCTGCCGTAGCTGGACTTTGAGTCTTACTCAAGGTCTTACCTGACAACATGGGCACGAACCCTTTCTTGCTCTCTTCCATTCTAAACTTCTTTAGAACTTTGTCTAAGTATGTACTTTGTGAAAGCGCTATTAGGCGTCTTGATCTATCTCTATAAATCTTGATGCCTAGAATATATGCCGCTTCGCCAAGATCCTTCATTGAAAAACTATTATTCAAATAGGTTTTGACGCTATTAAGATGTTCTATATCATTCCCAATCAACAATATGTCATCTACATATAGTACTACGAATGCTACAGAGCTCCCACTCACTTTCTTGTAAATACAAGCTTCTCCATAAGTTTGTATAAACCCAAATTTTTTGATTACTTTATCAAAACGTTGATTCCAACTCCGGGATGCTTGCTTTAGTCCATAAATGGAGCGCTGAAGTTTGCATACCTTGTCATCATCTTTAGGATCAACAAAACCCTTGGGTTGTACCATATACAACTCTTCCTCAATGTCACCATTAAGGAACGCCGTCTTGACATCCATCTGCCAAATCTCATAATCGAAATGTGCAGCAATCGCTAACAAAATCCTCACAGACTTTAGCTTCGCTGCTGGTGAGAATGTCTCATCGTAGTCAACTCCTTGAATTTGTCGGAACCCTTTCGCGACAAGTCGAGCTTTATAAACGGTAACATTACCATCAGCATCTATTTTTCTCTTGAAAATCCATTTGTTCTCGACAGCCTTACGGCCATCCGGTAAGTCCACCAAAGCCCACACTTGGTTTTCGTACATGGATCCCATTTCAGATTTCATGGCTTCTAGCCATTTGTCAGAATCTGGGCTCACCATAGCTTCTTCATACGTCGCAGGGTCATCAGCGTTGTCCACCAACATGACGTTCAAGGCGGAGTCATACCAATCAGGAGTGGTACGAACCCTCGTTGACCTGCGAGGTTCAGTAGTAACTTCGTTCGAAGTTTCATGATCACCATCATTAGCTTCGTCTCTAATTGGTGCAGGCGACACAAAAACATCTTCCGGTGCTACGCTACTCTCAAATCCGAGAGAAGGTTCAATAACCTCATCGAGTTCTACTTTCCTTCTAGTCACTTCCTTCGAGAGAAACTCCTTCTCAAGAAAGGATCCATTCTTGGCAACAAAAACTTTGCCTTCGGATCTATGATAGAAGGTATACCCAATTGTTTCTTTAGGGTATCCTATGAAGACGCATTTCTCCGCTTTGGGTTCAATCTTTTCAGGTTGTAACTTCTTTACATATGCTTCGCAACCCCAAACTTTAAGGAACGATAACTTAGGTTTTTTACCAAACCATAATTCGTACGGTGTGGTTTCAACGGATTTAGATGGTGCCCTATTTAAAGTGAATGCGGCTGTCTCTAATGCATAGCCCCAAAACGATAGCGGTAAATCTGTAAGAGACATCATAGACCGAACCATATCTAAGAGAGTTCGATTACGACCTTCGTTCACACCATTACGTTGTGGTGTTCCCGGCGGTGTCAATTGCGAAAGTATTCCACATTTCTTTAAATGCATGCCAAACTCGTAACTTAGATATTCACCTCCGCGGTCAGAACGCAGAAACTTAATCTTCTTGTTACGATATTTTCCACTTCACTTTGAAATTCCTTAAACTTCTCGAAAGTTTCGGACTTATGTTTCATAAAGTAGACATACCCATATCTACTTAAGTCATCCGTAAAAGTGAGAACATAACGATATCCACCACGCGATGCTACACTCATTGGACCGCACACATCTGTATGTATTATTTCCAATAAGTCTGTAGCTCGCTCCATTGTACCAGAGAATGGAGTCTTAGTCATTTTTCCCATTAGACATGCTTCACATCTTTCAAGTGATTCAAAATCAAGTGATTCAAGAAGTCCATCAGAATGGAGTTTCTTCATACGCTTCACTCCAATGTGACCAAGACGACAGTGCCACATGTATGTAGAATTATCATTCAATTTTATTCGTTTAGCATCTATGTTGTGAACGTGTGTATCACTACTATCGAGATTCAACAAGAATAAACCATTCATCTCAGGTGCATTACCATAAAAGATATTACTCATATAAATCGAACAACCTTTATTCTCAGACTTAAAAGAGTAACTGTCTCGCAATAAACAAGATCCAGATATAATGTTCATGCTTAACGCAGGCACCAAATAACAATTATTCAAATTTAAAACTAATCCCGAAGGTAGATGTAGAGGGAGCATGCCGACGGCGATCACATCAACCTTGGAGCCATTTCCAACGTGCATCGTCACCTCGTCTCTTGCCAGTCTTCGTTTATTCCGCAGCTCCTGTTTCGAGTTACAAATATGAGCAACCGAACCAATATCAAATACCCAGGCACTACTACGATTACTAGTAAGATACACATCAATAACACATATATCAAATATACCTTTCTTCTTGATGTTGCCGTTCTTCAGATCCGCCAGGTACTTGGGGCAGTTACGCTTCCAGTGACCAGCACCCTTGCAGTAGAAGCACTCAGTTTCAGGCTTAGGACCAGCCTTGGGCTTCTTAGCAGGTGCGGTAGCTTTCTTGCCGTCCTTCTTGAAGTTGCCCTTGTTCTTAGGCTTGCCCTGTATCTTGAAATTGGTGGTCTTATTGACCATCAACACTTGGTGCTCCTTCTTGATCTCCACTTCAGCAGTTTTCAGCATGGACGAGAGTTCAGGTAACGTCTTGTTCATGAAGTGCATATTGTAGTTCATCACAAAGTTCTTGTAACTTGGTGGCAGTGATTGGAGGAGACGGTGAATCCCCAACTCATTAGGAATCGAAATCCCCAACTCTTGGAGCTTGTTTGCGTACCCAGACATGGTGAGCACGTGCTCGCTAACGGAGCTTCCCTCTTCCATCTTACAGTTAAAGAACTTTTCGGAGGCCTCATAGCTCTCCATGGCCGCGCGAGTCTCAAAAATTAGCCTGAGCTCCTTAATGATCTCGAACGGGTCGTGGTGCTGAAAAAGCTTTTGGAGCTCCGCTTCTAAACCGTACAGGATGGCACACTGAATTGTGGAGTAATGATTTTTCTGAGTGGCGTAAACATTCTTTACGTCATCGGTGGCATCATCTGCAGGTGGGTCACCTAGCGGTGCTTCGAGCACATAGGTCAACTGACCAGCCCTGAGGACGATCTTCAGTCCACGGAACTAGTCCGTGAAATTTCTTCCATTGTTCTTAAGTTTTTCTTTCTCTAGGAACGCATTGAAATTGATGGAGGGGGTCGCCATAATCTACAACAAATTTGCAAGTAGTTTAGACTAAGTTTATGATAAATTGAGTTCAAATTTAATTCTTAAATTAACTAGGTGAACTCCCACTCAAAACAACATCCCTCACATTGTCTTAGTGATTACACGAACCAAGTCCACTACACCAAGTCCGATCTTCACGAGAGAAGATGTAGTTTCATAGGCGAACAATCTTCATGTTCATCATATCATTTATATGACTCATGCTCTACCTTTCGGTATTCCGTGTTCCGAGACCATGTCTGTACATGCTAGGCTCGTCAAGATAACCTTAGTTTCCGCATGTGCAAATCTAGCTTGCACCCGTTGTATGCACACGTAGAATCTATCACATCCGATCATCACGAGATGCTTCGAAACGACGAGTCTTAGCAACGGTGCCAACTAAGGGTGAACACTTTATTACTTGATATTTAGTGAGAGGGATCATCTTATAATGCTACCGTCGCGATCTAAGCAATACAAGATGCATAAAGGATTAACATCACAGGCAATTCATAATTAGTGTGATATGATATGGCCCTTTCTTCTTGCGCCTTTGATCTCCATCTCCAAAGCACAGACATGATCTCCATCATCACCAGCATTGCGTCAAGGTCAGTGGCGCCGCTTCATGGTTGTCCATCATCACTAGCAACTATTACAACTACTTGGAATAAAGCTATTATAAGATGAATAGACACGCAGGTCTTAACAGAATTAAAGACAACCATTAGGCTCCTGCCGGTTGCCATATTACAATAAGGACCATTGCATACATCAAATATAATCACAATCACATGATGGCCATATCACATCACAAAACCCCTGCAAAACAAGTTAGACGCCTCTAATTTTCTTTGCATGTTTTACGTGGTTTGGGGCTTTCGAATAAGAACGGATCTTACCTACAAAACTGAACCACAATGTTGATACAAGTGCTATCAAAATTTGCAAAGTGTAAATTGGATCTATACTATGGTGGGAGAGGCAGACACCCGCAAAGCCACTTGTGCAAAGCAAGTTGCACGTCAAGCGTGGAGCAAGTCTCATGTGCGATGACATGTAAGGTTAGCCCGAGCCGCTTCATCCCACCATGCCGCAAGATGCAAAGTACACAAAGCAAAATACGGCACGAGCACCAACGCCCACAACACCATTGTGTTCTACTCGTGCAATAGATCTACGATTAGACACGGCTCTGATACCACTGATGGGTTCGTAGCATGGAAAACAAAAAATTTCTACCGCAAGAACGAACAAAACCCAGATCTAATCTAGATAAAAGCCAAGATCTAATCTATTAGACATGTGCAACGAGATAGATAGGAACCAACCCTCGTAGATCCGAAAGCGTTAACGAGATTAAATCTCGTGGTTGATGTAGTCGATTACTTGCCGATCTCAAGATCATGTGGACGATCCTTCTGGCGCCGCGTTCCGGCAGCGCTTCCGCAGTCGGTCACACGTGAAGAGTCGAAGCAGACCTTCCTCTCCTCGTTAGTAGATCTCTCCACGGAAACCCAGCAGCACGACGGCGTGGTGGTGGTGGTGGAGTGGAGAATTCTGCAGGGCTTCGCCTAAGCCTGAGCAGAAGGAAGGAGGAGGAGGAGGGAGGCAGCTTGGGGCAAGGGGGGTGGCGCCTCCACCCCTCTATATATAGAGGGAGGGGTGCGGCCTAGGGTTCCCACCCCTAGGCCCACCCCTAGGGCCGGCGCACCAAGGAGGTGGGGGGAGGAGTCCTCCCCCCCAAGTTTCCTCTTTAAATCTCCCTTATCTTATCTTATCTTATCTTGGTTTTCAAATAAACTCCAAAATATCTTCTAGAACCTTCTGGAACATTCTGAAACCTTCTAGAATCCCCATACAAATACTCCGGAACATTTCCTAACTCAGAAAAAGATCCCCATTATATGAATCTTACTCTCCGGACAATTCCGGAGCTCCTCGTGATGTCCCGAATCCAATCCGAGACTCCGAACAACATTCGGTCTCCAACGCACATTCCATATCTACTTAAAACAACTTCAAACCTTAAGTGTGTCACCCTACGGTTCGTGAATATGTAGACATGACGGAGACACCTCTCCGATCAATAACCATCAGCGGGATCTGGAGATCCATAACGGCTCCCACATACTCAATGATGACTTCGTGATAGATTGAACCATTAACATACGAAACCAATTCCCTTTGTCTCGCGATACTCTACTTATCCGAGGTTTGATCATCGGTATCTCCATACCCAGTTCTACCTCGTTACTGACAAGTACTCTTTACTCGTTCCGTGATATGTCATCCCTTGTGACCTAGTCATACTCTTGCAAGCTAACTAGATGACATTCCACCGAGAGGGCCCAGAGCATATCTATCCGTCGTATGGATGGACAAATCCCAATCTTGGTCCATGTGCTTCAACTCATACTTTCAGAATACCCAATGACACCTTTATGACCACCCAGTTACGAAGCGGTGTTTGATGCCATCAAAGTACCCATCCGGTGATGGTGATTAACACAACCTCATGGTCGAAGGATTAGGTCACTATGCATTTAAAAGCTTATAGCAATACGAACTTAATGACTTGATCTTATGCTACGCTTACTATGGGTGTGTGTCCATCATATCATTCTCCTAATGATACAACCTTGTTATTAATGACATCCAATGTCCATGACCAGGAAACCATGATCATCTATTAATCAACAAGCTAGTTCAACAAGAGGCTTACTAGGGACTCTTACATGTTTACAAAACACACAAGTATTAGTGTTTCCTAATAATACAATTATAGCATGGGATGTAAACATTCATCATAAACACAAAGATATAATAATAACCGCTTTTATTATTGCCTCTTGGGCATATCTCCAACAGTTGAAACCTAGACCATCCTCATGACCAATGAACTAGTTCGCTAGAGGTAACTAGAGACACAGTTTGTTTACATACCACACATGTATTAACGTTTCGCATTAACACAATTATAGCATAGTATAAAACGTATTATGAACATATAGGAGATATATCAAATAATACACTTTATTATTTGCCTCTAGGGCATAACTCCAAACCGCTTCCTGCGCCGCTTCCGCAGGAGCAACATATTCCGCCTCCATCGTTGATCCAGCCACCACAGGTTGTTTGGAACTCCTCCAACTAACTGCTGCTCTGTTCAAGAGAAATATATATCCGGACTGAGACTTAGAGTCATCCGAATCGGTGTCAAAGCTAGCATCGACATAACACTTAGCGACTAGCTCTTCTTCACCTCTGTATACAAGAAACATATCCTTAGTTCTTCTTAAGTATTTAAGGATATTCTTGACCACTATCTAGTGTTCTGAACCTGGATCAGATTGGTACCTACTAGTCAAACTAATAGCATGTGCCACATCTAGTCTTGTACATAGAATGGCATACATTATAGAGCCTATGGCTTAGGCATAGGGGATCTTATCCATTATCTCTCTTTCTTCCGCCGTAGCCGGACTTTGAGTCTTACTCAATGTAGTCTTACTCAATGTCTTGCCTTGCAACATAGGTAAGAACCCCTTCTTACTTCCGTCCATATTAAACTTCTTTAATATCTTATGAAGGTATGTACTTTGCGATAGCCCAATTAGGCGCCTTGATCTATCTCTATAGATTTTAATTCCTAATATATATGAAGCTTCACCAAGGTCCTTCATCGAAAATTTGCTGTTTAAATAACTTTTAACACTGTTTAAAAGATCTATATTATTTTCAATCAATAATATGTCATCCACATATAATATCAGAAATGCCACATTGCTCCCACTCACTTTCTTGTAAATACAAGCCTCTCCATAAGATTGGACAAATCCAAACTATTTGATCACCTCAACAAAGCAGAGATTCCAACTCCGGGATGCTTGCTTCAGTCCATAGATGGATTGCTGAAGTTTGCATACCTTATCAGCATCCTTAGGATCGATAAAACCCTTAGGTTGTATCATATACAACTATTATTCAATATTACCATTGAGGAACGCGGTTTTGACATCCATCTGCCATATTTCATAATCGAAATATGCAGCAATTGCTAACATAATCCTAACCGACTTTAGCATCGCTACGGGAGAGAATGTCTCATTGTAGTCAACTCCTTGAATTTGTGGAAACCCGTTTGCGACAAGTCGAGCTTTATAGATGGTCACATTACCATCAACATCAGTTTTTCTTTTGAAAATCCATTTATTCTCAACGGCCTTTCGATCGTGAGGTAAGTACACCAAGGTCCAAACCTGGTTTTCGTACATGGATTCCATCTCGGATTTCATGGCTTCTACCCATTTGTTGGAATTCGGGCTCATCATCGCTTCTTCATACGTCGCAGGGTCATCCATTTCATCAATCATGAAATTCATAACAGGATTGTCGTACAGTTCAGGAGTTGCACGTGTCCTACTTGACCTGCGAGGTTCGGTAGTGTCCTCTTTCGGAGTTTCATGATCAATATCATTAGCTCTCTCTTCATTAGGTGAAGTTAACTCCGAAACAACTTCCGGTGCTGCGCTACTCGCCATTTCATGAAGAGAAGGTTCAATAACCTCTTCGAGTTCTACCTTCCGACTACTCACACCTTTCACGAGAAACTCCTTCTCAAGAAAGGATCCATTCTTGGCAACAAAAACCTTGCCCTCGGATCTGTGATAGAAGGTATACCCAATCGTTTCCTTAGGGTATCCTATGAAGACGCATTTTTCCGCTTTGGGTTCGAGTTTATCCGGCTGAAGTTTCTTCACATAAACATCGCATCCCCAAACTTTAAGAAATGACAGCTTAGGTTTGTCTCCAAACCATAATTCATACGGTGTCATTTCAACGGATTTAGATGGTGCCCAATTTAAAGTGAATGCAGCGGTTTCCAGTGCATAACCTCAAAATGATAGTGGCAAGTCAGTCGGAGACATCATAGATCGAACCATATCCAATAAAATATGATTACGACGTTCCGACACACCATTACGTTGTGGTGTCCCGGCAGGCGTGAGTTGTGAAACTATTCAACATTCTTTCATATGTGTGCTAAACTCGTAACTAAGATACTCTCCTCCACGGCCGGACCGTAGAAATTTGATCTTTCTGTTACGATGATTTTCCACTTCATTCTAAAATTCCTTGAACTTTTCAAAGGTTTTTTATGTTTCATCAAATAGATATACCTGTATCTACTCAAATCATCCGTGAAAGTAACAAAATAACGATATCCACCTCGCGCCGACACACTCATTGATCCACACACATCAGTATGTATGATTTCCAATAAATCTGTCACCGGTTCCATTGAACCGGAAAACAGCGTTCTAGTCATCTTGCCCATAAGGCATGGGTCACATGTATCAAATGATTCAAAATCAAGTGATTCCAAAAGTCCATCAGAATGGAGTTTCTTCATGCGTTTAATGCCAATATGACCTAGACGGCAGTGCCGCATATATGCAAATATATCATTATCAAGTTTAATCCTTTTAGCATCAACATAATGAATATGCGTAATACTACTATCGAGATCCAATAGAAATAAACCATTCAACATAGGTGCATGACCATAAAAGATATCATTCATATAAATCGAACAACCATTGATTTCAGATTTAAAGGAATAACCACTTCGCATCAAACACGATCCGATACAATGTTCATGCTTAGTCCAGGCACCAAATAACAATTATTTAGATTTATCACTAATCCCGACGGTATATGGAGAGGTAGCGTTCCGACGGCGATCACATCAACTCTTGATCCATTGTCGACCCGCATCATGACCTCATCCCTTGCTAGCTGTCGCTTGTTCCACAACCCCTGAATCGAGTTACATATATTAGCAACCGATCCCGTATCAAATACGCAGGTGCTACTGCGAGTACTTAGTCAAGTACACATCAATAACATGTATATCACATATACCTTTGTTTGCCTTGTCGGCCTTCTTGTCCGCCAAATACTTGGGGCAGTTGCGCTTCCAATGGCCAGTCCCCTTGCAATAGTAGCACTCGGTACCAGACTTAGGGCCAGCTCGGGATTTCTTTTCAGGTGTGGCAACAGATTTGCCGCCCTTCTTTCCCTTCTACTTTCCTTTCTTGTCCTTCTTGAAACCGGTGGTCTTATTGATCATCAACACTTGATGTTCTTTCCTAATCTCCACTTCTGCAGTCTTAAGCATTGACAGAAGCTCGGGAAGAGACTTCTTCATGCCCTACATGATATAGTTCATCACGAAGCTCTTGTAGCTAGGTGGCAGAGATTGGAGAACACGATGTATGCCTAGGTCAATGGGAATCGATATTCCCAAGGACACGAGCTTATCAGCGTACCTAGACATTTTGAGTACGTGCTCACTAATGGAGCTGTTCTCCTCCATCATGCAGCTAAAGAACTTTTTAGAAGTATTATAACTCTCTACGGCAGCATGGGTATCGAAAATCATTTTCAATTCTCCCATGGTAAAAAAAACATTGCCATTTTCGAAACGCTTTCGAAGTTCTGGCTCTAGCCCATACAGTATGCCGCAATGAACTAAGTTGTGGTCCTCCTGACGTGTTATATATACATTCTTTTCCTCGTCAGGGGCATCAGGAGCTGGTGGGGGCCTAGCGGCGCCGCTAGCACATATTGCTTTTGTGCAGAAGTGAGGAGAATCCTCAAATTCATAGCCCAGTTGGTGAAGTTGCTATCATTCGCATCAAGTTTCTCTTTCTCCATGAACACATTGAAATTAAAAGCAGGTGGTGCCATCTACAACAGAATTTGTAAAGTTTTTTAAGACTAAGTTTATAATAGATTGAGTTCAACCAATCCAAATTACTAATAAACTCCCACTCAAAAACGACATCTCTCGTGTCTTTTTGGTGATTACATGAACCAAATCCACTGCACCAAGTCGGATCATCACGTGAGTTGGTGTAGCTTCAAAGGCGAGCATCTATATGAGCATCATATCAACTATATGACTCATGCTTAACCTTTCGGTCCGTGTTTCAAGGCCATGTCTGTACATGCTAGGCTCGCTAAGTAAGAACCTTAGTATACGCGTGTGTAAAACTGTCTTACACCCGTTGTATGAAATCGGAGTCAAGTACACCCGATCATCACGTGATGTCTTGAAACACGATCTATAGAACGATGCATAATTAAGGAAGAATACATTTTATCTTGGTATCTAAATGAGGGATCATCTTACACTGCTACTAAAAGCGCCAAACTAGCAGTATAAGATGCAAACATCTAATGTGTAAAGTGAGATGATATGGTACATGCATTTGATCTCTATCATTTGCCGTGGTATGATCTCTATCATTCCTTTGTGTGTAAGGCCAAGGTCTATGGAACTTACACGTTAAGTGTGTTGTAAGAGTATCTACCATACATCTACTTACAACATTACCATATCATGAAACTAGCCCAGCAACAATCTAAACTAGACGCCTCTAATTTATCCATTGCAAGTTTTACGTGGCCTAGAGCTTTTGGAGATAGAACCGATCTTACCTACGAACATGGAACCACAATGAGGATAATCAAGTTATTAACAACTCGTTGTAAATCAGATATTGACTATAGTAGGAGAGACAGACACCCGCTAGCCACTTATGCAAAACTATCTGCATGTCAGTCATGGAACCGGTCTCATGTACGATGACATGTAAGGTTGGTCCGGACCGCTTCATCCCACTATGCCACCAATATCCAAAATACATGAAAGAAGCAATAACATGATCATCAACATATAAACATATGTGTACTACCCGTGCAAAGCACCTACGCATAGATCCGGCTCTGATACCACTGTTGGGTTCGCAGTATAGAAAACAAAAAAATTCCTACGATGAGAACTATACGCCAAGATCTATCTACTAGATACATAGCAACGAGTGGATATACATCCATAGAGAACTTACCCTCAAAGACAACAGAGGTTTGTTAACGAGTTGGAACTCGTGGATGATGTAGTCGTACGCTTGCTGATCTCAAGATCGTGTGGAAGTCCTAGCGTCACAAATCAGCAGCGCATCCGTCCTTGCACACACGTTCAAGCCACCGGACAACCTCCACCTCCTCGCTCCAGCACATCAGCGGAAGCAGCAACTCCTTCCAGACGCAAGGCCACCGGGAACATGTATCTCGCTAATCCGAGACCATGGGGGAATATATCTAGAGGGGGAGAGAGATCCTTCACGAGGTGGTGTACCTTGTGAGGTAGGAGAGGGGGGTTCCTCCCCTCCCATGGCCGTCGGCCAAGGGGGGTGCCCCCACCTCTTCCTCATTCATGTGGTGGAAGCTCCACTCACATCAATTTTGACTCCACCCAAAATTCCACTCATATGCATTTTTCCACCAAATTTAATGCAACTCTCAATTAATAAAACTCTTTTATTTATTTTATTCAGAATTTTGTTAATTACTTTAATTAACAAAAATTCACATAAAACCCCTTGCAACATTTCAATATCACATACAGAACCACTTTCTGCAATTTCACCCGAAACAATTTTGGTTTTCATCGAAATAATTCCAGCACTTTGCAGTTCTTTCGTCTGAAACATATGTGCTCCAAAATGGTGTCCGACAATCCTTAAGTGTGTCACCCTACGGTTCGCGAATTATGCATACATGATTGAGACTCCTCTCAGATCAATAATCTGAAGCGGGACCTAGAGATCCATACTGACTCCTGCATATTTAACGATGGCTTCTGTGATCGTGAGAACCTTTAACGCTAGTAACTTAATCCCTTTGTCTCATGATATAATACATGTTCGGGATTCGATCATCGCTATCCAAATACCTAGTTTGATCTCGTTACCGACATGCACTCTTTTCTCGTTCCCGTGATATAACATTCTAGTGATCACATCACTTGCTTGAAAGCTATCTTAATGTGATATCACCGAGAGGGCCCAAAGTATATCTATCCGTCATCGGGATTGACAAATTCCACTCTTGATCATGAGCCTCAACATAACGCCTTCGTAGCACTGAACCCACCTTTATAGCACCCTGTTACGGTGTGACGTTTGATGTTATCAAGTTACTCTTCTGGTGTTAGCAATTAACATGATCTCATGGTCTAAGGACTAAGACTATTTCGTATGATGTTATAGCAATATAAACATAATGACTTTGATCGTAATGCTATACTTCGGATGAATGTTCATCACATCGTTTCACAAATGATGTGACCTCGTTATTAACAACATCCAATGTCCATGACCAGGAAACTTTGATCATCTTGTTAATCAACGAGCTAGTCTATAAGAGAGGCATAACTAGGAACCCTTTTTGTTTATTAAACACACATGTATTGATGTTTCCTATCAATACAATTATAGCATGCAAAATAAACATCTATCATATACAAGGAATACATAATAACAACTTTATTATTGCTCTCAGGACATATTTCCTTCAGTTTCGGCAGGAGGAGGGGAATCGCGAGGAGTAGGAGGAGTTGAGCCTGGGTGTGGGTCGGTCGATCTAGGAGCCAGGGAGGACGCTGGGAGATTGACCGGGCGGGCGGGGCTGGGATTTTTTGGCACGGCTCGCAAGCCGTTCGAGCCGAGCCTCAAGCCCTCCGAGCCGAGCTTCAAGCCCACATTTTAGTTTCCAAATTGCAACGAGCCAAGCCTGGC
The DNA here is from genome assembly GCA_910589775.1 of Avena eriantha. Taxonomy (NCBI): domain Eukaryota; kingdom Viridiplantae; phylum Streptophyta; class Magnoliopsida; order Poales; family Poaceae; genus Avena; species Avena eriantha. The sequence continues at coordinate 196,634,609 of OU342742.1, read as the reverse complement.
TCGGCTCGAATTTTCTCAAGCCTTCACGAGCCAAGCCTCGAGCTTGCTCGGCTCGGCTCGATTCCACCCCTAATTGGGAGTATGAGGAAGCTATCAGAATCACTGATGAAAACTCTCAGAGATGACAGATACAAAGGAAGGGTCCTCGCATCAGTTGCAGGGTGGCTGGACAGCATTGCATTACAAGCTGAAGCTGTCCCGGCAGCAGCGTAGCTTTTGAGAGCTGCTGGTTCCCTAAGAATCCGAAGCTGTGATCTAGAGATGGACTCACCATCACCGGCGCTGAAATCAGAAGAATCATCTATTGAGTACAATGTTGGAGACCCGTTGCCGATGTGCAAGATTCTGCGGGAGATCAAAGAGCTTTCGGCTAATAAGTTCTCTAATGTATAAGTGTTCTACTGTACTTGTTCTCGGGGCTGGCTATAATTCCTTGGCTCGTCACATTGCTGCAGTAGGGCGTCTTAGACCTGACACCTGAGGATTGTGATCTGCTGATGAACGGTTTAATACCGGGTGTGACAGTTGTGGTGCCGCGCTTGGCTAGCTAGTTAATGCAAAATTATGCATCCCTCAAAAAAAAAAAAGTATCCTTCGCAATGTTGCCGCAAATCTTAATTTGGAAGCAGCCCATCGACAGTGTGCATTCTGTCAGAGAAGTTTGCTGCAGTTGGAGACGAAATACAACAATCTGGAGCAACGACAGTCCTAGGCCATTGCTCACTACCATTAAGATATGCAAGCAGTTCATGCTTCACAAGTCAATCAATCTAGATCAGCAAGCAGCTCTGCCAGAGAAAACAAAGGAGGCCAACAGTGTGATGTTCCTCAGCCAGATGGTGGCAAGCAATTCCATGCGATTATTCGGTTCCTAAGTGGAATTCCTCGAGTCCTACTACAACAAGCCGTAGATTCAGAGCCATCGTACTACAGCCGCGCCCGCGCCGCCGCCGCATCGGCGCCGTAGTCCTTGACCTTACCCCACACGGCGGGCCACATCGCCTTCCTGATCTCGGCCACGACCTCCCCGTCCCACCCCCTCGCCGCGAGCCCCTCCGCCGCCGCGACGGCCGCGGCCACCACGTCGCCGACGCCGCCGTCGACGGCCGCGTCCACCACACCCCGCCGCACCCCCTCCGCCGCCGTCATCTTGTCCCCCCTGAGCACCATGTCCCGCCTGGCCGCGGCGTCGGGGATCTTCTGCCGGAGCACCTCTCCGAAGAAGTCGGCCATCATCAGGCCTGCGTCGACCTCGCTCATGTAGAGGAACCCGCGGGAGGCGCGCATGACGACAGAGTCGTGGGCGAGCGCCAGCACGCAGCCGGCGGCCGCGGCGTGCCCCGTGACGGCGGCGACCGTGGGCATGGGCAGCGCGAGGAGGTCGGCGACGAGGCCACGGAAGGCTCCTCTCATGGAAATGTGGAGCTGGTATGGGACCGTGCGCGCCCAGGCTTGGTCGAAGCCATTGGAGAAGTACTTGCCCTCGGCGGCAAGGACGAGGGCGCCGCCGCCCGGGGAGGCGCGGACGGAAGCCACGGCGGAGCGGAGGGCGGAGATGAGGGCCGGGCCCAGGCGGTGCTCGCCGGCGCCGGTGAGGGTGATGAGGTAGACGCGGCCGCGCTTCTCCACTGTGCACATGTTGTCAATTCGGGGAATTGGGGATGGAAGCTGGTCTTCTTTTCCGGTGGTTTAGAGCATCTCCAGTCGGTTTACCGTGAAGGCCTTCCCGGTGCCTTTGTTTCCTCCGCTCTCAGACGCCGGTTTCGTCGAATTTAATCCAAAATTGGTCCGGCGTTCTCGGTCCGAACCCGCGGCACCGGAAACAGCCTGGAAACACCGAATGGAGCAAAAACGAGGGTGAGCCAGTCCTGTCAGCGAGGCATTCTATTTCCCACCACCAGTCGCCTCTCCCGCGACGAAGGACTCCCCCCAGCTGCCTTGTCGTCATGCTTGCGCCGACGAAGCTCCGCCGGTTCAAGCCTGATCATCAGGTGCCGCCAACCTGGGTTGTCTTCATCGCCATGCGTCAGGAGATTCGAGACCCGATAGTGCATCAACAGCTGCAGGATGATCTGGTTGAGCACCTATGGATACGCAGGGGCAACACATAGATGACTAGCATGAATCTGGCCAAATTAGGCTGAAATATATTGTATTTTCATTGTTCGCCGAACTATGTTTAATTTTATGCCAACCCGTGGTTAATTTTGTCCAGAACTATGCTGAATATTGCTCTGTATTCGTATTATGCCGAAAACTAGACGAATTTGAGCCAAATTTGGGCGAAACCACGCCGACCTAGGAACTCGGTCTAGGAACGCGAGTGGGAAATCGGCCATTCCTAGGCCGAAAACTTCTTCCGTCCGACGCTATTTAGCTCCAGATTTCGGCCTAGGAATGGCCAACGAGTGGAGATGCTCTTAGGCCTAAAGCCCTAAAGGGCTATGGGGTGCTGGCGCTCAAAATCGCGTCCAGCCTATCCCTCAAACTTATTTTCACGCCGGTATGGTTTGGTTTTTCATCCGGCGTCCCCAAGCCAAACCCAACACACGGGGGGCTAGTGGGGGCGCCGGATGGAGCTGAAAACGACGTGCGCCAGACCTGGCAGTGAGATAGACGGCTCGTCTCCTGAGCGCCGTCCCATCGCCGGCCACGTGTTCTCTCGCCATGCCTTTCCATCGCTTTCCGCCTTTTTCACCCATTCCAGTCTAGGCTTTCTGCCCTTTTCTCGCTATATGTAGGCGCGACGGCTATCACCATTGCAGATCTACACCATGGCCAGACCTCGCACCCTCTCCCGCTACATCTAGGCCGGCGGGCTGCTATCGCCAGTAGGGCTGGCGCACAGCCATGCCTAGCCGCCATTCTCCTCCACCTCTCCCACTGCTCACAGAAGTGCCGTGGCACCCGTTTCCGCCTCTCCCTGGACCCAACCACACCGACTCTGAGTGCTCCGCAACAAGTGGGTCGACTTTGACGACTCCAGCAGAGCCAACAACAATAAGTGATGGCCCAATATATATCGAGCTCGTTGGGGAACCCCAAGAGGAAGGTATGATGAGCACAACAACAAGTTTTCCCTCAGTATGAAACCAAGGTTTAATCAAACCAATAGGAGCAAGGAAACACTCCAAAGGTGTAGCTAGCTGAACGTTGGCAGGGCGCACTACCGGTGCCAGCAGCAACGTGGAGACCTACACAACACAACCATAGAACTCTGTCCCCAACTTGCGATGAGGTTGTCAATCTCACCGGTTTTGCTGAATACAAAGGATTAAACATATCGAATGGAAGGAAGTAATAGTTCGCAGAAAGTAAACACAAAGCAGTAAACAGTTTGTAGATTAATAGTAAAAGAAAGGACCGGGGTCCATAGTTTACTAGAGGTGGCTCTCCTTAAGGTAGATAACATGTTGGGTGAACAAATTACAGCGGGGCAATTGACAAACATCGAGAAAGCATACAAGCATATACTAATCATCTTGACTCCTTTGAGATTCGATTGGGCATTTTAACATTATACATAGACCGCCATCCAACTGTATCTATGACTAATAATCCACCTTCAGGTTATCATCTGAACCCCCTCCAGTATTAAGTTGCAAGCAACGGATAATTGCACTACGAATTGCGTGTAAAGTAAACAATACGATTGTTCTATGAACAAAGGATTGTTGTTTTCTCCCTAGTAGCAACAACACATCTAGTACCTTAGAGATTTCTGTCACTTCCCTAGATTACCAGAGGCATGAACCCACTATCGAGCATAAATACTAACTCTTGGAGTTGCTAGCATCTACTTGGCCAAGATAGCTACTAATAACGGAAAGCATGCAAGATCACAAACAATAAAGACATGATAGAATCAATAATCAATCTGAAATAGCATCTCAATATCCATCGGATCCCCGCAAACACAACATGCAGAATTACAAATAGATGATCTTGATTATGAACGGAGCTCACAAGATCTAAACATTATAGCACAAAGGAGGAGAACCAACCATGTAGCTACTACATGGACCCGTAGTCCAGAGATAAACTACTCACACATCACACCGGAGGCTTGCATGAGGATGAAGAAGGCCTCCAGGGTGAATTCCCCTCTCCGGCAGGGTGCCGGGAAGAGCTTCAGATCCCTCCCGATCTAAGGATGGAGATGACGGCGGCTACAGACTCTTTCGTGGATTTTTGATCGGGTACTTAGGGTTTCCGTATCAGAGGCAATATATAGGCGGAAGGAGAGGCCGAGGGGGTGCCTGGGGCGGCCAGTCCACCAAATTTAATGCAACTCTCATTTAATAAAACTATTTAATCTATTTTATTCATAATTTTGTTAATTACTTTAATTAACAAACATTCACATAAACCCCTGCAACATTTCAATATCACATAAAGAACTAATTTCAGCAATTTTACCCGAAACAATTTCGGTGTCCATTGAAATAATTTCAGCGCTTTGTAATTCTTTTGTCTGGAACACATTTCCTCCAAATGGTGTCGTTATCCCTTAGGTGTGTCACCCTACAGTTTACAAATAATGCGGACATGATCGATACCCTTCTCCGATCAATAATCAGTAGCGGGACCTAGAGATCCATACTGACTCCCACACATTTAACGATGACTTCCGTGATCGTGAGAATCTTTAATGCTAGTAACTAAATCCCTTTGTCTCGCGATATATTACATGTCTGAGATTTGATCATCGGTATCTCCATACCTAGTTTGATCTCGTTATCGACATGCACTCTTTTCTCGTTCCCGTGATATAACATTCTAGTGATCACATCACTTGCTTGCAAGCTATCTCAATGTGATATCACCGAGAGGGCCCAGAGTATATCTATCCATCATCGGGATGAAAAAATCCCACTCTTGACCCATGAGGCTCAACATAACACCTTTGGAGTATCTGAACCCACCTTTATAGTCACCCTGTTACGGTGTGACGTTTGATGTTATCAAGTTACTCTTCTAGTGTTAGTGATTGAGATAATCTCATGGTTTAAGGACTAAGATTACTTTGTATGATGTTATAGAAATTTAAACACAATGAATTTGATCGTAATGCTATACTTAGAATGAATGTTCATCACATCATTCACCAATGCCGTGACCTCATTATTAACAACATCCAATGTCCATGATCATGAAACCCTGATCATCTTGTTAATCAACGAGCTAGTTTATAAGAGATGCATAACTAGGAACCCTTTATTTGTTTATTAAACACACATGTATTAATGTTTCCAATTAATACAACTATAACATGCAAAATAATCTATCATATACTTGGAATACGATAATAACAACTTTATTATTGCCTCTCAGGACATATTCCCTCCAGTCTCCCACTTGCACTAGAGACAACAATCTAGTTTACATAGTGATAAATCTAAGACCCATGGAGTTCTGGTGTTGATCATGTTTTGCCCTAGGGAGAACTTTAGTCAACTAATCTGCAACATTCAGGTCTATGTGTGTGGCATCCCGCAAAACCACTACTAGAAAATCGCTGTGTTTTTGTGCATTGCATCATCATGACCGCATGCTCATGTCATCATGCCACATTGCATTTGAGCATCGTCATCATCTTGCATGGTTTGTTTGAAAACTATTTTCGAAAAGTCTGGTTTTGTTTTCTAAACGCCTCGTCTTTATTTCAAATTAAAACCCGGCGTCTTCCGGATATTTTGTTTTGTCTAAAAACTGTTTGCGAAAGGTTTTATAAAATAAAAATAAAACAAATATTTTATTAGGGGAGGCAGCCGACCAGGCCCAAAAGCCCAGCCAGCCAGCCTACTACCCTATCAAAATGAAACCCTAGCTACCACCAGACCAATCCCTAGCTAACCCAACTCCCCCACCCTGCCGCCACACTCCCTCTCACCCAACCAACACGCCACCTGCGTTGCACACACGCATAGGGACACGAACCCTGGCCCCACCACCTTGTCACAGCGCGCCAGCCTGATCCTCGCTATCACCCATCGTGGCCACGCTGCACAACCCGCGCGACACACCACACACACGCACGCACTCGCACGACCAATGCCACCAACCACCACCCCGACCCGGACAACACCACCCCGTGCCTGACCCCACTTTCCCACGATCGATCCCCACCCCAGCGAGACCGACAACGCCACCCCGCTCGATCGTCCCGGCATCGCTTCTGATCTCCACCAATCCCAACAACATGGCCCCCACCACTCGATCCCGTCTCGTCGCTCACCAACCACCCCCACGATCCCCATCCCCTCTCGCCAAGCTCCTCGTCGCCGCGCCGTTCCTCTGCTCTCCAACCTCCCCGCTCGCTCGCTTCGCCTGCAAGCCGCCGCGGCGCCACCCTCCTTCCTTGTTGCGCGTCCTCCCAATCGCGGCTCCTCCTAGGTCCCGCCGCAAGAGTTGACCCTCCGCTGGCGTCGTCCTCTGCCGCCAACGCCATGGCCGAGCCCCTCGCGCAGTCTCCGCCGCTGGTCGTGGTTCCCGTTAGCAGGAGCTCCACCGCTGCCTCCTTCCTCGGTTCCTGCCGAGCCGCCTCGAGCACCTCATGTTCCCGGCGAACGGCCACCACCGGCCCTGCCGCGGTTTTCTCTCCGGCGCTTGCCGGCCCTCCTCCTGCCACTGACGTCGTCGACTCCAGCACTCGTGCCGTCCCGAGTAGAGCCCCGAGCATCGTCACCTGCGTCTTGCCCTGCCTCTGGCCTCCCCATCCCGTGGCCTCAATCCGCCGTCTCCAGCGCGAGGCCTCCCCCAAGCTCCCTGCAGTGCCGACGACCGCGTCCCTAAGCTCCTTGTCGCCATCCCCTCCGCCTGGCCCGCGTGCGCCGTCGCCGCCAGGGGCGCCTGCCTCCTTGCCTTTCCTCGTCGCCTGTAAGCGACGTCATCGCAAGGACCCCACGCTCGTCTGCCGTCCGGTTTCTGCTTCACGTGCGAGGCCCATCTCAGCGTGTTCCCTCTGCATTCATCGCGTGCGCGTCCTCTGTTTACCCTAGCATCGCTGCTAGTGTGCTGACTATGTCTTGGTGCCCTTAGGAGTTTTTGTCGTGTATGCGTGTGAAATGTTATCGCCGAAGACCCGAGTTTTCCATCGTTGGTCAAGGCCTACCACACGGATCTGAAGACCTCGACCCTATCGGACCGATGCTCTAAAGGTCGTTGCCCCGAAGACCGAACCCCGACACGTCAAGCTCTCCTTCTCGGAACCGGTCAAGATGGAACACCAAGTTCTTCTTCGTGGATTCTGTAGCCCCGAACCCGGATATCTCGCCAAGACCGACTCGATGGCATGGACCCGACAAGATCTTCGTGACGACAAGATCGACACCGACCAGGGCGGATCCAATGATCCTCTGACGCCAAACCAAGTCCTTCTTCCTGGAACGCCAAGTTCTCCTTCCGTTGCTCGAGACCGATCCCGTCGAGCCGCTCCCCGTCGAACCCTGAGTCCGACCCCGAACCCCCCGGAACCCAAGATCTTCTGAACCCAGATGTGTGAACCTTTTCCTGAGTCACTATTTTATAAATGCTATATATAAAACTTGTTGCATATTAATTATTCATGCTTGCACACATATTCAGTGGTTTGGGGGCATTATGCCGATTTACATAATAATTAAATATGGAGTCCATATGTGGGATATTCTAGTCTTTTTTTGTCTCTATTTAAATTTGCGTAGCGAACCGATGCCATGTTTTGTCTTGTTAATACAACATTTAAAATGCGGGGTATCTAAACAACACGAACCTAGTAATTAATTGTCGGGACCCCTGTTCCGCTTAATATTGCCTAATTGCACCACATCTGTGCCATGCCATGCATCATATCATAAGCATGCCGGATCTTCTGCCGTAGTATTAAATATTGCATCCGGTGTTTCTTCTAGTGTTTGCTTCTTCGCGGATTAGGCCGATGAGTTGATGCGAGTATCGACAAGTTCTCCGGATATGAACCTTCGACAGTGTTTCCCAGGCGAGCATCTCTCCCCCTTCTACCTATTTTGCATTTATACTCTTTATTTCCTCTTGTTGATCTATTGCTATCCGTGTCGTGATGCTTTAGTTTCCGTGCACCAGTTATATCCCGTGCAGCCTCTATATTGCCATGGACACCTCCTAATACCTGTTGCTTGTTAGATAGATGGCCTTGCGAGTCGTAGTTGCTTGATCAGATGCGATCTCGTGTTGTCAAGTACCACAGTTGTTGGAATGCTGGCAAATGTTTATGGTGGAGATGATCATGACTTTAAATACAACTATTAAATTGCTAGATATAACTAATGAAGAGGCATCGGTGGGCAATATATGTTATTTGGTTCTTCCATGCTCACTTGTGTCCCGTAGGACCCCGAGTACTTGATACTTGTTCCTTGATTTTTCGCACTATCCACATCCGGGAGGCCTTATGGACCCTCCTGAGCCAAAGCTTGATTCATTTCTATTTCTTGGGGCCACAAGTAGTTTGGGGCTTTATTACTATCCTGTACTTATGCCATGTTTACTGCTTTATTTAAGATTGTGCGTGGAGCACCTGTACTGTTTAGGATTGCGGACTGTTTTCGCGGTATCGACAAGCCCAGTCACACTTTCGGGTTCCCAGTCGTTTACCGCCATTGACGCAAACCCTGGGTCCATTCCGGAGCCGGCCAACTTTGTTGCGGGTAGCTTAGTGGGGTGCCCCCCCTGAAATATTTTATGAATCCTGTGATCGCTTTGTCGTGAATGCCTCGGGGGGTTTTGAGTTGGTTTTGCCGAGGTTGATTGAGTGTGTGTTGCTATTTGTGCACCCCTGCAGGGTAAAACTTTCTGAAAGCGGCGTCCGCGGTTATGGATGACTTGGAGCACAGTATCTCGATCATAGACAAGCATAACTAAAGTAGTGTTATAAATTTGACTTAATATGTGACTAGTAATCAACCTCACTACAATGGAATGGATAATAAAAATTCCAACAACTGGTGGTTCTGTGGTGATCTGTGTCATACTATACCTGCCTAGTAAGTATTGCAACCCCATTGGAACGTGATAAAAGTGCCAACAACTGCTGGGTTTTGGGATTCCTCAGGACAATTATATCTGACTAGTAAATGTTCCAACTACAATGGAATGTTAACTAAAACTGCCCACTACTTATGCTATCAGGAGGACTCATGCTATATATATCTGACTAGTAACTGCTACAACTAAAATGGAATGAGTAAAATTGCCAACTGTGTGAGTTCCTCGGTTTGACTTCCTCGTTTGGTCTCGAGGGGGGAAATACCAGGATGGGTATGATTGGTGTTAGTATCAGGTAGGTTCGAATAGGTTTTTCTTACCCCTCTCTAATAGCCGCCAGTTTTACTGAGTCTCTATAGGTTGTTTAGTGCTGCTGCACTGCCGCTTCAGTCCACCATACCTATGTAGGCGAGAGCCGCCGAATTCTAGCCTCGCCGTGTACTGGCCTCAGTACTGACGCTCCTCTTTTTCCTTTGCCCTTTGTCGGCACCGCTTTTTTTTAGCAGGTTTGAGATCGACGTCGTTAGCAGGGTTACCCTTCTGGCTTGGCCTGGGCAGGGTTATGGACGCCATTGGTTATTCTTCAGGGCTCTTAGCCCCATTTGCATCTTGTCCGTAGCTAGACGCTCTATCATTTTCAAGGTGATTTGGATCTTTGTACTGTATATCGGTAATCTTGACTCATGGAGTCGTGTTGTATATATATCTATTCTATGGGTCCCATCGAGGACTGTTGTGTAATGGTATTACTTCGATTTCCACCCGCACGAAAGTGCCTGGTGGGCGTCCTTGAATCGTTTCTATGTGGGTTTGGCGGAAAGGGCTAAAACTTGCATAGGGCCGATTCGAGGGTGTTATAGAGTGGTATCAGAGCCCAGTAGTTGCAATACCCCACAAGTCCAGCCTGTAGGATAACCTAGCTAACGGCTGAAGTAGAGGGTCAAAACTATTTTGCAAAATCGGTTGGATAGATCTGATTAGGTCTGATTTTACTCCTTACCCCTCTGCTCTTCTCCTCTTATCTCTGCGTGTTTTGGATCTGTTCTCTTATCTTTTCTTCGAGTCCAGGATTTCTCGTGGTTGGGTTTTCGTCGTACCTTCAGGGTTTCGCTTCCTCCTTTGGTAACGGTGCTTCTACATCCGGTCTTCGTGCTATCTGAGGAATCCTTCATCTGTTGGACTTCTCTCTGTTCCTCGTCGTGCCTTCCGGTGTTTTTCCGACGCGACGACATCAGCTACGCCAGATCTGATGCAGAGCCTGCATCACTCCTTTGTTCCGAACCTCGATTGTCGAGATCTTCAGTCTGTTTCCGAGAATTGTTTGCACGATTTTCTACTGATTGTGCGGAGTAATAGTTTGGGTGCGTGATGGATTGGCCCCCATGCCGACTACTCACTCTATTTGCTCGTGTACATTGAAGTGGATGAGGATGCATTGGTTCTCTCTTTTTATCGAAGCTAGAGGTGGCTTTATTTGTGGATACTTATACCTTTGCCCTTCGTTCTCGGAGTGTTCTCTCGATGATCACGGACAACGACCTCTTGGTAGTGGTGTCGCGAGCATCTACACGAAGCGCGAAGTTTCAGATCGCCAACCTTCTTCCCGGTACCACGAGGCGGATCTCCAGGGCGAGATCCCATGTTAGTGGTGTCGCATTGTGGCATCCCACAAAACCACTACTAGAAAATCGCTGTGTTTTTGTGCATTGCATCATCATGACCGCATGCTCATGTCATCATGCCACATTGCATTTGAGCATCGTCATCATCTTGCATGGTTTGTTTGAAAACTATTTTCGAAAAGTCTGGTTTTGTTTTCTAAACGCCCCCGTCTTTATTTCAAATTAAAACCCGGCCTCTTCCGGATATTTTGTTTTGTCTAACAACTGTTTGCGAAAGGTTTTATAAAATAAAAATAAAACAAATATTTTATTAGGGGAGGCAGCCGGCCAGGCCCAAAAGCCTAGCCAGCCAGCCTACTACCCTATCAAAATGAAACCCTAGCTACCACCAGACCAATCCCTAGCTAACCCAACTCCCCCACCCCGCCGCCACACTCCCTCTCACCCAACCAACACGCCACCTGCGTTGCACACACGCATAGGGACGCGAACCCTGGCCCCACCACCTTGTCACAGCGCGCCAGCCTGATCCTCGCTACCACCCATCGTAGCCACGCTGCACAACCCGATCGACACACCACACACACAAACGCGCTCGCACGACCAACGCCACCAACCACCACCCCGACCCGGACAACACCACCCCGTGCCTGACCCCACTTTCCCACGATCGATCCCCACCCCAGCAAGACCGACAACGCCACCCCGCTCGATCGTCCCGGCATCGCTTCTGATCTCCACCAATCCCAACGACGTGGCCCCCACCACTCAATCCCATCTCGTCGCTCACCAACCACCCCCATGATCCCCATCCCCTCTCGCCAAGCTCCTTGTTGCCGTGCCATTCCTCTGCTCCCCAACCTCCCCGCTCGCTCGCTTTGCCTGCAAGCCGCCGCGGCGCTGCCCTCCTTCCTTGTTGCGCGTCCTCCCAATCGCGGCTCCTCATAGGTCCCGCCGCAAGGGTTGACCCTCCGCCGGCATCGTCCTCCGCCGCCAACGCCATGGTCGGGCCCCTCGTGCAGTCTCTGCCGCTGGTCGTGGTTCCCGTCGGCAGGAGCTCCACCGCTGCCTCCTTCCTCGGTTCCTACAGAGCCGCCTCGAACACCTCACGTTCCCGGCGAACGGCCACCACCGGCCCTGCCGCGGTTTTCTCTCCGGCGCTTGCCGGCCCTCCTCCTGCCACTGACGTCGTCGACTCCAGCACTCGTGCCGTCCCGAGTAGAGCCCCGAGCATCGTCACCTGCGTCTTGCCCTGCCTCTGGCCTTCCCATCCCATGGCCTCAATCCGCCGTCTCCAGCGCGAGGCCTCCCCCAAGCTCCCTGCAGTGCCGACGACCGCGTCCCTAAGCTCCTTGTCGCCATCCCCTCCGCCTGGCCCACGTGCGCCGTCGCCGCCAGGGGCGCCTGCCTCCTTGCCTTTCCCCGTCGCCTGTAAGCGACGTCATCGCGAGGACCCCACGCTCGTCTGCCGTCCGGTTTCTGCTTCACGTGCGAGGCCCATCTCAGCGTGTTCCCTCTGCATTCATCGCGTGCGCGTCCTCTGTTTACCCTAGCATCGCTGCTAGTGTGCTGACTATGTCTTGGTGCCCTTAGGAGTTTTTGTCGTGTATGCGTGTGAAATGTCATCGCCGAAGACCCGAGTTTTCCATCGTTGGTCAAGGCCTACCACACGGATCTGAAGACCTCGACCCTATCGGACCGATGCTCTAAAGGTCGTTGCCCCGAAGACCGAACCCCGACACGTCAAGCTCTCCTTCTCGGAACCGGTCAAGATGGAACACCAAGTTCTTCTTCGTGGATTCTGTAGCCCCGAACCCGGATATCTCGCCAAGACCGACTCAATGGCATGGACCCGACAAGATCTTCGTGACGACAAGATCGACACCGACCAGGGCGGATCCAATGATCCTCCGACGCCAAACCAAGTCCTTCTTCCTGGAACGCCAAGTTCTCCTTCCGTTGCTCGAGACCGATCCCGTCGAGCCGCTCCCCGTCGAACCCTGAGTCCGACCCCGAACCCCCCGGAACCCAAGATCTTCTGAACCCAGATGTGTGAACCTTTTCCTGAGTCACTATTTTATAAATGCTATATATAAAACTTGTTGCATATTAATTATTCATGCTTGCACACATATTCAGTGGTTTGGGGGCATTATGCCGATTTACATAATAATTAAATATGGAGTCCATATGTGGGCTATTCTAGTCTTTTTTTGTCTCTATTTAAATTTGCGTAGCGAACCGATGCCATGTTTTGTCTTGTTAATACAACATTTAAAATGCGGGGTATCTAAACAACACGAACCTAGTAATTAATTGTCGGGACCCCTGTTCCGCTTAATATTGCCTAATTGCACCGCATCTGTGCCATGCCATGCATCATATCATAAGCATGCCGGATCTTCTGCCGTAGTATTAAATATTGCATCCGGTGTTTCTTCTAGTGTTTGCTTCTTCGCGGATTAGGCCGATGAGTTGATGCGAGTATCGACAAGTTCTCCGGATATGAACCTTCGACAGTGTTTCCCAGGCGAGCATCTCTCCCCCTTCTACCTATTTTGCATTTATACTCTTTATTTCCTCTTGTTGATCTATTGCTATCCGTGTCGTGATGCTTTAGTTTCCGTGCACCAGTTATATCCCGTGCAGCCTCTATATTGCCATGGACACCTCCTAATACCTGTTGCTTGGTAGATAGATGGCCTTGCGAGTCGTAGTTGCTTGCTCAGATGCGATCTCGTGTTGTCAAGTACCACAGTTGTTGGAATGCTGGCAGATGTTTATGGTGGAGATGATCATGACTTTAAATACAACTATTAAATTGATAGATATAACTAATGTAGAGGCATCGGTGGGCAATATATGTTATTTGGTTCTTCCACGCTCACTTGTGTCCCGTAGGACCCCGAGTACTTGATACCTGTTCCTTGATTTTTCGCACTATCCACATCCGGGAGGCCTTATGGATCCCCCCTAAGCCAGAGCTTGATTCATTTCTATTTCTTGGGGCACAAGTAGTTTGGGGCTTTATTACTATCCTGTACTTATGCCATGTTTACTGCTTTATTTAAGATTGTGCGTGGAGCACCTGTACTGTTTAGGAATGCGGACTGTTTTCGCGGTATCGACAAGCCCAGTCACCCTTTCGGGTTACCAGTCGTTTACCGCCATTGACGCAAACCCTGGGTCCATTCCGGAGCCGGCCAACTTTGTTGCGGGTAGCTTAGTGGGGTGCCCCCCTGAAATATTTTATGAATCCTGTGATCGCTTTGTCGTGAATGCGTCGGGGGGTTTTGAGTTGGTTTTTCCGAGGTTGATTGAGTGTGTGTTGCTATTTGTGCACCCCTGCAGGGTAAAACTTTCTGAAAGCGGCGTCCGCGGTTATGGACGACTTGGAGCACAGTATCTCGATCATAGACAAGCATAACTAAAGTAGTGTTATAAATTTGACTTAATATGTGACTAGTAATCAACCTCACTACAATGGAATGGATAATAAAAATTCCAACAACTGGTGGTTCTGTGGTGATCTGTGTCATACTATACCTGCCTAGTAAGTATTGCAACCCCATTGGAACGTGATAAAAGTGCCAACAACTGCTGGGTTTTGGGATTCCTCAGGACAATTATATCTGACTAGTAAATGTTCCAACTACAATGGAATGTTAACTAAAACTGCCCACTACTTATGCTATCAGGATGACTCATGCTATATATATCTGACTAGTAACTGCTACAACTAAAATGGAATGAGTAAAATTGCCAACTGTGTGAGTTCCTCGGTTTGACTTCCTCGTTTGGTCTCGAGGGGGGAAATACCAGGATGGGTATGATTGGTGTTAGTATCAGGTAGGATCCGAATAGGTCTTTCTTACCCCTCTCTAATAGCCGCCAGTTTTACTGAGTCTCTATAGGTTGTTTAGTGCTGCTGCACTGCCGCTTCAGTCCACCATACCTATGTAGGCGAGAGCCGCCGAATTCTAGCCTCGCCGTGTACTGGCCTCAGTACTGACGCTCCTCTTTTTCCTTTGCCCTTTGTCGGCACCGCTTTTTTTTAGCAGGTTTGAGATCGACGTCGTTAGCAGGGTTACCCTTCTGGCTTGGCCTGGGCAGGGTTATGGACGCCATTGGTTATTCTTCGGGGCTCTTAGCCCCATTTGCATCTTGTCCGTAGCCGGACGCTCTATCATTTTCAAGGTGATTTGGATCTTTGTACTGTATATCGGTAATCTTGACTCATGGAGTCGTGTTGTATATATACCTGTTCTATGGGTCCCATCGAGGACTGTTGTGTAATGGTATTACTTCGATTTCCACCCGCACGAAAGTGCCTGGTGGGCGTCCTTGAATCGTTTCTATGTGGGTTTGGTGGAAAGGGCTAAAATTTGCATAGGACCGATTCGAGGGTGTTATAGTGTGTACTTTACAAATATTGATATCTCCATCCTTGACATGCTCGCGGATGTAGTGAAACTGGCGCTTAATACGCTTGGAATTCTTGTGAGACCTTGGTTCTTTGGCGTTGGCTGTGGCTCCATTGTTGTCACAATAGATCATCATTGGGTCCAACGCACTAGGAACGACACCTAGTTCAGTTATGAACTCTTTCATCCAAACCGCTTCCTGCGCCGCTTCTGAAGCAGCAACATATTCCGCCTCCGTTGTTGATCCAGCCACCATAGGTTGTTTGGAGCTCCTCCAACTAACTGTTGCTCCGTTCAAGAGAAATACGTATCCGGATTGAGACTTAGAGTCCTCCGGATCGGTGTCAAAGCTAGCGTCGACATAACACTTAGCGACCAGCTCTTCTTCACCTCCATATACAAGAAACATTTCCTTAGTTCTTCTTAAGTACTTAAGGATATTATTGACCGCTATCCAGTGTTCCAAACCTAGATTAGATTGGTACCTACTAGTCAAACTAATAGCATGTGCCACATCCGGTCTTGTACATAGCATGCTTTACATTATAGAGCCTAGGGCCGAAGCATAGGGGATGTTATCCATTATCTCTCTTTCTTCCGCTGTAGCCGGACTTTGAGTCTTACTCAATGTCTTGCCTTGCAACATAGGTAAGAACCCGTTCTTACTTCAGTCCATATTAAACTTCTTTAATATCTTATCAAGGTATATACTTTGTGATAGCCCAATTAGGTCCCTTGATCTATCTCTATAGATTTTAATGCCTAATATATATGATGCTTCACCAAGGTCCTTCATCAAAAATTTGCTATTTAGATAAATTTTAACATTGTTTAAAAGATCTATATCATTTCCAATCAATAATATGTCATCCACATATAATATCAGAAATGCCACATTGCTCCCACTCACTTTCTTGTAAATACAAGCCTCTCCATAAGTTTGGAGAAATCCAAACTCTTTGATCACCCCATCAAAGTGGAGATTCCAATTCCAGGATGCTTGCTTCCGTCCATAGATGGATCGCTGAAGCTTGCGTACATTGTCAATATCCTTAGGATCGACAAAACCCTTAGGTTGTATCATATACAACTCTTCTTCTATATTACCATTGAGGAACGCAGTTTTGACATCCATCTGCCATATTTCATAATCGAAATATGCAACAATTGCTAACATAATCCTAACTGACTTTAGCATCGCTACGAGAGAGAATGTCTCATCGTAGTCAACTCCTTAAATTTGTCGAAACCCCTTTGTGACAATTCGAGCTTTATAGATGGTCACATTACCATCAACATCAGTTTTTCTTTTGAAAATCCATTTATTCTCAATGGCCTTTTGGTCGTGAGGTAAGTCCACCAAGGTCCAAACCTGGTTTTCCTACATGGATTCCATCTCAGATTTCATGGCTTCTAGCCATTTGTTGGAATTTGGGCTCACCATCACTTCTTCATACGTCGCAGGGTCATCTATTTCATCAACCATGAAATTCATGATAGGATACCCGTACAGTTCGGGAGCTGCACGTTGGTACATTGCAAATGTATCCATAATTTTAGATGTTACATGCTTGGTTTTATCTACTTTCTTATGTTTTGTCCACACTTTGGAGTACTTTTCATATGATTTCATGGACAAACCGATTAACAAGAGCCACAGTGCCAGTTGCCTGTTTTCTACTGTTTTTGGTTCGAGAAAGTCAGAAAATCAATATTCTCGGAATTGGACCGGACAAAAGCCAAAGTTGATATTTTACCGGAAGACTCACGGAGCCAGAAGACGAGACGGAGAGGGGCCACACCATGTGGTGGCACGGGCTAGCCCTGGCCACGCCACCAGGTGGTGTGGGCCCCTTGGCCACCCACCGACCTTGCCTCTTCGCCAATAAGATGCCTCCAATTGCAAAAACCCTAAAGAGTCAAGCCTCCAGCCACGAAAAGTTCCACAGCACCGCCGCCACCAAAGAGGAGATTCGGGGGACAGAAAGTCTCTGTTCCGGCACCCTGCCGAGACGGGTAAGTGCCCCCGAAGCCATCTCCATCGATCTCCACCACCATCTCCATCACCATTGCTGATTCCTATGATGAGGAGGGAGTAGTTCTCTCTCAAGGCTAAGGGTTCTACCGGTAGCTATGTGTTCATCTCTCTCTATGCATGATCTTATTGAGATCATGAGCTTGTAATCTATAGATCTACCTTGCTACTCAAGTGCTTTAATAGATCTCTGCTCTCCCCATGTGTGTGAAGTTGATAGTGTGCACACCATGGTGGCACTTAGACTAGAGATTTCAAATACTTATTATGAGTTATATTTGGAGTTGGATGTCTTTATGAAATTGTGGTGTTTGTTTGAACCATCTAGTGCTGAAGGTGACAGTGTGGGGTTATCTGGATGGGGAAAGCGGACTTTGAGGTGTGTTGTTATAGCCCTACCATCGATTAGAGTGTCCAACCGGAGAGTAGTTCAGCGTAGTATCATAAAGAAGAATATATTTATTTGCGAGTGTTCACTAGTGAAAGTATGATCCCTAGGCCTTGTTCCTAAGCATTAAAACACCGTTTGCAACTAGATCTGTTACATGTTTGCTTGCTTCTATCTTTATTTCAGTTTTACTTTAGTCTTTTCCCACGTTAACCACACGCCATCAAGCTATTTTCTAGCATCGTTACCACTTATAATTATCTATACCACATGTATTTCACTATCTCTTCGCCGAACTAGTGCACCTATACACCTGACAAGTGTATTGGGTGTGTTGGGGACACAAGAGACTTCTTGTATCTTGATTGCTGGGTTGCTTGAGAGGGGATACCTTTGACCACTTCCTCCCTGAGTTCGATAAACCTTGGGTGATCCACTTAAGGGAAAACTTGCTACTGTTCTACAAACCTCTGCACCTTGAGGCCCAACAACTGTCTACAAGAATAGAAGTTCGTAGACATCAAGCTATTTTCTGGTGCCGTTGCCGAGGAGGTAAGGTAAAAGGTACTCACATCCTCCGGTGTGAGTGCTCGTAGTTATTTCCTTTAGATTCTACAATTTTGTATTTTTGTTTCTTGTTTTCACTAGTTAGGCTTAATGGAAAACAACAACAAAATTAGAGAGCTTTATAGTATTTATCTTGAGTTAGGACATGAAGTGTTTCAAGAGAAAATTAAAAGACCTATGGAACTTTATTTGCATGCTAATAGCAATGTTATTAGTATGAATTCTTTGGACACCATTATTTCTAATGCTATGGAAAAGTCTAAGCTTGGGGAAGCTAGTTTTTATGAAAATGATCTTTTTAGTTCCCCAGCTTTGGAAGATAGCTATTCTATTGCTTATGATGATACCAAACCTCCAATATATGATTATTACAATGATGAATATGATATTTTCAGTCCACCTACTATTGAGGAGAAAATTAATTATGATTACAATATGCCTCCTATATTTGATGATTATGGTGATGAGAATAATAATGATAGCTATTTTGTTGAATTTGCTCCCACTACAATTAATAAGAATAACTATGCTTATAGGGAGAGTATTAATTCTTTTATGCATGTGGCTCATGATAAGAATGTTTTATGTGATAGTTATATTGTTAATTTTATTCATGATGCTACTGAAAATTATTATGAGAGAGGGAAGCATGGTTTTATGTATCTCAATAATATTAAGTTTCCCATCTTTATGTTCAAAGTCTTGAAGTTGCACTTGTTTTGCTTTCCTATGCTTGTTGCTTTGTGCTTTCATGACTTGTTTTTTTACAAGATTCCTATGCATAGGAAGTGGGTTAGACTTAAATGTGTTTTGAATTTTCTTCTTGATGCTCTCTTTTACATCAATTCATATTTCATATGTGAGCATCTTCTCAAACTATCATGCCTAACTTAAAGGCGTTAAAGAAAAGTACTTACTGAGAGATAACCCAAAAGTTTTAGATGAGTCTTGGAAGTTATTACTTCAGTAATAACCACTCCTTATCCGTTTTATTTGCTTTTTGTGCCAAGAGTAACCTCTAATGAGAGAGAATTAATGCTTGGGAAAGTTGCTGTCCCGAAACAGATTTCTATGCTTCACCATAAAAATTCGTGCAAAACCTCTGTACGTACTTTTGAGACGTGAATTTTTGTGATTCTGGCCTAGGTTGTTATATAACTTTTGTTAGTTTAACACTTTTTGATTTGAGAAACATAAGGTCTTCTAAAAAATTCGTCTTTACCTGCTGGTCTGTTTTGACAGATTTCTGCCATTATTTGCATTTGCTTCTTGTTGGTTCATTTTTGAGTTTTTTTGGGGAATTGAGCTTTTTGAGGGAAGTGCTACAGTAGCTTGTGTTTTAATAGAAGTTTTATTGGTGTTGGAACTGAACCTAAAGACTTATTATCTTGAGTGCACTAATGTTGCTAATAAAGATTGTGTGAAGTTTTGTATGAAGGAAAAATTTCAGGTGTATGGAAGGAATGAGTAATGAGATGAAGGATGGACTAAAGCTCAAGCTTGGGGATGCCACGTGTGTTACCCCAAGAAATATCCAAGAAGTACAAGCGTCAAAGTTTGGGTCTCAGGTTTCCTCCAAACCCTTCATTTTTATTGTTTCATGCACATTTGTGTTGTTCTTGGAGCGTCTTCTTTTTCGTTTTCGTTTTGGTTTTTCGTTTGCTTGGTTTTCTTAGTTTGCTGAATAAATTGGTTGGTGGCCCTCTTTCATACATTGGTTTTCAAGTTGTTTGGTTTGGTTTGGAAAAGAGTAGGAAAGTTCATGCTTAAGTGGTAAAGAGAGCTTGTTTTTGACTGTGGCATATGCTTAGTCATGCCATGCTTGATATTGTTTTGGTTTTATGCTTAGTATTATTTGCTGTAGCATGACTTGTTATAAACAATTGAGATTGCTTAATATGCCTTGGATGAATCATGTGTTGTTTTAGCATATTAAAGCATAGTATAGTGGTATTCTCCTTTGATGCTTTATTTGGGTTGACTTGGCGCATGCTCAGACCATGTTATGACTATCTCTAGTCACCATAAGTCTTGATGGTCCTTTAGTTTTCAACTTGTAGTATCAGTCTATGCTTTGATCAATGATGTTTCGTCGCTCTGCATGATTATGGCCATTATTGCTCTCTTAGTTTGTCGCTCCCAGTCTTTTGCTAGCCTCCACAACCAAGTATGAGTTCCACACATGCATCCAACTCCCTAAACCAAGTTATTCCAAAGAGTACACCATACATACCTACTATCTTATGCTATTCTAAGTATATTCCTGCTTTTGTTTACCTTCCAAATTAAACTTGTTATGAGAAAACTAGTGATTAAAGCTCTCACGAACTTGATGGCACACTTTAATTTTTTTGCATCTAATAAACTTGAACCATTGGGTCCTTCTTTGTTGCGCATATGCTTGCGCTTTATAAGTTGAAATTAGCAGAACCATGTATCATGGGGAACGATTTCAACATTGCACTTGTACTTTGTACCCCGTTGATATCATGTTCTTTTTCTTATGGATCCCGGCGGTGTGAAATAAAAGTGAAACTTGTATGATCATGGAGTTTGTATGTGTGTTAGATAAATGCCTGGGCCGCTAGCCTAAGCCATGCTTAATCATGGTGGAAACTTGCAGCATCACCATAATGAGCACTCTATGAAGCATCCTCAATAAAAACCTATGCAAATAGCAAATAAAAAGATCGCTGAGATGCTCATTGTCTGCTTGCCTTGTCATTTTGATTATGGGATAGCTCCTGTATCATGTGCAAGGGGTACCCCATTGGCGGTTCTTTATAATACATATGTACTTACAATGACAAGATCTTACTTGTGACTAAAGTTGAGTAGCATGAGGTTCGGGCTTCGTGAGTAAGGGGCATAAGATTTCAGTTTATAACTTGTCAAGCATATCCTCTTAGTTGTGTCACTTTAACCTTAATCACCTTCAAGATGCTTATGATAGGGGCAATGAGAGCTGAAAGCTATAAGTACCATAATTTTTGGAAGCTCTTTATGAAACTTGAATCTCTACTTCCTTCTGTGAAGGCCTTTCTTCCACTTATATATTGATTCTCCATCTTGTATCTTTATGCACTTACTTTGAGAGCATAGTGGCCATTCTTAGTTCTATGTGCATTGTCCCAAGACTTGTTGATTGATGCATAGCTTTGATATTGCTTGTTTTAAACTATTTGTATCTAGTCACTCTTATGAACTTTGAAGGTGTCCTATGCATTTATGTTTGCTACTTTATGAGGGACAAGCTGAATGCCACTATGCTATGTTTTCTTTATGTGAAACAAACAAACGTCTTGCAAAGCATTGTTATTCATGAATCTTTTGTTTGTGCCTTTTCATGTTGCAACATAGTTTCTTTGCCTTATTGTTAGAACTTTGTCTTTCATGTTATGATTGAAGTACTATGATCCCAGCTATCAATGTTTTACAAATACTTTGCTCAAGTTTATGATGGTGCATGTCACCTAAAAAATTATTCTTTCTTTTTATCACTTACCTACTCGAGGATGAGCAGGAGTTAAGCTTGGGGATGTTGATACATTGCAAATGTATCTATAATTTTTGATGTTCTATGCTTGGTTTTATCTACTTTCTTGTGTTTTGTTCCAACTTTGGAGTACTTTTCATATGATTTCTTGGACTAACCTATTAACAAGAGCCACAATGCCAGTTGCCTGTTTTCTGCTATTTTTGGTTCCAGAAAGTCAGAAAATCAATATTCTCAGAATTGGACCAGACAAAAGCCAAAGTTGTTATTTTACCGGAAGACTCACGGAGCCAGAAGACGAGACGGAGAGGGGCCATAGGGTGGCCACACCATGTGGTGGCGCGGGCTAGCCCTGGCTGCTCCACCAGGTGGTGTGGGCCCCCTGGCCGCCCACCGACTTTGCCTCTTCGCCTATAAGATGCCTCCCGATGCAAAAACCCTAAAGAGTCAAGCCTCCAGCCACGAAAAGTTCCGCAGCACCGCCGCCACCGAAGGGGAGATTCGGGGGATAGAAAGTCTCTATTCTGGCACCCTGACGGGACGGGGAAGTGCTCCCGAAGCCATCTCCATCGATCTCCACCACCATCTCCATCACCATTGTTGATTCCTATGATGAGGAGGGAGTAGTTCTCTCTCAAGGCTAAGGGTTCTACGGGTAGCTGTGTGTTCATATGTCTCTCTATGCATGATCATATTGTGATCATGAGCTTTGTAATCAAGTAGATCTACCTTGCTACTCAAGTGCTTTAATAGATCTCTGCTCTCCCCATGTGTGTGAAAGTGACAGCGTGCACACCATGGTGGCACTTAGGCTAGAGATTACAAATACTTGTTATGAGTTATATTTGGAGTTGGATGTCTTTATGAAATTGTGGTGTTTGTTGGACTCATCTAGTACTCAACGTGATAGTGTGGGGTTATCTAGATGGCAAAGATGAAGTTTGAGGTGTGCTGTTATAGCCCTACCATGGATTAGAATGTCCAACCAGAGAGTAGTTTAGCATAGTATCATAAAGAAGACTATATTTATATGAGAGTGTTCACTAGTGAAAGTATGATCCCTAGGCCTTGTTTCTAAGCACTGAAACACCGTTTGCTATTAGATCTGTTACATGTTTGCTTGCTTCCATCTTTATTTCAGTTTTACTTTAGTCTTTTCCACGCCATCAAGCTATTTTCTATCACCGTTACCACTTATAATTATCCATACCACTTGTATTTCACTATCTCTTCGCCGAAATAGTACACCTATACACCTGACAAGTGTATTTGGTGTGTTGGGGACACAAGAGACTTCTTGTATTTTGATTGCAGGGTTGCTTGAGAGGGGATACCTTTGACCACTTCCTCCCTGAGTTCAATAAACCTTGGGTGATCCACTTAAGGGAAAACTTGCTGCTGTTCTACAAACCTCTGCACTTGGGGGCCCAACAACTGTCTACAAGAATAGAAGGCGTAGACATCAAGCTATTTTCTGGCGCCGTTGACGGGGAGGTAAGGTAAAAGGTACTCACATCCTCCGGTGTGAGTGCTCGAAGTTATTTCCTTTAGATTCTACAATTTTGTCCTTTTGTTTCTTGTTTTCACTAGTTAGGCTTAATGGAAAACAACAACAAAAATAGAGAGCTTTTTAGTATTTTTCCTAATATAGAACATGAATTGTCCGAAAAGAAAATTAAAAAACCCATGGAACTTTATTTGCATGCTAATAGCAATGTTATTAGTATGAATCTTTTGAACACCTTTGTTACTAATGCTATGGAAACGTCTAAGCTTGGGGAAGTTAGTTTTTATGAAAATGATCTTTTTAGTTCCCCAGCTTTAAAGAAGAAAATTTGCTCTGATGATACTTTATCTCCCATATGTGGTAATTCTAATGATACTTATGATATTTCAAATCCACATACTGAAAGCATCTCTTTTAAAATACCTATAAAAATTATTGAACGTGTTATGAACAACTGTTATTTGGGAGATGGAACTGTACATCCTGGTGATCATTTACTCTTTATACACAAATTATGCGAGTTGTTCAAGTGTGCAGGTATTTCAATGAACCAAGTTAAGAGGAAGCTATTCCCTTTGTCACTTAAGGGCAAAGCAAGGGAGTGGTATGAGCTACTAGATGATCCTCATCATTTGGAGTGGAAGGAACTTGAATCTCTCTTTTAATCTAAATTTTATCCTCCTCATGAAATTCATAAATATAGTAATTACATTTATAATTTTCATCCACATGATGGAGAAAGTATTGCCCAAGCATGGGGGAGATTGAAGTCACTAATGCTCAAATGTCCCATTCATGAGCTCCCTAGTAATATTGTTATTAATAATTTCTATGCAAGGGTTTCAGGACATTACAAGGACTATCTAGATACTTGTTTAGAGGGATCCTTCACAAGTAAGGAGGTCAAAGCTAAGTGGGATCTTCTTGAAACAATTCAAAGCAATACCAAAGATTGGGATACCAACAAAGGTAAAGAACTAGGTATAAACTATGAGTATGATTGCATTAAGTATTTCGCTGAAACTACTAATTTTCAAGAGCTTAGTGCTAAATATGGTCTTGATCCTCAAATTCTTATTGATTGTTTTAGAGCCTTTTATTCTCATATGAATGCTCCTAAAGAAAAATGGGATATGTATCATGAGCCTTTTAAAGGCACTTGCATGGAAAATGAAACTGTTATTAATGATAGCAATAAACATGCTCAAACCTCTGAAAGTACTATTTCTTATAAGCATGTTAATTTTTGCGGAATACATAGAGCTTGTGAGAATAATCAAATTGAAAAAGAATATTGTATCATCCACATGAATGAAAAAACAAGAATGTGGTATAGGGCTCTAAATGATCTTGGTAAAAACGTTTGTGCCCTCTATCCTTTTAGTTGTGAACTTTGCTTTGAAGTGGGTCATTTCAATTTTCAATGCTCAGGCCATAATAATAGCCCTTCTAATCCAATGAGTACTGCAAGTTTGTATTGTGACGACATGATCACTCCTAATCAGCATGATGAACTTACATTATTTTTGGGGTGTGAAGAGTTATCAAGAAAAACCTCTTTGGTAGATATGGGTGCTTTTGATATGAATAGTGTCCTGTATGGTTGTCTTCTTTATTGTGTTGATAATTGCCACACAAATACTTACATACAAAATATTATAAAAGATGAGGTTTTACCAAAATATGACAGGACTAATATGTGTTTTGTTCTTATTAATGAAAAAGAGGAATCCTCCAAAGTTTCTTCTATTGTCTCTAACAATGAACCATGATACATGGAGAATCTTCCTTTCAAGCCTCTCCCTCCTAAAGAGAGGACGAAAAAGAAGAAGAGGAGGAGTAAGAGAAGAGAGGAAACAGTATTTTCCCCTAAGCATGTTGCTCCTATTATAGTTTTTGATGAGTCTGAACTCGATGATGTTCCTATGCCTATTACCTATAGTAGTGATCATGATTGGAAAAAGCACACTACCTTTGATATTGAAAATCTCTTATGTACCAATTCTGAAAATGATGATATTAATAATTTCTATACTATTAGTGTTATCCATGATCCTTCCAATGATGATATGTTTACAAATGAACACACTTTGGAAGATAACTATTCTATTGCTTATGATGATACTATGCCTCCAATATATGATGATTACAATGATGAATATGATATTTTCAGTCCACCTACTATCGAGGAGGAAATTATTTATGATTACAATATGCCTCCTAAATTTGATGATTATGGTGATGAAAATAATAATGATAGTTATTTTGTTGAATTTGCTCCCACTACAATTAATAAGAATGACTATGTTTATGTGGGGAGTATTAATTCTTTTATGCCTGTGGCTAATGAGAAGAATGTTTCTTGTGATAGTTATATTGTTAATTTTATTCATGATGGTACTGAAAGTTATTATGAGAGAGGAAAACATGGTTTCATGTGTCTCCACAATATTAAGTTTCCCCTCTTTATGTTAATTTTTTTGAAGTTGCACTTGTTTTGCTTTACCATGCTTGTTGCTTTGTGCTTTCATGACTTGTTTATTTACAAGATTCCTATGCATAGGAAGTGGGTTAGACTTAAATGTGTTTTGAATTTGCTTCTTGATGCTCTCTTTTACTTCAATTCATATTTCTTATGTGAGCATCTTCTCAAACTATCATGCCTAACTTAAAGGCGTTAAAGAAAAAGTACTTACTGGGAGATAACCCAAAAGTTTTAGATGAGTCTTGGAAGTTATTACTTCAGTAATAACCGCTCCTTATCCTTTTTATTTGCCTTTTGTGCCAAGAGTAACCTCTAATGAGAGAGAAGTAATGATTGGGAAAGTTGCTGTCCCGAAACAGATTTCTGTGCTTCACCGTAAAAATTCTTCTAAAATCTCTGTACGTCCTTTTGAGGCGTGAATTTTTGTGCTTCTGCACCAGGTTGTTATATAACTTTTTTTAGTTCAACAATTTTCTATTTGAGCAACAGAAGGTCTTTGAAAAAATTCGTCTTTACCTGCTGGTCTGTTTTGACAAATTTGTGCCATTATTTGCATTTGCTTCTTGTTGGTTCCTTTTTGAGTTCTTTTGGGGAATTGAGCTTTTTGAGGGAAGTGCTTCAGTAGCTTGTGTTTTAATGAAAGTTTTATTGGTGTTGGAACTGAACCTATAGACTTATTTTCTTGAGTGCACTAATGTTGCTAATAAAGATTGTGTGAAGTTTTGTATGAAGAAAAATTTTAGGTGTATGGAAGGAATGAGTAATGAGATGAAGAATGGACTAAAGCTCAAGCTTGGGGATGCCACGCGTGTCAACCCAAGAAATATCCAAGAAGTACAAGCATCAAAGATTGGGGATGCCCAAGGCATCCCCTTCTTCATCAATAAAAATTCCAGGTTCATTCCAAACACTTCATTTATATTGTTTCATGCACAGTTGTGTTGTTCTTGGAGCGTCTTCTTTTTCGTTTTTCTTTTTGGTTTTCGTTTGCTTGTTTTTCTTAGTTTGCTGAATAAATTGGTTGGACCCCCTCTTTCATACATTGGTTTTCAAATAGTTTGGTTTGGATTGGAAAAGAGTAGGAAAAGTTCATGCTTAAATGGTAAAAAGAGCTTGTTTTTGACTGTGGCCTATGCTTTGTCATGCCATGCTCGATATTGTTTTAGCTTTATGCTTAGTATTATTTGATGTAGCATGACTTGTTATAAACAATTGAGATTTCTTAATGTGCCTTGGATGAATCATGTGTTGTTTTAGCATATTAAAGCATAGTATAGTGGTATTCTCCTTTGATGCTTTATTTGGGTTGACTTGGCACATGCTCACACCATGTTATGACTATCCCAAGTAACCATAGCCTTTATGATCCTTTAGTTTTCAACTTGTAATATCACTTATGCTTTGATCAATGATGTTTTGTCGCTCTGCATGATTATGGCCATTATTGCTCTCTTAGTTTGTTGCTCCCAGTCTTTTGCTAGCCTCCGTAACCAATTATGAGTTCCACTCATGCATCCAACTCCTTAAACCAAGTTATTCCAAAGAGTCCACCATACCTACCTATTAGCAATTGCTATTCCAAGTATATTCATGTTTTTGTTTACCTTCCAAATTAAACTTGTTATGAGAAAACTAGTGATTAAAGCTCGCACGAACTTGATGGCACACTTTACTTTCTTCTAATTAATAAACTTGAACCATTGGGTCCTTCTTTGTTGCGTATATGCTTGCTCTTTATAAGTTGAAGTTAGCAGAACCATGTATCATGGGGAACGATTTCAACATTGCACTTGTACTTTGTACCCCGTTGATATCATGTTCTTTTGCTTATGGATCCCGACGGTGTGAAATAAAAGTGGAACTTGTAAGATCATGGAGTTTGTATGTGTGTTAGAGAAACGCCTGGGCTGCTAGCCTAAGCCATGCTTAATCATGGTGGAAACTTGCAGCATAACCATAATAAGCACTCTATGAAGCATCCTCAATAAAATCCTATGCAAATAGCAAATAAAAAGATTGCTAAGATGCTCATTGTCTGCTTGCCTTATCATTTTGATTATGGGATAGCTCATGTATCATGTACAAGGGGTACCTCGTTTGCGGTTCTTTATGATACATATGTACTTACAATGACAATAGCTTACTTGTGACTAAAGTTGAGTAGCATGAGGTTCGGTCTTCGTAAGTAAGGGGCATGAGATTTCGGTTTATAACTTGTCAAGCATATCCTCTTAGTTGTGTCACTTTAACCTTAAACACCTTCAAGATGCTTATGATAGGGGCAATGAGAGCTGAAAGCTATAAGTACCATAATTTTTGGAAGCTCTTTATGAAACTTGAATCTCTGCTTCCTTCTATGAAGGCCTTTCTTCCACTTATATATATTGAGTCTCCACCTTCTATCTTTATGCACCTACTTTGATAGCATAGTGGCCATTCTTAGTTCTATGTGCATTGTCCCAAGACTAGTTGATTGATGCATAACTTGATATTGCTTGTTTTAAACTATTTGTATCTAGTCACTCTTATGAACTTTGAAGGTGTCCTATGCATTTATATTTGCTACTCTATGAGGGACAAGCTGAATACTACTATGCTATGTTTTCTTTATGTGAAACAAACAAACGTCTTGCAAAGCATTGCTATTCATGAATCTTTTGTTTATACCTTTTCATGTTGCAACTTAGTTTCTTTGTCTTATTGCTAGAACTTTGTCTTTCATGCTATGTTGAAGTACTATGATCCCAGCTATCAATGTTTTACAAATACTTTGATCAAGTTTATGATGGTGCATGTCACCTCAAAAATTATTCTTTGTTTTTATCACTTACGTACTCGAGGACGAGCAGGAGTTAAGCTTGGGGATGTTGATACGTTGCTAATGTATCCATAATTTTTGATGTTCCATGCTTGGTTTTATCTACTTTCTTATGTTTTGTCCACACTTTGGAGTACTTTTCATATGATTTCTTGGACTAACCTATTAACAAGAGCCACAGTGCCAGTTGCCTATTTTCTGCTGTTTTTGGTTCCAGAAAGTCAGAAAATGAATATTCTCGGAATTTGGACAGGACAAAAGCCAAAGTTGATATTTTACCGGAAGACTCACGGAGCCAGAAGACGAGACGGACAGGGGCCACCGGGCGGCCACACCATGTGGTGGCGCGGGCTAGCCCTGGCCACGCCACCAAGTGGTGTGGGCCCCCTGGCCGCCCACCGACCTTGCCTCTTCACCTATAAGAAGCCTCCCGATGCGAAAACCAGAAATAGTCAAGCCTCCAGCCACGAAAAGTTCCGTAGCGCCGCCGCCACCGAAGGGGAGATTCGGGGGACAGAAAGTCTCTGTTCCAGCACCCTGCCGGGATAGGGAAGTGCCCCCGGAGCCATCTCCATCGATCTCCACCACCATCTTCATCAGCGTTGCTGATTCCCTTGATGAGAAGGGAGTAGTTCTCTCTCGAGGCTAAGGGTTCTACCGGTAGCTATGTGTTCATCTCTCTCTATGCATGATCATATTGTGATCATGAGCTTTGTAATCAAGTAGATATACCTTGCTACTCAAGTGCTTTAATAGATATCTGCTCTCCTCATGTGTGTGAAAGTGACAGCATGCACACCATGGTGGCACTTAGGCTAGAGATTACAAATACTTGTTATGAGTTATATTTGGAGTTGGATGTCTTTATGAAATTGTGGTGTTTGTTGGCCTCATCTAGTACTCAAGGTGACAATGTGGGGTCATCTAGATGGGAAAGATGAAATTTGAGGTGTGCTGTTATAGCCCTACCATGGATTAGAGTGTCCAACCAGAGAGTAGTTTAGCGTAGTATCATAAAGAAGAATATATTTATATGAGAGTGTTCACTAGTGAAAGTATGATCCCTAGGCCTTGTTTCTAAGCACTAAAACACTGTTTGCTATTAGATCTGTTATATGTTTGCTTGCTTCCATCTTTATTTCAGTTTTACTTTAGTCTTTTCCCACATCAAAGTGCGTTGATGTGGGAAAAGACTAAAGGAAAAAACTGAAATAAAGATGGAGGCAAGCAAACATGTAACAGATCTAATTGCAAAAGGTGTATCAATGCTTAGAAACAAGGCCTAGGGATCATACTTTCACTAGTGAACACTCTCATATAAATATATTATCTTCATGATACTACTCTGAACTACTCTCTGGTTGGACACTCTGATCCATGGTAGGGCTATAATAGCACACCTCAAAGTAAGCCTTTCCCATGTAGATAACCCCATACTATCACCTTGAGCACTAGATGGTTCCAACAAACACCACAAATTTATAAAGACATCCAACTCCAAATATAACTCATAACAAGTATTTGTAGTCTCTAGCATAAGTGCCACCATGGTGTGCACGCTGTCACTTTCACACACATGAGGAGAGTAGAGATCTATTAAAGCACTTGAGTAGCAAGATAGATCTACTTGATTACAAAGCTCATGATCATAATATGATCATGCATAGAGAGAGATGAACACATAGCTACCGGTAGAACCCTTAGCCTCGAGGAAGAACTACTCCCTCATCATCATGGGAATCAGCAAAGGCGATGGAGATGGTGGTGGAGATCGATGGAGATGGCTCTAGAGGCACTTCCCCGTCCCAGCTGGGTGCTAGAACTGAGACTTTCTGTCCCCCGAATCTCCCCTTCGGTGGCGGCGGTGCTGCGGAACTTTTCGTGGCTGGAGGCTTGTCGACCTAGGGTTTTTGCATCGGGGGCTTCTTATAGTGAACACTCTCATATAAATATCTTCTCTTTATGATACTACTCTTAACTACTCTCTCGTTGGACACTCTAATCATTGGTAGGGCTATAACAGCACTCCTCAAAATTTGCTTTCCGCATCTAGATAACCCCACATTATCACCTTGAGCACTAGATGGTTCAAACAAACACCACAATTTCATAAAGACATCCAACTCCAAATATAACTCATAACAAGTATTTGTAATCTCTAGCCTAAGTGCCACCATGGTGTGCACACTGTCACTTTCACACACATGGGGAGAGCAGAGATCTATTAAAGCACTTGAGTAGCAAGGTAGATCTATAGATTACAAGCTCACGATCACAATATGGTCATGCATAGAGAGAGAGAGATGAACACATAGCTACCGGTAGAACCCTTAGCCTCGAGAGAGAACTACTCCCTCCTCATCATGGGAATAAGCAATGGTGATGGAGATGGCGGTGGAGATCGATGGAGATGGCTCCGGGGGCACTTCCCTGTCCCGACAGGGTGCCGGAACAGAGACTTTCTGTCCCCCGAATCTCCCCTTCGGTGGCGGCGGCGCTACGGAACTTTTCGTGGATTTCTGATTGACGATCTAGGGTTTATGCATCAGGAGGCTTCTTATAGGCGAAGGGGCGATGTCTTTCTCACTATAACAACACACCTCAAAGTAAGTCTTTCCCATCTAGAAAACCCCACACTGTCACCTTGAGCTCTAGATGGTTCCAACAAACACCACAATTTCACAAAGACATCCAACTCCAAATAAAACTCATAACAAGTATTTGTAATCTCTAGCCTAAGTGCCACCATGGTGTGCACACTGTCAACTTCACACACATGGGGAGAGCAGAGATCTAATAAAGCACTTGAGTAGCAAGGTAGATATACTTGATTACAAAGCTCATGATCACAATATGATCATGCATACAGAGAGAGAGATGAACACATAGCTACGGGTAGAACCCTTAGCCTCGAGGAAGAACTACTCCCCCCTCATCATGGGAATCAGCAACGACAATGGAGATGGTGGTGGAGATCGATGGACATGGCTCCGAGGGCACTTCCCTGTCCCGGCAGGGTGCCGGAACAGAGACTTTCTGTCCCCCGAATCTCCCCTTCGGTGGCGGCTGTGCTGTGGAACTTTTCGTGGATTTCTGATTGACGACCTAGGGTTTTTGCATCGGGGGGAATATATAGGCGAAGGGGCGATGTCGGTGTCCAGCCGGGGGCCCACACCATGCCCTGGTGCGACCAGGGGGACCCGTGCCCAGGGGTGGTTTGACTTCTTTCCAGTCAAGGAAACAATTTCTGCAATTCAGTTGGCTGAGCTCTATATCAACAGAATTGTCTCTCTGTATGGAGTTCCTCTTGAGATCAGTTCAGACCGTGGAAGCATCTTCACTTCCAAGTTCTGGGGAAGTTTCCAAAATGCTTTGGGAACAAAATTAAACTTCAGCATAGCTTACCACCCTCAGTCGCAAGGACAAGTTGAAAGGATCAATCAGATTCTGGAAGATATGCTCCGTGCTTGCGTTATCTCTTTCGGCATGAAGTGGGAAGAATGTCTTCCTTATGCTGAATTCTCTTACAACAATAGTTTCCAGAAAAGTCTAAAGATGGCACCATTTGAGGCTCTTTATGGTCGCAAGTGCAGAACTCCGATTGGTTGGTCGGGCGCAGGTGAAAGAATATTGTTTGGCCCCGACATTGTAACTCAAGCGGAGGAGAAAGTTCACATCATTCTCGAAAACCTGAAGATTGCTCAAAGTCGCCAGAAGAGCAATTATGACAGAAAGCACACGGACATGGAGTATGTCCCTGGTGATCTCGTTTATCTTCGTGTCACTCCCATGAGAGGCACGCACCGTTTTGGTATCAAAGGAAAGCTGGCTCCTAGATACATCGGTCCTTTCAAAATTCGTGGAAGAAGAGGAGAAGTTGCTTATGGTATTGAGCTCCCTGAACAACTCAAAGTCCATGATGTTTTCCACATCTCTCAACTCAAGAAGTGCTTCAAGGATCCCGGCAGGACCGTGGACCATGAACTCATCAATCTCCAAGAAGATCTGTCTTATCAAGAACACCCCACAAAAATTCTTGAAGTCGCAGAAAGAAGGACTCGCAACAAGTCCATCAAGTTCTGCAAGGTGCAGTGGTCGCACCATTCCGTTGATGAAGCCACCTGGGAACATGAAGATGAGCTCCGTGCCAAGTATCCTACCCTCTTTGAGTCTTCTTCTTCCTAGAATCTCGGGGCGAGATTCCTGTTTAGTGGGGGAGAGTTGTAGCATCCCAATTGTCTAACAATTGTAATGCTACTTGTTCTAGTAAGATATTGGCTACTTCATATATTTAATTGTTGCATCATAATTATATCATGCTCATGTCATCATGCCACCTTGCATTTGAGCATCATATAAAACCCTGGTTCTTTGGTTCTTCTCTCATATGCACTATTAATTGTATTTGCCTCTTGATATTGTATTTGGTTATTGATATATTGTCTAAATGCCCAAGTTGAGTTGGGGGCATATCTTTTATTCACCTCCATTATCTTTTCTTTTCACCACTTTATAATTCCACCATCCTACTAGTCCATGAGCTTGTAATTCTTTTTCTTTTGATTTTATCCTAGCTCATGTGGTGGGGTGGATCTAATCCTACTTATCCTTTGCTTGGCTTCTATTCCACTTATGGGAAATGCATAAGAATAATGCCATCATATTATTATTGTTTTCACAAAATAAATCATGGCATTATTATTTTTGCATGGGCCATGCAAAAGTACCACCACCTTTAGCCATTTGGTTTTCTTTTGGGATTTAGTGATTCTTTTCTTTGTGTATCATCACCATCTTTACCACTCCTTTACTCTCATCAACATCTATTATTTCAATTGTCTCCATTCATGTTCTATATGAGGGGTTCTTCTCATACATCTTTCTTTCTCTAGCTCTTGTTATTCCTCCACCTCATCTCATGATAAATCAAATGCCTCAATCTTTTTCCTCTTGGTTGGATCTCATAAACAAACTCAAAATAAAACTAAAACTCTAATCCACACCTAACCTAGCTCTCTCTCTCTCTAATTTTCTCCTAACCCTAGTTCTACTAAACCCTAAGCCTCCTCTCACCACTCTCTCTTACTCTCTCTCTCTCTAGCATGATCTCCATGCCCAAGCCTCTCTCTCTCCCTGGCCCACACCTTGCTAATCCTACCCCTCTCTCTAAGCTAAACGAAACCCTAACCGAGCCCATGACTAAACCTAGCCCGAGCTAACCTCTCTCCTCTCTCTCTTCTCTCTCTTCTCTCTCCTGCCATGCTGGCCCCAGCTGCGGCGTCTCCCCTCCCCTGGCCCACTTGCAGCCTCCCCTGCCATGCCCTACCTGCTCCCAGCCCGAGCTAGCACGTGCCCGAGGAAAAGAGAGAAGGGGCCGAGACCACCTTTATCTATCCCCTTCCACGACTGCCTCTCCTCCCTCTCCCTCCTTTTTCCTCCTCCCACACGCCTCCTGGCTCGCCCAGATCCACCCGAGCCTGCCTTCCTCTCCTCCCTTTCTCCCCACCGTGGCCAGCACCTACCGTCGTTCGCCGCCAGCACCGCGCCGTCTCCTCGTTCCAGTCAGCGTGCACGACGTGGAGGTGGCCTAGGAGACCGAGGCGACCACCCTGCTGCTCCCTGCACGCGTTGTCGAGGAGGAGAAGCGCCAGATGCGCCAGTACTGCGCCGTCCCGACGAAACCCTAGCCCGCCAGAGCGTCTGCATCGTCGTCGATCCGCCGCGCTTCTCCCCGATCCGACCACACCAGCCCACCTGCGGTGAGCCTCTCTCCTTCCCTGACATGTTCCGCCTCGCCGTACCGCTCTAGCCGCGCCAGACGTTGCGTCGAACGCCCGCCGTGCGCCAGAGCTCGCCGCTGTCTGCCAGGTTTCCGCGCCGCTTAGAGCTTACCTAGGCCCTAAACCCTCTCCTGTCAACTCCCCTCGCCCCGCCGCACTGGTTAGCCCCCTCAGCACGCACGCCCGCGACCTGGGTTCGATCACCCGCTCTGCACTGCGCACCGATTTCCTGTCAGACGGTGGAGACGAAGAACAGTACCAGGGCCGTGGTCATATTACATTAAGCCCCCTCTTTTTATTTTCGTCTCAACCCACGGTACCTCCTGGCCCACTAGTCAGCCACCCTGGCAATCTTGCCGAAACCCCCCCAGATTTCTCCGGCCGTAACCCGCGCTCCAGCTCTAGCCCCACCTGTCAGTCGCTGCAGTCCCCCACCCCTGGCACGTGGGCCTCCAGCCGCTGGCCCCGCCTGTCAGCCTCAGTGGGCTAGCCCGAGCCGCGGTAGAAAAAGTATTTTCTGCGCGCGTGGCCCCAGTCCGCTTGGTCCCACCCGTCAGTGACTATGGCTAGGACGGGCTGAGTAAGAAAAGTTTTCCTGGCTGTCTGTTTTTAATTAAACCTTTTTCAAATTGATTTAAATTCAAATTCAATCCAGATTCAAATAATTTTTAAAATACAAATCCAAATAATACAAGTAATATATGTTTTTGAATCAGAAAAATGTGAGGAATTCAAATATGACATTCAAAATATTGTTTGAGCACTTTAAATTTTCGAGATGACTAAAATTACATTAAAATGCCCTTTTCCTTAATTAATTAATAACTTTAATTCTACAACTCCAAATTTAGCAAATAATATATCTAAATCGATCAGCGCGATGAGCCCGTTCTATCAATGCAGTCCTTGTTCTGAATTGAAGCATGAATCATGTTGTTATTAAAAATCTGAACTGTTTATGACAATAAAACTTGGTTAAATAAATGCCAAAATGCTTTATTTCTTGTATTCACCCCTCACCTTTGCCATGCTACTTTAATGCCATGTAAATTGTGCATCATTCATCATGGCATGCTTGTTTGCTTGTCGCATTTTAATTCATATGCTTGTGCACTTTATTTATGTTGGCCCTTGTTTGTTTGGTTCTTCTTCGAATAGACGCCCAGCAGGAGAATTACCAGGAATCACAGGAGTACTACCAAGATCCATCTCTCGCTTCAACTGAGCTGCCAGGCAAGCACTACCACATGCTTGCATACATACAGTACCTATTGCCTCTATCTTATTCTTGCATCATTGAGTCACGATTGCATTAAATTGAATCCCAAGTACTGCATAGCCTTTACTTTTAAACCCCACCGAAGCTTGTTCCTCCATCACATGAGCCATTACTACAGGAGTTGTTTGAGCCATGCGAGTCGTAGAAAAACATGTGTAGGGTATGTGAGTGTCTGATGAATAACGAGGTACCTAAACAACTTAACCTGAGTAGTAATAGGATAACTAATGAAAGAGGCACCGGTGAGCAATATCTGCTATTTGGTTTTTCCTGCTCACTTGTGTCCCGTAGGACCCCGAGTACTTGATTCCTGTTCCTTGTTTATTCGCACTATCCACATCCGGGAGGCCTTATGGACCCCCCTGAGCTAGAGCTTGATTCATTCTTATTTTTTGGGGCCACAAAGTAGTTTGGGGCTTTATTACTATCCTGTACTTATGCCATGTTACTGCTTTATTAAGATGGTGCGTGGAGCACCTGTACTGTTTTGGATCGTGGAATGTTTTCGTGGTATCGACAAGCCTAGTCACACTTTCGGTTTTCCAGTCGTTTACAGCCATTGACACAAACCTTGGGTCCGTCTCGGAGCCGACCAACTTCGTTGCGGGTAGCTTAATGGGGTGGCCCCTTGAAATATTTCTGAATCCTGTGATTGCCTTGTCGTGAATGCCTCGTTGGGTTTTGATTTGGTTTTTCCGAGGTTGATCGAGTGTGTCTTGCTATTCGTGCACCCCTGTAGGGTAAATCTTTCTGAAAGCCGTGTCCGCGGTTATGGACGACTTGGAGCACAGTTTCTCGATCATAGACAAGTATAACTAAAGTACCGCTTTTAAATTGACTAAGTACTTGACTAGTAAATAGTGCAATACTCATGGAATGGTTAATAAAACTGCCAACGGATGATGGGGATGTTCGTCCGCTTCCTCGTTGGTAAGCGAGGAGGAGATGGATCTGTTAATTATACTGTTATAACTGTTGTTCTTAATTCATGGACATCCGTCTATCATTGGTTAGGTGGATGGTTAGCGAGTATCTGTAGAATTGTTAGGTATTATCTTTTGCTGCAATTGCGGCACCCCAGGTTGTGTCCCCTTTAGCGGCATAAAGACTTGCTGAGTACCCGTAGGGTCTCACATGATAAATTGTTTGATTCAGATGAACAGGCATACCCGCAAGATGGATACTGGGTGGAAGAGACAGATGATGTTGGCAACGATCATTCGGTGTAGAGATTCCGGGAACGGGGATCTGTGAGATCTGTGGGCGGGATGTGCTTATTTATGGGGCATCTTATGCCAATTTGCTTCTTATCCGTACTCGGGTCTTGTTTTCCGCTTCCGCCTGATACTCTGATGTGTGATGTATGAGGAGCTATCCTAAATTATTATATCTATCTAGGACATTTGGATCTTGCCGTATGGCGTTGCAATATTTCTATTTCTTTTAGATGGAATGGCTCTGAGGACTGTTGTATGTGGCTTGCATACATACTCATTTGTGTATGTAGTTGATCCCTTCGCCTGCTGATTACGCCGCTCGTTCTTGTCCCGTTGTCTGAAAGTGGTTAGGACGGCCGAAAGGTCTACCGTGAGTGGCCCTGGGCCCCACCGTACTATTTTAACCACTTTCGTTCATCCAGGCATTAACTAAGAGCGTAATTCACCGATAGTTACAGATCACCTAGATCTTTGAGAGCAAACTCACACTGAAGATCTTTCAGAAGGGCATTAGTGGCTGCCTGGGAGGAACTAGCAACAATAATATCATCAACATAAATGAGCATATAAATGGTTGTATGAGCTTTCTGATAAATGAATAAGGATGTGTCAGATTTGGAGGAAACAAATCCATAGTTGATTAACTAAGAGCTCGGCTGAGCATACCAGGCTCTTGGCGCCTGTTTCAATCCATATAGAGCCTTGTCCAGCTTGCAAACATAGTCTGGTCAAGTTTTATCCTCATACCTGGAGGTTGTCGCATATAAACTTCCTCTTCCAGAACACCATGTAAAAACGTGTTCTTAACGTCCAACTGTCGTAGACTCCATCCCCTAGAGACAGAAACAACAAGAACAAGCCGAACAATAACTATTTTGACAACATGACTGAAGGCATCTTCATAGTCAATACCATAACGTTGCTTAAAACCTTTGGCAACCAATCTAGCCTTGTAACGATCAATAGTGCCATCTGACTTCCTTCTGATTTTGTAAATCCAACGACAGTCAATGATATTTTTACCTCGATGTGGAGGAACTAAGGTCCATGTCTTATTCTTTTGAAGAGCCCCAAATTCTTCATCCATAGCTCCTTTCCAGCGAGTATCAACAAGAGCATCTTCCAACCTGGTGGGTTCATCAGAAGTAGCAGACAGACACCATCGGACAGTACCATCTTTATATTCTTTTGGTTTGAGAATACCTCGAGAAGAACGTGTGGTTGGTTATGAAACCGGAGGCATAGGTTGGTGCACAGGAGACTTGGGCACAGGAGATCCGGAGAGGCTGTTTCTGTCAGCCAATGATGGGGTGGCAGCCGAGGAGGATTCACTCGGCGCACGGGATCCGGTGGCCTCTGGTGTGGCGCGGTGCGCGGTAGAGGGAGTAGCTGTAGGGCACAGAAGACCCGGGGGCGGGGGTCCACTGTGTACCGGTCGGAGAGCGCGTGGGCGTTGTTGGCGGGGACCACGACGACGTGGCGCGCGGCGAGTGGGGCGGAGGCGAGGAAGCCGGCGAGGAGCCGTGTCTAGGGGAGATCACGCATACCGGCGCCTAGGCCGAGGAAATCCGCGTGGATCCCGATGCTAATTCAGCCAGAGAATCAGCCTCGGGTTCTGAATATTCGTCTTATTCTACTGTTATTTCATGTGATGAATTTTGACTGTTTTGAGCATTGTTTTGACCGGAGTTTGCACCAGTTTCGATAGGTACCTGCACAACACAACTAGGACTTGCACAAGGATCAGTAGTAGGATCATTAGCCAAAGAAGAGTCATTAAATTGTTCATCCCCATGTTCAGTATTTCTAAGAGAATCGTCAAGGAGCAAAATTTCTTGCCGCAGCAAGGCGCCAGCATTTGGGTGTAGAGTTTTAAAGGGGAACACGGCTTCATGAAAAACGACATCTCGTGAGATATATACCCTACCCGTGGAGACGTCGAGGCACTTAACCCCCTTATGACGGGGACTATACCCTAATAAGACGCATTGTTTAGAGCGGAAAGCAAGTTTATGCTTGTTGTAGGGGCGAAGGTTCGGCCAGCATGCACAACCAAACACACGAAGAGAGGATTAATTGGGTTGGGTGCCTAGAAGGCGATGGGTAGGGTTATCATTGTTGATTACCTTGCTAGGAAGAATATTTATGAGGTAGGTGGCGGTTAGGAACGCCTCATCCCAGAACTTGAGAGGCATATGAGCATGAGCAAGGAGAGCAAGGCCAACCTCAACAATGTGATGATGCTTTCTTTCGGCTGCACTATTTTGTTGGTGAGCATGAGGGCATGAAACAAGATGGGAAATCCCTTGTTTTTGAAACAAGGAGTTAAATAATTTGACATATTCACCACCACCATTGGACTGGACATCAAGGATTTTGGTATTGAATTTTCGTTCAACGAGGGATTGAAAATTAAGAAAGGCAACAAGAGCATCAAACTTTTTCTTAAGAAAATATATCCAGGAAAATTTACTATAATCATCAATGAAGCTTACATAATAATCAGGTCTACCAACAGAAGTGGGAGCAGGGCCCCAAACATCAGAAAACACTAATTGAAGGGGAGTTGTAGACACACTAGTGGAGGTGGGATAGGATAACTGATGACTCTTTGCTTGTTGACAGGAATCACAAATAGAGTCGACACTATTATCCTTGACAAAAGGAAGTTTATTCTTGCTAATAATTTGACTAACAATCTTAGGAGACGGGTGACCAAGGCGACTATGCCACCGGGCTTGGGAAGGCGTCGTGGCAAGGAAGGCATGCTTGGACTGAAGTGAGGATACCAAAGACGAAATAAGAGGGTATAGGCCACCAACACACCGTCCTCTATGTAGAATTCTCTATGTCTCCTGATCCTTAATCAAAAAATAGAAGGGATGAAATTCGATAAAGATGCTATTGTCAAGGGTGAAGCGATGAACAGAGAGCAAATTTTTGGAAGCAGTAGGAACATGCAAGATATTACGAAGATTGAAACAACGAATATGGGTACGAACAATAGAATGACCAACATGGGTAATCTCCATACCTTGACCGTTGGCTGTGTTGACCCTATCATTGTCGTGGTAATTTTCGCGCATAGTGAAGTTGTTCAGCTCTCCGGTGACGTGGTGAGTAGCTCTTGTGTCAGGATACCAATTGGTATCAACACCATAGTAGGCGGCATTGTCTTCTTTGTCGTTGAAGTGGTCATCATGATGTTCTTGGAACCGGTACCAGCAGTCACGAGCTGGATGTCCCTCCCGGTTGCAGATCTAACAGGTGACGTCGACCCATGGCATCGTGCGCTTGCGTTCCCGTCCACGCCCTCCTCCTGGAGGTGCTGCAGCTAGATCATCAACAATAGTCTGAATCTTGGCGAGAAAAACAGGGGCAGTGTCATTGAGCCTCTTAGTGGTCGCCAGCGCAACCCGGTGATTCGTGATCTTGGATTGGCTGATGGAGGCGAACATTGTTTCTAGGGCCTTCCAAACTGCAGAGGAGTGCTGAACCCGGTGAACATGCGTCATGATCGTCAGCGAGATGGTCTGCAGAAGGTAGGAGAGGACGAGCTGATCACGAGCGAGCCAGTCGTCATGCTGGATTGGGAACCGTCTTGGGTTCCTTGTCTTGATCGGCCACCGCCTTTTCGGCAGGGAGTGTCTTTGGCGGCGCGGCATCGGTCCCGTCGAGCAGGCCGAGGAGCTTGTTAGCCCTAATTGCGGGCAGCACGACCGCGCGCCATAGCGGGTAGTTCTCCCGCGTGAGTTGGTCCTTCAGTGGGTCCCGAGGTTGATCGAGCTGGTAGAGGAGGACGTCATGGTAGTCGTGGCTAGTGCCGATGGGATCTAGAGGGATTGGTGGTGATGGATGGCGGCGCTGGCAGGGCGGCGGATGGCGACGGGGTAGGTTTTGGCGACAGTTAGGTTTAGGTGGAAGAGTCGGCGTCTCATACCATGTAAACGACTAGGGTATAAGGGTTTCTACTCGATACAACTCGAGCCCCGTTCGGTGTCTATTTATTGGAGCACTTTGCGGTGCTTAGCTTGTACAATAAGTTGGTGCCAAACCGTATACAACTCCAATACAAAACTATCTCTAACACTAAATGCCACATATTGTTATTTATTTGGCATGTTTTTCATTTCAACGAAAGCTGAGTTACACTCTTTCGAAAGCTGAGTTACACTCTTTCTAAAGAGATGTACA
The DNA here is from genome assembly GCA_910589775.1 of Avena eriantha. Classification (NCBI taxonomy): domain Eukaryota; kingdom Viridiplantae; phylum Streptophyta; class Magnoliopsida; order Poales; family Poaceae; genus Avena; species Avena eriantha. The sequence continues at coordinate 196,593,794 of OU342742.1, read as the reverse complement.
ACTAGATCATTTTAGTTTCTACATATTGTTTTTTTAAATATTTCTTTGATTTCAAACCATGATGTACACTTGTTTATTTGAAAATAAATCTTTTCAAAATGAGTTGCAGTTTTTATAAAGAAGTGTGTAACTAGACAATTTTTGTTCCATACATTGTTCTCTTTATTTTTCTCTAGCATATTTTTATTCCAAACCAATTTGGAAATGCAAAAAATTGAGTAGAAGTACCAACCGGTGGAAGTTGCAATAGCATAAATCCAATTAACCCCCCAAAAAACTAACAACCTATACATACACTGTTGTCAAATGTTGCTATGGATGTGGTAACCACGGCAAAACTCATACTAGGCTTATGGGTCAGTGACCTCCTGCTTCTTCAGTACTTGGTACTTGAGCCCTTTCTTATTGTCTGTAGCATCGATGGAGATGGTCGAGCCTTCACAGACTTCTCCGTTGACCAGCATGTCCGAAAGAATTGTTGTCAAATTCTTCTGCACCCATCTCTTTATAGGCCGTGCGCCATACACCTACAAGAGCCCAAGCTTGTAAAGTTACCAAAACATATAAAAAAATGCGCACATGCATATACATCATCGGTTGTAAAAAAATGCATCTTAATCATGTGAAGATTTCGACAAGAAGGTACACTTACTGGGTCGTACGATTCTGACCAAACAACGTCGAGCGCGGCGGCAGTCATTAATAGTGAGACTCCCTTGTCAGCTACTGTGGCAACGACATCCCTCATTTGGATTTTCACTATTTCCTTCAGTTCATCATGGGAAAGAGGCTCAAATATCACAACGTCACTCAGTCTATCGATGAATTCAGACTTGAAGTATTTCTGAACCTGCATCAACAAGTACATGCATATATATAGGACAATAATCAAGGAACATTCGGTAAATTTTTAGATTCACTAACCTGTTGCATCAGAAGATCCCGTCTAGCTTTGATTGTGTTTTCTGGGGCCATTCTTGTTGCCTGCAGGTGCTCTGCTCCAAGATTTGTGGTCATAATGATGATTGTGTTTTTGAAATCTATGACCCGTCCTTTGCCATCGGTCAATGTGCCATCATCAAGGAGTTGGGTAAAAATCTTGAATATCGATGGATCTGCCTTATCCACATGGTCGAAAAGGATAACACTATATGGACACCTCTTGACTTTCTCGGTGAGTTGTCCATCTTCTTCAAAACTTTAGAAAGTCACAAACGAATTAGTCAGACATGACAATTTTGAGTGTATATCTACAAACAAATCATGTGCAGAAAGTGCGTGCAAGAATTAAACCTTCGAGATCCTCCAATGAGACGCGACACATATTCACTATCAGCATATTCCGACATATCAAAGCGAATCAATGTCTTTTCGCTGTCAAATATCTTCTCGGCGAGTGCTTTAGCGAGTTGTGTTTTTCCAACACCAAGAGAACCGAGGAAGAGAAATGAACTTATCGGTCGGCTAGATTGACCAAACCCGACCCTAGAACGTAGCACAGATTGTGCAACCAAATTGACTGCTTCGTTCTGACCAACAACTCGCCCATGAAGCTTGTCCGCCAGGTGGATCAACTTCTCCTTCTCCTCTTGATCAAGTGTAGTGAGAGGAATTCGAGTCCAACGACTCACAACCTGCAAATAATAAAACATTAATAATATGACGAGCAGATCATACCGATAACGATTGGAACTCACAAATAACTGACTTAAGTTGTTTATATAAATTTGAATGTATCTACATGCGTTTTAGTACGTGTAGATACATATGAATTTATACAAATCCAAGTCAGTTATTTCTAGATCGAGAGAGTATATGATATCGACACATACCTGTGCGATATGACTTGGGCCAACGGTAACCTCCTTGTTGGGTGCATTTGTAGAGGTAATTTGTTCATTTTCCACTTCCTTTTGCTTGTGAAAACACATCTTTGCCGTAGAGCATGCCTCGTCAACCAAATCAATTGCCTTATCAGGAAACTGGCGACCTGGCAACGCAACAAATTCCATCAATCGTCGAACTCATACTACAGATAATAGTATTACTCGAATATACTAATCTTTGAAGAATTTAGCAGGCACAATCAATTAACCGGTGATATAGCGGGCAGCGAGCTGTGCTGCGGCGACGAGAGCATTGTCCTGGATTTTCAAGCCATGGTGGTCTTGGTACCGCTGCTTCAGCCCCTGCAGGATGGCAATGGTCGCCTGCACGCTGGGCTCGTCGACGTCGACCTTCTGGAATCTCCGCTCGAGCGCGGCATCCGTCGCGATGTACTTTTGGTACTCTTGGGAGGTCGTGGCGCCCACACAGCGGATGCGGCCACGGGCCAGCGCTGGCTTGAGGATGTTGGCGGCGTCCCCGGTGCCTTGTCGATCGCCGGCGCCGACAATCATGTGCATTTCGTCGATGAAGAGGATGACCTTGCCGTCCGAATCCTCCGCCTGCTTGATGGCGTCCTTCAAGCGCTGCTCGAACATGCCACGCCATTGTGTCCCGGCCACCATAGCTCCCATGTCGACCTCCATGACGCGCGCCCCGGCCAGCGCGTCGGGGACGTTCCCGGCGGCGATGCGCTGGGCGAGGCCCTCGACGATGGCCGTCTTGCCGACCCCCGCGGCACCGACGAGCGCTGCGCAGTTCTTGATGCGACGGCAGAGGATGCAGACGACGCGGTCGATCTCGTCGTCGCGCCCGACGACCGGATCAGCCCTGCCGGCGTCCAAGGCGTGCAGGATGCCTGTGCAGGTGGTGGTGGTGTCAGTGACGTCCGGAGTAGCCGCCTCCTTGACCACCGGGGGCTTCCTGTGGCTGTGGAGGGTGTAGGTGGGCGTGAAGTAGGAGTCGTAGATCGCCGTCGCTGCCAGGGCGGCGCCAGCACTAGCAAGGGCCGTTGCTATAACGATGACGGCGCCTTCCAGGGACGAGGACGACGACGACATATTCGAAGGAAGATCTTCGTTTGTTGATTCGTTTCGATCTGCGGCAAAAGGTTGTGTCTAGTATATAGTAGTACCAGCTAGCTAGCTAGCTAGCTGATCGATGTGTGCCGTGCCGTACAAGGCACTGCATGCCAATCCGTTTCGGTATAGACGAGTACAAGTAGAAGCACACATCCAGTCGCCCGATCGATTAGGAGTCAGGCTCCCTATACGGGCAATCATGGAACTAGTGACTATCTTCTGAGGGGTTTGATCCAGCTCTCACATAAACTCATACAAACTCATATATAATGTTAAACACACGGATGATATCCCTTCGTAATTAGTATATATGTATATGTAACTCTGTATAAAACATCGTATAACTCAACCAAATAATAGTTTTTCTAGCCATATCTGTATAGTACGAGCTCTATGCTAAGAAAAAAATGATTGTACGCGGGATCATCGTCGGTGACGGCCGTGTCCACTTCGGGAATAACTTCATATGCCGACGGCGAAATGTCAGGCCCGTCGGCGCAGGTGGATAGGCTCGACAGCCGGGCTGCGCGGCTGTCGGTCCAGTTTTGCCATCGGCGTAGGATGGATAGGCCGATGGTAGCCATCGGCGTAGACCGAGCCGTCGGCATAGGTAATTGCGTGATGGCGATGCAACGGCGTAAGTCTTTGCCGTCGGCATAGGTTTCACACCTACGCAGACGGCAAAGACGTAGGCGTAGCTATTTTTCTATTTTGCCAAGTTAATCTTAGAAAAATCACAACTAAATTATTTTAATTCAGAAAAATACATATAATATATCAAAATTTGCATAAAAATAAGACCTATCTATATAAACTCAATTATTACATATTTTTGTTCAAAAAAATATGAACAATATAAATAATTTCGTATAATATATTTTTTATTTTTCGAGTGCCCAAAACGGGGTGTTTTGTGAAGCAACCACCAAATGAAAGTTTAAAAATGGTACCACCCCATTTTTCAAAAATAGTAGACCACCTTTCATGGACAATGTCCCAATCGGGGTATCTTAAGCCTTTCTGCCCACCCCTCGTGAAAAAGACAATTTCCTGCTGAATCGGCACGAAGTGAGTCAAATTTGAACCACGGGTACATGATCTGATGCTAATGATTTTTTGCAAACATCATTTTTAGGTTCACAATATGCTATTTCATCAGATATACAATGCAAGTTTGGTGAGGCTCATCCCTGAGCTAAGAATCTTCATGTCCGTCGTTTTAGAAAGTTTGATGATAGTTTAAAACGGACATAAAAAAATAAAAAACAATCGAAACAATGCAAAACCTTCATGTGGTGTCATGTTATGTGACATAGTTGTAATAAAAAATATCAAAATTGGTATATTGATTGTGTCTCAAAAAAACCTTCACAAAGTGACATATCTCAATCGAGGTTTCGTCGCTTTAATGTGAAATGACAAATGTTATGGTCAGAAACGCCGCATAGTTTATGGTAATGTGCCCATATTGTGCACCAATGTGCATCATGGGATGGCGAACAATGTTGTAGGAGGAAGTTTTCCTTTTCATCACAAAAAAAGCCATTTTCTATTTTCCAAGTGCTCAAAACGGGGTGTTTTGTGAAGCAACCACCAAATGAAAATTTAAAAATAGTACCACCCCATTTTTCAAAAATAGTAGACCACCTTGCATTAACAATGTCCCAACCGTAAGTATCTTAAACCTTTTCGTCCACCTCTCGTGAAAAACACAAATTCCTGCTGAATCAGTAGGAAGGTACATGATCTCATGCTCATCATTTTTTTTTAGAAAAATCATTTTTAGATTCACAATATATAATTTCATCAGAGATCTAATGCAAGTTTAGTGAAGCTTAACCCCGAGCTAAGAATCTTTATGCCCGCCATTTTAGAAATTTTAACGATAGTTTGAAACATACATAAAAAATTCAAAAACGATCGGAACAATGCAAAACCTTCGCGTGGTGTCATATTATGTGACATAGTTGCAAGGAAAAATACTAAAATCAGTATATTTATTGTATCTCAAAAAACCCTTCACAAAGTGACCTATCTCAATCGAGGTTTCCACGCTTTAATGTCAAATGACCAATGTTATGGCCAGAATCGCGACATAGTTTATGATAATGTACCGATATTATGCACGCATGTGCATCATGGGATGTTGAACAATGTTGCAAGAGAAAATTTTCCTTTTTGTTGTACCAAAAAGCCATTTTCTATTTTCCGAGTGCTCAAAATGGGGTGCCTTGTGAAACAACCACCAAATAGAAGTTTAAAAATGGTACCATCCCATTTTTCAAAAATAGTAGATCACCTTGCATGGCCAATGTCCCAACCGGGGTATTCTAAACCTTTCCGTCCACCCTTCGTGAAAAAGACAAATTCTTGTCGAATCGGTAGGAAGTGAGTCAGATTTGAACTACATGTACATGATCTGATGCTAATTATTTTTCGCAAAAATCATTTTTAGGTTCAAAATATGCTATTTCATCAGAGATCCAATGCAAGTATAGAGAGGCTCAGCCCCGAGCTAAGAATCTCCATGCCCGCCATTTTACATAGTTTGAAACGGACATAAAAAATTCAAAAACGATCGAAACGACGCAAAACCTTCACGTGATGTTATATTATGTGACATAGTTGTAAGGAAAAATATAAAAATTGGTATATTGATTGGTCTCAAAAAACCTTCACAAAGTGACCTATCTCAATCGAGGTTTTCTCGCTTTTAGGTCAAATGACCAATGTTATGGTCAGAATCACGGTATAGTCTGTGATAATGTGTCCATATTATGCACGAATTTGCATCATGGGATGGCGAAAAATGTTGCAGAAGGAAGTTTTTCTTTTCGTCGCACCAAAAAGGCATTTTCTATTTTTTCGAGTACCAAAAACATGGTGTTTCATGACTCCTGACATTGTTTTGGTTGGTCTAGTGTTAAAAAATACGATACAAAATTAAATAGATGATAGAGATATTATATTTAGATTCCTCTCATTTTTTGATCGATTTGGATATATTATTTGTCGAATTATGATTTACGGATTTGTAGATATGAATTATTCAATATTAAATGAAAAAAGAAAAAATAAATAAAATTTATTTTATTTTTATTTGAATTCAAGATAATTATTACTTATTCATTGTTATTTACTTAAATAATTGTATGGAATATAAAAAATAAAGACGTGGGTAGCACCACCAGATCTTCAACAAGGTGGAAATTCTCGTATTTCGTATGTACATGTTCCTGCAGCTCGGATGAGTATAGTTATTTATATCGCGATAGCTATAAACTATTCCTTGTACCCATTAACAAAACATCCCCTTTTTCTTCGCTCTTCCGGAACCGGTACAGAAATTGGTGCTTTTTCTAAATTGTTTACGTTAGTGACTGGGGGGTTTCGGGGAAGGCCTATGTGGGTACCTTTCGGGTGTGGGATACATCATGGTCTAATGGTTAATAGGGTTGATATGATAGTATTCATAACAAGTTCTAATTTCTTTGTCGAAAGTTCATGTGGAAGGATTGGAGAAGTTAAGCGTGTTGGGGCTAAAGTAGTATTATTATGGGTGACCGATCGGTAAGTTTGACTACAAGTATAATTTAACTTGAGATTAAACGTACTTAGAGTTAAAAAATGTTCCTGTGAGATTAACGAGTTAAATAATTTAAAAAAATATTGAAAAACATAATTTAAAAACTAGGCCGACGGCTTTGCCGTCGGTATAGCCAAACGGCCGTTAGTCATTTAGGTGGGACTAACGGCCGTTTGGCTACGCCTACGGGCTAGTACGCCGATGGCAGCCGTCGACGCAGTCTACGCCGACGGGGTTCTGGAGCTACGCCGACGGGGTCCGGCCGTCAGCGCTTATCACGTTTCCTGTAGTGGTTCGCATGCGTGGTAATGGTGGCGGTTGTGACTCGGCCTGGCCGGCGCACGCCTCGGCCTGGCCTTGTAGATGTGTGTGGCACGGCTGGCGCGGCGGCAGTGGCAGCACGCAGAGGCGGCAGCGGCTGCGGGTGCAGGCGGAGGCAACACAAGAGAGCTTGGGTGGTCTGTAGGAGTGTCCGACGACTTGTCCGGTGGCTAGCAGGACTATCCGACGACTTGTCCGACTACTTGTTCGGTGGCTGGCGGGACTATCCGACGACTTGTTCGGTGGCTGGCGGGACTATCCGACGACTTGTCTGTCCGCGACTTGTCCGGCGGCTGGCCAGACTGTCCGGCAACTTGTCCGGCGGCTGAGGTCGCGATGATGGTCGGCGGTGATCGGTGCTGGAGGGTGGTGGGAATCCTGGATTGCGTACGTGCAGGAATGTCGTATATCTATAGACCCTGATCTATGCCTCTACATGAGTAATATTTGGTTTGGATACGTGTTCGGATAATATACGTGAGCATTTTTGTATGAGTTTAGGTGGGAGGGGTAGTAATGTATCAAACCCTATCTTCTAATCCGATTCCGTTTCTTTTCGCTAGCGCGAAGAACCGTGTAGTGTTCTTAATCGCCTTCCGCGAGTCACTGAACCCCCGAGAGCGCTGACACCCCGTGGTCTCCGCTCGTTAGTATAATTCCGCAAGTCGCTGTGTTATCTTCGTTTCCTCATACGAGAGTTGTAGTAATATGTTTACCTCAGCCTGCAGGGTAGCTAGGCGATCGTTCAGTTGCCTGATCTCCCTTCTAACACGCCCAAAAGTGTTCCTTCACCAGTCTTCAAGTGATCCCGCCACACCACCACACATGTTAGTTTCTCTTGCAGCTGGTTCATGGTCTGTGACTTGCGATCAGCATTCCACATCTCCTCTAGGTTTGGCTTCAACCTCTCATGTTGCTCCCACATCATTTCATAGCGGAAAATCATATCCGTCGCCGCTCTTCTCTGGCTAGCTGTTTCACGCCAACTACATTAGTAGAAAACACACCTTTCATCCGGAGCATTAGTCTCGATTGTGTTTGGGCCCGGAAATAATGTACATATTCGAATGGCTAGAAACCATCGTAGGCTATGACCACCTCTAGTCCTGATTCAAACGGGACCTTTAGTCCCGGTTGGAGACACCGACCGAGACTGTCTTTAGTCCTGGTCGGTGTCTCCAACCGGGACTAAACATGGACCTTTGTCCTTCCTATATCATCTCCCTCCCTGTCCCGAGCCAAACTCCATTTTGAAGCTGCTTTCTCTTCTCTGTTTTCTCTGTGAACTCGAGTTCATCCCATTTTTCACACGCTTTATCAAGGTTTGGCGGCGCTTATCTATCCAAGGGTTTTAAAAGGTTAGCAACTCCATCATTTTATCTGCCATTGATAGTTTAGCTCATTTTATGCTCTGGAAGTAGAGAGATTTGTAACCACTGCATCCTCAAATTCCAGATGTATATAAACAAATAACATCATAGTAAACAATAATAATCATAAAATTGTAAAAAAAGTTAATTCAAAAAAGCTTCATAAGAATACACATTAGCAAAAAACATAATCTTTCTCGTTAGATCAATACACCCGGGAGGTTACTAATTTCACATATATGTGAGTGCCTCTATGGCGAGCTCCTCTAATATGTCTGAGGACGGGATCCTAAGACATCTTTGAGAAGCTCCGCCGTAGTGTTGTCCCTCTCGCACCATCTTGCGGTTTATAACTTCACAAGGATGCATCTTGCCTATTTATAGATTAAGCGCCACAATATTTGTGATGTCACCCCGAAAGCATAGTGCTACCACTAACGGTGAAATAGTGTCGCCACCTACCGAATAGTATCGTCACTCACGGCATAGTGTCATCACCCACTGAATAGTGTTGCCACTCACGGCATAGTGCCTCCACTTACACATGACATAGTGCCGCCGCCACCCACGGCATAGTGCCTCCACTTACACATGACATAGTGCCTCCACCCACCGTATAGTGTCACCACCCATGATTAAATAAATCTAAACATTTAGTCCCGGTTGGTGTCTCCAAATGGGACTAAAGATGGAGTAGAAAGTTTTTAAATCAATGCATAGTTTTTTTATTTTTGCAATAATAAAATTTGGTCACTACTCTACTTTTGTTTCAATGTGATGAACTTATATTAATTTGGTCACTTCTCTATTCATCGTGATGTTGTGTAATAGTTTTTGGTATACTTATATAATGCAGATGCACCGACAATGGATGTACGATGACCGACGATCTAGCGAGTTCATTAAAGGCGTGCATTCTTTTCTCGATGTGGCTGAGGCAAACAAGAGGAATGGTTTTTATGTGTTGTCCATGTGGTGTCTGTCGGAATCAGAAGGATTACTCTTCCTCACAAATCCTTCATAGCCACCTGTTTTGGTCTGGTTTCATGTCCGATTATAATTGTTGGACCAAGCACGGAGAAAGAGGGGTTATGATGAAAGACAACAAAGAAGAAGAGAATGATGACAACCATCCTATGTTCCTTAAATACGGTGTTGCTGAAATGTAAGACAATGAAGAAGAAGAAGCTGAAGAACGAGCATCAGATGAGCCCACTGATGATCTTACTCGGGCCATTGCTGATGCAAAGAGAGACTACGGAAGTGAAAGGGAGAGGTTGAATTTCGAGCAAATGTTAGAGGATCACAAAAAATTGTTATACCCAAATTGCGAAGATGGCAAGTAAAGCTAGGTAGCACATTAGAATTGCTGCAATAGAAGGCAGAGAACAGTATGACTGAAGGGATTTGAAAAGTTGTTGAAAATAATGAAAAAGATGTTTCCAAAGGATAACGAATTGTCCGCTAGTACGTATGAAGAAAAGAAGGTTGTATGATCTTTAGGATTAGACATGCAGAAGATACATGCATGCCCTAATGACTACATCCTCTACCACAGTGAGGAGTACGAGAAATTGAATGCATGTCTGGTATGCACTGCATTGCAGTATAAGATCAGAAGAGATGACCCTGGTGATGTTGAGGACGAGCGCCCTAGGAAGAGGGTTCCTGCCAAGATGATATGGAATGCTCATATAATACCACGGTTGAAACGTTTGTTCAGAAACAAAGAGCATGCCAAGTTATTGCCATGACACATGGAAGACCGTAAGAAAGACAAGATGTTGAGACACCCCGATGATGGGTCGTAGTAGAGAAAAGTCACGAGAAAGTTACTGCTCTTTATAGGTGATGCGAGGAAATTATAGTTTGGTGTAAGTACAGATGACATGAATCCTTTTGGGAAGCAGAGCTGCAACCATAGCACCTAGCATGTGACTATGTATCTATAACATTCCTCCTTGGTTGTGCATGAAGCGGAAGTTCATTATGATGCTAGTGCTCATCCAAGCCCGAAGCAACCCGGTAACGACATTGATGTGTACCTAAGGCCATTAGTTGAAAAACTTTTATAGTTGTGGGACGTAAAAGGTGTATGTGTGTGAAATGAGCACAAATAGGAGGAATTTTACCTACGAGCGTTGTTGTTCATAACCATCAATGATTGTCCTGCTCTTAGTAACCTTTCAGGACATACAAACAAGGGATACAATACATGGATGCACTGTTTAGATGAGACTGAAAGTATATATTTAGATAAATGTAAGAAGAATGCGTATCCGTGGCATCATCCGTTTTCTTCCGCCCAAGCATACCTTGAAAAAAGGCAAGCATTTCAATGGTGAGGCAGATCACCGGAGTAAGCCTATCCGCCGTACTGGTGATGTTGTATTTGATATGATCAAGGATTTAAAAGTAATCTTTGGAAAAGGTCCTAGCAGAGAATCTGTTCCGAATGACGCTAGCGGACACGCACCCATGTGGAAGAAGAAATCTATATTTTGGGAACTATCATATTGGAAAGTCCTAGAGGTCCACTCTATAATCGACGTGATACACTTGACGAAGAATCTTTGCGTGAACCTTCTAGTATTCTTGAGCTTGTATGGAGAGTCAAAAGATACAATGGAAGCACAAAAAGACCAACAATGTATGAACGACCAAGATGACTGATGTCTACGCACTTCTATTCTTGTAGACAGTTGTTGGGCCTCCAAGTGCAGAGGTTTGTAAAACAGTAGCAAGTTTCCCTTAAGTGGATCACCCAAGGTTTATCGAACTCAGGGAGGAAGTGGTCAAAGGTATCCCTCTCAAGCAACCCTGCAATCAAGATATAAGAAGTCTCTTGTGTCCCCAACACACCCAATACACTTGCCAGGTGTATATGTGCACTAGTTCGGCGAAGAGATAGTAAAATACAAGTGGTATGGATATAAGACAACTGTGCTAGAAAATAGCTTGATGGCGTGGAAGAGACTAAAGGCAAACTGAAATAAAGAGGGCAACAAGCAAACATGTAACAGATCTAGTTGCAAGCGGTGTTTCAATGCTTAGAAACAAGGCCTAGGGATCATACTTTCACTAGTGAACACTCTCATATAAATATATTATCTTCATGATACTACTCTGAACTACTCTCTGGTTGGACACTCTGATCCATGGTAGGGCTATAATAGCACACCTCAAAGTAAGCCTTTCCCATGTAGATAACCCCATACTATCACCTTGAGCACTAGATGGTTCCAACAAACACCACAAATTTATAAAGACATCCAACTCCAAATATAACTCATAACAAGTATTTGTAGTCTCTAGCATAAGTGCCACCATGGTGTGCACGCTGTCACTTTCACACACATGAGGAGAGTAGAGATCTATTAAAGCACTTGGGTAGCAAGATAGATCTACTTGATTACAAAGCTCATGATCATAATATGATCATGCATAGAGAGAGATGAACACATAGCTACCGGTAGAACCCTTAGCCTCGAGGAAGAACTACTCCCTCATCATCATGGGAATCAGCAAAGGCGATGGAGATGGTGGTGGAGATCGATGGAGATGGCTCTGGAGGCACTTCCCCGTCCCAGCAGGGTGCTAGAACTGAGACTTTCTGTCCCCCGAATCTCCCCTTCGGTGGCGGCGGTGCTGCGGAACTTTTCGTGGCTGGAGGCTTGTCGACCTAGGGTTTTTGCATCGGGGGCTTCTTATAGGCAAAGGAGGCAAGGTCGGTGGCCGGCCAGGGGGCCCACACCATGCCCTGGCGCGACCTAGGGCTGCCCGCGCCAAGGGGTGGTTTGGACACCCTGTGGCCCCCCTTCATCTCTCCTTCGGACTCCATGTGTCTTCCAGTAAAATATTGACTTTGGCTTTTGTCCCGTCTAATTCTGAGAATATTCATTTTTTGACTTTCCTGGACCAAAAACAGTAGAAAACAGGCAACTGGCACTGTGGCATCTTCTTAATAGGTTATTTCTAGAAAATATGTAAAATTACTCCAAAGTGTGGACAAAACATAAGAAAGTAGATATAAAACAAGCATGGAACATCAAAAATTATAGATACATTAGCAACGTATCAACATCCCCAAGCTTTACTCATGCTCTCCTTGAGTAGGTAAGCGATAAAAAGAAAGAATAATTTTTGAGGTGACATGCACCATCATAAACTTGATCAAAGTATTTGTAAAACATTGAAAGCTGGGATCATAGTACTTCAACATAGCATGAAAGATAAAGTTCTAACAATAAGACATAGCAACTAAGTTGCAACATGAAAAGGCACAAACAAAAGATTCATGAATAACAATGCTTGCAAGATGTTTGTTTGTTTCACATAAAGAAAACATAACATAGTGGCATTCAGATTGTCCCTCATAGAGTAGCAAATCATAATTGCATAGGTCACCTTCAAAGTTTATAAGGGTGACTAGATACAAATAGTTTAAATACAAGCAATATCAAAGTTATGCATCAATCAACAAGTCTTGGGACAATGCACATAGAACTAAGAATAGCCACTATGCTCTCAAAGTAGGTGCACAAATATAGAAGGTGGAGACTCAACATAAAAGTAAAAGAAAGGTCTTCATTGAAGGAAGCGAAGATTCAAGTTTCATAAAGAGCTTCCAAAAATTATGGTACTTATTAGCTTTCATCTCTCATTGCCCCTATCATAAGCATCTTGAAGTGATTAACGTTAAAGTAAACAAACTATGGAGTATATGCTTGACAAAGAATAAGTTGGAAATCTCATGTCCCTTTATTACGAGGGCCGCTCCTCATGCTACTCAAGTTTAGTTACCGGTAAGTTCTTGTCATAGTAAGTACATGTGCATCATAGAGAACTGCCAACGGGGTACCCCTTGCCCGATGATACGTAAGAATCCCCATATAAAAATGGCAAGGCAAGCAGACAACGAGCATCTCAGCAATCTTCTTATTTACCATGGGAAAATGGTGCTTTTTTCTCTCTTTCCTCTTTCCTCATATCTCTTTTTTTCTTTTTGCCTTTTTTCTCAATATCTGACTCTTTTTTTATAAGAAAAATACTTCATAGATAGCTCATTATGGTTAAGCTGCAGGTTTCCACCATGACAACATGGATTAGACCGGCGGCACATGCGTTTCTCTAACACACATACATAACTCCATGGCCATACAAGCTCCCCTTTCATTTCACACCGACGACATCCATAGACAAAAGAGCATGATATCAACTAGGTACAAAGTACAAGTGCAATGTTGAAAGCGTTCCCCATGACAGCATGGTTCTGCTAATCCCCAACATATAAGTACAAACATATACAACATAGATGACACAATGGTTTAAGTTTATTAAGGGCAAGAAAATTAAAGTGTGCCATCAAGTTCATGAGAGCTCTAATCACTAGTTTTATCATAACAAGTTTAATTCGGAAGGTAGATAAAAACATGAATATACTTGGAATAGCAAATGCTAATAGGTAGATATTGGGGACTCTTTGGAATAACTTGGTTTTAGGAGTTGGATGCATGAGTGGAACTCATACTTGGTTATGGAGGCTAGCAAAAGATTGGGAGCGACCAACTAAGAGAGCAATAATGGCCATAATCATGCAAAGCGACAAAATATTATTAATTAAAGCATAAAGTGATATTACAAGTTGAAAACTAAAGAATCATAAAGGCTATGGTGACTTGGGATAGTCATAACATGGTGTGAGCATGCGCCAAGTCAACCCAAATAAAGCATCAAAGGAGAATACCACAATATTATGCTTTAATATGCTAAAACAACGCAGGATTCTTTTAAGGCACATTAAGCAATCTCAATTATTTGTAACAAGTCATGCTACAGCAAAAATCACTAAGAATAAAGAAAAAACAATATCAAGCATGACATGACAAAGCATAGGCTACAGTCAAAAATAAGCTCCTTTTACCACTTAAGCATGAACTTTCCTACTCTTTTCCAATCCAAACCAAACTTATTTGAAAACTAACATATGAAAGAGGGGGTCCACCCAATTTATTCAAGCAAACTAAGAAAACCAAGCAAACGAAAACCAAAAACAAAAACAAAGACGCTCCAAGAACAACGTAACTATGCATGAAACAATTAAAATGAAGTGCTTGAGAAAAACCTGGGATTTTTATTGATGAAGAAGGGGATGCCTTGAGCATCCCCAAGCTTTAACACTTGTACCTCTTGAATATTTTGAGCTTTAGTCCATTCTTCATCTCATTACATCATTCTCTCTATACACCTGAAATTTTTCCTTCATACAAAACTTCACACAATTTTTATTAGCAACATTAGTGTACTCAAGATAATAAGTCTTTGGTTTAGTTTCAACACAAGTAAAAACTTCCATTAAAAAACAAGCTACTGTAGCACTTCCCTCAAAAAGCTCAATTTCCCAAAAAAAAACAAAAAGGAATAAACAAGAAGCAAATGCAAATAATGGCAGAAATCTGTCAAAACAGACCAGCAGGTAAAAATATTTTTTTTTTGAAGACCTTCTGTGCTCAAATCTAAAAATGTTGAACTAACGGAAGTTAGATAACAACCTGAGGCAGAAGCACAAAATTTCACGCCTCAAAACAACGTACAGAGATTTTACACGAATTTTTACGGTGAAGAACAAAAATCTGTTTCGGGACAACAACTTTCCCAATCATTACTTCTCTCTCATTAGAGGTTACTCTTGGCACAAAAAGAAAATAAAAAGGATAAGGAGCGGTTATTACAGATTCCAAGACTCATCTAAAACTTTTGGGTTATCTCCCAATAAGTACTTTTCTTTAACGCCTTTAAGTTAGGCTTGATAGTTTGAGAAGATTCTCACATAAGAAATATGAATTGAAGTAAAAGAGAGCATCAAGAAGCAAATTCAAAACACATTTAAGTCTAACCCACTTCCTATACATAGGAGTCTTGTAAAGAAACAAGTCATGAAAGCACAAAGCAACAAGCATAATAAAGCAAAACAAGTGCAACTTCAAGACTTTCAACATAAAGAGGGGAAAGTTAATATTATTGAGATACATAAAACCATGTTTCCCTCTCTCATAATAACTTTCAGTAGCATCATAAATAAAATTAACAATATAACTATCACATAAAACATTCTTATCATGAGCCACATGCATAAAAGAATTAATACTCTCCCCATAAGCATAGTCATTCTTATTAATCGCAGTGTGAGCAAATTCAACAAAATAGCTATCATTATTATTCTCATCACCATAATCATCAAATATAGCAGGCATATTGTAGTCATAATTAATTTCCTCCTCAATAGTAGGTGGACTGAAAATATCATATTCATCATTATAATCATTATACTGGAGGTTTGGTATCATCATAAGCAATAGAATAGCTATCTTCCAAAGCTGGGGAACTAAAAAGATCATTTTCATAAAAACTAGCTTCCCCAAGTTTAGACTTTTCCATAGCATTAGCAATAATGGTGTCCAAAGAATTCATACTAACAACATTCTATTAGCATGCAAATAAAGTTCCATAGGTTTTTTAATTTTCTCTTCAAACACTTCATGTCCTAACTCAAGATAAATACTATAAAGCTCTCTAATTTTGTTGTTGTTTTCTATTAAGACTAACTAGTGAAAATAAAAACAAGAAACAAAAAGACAAAATTGCAGAATCTAAAGGAAATAACTTCGAACACTCACACCGGAGGATGTGAGTACCTTTTAACTTACCTCCCCGGCAACGGCGCCAGAAAATAGCTTGATGTCTACGCACTTCTATTCTTGTAGACAGTTGTTGGGCCTCCAAGTGTAGAGGTTTGTAGAACAGCAACAAGTTTCCCTTAAGTGGATCACCCAAGGTTTATCGAACTTAGGGAGGAAGTGGTCAAAGGTATCCCTCTCAAGCAACCCTGCAATCAAGATACAAGAAGTCTCTTGTGTCCCCAACACACCCAATACACTTGTCAGGTGTATGGGTGCACTAGTTCGGTGAAGAGATATTAAAATATAAGTGGTATGGATATAATACAACGGTGCTAGAAAATAGCTTGATGGCGTGGAAGAGACTAAAGGCAAACTGAAATAAAGATGATAACAAGCAAACATGTAACAGATCTAGTTGCAAACGGTGTTTCAATGCTTAGAAACAAGGCCTAGGGATCATACTTTCACTAGTGAACACTCTCATATAAATATATTATCTTCATGATACTACTCTGAACTACTCTCTGGTTGGACACTCTAATCCATGGTAGGGCTATAACAGCACACCTCAAAGTTCATCTTTCCTATCTAGATAACCCCACATTGTCACCTTGAGTACTAGATGAGTCCAACAAACAACACAATTTCATAAAGACATCCAACTCCAAATATAACTCATAACAAGTATTTATAATCTCTAGCCTAAGTGCCACCATGGTGTGCACGCTACTTGATTACAAAGCTCATGATCACAATATTATCATGCATAGAGAGAGAGAGATGAACACATAGCTACCAGTAGAACCCTTAGCCTCGAGGAAGAACTACTCCCTAATCATCATGGGAATCAGCAACAGCGATGGAGATGGTGGTGGAGATCGATGGATATGGCTCTGGGGGCACTTCCCCATCCCGGCAGGGTGCCGTAACAGAGACTTTTTGTCCCTCGAATCTCCCCTTCTATGGCGACGGCGCTGTGGAACTTTTCGTGGCTGGAGGCTTGTCGACCTAGGGTTTTTGCAACGGGGGCTTCTTATAGGAAAAGAGGAAAGGTCGGTGGCCGGCCAGGGGGCCCACACCATGCCCTGGCACGGCCTAGGGCTGCCCGTACCAAGGGGTGGTTTGGCCACCCTATGGCCCCCTTCGTCTCTCCTTCGGACTCCATGTGTCTCCTGGTGAAATATTGACTTTGGATTTTGTCCCGTCCTATTCTGAGAATATTCATTGTCTGTCTTTCCTGGAACCAAAAACAGCGGAAAACAGGCAACTGACACAATGACATATTGTTAATAGGTTAGTTCTAGAAAATGTGTAAACGTACTCCAAAGTGTAGAACAAACATAAGAAAGTAGATATAAAACAAGTATGGAACATCAAAAATTATAGATACGTTAGCAACGTATCAACGACATGCATCTAGAGTTGTTTCAAGATCTTTCCAGCTACGCGCTTACCAAAGAAGAGAAAAAAATCTTTTTAAATGCCTGAGAAGTATCAAGGTCCCGTTGTGAACAGGTGGAAGCTCTCAAGCTGCTATTGGCACGTGGTGGTGTTTCTTTGGAGCTAACAAAGACATGCCCTTCTTATGGTATGGGGCTCGCCAAAGCACAAGATTCGGTTGCACTTGACTCGTTTGAGAAGAAGTCATATGTGGTTAAGGAAGAGCAACTCTTCGACTATCTCTCTCCTCGTGGTCCACCATCGCAGCCTATTGTGTCGGCTGCCTCTAAGTGTGAGGGCATGGGCTTGCAGATGACTCAGTCACTTGACTTTGAGAAGGGTGGTGGTGTCGACACTGCTGTCTCTCTCTCTCTCGCCTGAGTCCAACAGTCTTGTCGTCCCCATAGGAGATGGGGTTGCTAAGTCAAAAGTGTTGACTCCTATGGTTGGAGATATCGTCGCCCGAGAGATTTGTGATTTTCTCGCCACCTTGGTTGCTGCTTATCCTAGATCCAACAATTCGTTTGGGTGTAAGGTTAAGTCCATGAGAGTTGGTGCTAGGACAAGATAGGTCTTTGGGAAGGAGAAATCAAGCAAGAAGAAGGGTGTTACAGGAAATGCATCTGAAGTTGCTTGATGGATGCCCATCGGTTCAATGTAGGAGTATCATGTTTGGTGTGTTTGTTTGTGTGGCTATGTGGGTCTTCTCTTAGGTTTGGCTATCGGTGTGTGTGGGCGTTGTCCCTATGATGTTGGTGTTTGGATGGGCTTAGCCTTGTTGTTGGTGTGTTGTTGTTGTAGGTTTTTCCCGGTTTTCTCCTCAAAGAGGCAAAGCTTTTGCCTCCATTTGAAGAAAAAACCTTCACCCCATCTTGGATTTTTCCGCCCTATGCCACTACTATTAGCTTCGGGGGGATGCTAGCTATTTTTACATTTTCATCGTAGGTACTCGGCTTTACTATGACCTTCCGCCCTCCAGCCATCGAGCCACAGTGGATGTCTGGCCGAGATCATCTTCTCCCCTTTGGGGAACGTATTCATCATGGTCCTGGTCTTTCCCAATAGTTCGTTAAAAGAAATGACAAACTTGAAGCTGGTGCCACTAGCAACACCGCTGCGTAGGTGTTTACCCCGAGCCAAATCCTGCATCCCAGCACACATCTTTGTGTTGTCCTTGAGCATGAGTAGAAATCTAGGTGGATAGTCTGAGTTTAGGCGGGTATCGATCGAGCTAGTAGATGCTAATGTACTATGCAGGAAAACCATGAAAACGTGCCTTCCTGATATCGGGAGTTAATAGCATAAAACCAGCATAATTGTAGTCAAATTTACCAATTGGTACCACTTTATGTTTTTGATACCAAAATCTACCACTGAAATCGTAAGTTGTCGCAAAAGACACCAATTCGCTGCTAAACACGAATTGACACCAGTTCTAACGAGTCGGGCCCACTGGCAGAGATGACATGGCACTGCGGACGGCCTCGTGGTGGAGGGAGTCTTCGGTTTAGGAGCAGTTGGGCGAGACAATAGCGAGAGGAGCAGGACACACTCTAACGGTGAGATGGAGGGGCGGCCGACGACGTGCTAGCCATGGAGGGCTGTCGGGGCGGCCAGCCTTTTCCTATTTTTTATTTTTTTTAGATATTTAGTTTTTTAAATGAGGTATTTTAAGTGGACAGACATGCGGGACCCTGCCCAACTCAATAAACTATACATTTTTGGCCACCTTAGCGCTTCCAAATGGGTCCTATCTGTCAGTCTCGATGTCAATTCGCCATGTCATCCTTATAGGTGGGTCCCACCTATCAGTATTGCCGTCAATGCGTGATTAATTCGAGTTTAGACACGAATTGGTGTTTTTTAGACAATTTCGAAATTAACTGGTAGATTTTGATATCAAAATATAAAGTGGTACCAACTGCAATTATGGTGATTTTATGCTATTAACTCTGATATCAGTTACGAGAACTCCATCCCTCGCAACCCCTTGCTAGGAAGCCCTTCGCGGTGCCCTTTAAAACAGCTCGCTGAAACTGACAAATTATTGGCAGCGGATGTGGAGTTGAGTCCAGACAAGGCATTGACTATGAAGCGGGACATATCGGGTAGAGTGCAGCCCTACTATTGAGCAACAGAACAACGGTAGACGCTGCTGAGAGTAAATAGCATAAAACCACTATTTTACTGCAAAATGTTCATCAATTTCACAAAATGTGATCACTATCCAATGAATTTTTGCAATTCACGCAAAACTTAGATTGAGAGTGAATTACATCGTTTCTCACTAGCAGGGCCTAATTGCCAGGACCAATTTGCTGAGCTGGACTTAAAAGTCAAAATATACTAAAAACAAAAAATCAAAAGAAGTGGGAGAGACCGGCCACCCTCCTGCCGGAGCTCGCTGCGCTGCCCCTCCTGCTTGCGCTACCGGCGAGCTTCAGGCCGAGCCGCGCCCCCTCCTACTTGTGCCGATGTTGAGCTCGAGGATGAGCCGCCACCCCTCCTGCTCATGCCGTCCACGAGCTCGAGGCCAAGCCACCACCCTCCTGCTCGCGCCACTGGCGAGCTCGAGGCCAAGCCGCCACCCCTTGTCGGAGTCGTTGCCCTCGCCGTGCCGCCCCTGGACAGAGTCACTGCCCTCGCGCCGCCGCCCCTGGATGGAGTCATTGCCCTCGCCAGGCCGCCCCTGCCCCTTGGCACCTCCTCGGTCGGTGCCCTCGGCCCCGCCCCGTCTTGCATCGATTCGCCTCGCCCCGTCCTAGCTAGCACCGCCCCTGCTCTGGCCCCGCCCCGGTCAGCGCCCTCGTCCCGGACAAGCGCTCCCGCCCCGGCCCCGACCTGGCCTGCGCTTCTCCGCCCCGCATCATCCCGGCCTCGTCCAGGCCAGCGCTGCCCCGCCCCGGCCAGAGTTCGTCGGAGAGGAGCGATGGTCATGTGCGGGGGGGGGGGGGGGAGGGGGTGGCCACTGCTCTTTTATTATTATTTTTTCAATTCATTTATAACTTTGTCTTTTTAATTGGCCTTACATGTGGGACCTCGTCAAACTCAGCAAAACGTCCCTGGCAAGTGGGTCCTACTAGTCAGAAATGATGTCAATTCGCTGTTAATTCGATTTTAGTGCGAATTGCAAAAAAAATATTGGATAGCGAAGTTGACGAAGAGTGGTGGTTTTCCGAACATTTTGCGGCAAAGTGGTGATTTTATGCTATTAACTCCGCTGCTAAGAGCGATAGATATGCAATAATCCGCAAGAGAAGTGCGCTGCAATAATATTCATGATAGACAAAACCAAATAATTTTTTTTGACTATAATATATATGAAGGTAGAGAGAAACTCTACCTTATGGGTTACAAGGTAGCACAACCAGCGATGGTGAATTTACAGTCCGACTTAGCCGGGTGGAAAAACGAAGAAAAAACTAAAAAAGGAGATCTAAAAAGAGAGAGAAACAAGGGGGCCTATTCTCCATGTTCTAAGTTAGTTTGGAGCTAAGAGCTTATCGGCCCAATGCAGTAATTTTGGCTCCAGTCTTGGTTTCCTGCACGCCCATAGTGTCAGTTCATCTGCAATATTTTTCAGCAGTGGCCCTCTCGAAATTTGTTTATCGTTGAAGACTCTGTTGTTTCTGGCCCTCCAGAGGTGTACAATGCATGCGGCCACACATATTGGCCAGGTATCATTTTGAACACATTGTGCCAGCTGTTGCAGAGAGTTTGCCCTTGCGGCCGTCTGTGACACCTCCAACTTGCTCCAAACCCAAGCTGCCTGACGGCAGTGGAATGCAATGTGCTCCACAGATTCGAGGGTTGGGCATTGGTCACAATTTGCGTGCTGGCACCACTTCTTGACAATCATGTTGTCCCTTGTATTAAGCCTTCCTCTATAAGCAAGCCATAGGAAGATTTTGTGTCTGTGCGGGATGACAGGATGCCACACCCAGTTCCTAGGTTCCAAGCCAATCCACGGTCATTAAATAGCTTGTAGAAATCTTTTGTTGTGGGATTTCTCCCTGTCGTGACCAGTAGCCTGGCCTCCTGTGCATTTGGTTCTGGCAGCTGTAGGTTGTGCAGTTCATCCAGCACAATTTGAAGTTGAAGTTGTGCAGTGGTTGTCAGGGGGTGTGTAGTTGTAAGTCCCACACCCCATTCAGGCGCTGGGATTCCACCACGCAGTAGGGGTCTAGCGCAAAGGAGAATAGGATTGGCATTTCGTGACAGAGTCGGCCTAGCCTAGTCCATTTGTCCTGCCAGAACGCGGTTCTGGTTCCTTGAGCGATTTCGCATATCGTTGCGTTTTGCACCGTAGAAACTAGTGTGAGGATGGATTTCCAGAATGGGGTGTCTGAATAGACTGGTTGTTGTGGGATGTTGCTCGATAGATACCAGTTTGCTAGCCAAGAGAAGCAGGGTCCCAATCCTGACGATAGTAGCTTGGCCGTGAAGTTTGCCATCAGTGCACGATTGTGAGTGCGCATGTTCCTGATTCCAAGTCCTCCTTGCATTTTAGGCATGGTGACCACCTCCCAGACCACAAGACAGTGGCCACCCAATACCTCACCAGCATTTTTCCACACAAACCCACGACGAAGCTTGTCAACCGCCTCAATAGTGGCCTGGTCCCATTCAATGCAGGCCATGAAATAGTTTGGGATAGCTGAGAGGACTGAGTTAACCATTAGCACCCTCCCTCCAGCTGTCATGAGCCTTGGCATCCAGCCAGCAAAACCAAATAATATCTCGCTGTTTAGCAGTTTATTCAATTTGAACCGCAAGAAGACTTAAATTATGGAACGGGGCAGTACGTGTGAAAACAGTTGATGCTTCACAGGTTGGGTGTTTCTGTCAGAGAAACGAAGAAGGCCACATGAACATGAGATAAATACAACACACTGTAAACCACCAGCACTACACCCGATCACAGATCACCAGCGTGATCTTACTTATGCAGACACTCACTCGCTACCGATCCCAATCAATTATGCATTATTCTCTTCCAAGGCGGATTCCAAGTCTACTTTATGCTATAAATTCAGAGCAATTCTTCGGGCCAGAGCTAGACTGTAAATCTAGCTAGGCGAATTCTCGAGCACAAGGAGTTCGCCTCGTACGGCACAGCGAAGCCTACAGCCGCGGCCGAGCTGCCGTCGCCTCCGCGCCGTAATCCTTGACCTTTCCCCATACGGCGGGCCACATCGCCTTCCTGATTTCGGCGACGACTTCCCCCTCCCACCCCCTCGCCGCCAGACCCTCCGCCGCCGCGACGGCCGCGGCCACCACGTCGTCGACGCCTCCGTCCGCGGCCGCGTCTACCACGCCCCGCCGCACCGCCTCCTCCGCCGTCATCTTGCTCCCCGCGAGGACCATGTCCCGCCTGGTCGCGGCGTCGGGGACCTTGTGCCGGAGCACCTCCCCGAAGTAGTCCACGATCTTGATGCCGGCGTCGACCTCGCTCATGTACAGGAACCCGCGGGAGCCGCGCATGACGACGGAGTCGTGGGCCAGGGCCAGCGCGCAGCCGGCGGCGGCGGCGTGGCCCGTGACGGCAGCGACGGTCGGCATGGGGAGTGCGAGGAGGTCGGCGAGGAGGCCCCGGAAACCCTCGCTCATGGACATTTGAAGATGGAGAGGGACCGTGCGCGCCCAGGCCTGGTCGAAGCCGTTGGAGAAGTACTTGCCCTCGGCGGCCAGGACGAGGGCGCCGGCGCCGGGGGAGGCTCGGACGGCGGCTACGGCGGAGCGGAGGGCGGAGATGAGGGCCAGGCCCAGGCGATGCTCGCCGGCACCGGTGATGGTGATGAGATGGACGCGGCCGCGCCGCTCCACCGTGCACATGCCTCCCGTGTCCATTTGGAGATGGAATTTGGGGTCAACAGTGGTTCCTCGGTGGTTTAGGAGAGAGAGTCCACCTTTTACACGAGCTTCCCAGCATTTTCGTTCTGTCTGATAAGTGGATCAGAGTTTGAGAAGAATACGCAGCTGCCGGCATAGTTTAGACTTTAAACATTGAAAATTGAAAATATATTGACTACATGAAACTTTGCAACAGGATTCTTGCCTAGTTTTTCTAGCCTGTTGTGCGCTTTATTAATCAAATAAAGACACATCGTCAGTTAACAATGAAGTTATAAAATCTGGTGAATCATCTACCCAAACAAACCAAATAAATAGGAGTGAAACCGTCTCTCTCTCGCTAAACAATCAGCAACACGGTTTGCTTCCCTGTTAAACGTAAACTCACAAGTAGAGAATGTAAAGACTTGCGCATAAATATCATCAAACAATGCCGATGTTATAGTCGATGGAAAACATCTTGATCGAAGCGTTTCGATGATCTGCAAGCAATCTGATTTGAATAGAGATTCTAGCACAACCCAACACATTAGCAATGGCTAAACCTCTACAAATGGCTTGAGTTTGAATGGTATTGGTTGAAGATGGGTTTGATGGGATCTCTCTGTTTCCGCAAGCTGGCCTGTGTTTGAAGTCTCGTTGTTGCCTACCATCCAGTAGAAGATGGTGCTCGACGATCCTGTGGTTCAAGTGCCATGCTTTATTCTTGTACTGAGCTTTGCTTCATTTGCATTGTTTTTCTTTCTTTTGTCGTTCCTGAGCTGTAATCTTAAGCTAGTATCCCAAGCGGTGGTGTTTGTGGTTGTAGCCTTTACTCTTGGTAGGTTGAGTGCTTTGTATAAAATAAAAAAGTTTGAATGGTATTCACATCTATAGCATAGGAACTGGATCAATGCAAGCAACGATGAACCTTCATGTATCATCTCGGGTCACCACCCACACAACTCCACATTGGAAAAAATCGGGTTAAAACTTGCATCCATGTTTATCATAACACAAATTTCATCAAGATTAGTCCAAGTACTTCTCCTCTTCGCCGAGGACTTCCTTAATGCCCTTATATTATTCTCAGTAATAATGTGAATATGCATAACAACTATAGTAGCAAGTTGTACCTTCTCGCAATATGAACCAGCTTCCTCCTCAGCCACAAAATATACCATGCCATGGTCAAATAAGTTCTTTAGTGTCACCAATGTGTTGTTTTACTAGGAGCTCCTCTAGAACCGCACTTCATGCTCTATTTTCAATAATCGATGATATCCCAAGTTTTGTCCAAATTTACTTTGCCTGTTTGCATCAGAATTAGGACATGTTTATATCCTCGCAATGAATTGTACACCATGGGCATTACCTTGAGATAGGAACATGTTTATTAGCTAGAACACCAAAACACGGAAGAATTCCATGCAAAGGTTTTACCTTAGCTGAAACCAAACTTTTCCATAAAGAGTCTCCCACTCCATTATTAATACTTGAGTATCTAGGAACTTGTAAGTTTCTCTCCTTCCCCCCAAAGTGGTGTTTCCATTCTCCACGGTGTGCAGATCTTACCCAAAAATAGAGTTATTATTATGTCTCCATGCCACAAAATCATGCATGCCATGTGTTGATAGCAGTATTGAAAGAATTATGTTTGCATTGATTGATAAGAAGTTTTTTCGTTTGCCGGTTGATTGATACGAAGTTCTCCCGTACTAGCTCCTCATCCCATGTTCTTGTTATTAGACAAAGAAATCCTCAACTTCCGTAAGTATACTATTACCACTTGGTAATAACCTTCCCAACAACATTATTTGGGATCCATGGATCTTACCATATGTGGATTTAAGAGCCATCTCCCACATGCCAAATACATCCTCCCTTAAAGCATTAAATTCCAACTATAATATTACTTTGCCACGTGGAAGATGCTCCACTCTTAATTTTTGCTTTCAGTAATTTTCCATCGGGATAATATTTAAATCTCAAAATTCTTGCACATAAAGAATAGGGTTCACACAATAGTTACCACACTTTTTTTCCACCATAGTCAAATTAAAACAATGTGGATCATGAAAACCAAGACATCCTCTCTTTTTTGGATTACATAACATCCACCACACAAACTGGTGCATCTTCTCATCATTTACACCATCACCCCACAAGAATTACAATATTGTATATGGTTACCCTTCGCAAATATTTTTGGGGATTTTGAATACAAACATCGCATATGGTGATATTGCTTGTGCCACTACTTTTAGAACAAGATTTCCTAAAATTTTATACTTCCAACCACGGATCATTTTTTGAATCCTTTCAACCAAATGTTTGAAACAATCATTCCTGGCTGCCCCCAAAATCTATGGTAGTCCCAAATACTTGTGTGAGATAGCCTTTGTCATAATATCCGGAATTGTGCAGATTTTAGCCTTCAACTCCACCTGCATGCGAGGGATAAGAAACACACTTGATTTTCCAACACTTGTTGTCCAGGTGACACGCCATAAGAATTTAATAGGTCACGTATGCAATTTTCGCGACCGAAGGGGCGTCGTTAGGATAAAAGGATTGTTCGCGGAGAATTATCCGCCTTCATTAGGATAAAAGGATTGTCCGTAGAGAGGAGATGTGCGACCTAAGGGGCGTCGTGGCAAACCTTGACACCCGATTTTACAAGTGATCGTGCATCTGCCACTCCTATGCCTTCTTTTCCTCGTCCCGATTTGAACTATGTTAATGATTTTGCTAGATCGGACCATAAAATGGAATTGAGCAGGCATCCCTTGGTCCAATAGATATTTCCTTAGGGTTCCTTCCTCCTCCGCATATAGTAACAAGTTTGAAATACATTCGGTAAAAATCAAGAACAAGTAAGGGGATAAAAGATCCCCTTGCGTGAGCAACATTGCAAACAAACATGGACTACCCTCGGTACATCGGTAGAGCACCTCTAGGGGATCCCTAAAACATGCAAAACTATAAAATAACCGTGATTTTATAGTTTTGAGCGAAAAACGTCCAATTCAGATCCGGTAAAATGGCCTGAACTTAATAATTTTGTAAGGCGCGTCAAAAAACAATCACCCTAACCCGTGTATCTAGCATTTCAGAAGCGAATTTTCTAGGCCCCCGTAAACAACCCAGATAGTTGGCACAGCTCGAAGCTCAGAACAGTGCCCTTTCGCCGCCGGAGCTCCGACGATTCCGTCCAAAATACAAATACGCCCAAAATCCAACCAAAATCCACCTGGGCACGGAACGAGGAAGCACAGATCCTACGGTGTAGGCACAAGCATGGCTGGGGTGGCGACATCGAGCTCAAATCGACACCAGATCGGGATGGAGCGAAGCGACCGTGCGGGCGGACTCGCGCGCGGAGTATCTAGGGAAGCGGGGGCGGTGCATGGGGCGGCGTGGGGCGCCGCCAGCGGAAGCACTGCCTGCGCGAGTGTCTAACCGGTATTAACCATGGTTAACGAAACCTCAGTCTACACTATAAGGATGGTGCCGCCTGCGAGAGTGGCGTGATAGCGAGGGGCCAAAAGGAAAAGGTTTTTTTGGCAACGGCCACAAGTTATGCCGTTGTATTGGGAACGACAGTACCTGAAGAGGTTAGATAGAGGTGTGGGGACTAGCAGGGAAGCTATCGACGGCGTCCGCAGGCGGGATTGGATACAAGCGAGCATAGCTGGACGCAGGAAGTACCCAGGTTCGGAGCCCTCGTGATGAGGTAAAACTCCTACTCCTACCAGATCTGACTAAGTGGGATATACGAACTACAGGTGCTCCTCGAGCTGTATTCACTAGGTATCGCCTTAAATGCTATGAGACCAACCCTTTCTACTGAGGCCTTGCCTCTCCTTATATAGGCAGAGAGGCAACGGTCTCACTAGCCAGCCCGACTGGCGGGCCCCACAGGCGGGTCCCAGCCGGCTGGTCATCTACAGTACCCAGTATGGCATGTCACGTCGGAGTATGAGCGGTATGGCTGTCGTGGGCACAGTGGACGCCGTGCGAGCCCGTCGTCAGCATCGGGCCACTGTTCCCGCGTCATCCCCGCAAAGTCTTCGGTATGGCCGAGTAGTTGCCGGTCTTGTCGTCGTACAGGATGTACCGTGCACTGATAAGCACATCGTCCTGTCTCACTGATTGGTTCCGGCTACGTCGTCGTAGCTGGCTACTTCTTGCTGATCCGGCTACCATGCAATAGCCGGCCTGTCTTGCCTTGTCCGGCTGCATCTGGCCAGCCGGACACCGTCCGACTGTCTTGTTTCTTGTCCGGTTGGGGTACCTAGGGATCATGCCCCTGACACTAGCCCCCGAGCCCGTCTGGATTCCGCCCTTAGGCGAAATGTGCGCGCGCTCCCTCTAGTTTTGAATTTGTGTCCGGCTGTGCTTGGCGGTTGCGCAACTCGTGACGTCAGCGCTGACGCCGGCCACGCGCGCACGCGCCATCATTGCACTGCGGCGGACAGCGTAACGTCCCGTCGCACGTCGCCTCGGGAAGCCGTTGTCCGGCACTTCGGTTCCTGCTCAGGGATCTTCTGCGCATCCTACCTCGACACACGGGATCTGGGCGGCGGTTGGGGTGAGGGTCGTCCGGATGCGTGCCACGAGGCTCTGTTGACGGTTGCCCTTTCGGCCCTTTAAAGGGACGCTGCGGGGGAGGCAGTTCCCTTCCTTCGCTCCCCACTGCAGTTTCTTCTTCCCCCGCGCGTTCCTGCCTTTGCGCCCTTGCCCTCTGTGTTGTAGCCCGCTGCGCCGCCCGCTCGTCGTCGTCGTTGCTACGGGCCACTGCCACTCTTCTGTCGCTGCTCCCCTGTCATCCGGAGATGGCCGTCGACCGCGGGGCTTGGTGCAGCTCCTCCGTCACCGAAGACCAGATCGAGAAGTATCGCGCCACCCGTGTTCTTCCGTCGGCGGAGGAGGTGGCGGTGCGGTTGGCGCCGGCGGGGGAGGTGTCGCCGCACCCGGCGGAGGGGGAGCGCGTCATCTTCCTCTCCCATCTGGCGCACGGGTTTGCCTTCCCGGTGCACCCCTTCTTCTTGACCTTCCTTGCCTTCTTCGATCTCCGCCTCCACCACCTTGGCGCCAACGCAATCGGGACGTTGGCACACTTCATGGCCTTCTGCGAGAGCTACCTCGGGATCCAGCTGGATCTCGGGTTCTTCTGCCGGCTCTTCCGAGTCCGGCCGCAGGTGCAGTTCACGCAGTGGCCGCTAGTCGTCTACGGCGGCGCCTCCATCTACTCTCGCTCGCAGACCGGCTACCCCAAATTCCTTCTGCACGACACGGTACGACTGTGGCAGCAGTCGTACTTCTACGTGAAGAACCTCACCAACGTCGACCGGATCAATCTTCCGGCCTTCCAGGACGTCGGGTCCAGCCGGCAGAACTGGGACTTGAAGTTCCACGGCAACAAGGCGGAGTCGGATGAGATGTTGAAGCGCATGCGCTCCCTCGTCCACTGGCGGTTGACCGGCCTAGACGTCACCTTCAGCTGGATGTCCCGACTGATGATGTTGTTGCAGCAGCGAGCGCACAAGATGTGCTATTACTCTGGCCGGCTAGACCCGACCCAGCTGTCGCGCCGCGATCCTCGCTACCACAACCTGAAGGAGTGGGTGTGGACGATCACCAAGGAGCGACTTCCGGAGAACTGGAAGTTTAGCCTGGCGCCTTACGTCCGGGAGAACCACGCGCCCTGGGTAAGTTCTTCTAGCCGGATGTTTCTTTTATATTTCTTGCACTTCTTCCTTGTTTCGTCTGACCGATTTCTTGTATTCGGCTGATGTTCCCTTGCATCATTTGCGAGGAGGGCGAGGCTCCCCTCGAGGAGTTCACGCCCGACTTGCCCGAGCCGCGCGCTCGGCGGTCCGGCGAGGAATCGGACGGGGATGGGGATGCCTTCCCCAGCCGGAATGACGAGCCGGCTGCCGACCCTCACCCAGAGGTTGTTGAGGAGGAGGCCGCGCCGACCACCGACCCGGCGCCGTGCCCTGCGATGGACAACGAAGCTGGTGGGAGTGGCTCCCGCCGGTCTACCGCGGCGGAGCTGGCTCCCAAGAGGAGCCGAACCAGTGCCCTGCCGCCGAGCCGCCTTGGCCGGAAGAAGGGGCCGCCTCCAGTTGTGCCAGGGTACGCTTCTTCTCCCCTTCATCGTTTTTCTGTCTGCCTTTTTTCCCTGCCTTTCTGCATTTGGCTTACTTGCTTTTCTTTCTTCCCTTTCTTCTTCTGTCTTCTTAGCACATTGGTTTCTTTTGGAGCTGTGAGCCCGTCACGAGCGCCGACCGGGTCGCCGCCCGCCGCTCCGACTGCGCCTGCCGGTGGCCCTCCTTCATCCGAGGTGCCACCTCCACCTCCACCTCGAGCTGAACCGGCTACCCCAGCCGGACCGGAGGGTCCTCAGCCGGAAGCGGAGTCCTCACAGCTGGATGGCTCTTCCGCGGGCGCGCGGGGGGATGCCGGCAAGGAGATCATGGTTGTCGGCGATGACAACTCCGACGAGGAGCCGGGGCAGGAGTGGAGGATGGCGGTGGTAGCCGCGAAGGAGTCCTTGGCCGTCAACGCCGTGGACGACGACGCTTCCTCCGCCGCCTCGCTGACGGACGTCGCTGCCACACTCGAGTTGGCGGTGAAGGAGATCCAGCTGCTGGAGGCCGCAGCCGGCAGGAACCGGACCCTGGAGCAGAAGCTTGCTGCTGCCAACGGGACCTCCCAGAGTAAGTTCGCCTCATCAGTCTTGCTTTTTTTACTGACAACTGGTTTTGTCGCAGCCATCCTTGTGTGTGCTCAGAGCGAAATCGATCGCTTGAAGAAAGCGAACAACCGGTTGAGCAAGTCCAACTCTAATATGCGGCTGGAGAATAAAGATTGGCATGCGAGGGTAGACGGCCTGGAGGCCACCCTCAAGGAGCGCGACGCCTCGCTCGTCAGCCGGACCGAAGCCTTCAACCTTCTCGAGGCCCAGAACAAGGACCAAGAGAAGGAGATCAAATGGCTGGCGACGAAGGAGAAGGCTCTGGTGGAGGAGCTGATGCAGGTCGCCCACACGGCTAAGGGTAAGTTCCCCTTTTCCGCCTTCCTTTCTTTCCGGATCCGGTAGCCAGATCTGACCCTTTTTTCTGACAGCATTTTATCCCGGCATAGACCTGCTGGCCTACAACCGGCCTGCAGGAGAACTGGCTAGGAGCGCAGCCGACGGCTCAGGAGCTCGTCGTCCTTCTTGGCGAAGAGGCTGCCAAGCTTCGCCAAGCGGCGCGGGACGTCTTCTCCTTCGTGTGGCCGGAGGATCCAGTTCCGGAGATGATGGCGTAGCTAGCTACGAAGGTGGGGGAGGTGCCGGCTGCGGCGGACCGGCTGCGAGACTTGGCAGCGCGGGCCAGAGCGGAGATGGCTCTGGCCCTCATGCTCTCCTGGTACAAGGACGCCCGCGTCGAGAAGATCGACGGAGGCTTCCGTGCCGACGCTGATCTTGCCGCCATCCGCCAAGCCCATCCAGAGCTCCGTGGATCCGCCATCAAGATCGCCGAATATGTGGATCCTGACGAGGTGCTCACCAACTCGGAGTCCGTCGGTACTCCTGATGCGGAGGGCCCGATGCCGCTGCCCGTGGGTGCCGAAACCGGATCAAGCTTCGCGCCTCCTCCTCTGCCTGAAGCTTCTGCCGGCCAAGATCTTCCTCACGGCAAGGGTCCTGCCGTTTAGTCACTGCCCCGGGATGCCGGGTGTATTTGTCTTGCTTCAGATATATGTGAAACTTGTCTGTCTGTACCGGTTATCTCTGATGCCGGGTAACTTATGGGAGCTTCGCCTCCTTTTTGCCTGTTAATATTGAATTTTCCTGGGTTTCCTTCAACTTGTGTGCTTTGAATTTTCCTTCGATATTTTGCTGGTTGATTTTATCCGCCTTACTTCGTCTGGCTACACTCCTTTAGCCGGAGGAACTACACCTCCAGTGGGGGCGCGCTAGCACACCCACTGGGTGTAGCCCCCGAGATTCGGAGTAGCTGGCGTAGCCAGGTGCTTCGAATCTTCCTTGTTTTTCCTGAGTCTTCTAACTTTATCCGGCTAGACTTGTCTTAGTCAGCTGCTTTCGCTGGCTGAACACTTTCAGCCGGAGGAACTAACATTCCAGTGGGGGCGCGCGAGCGCACCCACTGGGTGTAGCCCCCAAGATTTGGAGTAGCTGGCGTAGCCATGTGCTTCGAATCTTTCTTGCCCTTTCTTCACCTGCCCTTGCCCTCAGCTAGGCTCCGAACGGCCAGCTAAACGCCCTTAGCCGGTCAGGAACTACAAGATTCCATTGGGGGCGCGCGAGCGCACCCAGTGGGTGTAGCCCCCGAGATTCGGAGCGCTTGATGAAGGCAAGGACTTCGAATCTTCTTCTTCATTGCTTCCTGAATTCCGACTCAAGGTAGTTGGACAAGAATATACATACACATCACATGTCCTTAGGTTAGTAGGTTAGTCTGCCAAATTGTAGTCGGGAAACGACTTGTTTTTTCGAAAACTAGATTGTGCCTCCCTAGACACTTGGTCGCTTTCCCGTGTGCTCTGCTGTTTTCGCTGCGTCCTTGCCGGTCAGCCGGGTTGTGGTCTGCAGCCGGAATCGAAGGGAGCTGACAGTACATTGCGCACGGTACTGACGGCCTCGTAACCGGATTGGCTTGAGCTAGTTGCAAGGCCGGGACGCCCGACCTGTCGCGTCTCCTCCCCGTTTTTCGTGTGGGATGCCTCGGGCTTTTGCTCTTGCTAGCCGGACAACCGGGTTGCGGTCTGTAGCTGAGACGAAGAGTGGGCCTCCGACATCATCGCACACTACTCAGTCGGTTTGTTGAATTAGCAGGCCAGACCAGCCGGCGAGCCCTCGAGTAGGGGTTGTCGGAGCCGGAAAATCAGAACCGGAAAATAGGTGCATACACATTTCTAGCAAGGAGCCCCCGAGATTTTCGTAGGGGTCCGCTTTTTCATTCATAGGGTTCGCAGGATACATACACTATCTGGCGACTAGGTGTAAAACGGGCGCAGCAGGGCCGCGTTCTAAGGACGCTCGGTCTCCTTGTCTGACTTGTCCATCTTGTTCTTGCGCGGCTACTGCACGTCGATGAGGTAGTAGGAGTTGTTGGGCAGTGCCCGGCTGATGATGAAGGGGCCCTCCCAGGGTGGCGATAACTTGTGCGTGCCCTTCGTGTCTTGCACCAGCCGGAGAACCAGGTCGCCCTCGCGGAATGCGACTGGGCGGATCCGGCTTGAATGGTAGCGACGTAGTCGCTGCTGGTACATGGCTGACCTGGACAGAGCCAGCTCACGGGCCTCCTCCAGGAGATCCACTCCGTCCTCCCGCGCCTCCTGGTTGGCTTTTTCATCGTATAGGAGCTTGCGCGGAGAGTCGAACTCGATGTCAGCGGAGAGGACGGCTTCTGATCCATAGACCAAGAAGAACAGCGTGTAGCCGGTTGATCTATTCGGCGTGGTGCGGAGGCTCAACATCACAGCCGGAAGTTCTTCGATCCAACATCCGGGTGACCGCTCCAACGGCTCGATGAGGCGTGGCTTGATGCCTGCTAGCACCAAGCCGTTTGCCCTTTCGACTTGCCCGTTGGACTGCGGGTGCGCGACGGAGGCGAGGTCCAGCCAGATGCCCTTGTTGCTGCAGAACCGGGCGAAGGCCCCCTTGGTGAAGTTTGTGCCGTTGTCGGTGATGATGCTGTTGGGGTAGCCAAAGCGGTTGATGATGTCGGTGAAGAAGGTAACGACTGTCGCCCCATCCAGCTTTCGGATAGGCTTGGCCTCGATCCACTTCGTGAACTTGTCCACCGCCACCAGCAGGTGGGTCATGCCCGTGCGTGCTCGCTTGAAGGGACCGACCATGTCGAGGCCCCAAACCGCGAAGGGCTAGGTGATCGGTATGGTCTTGAATACCGAAGTTGGCATGTGCCTGAGCTGCCCGAAGCGTTGGCACCCGTTGCACGCGCGGACCAGCTGCTCAGCGTCCTTGAGGGCGGTGGGCCAATAGAAACCATGGCGGAACGCCTTGGCGACTATCGCCCTTGACGAAGCGTGATGCCCACACTCGCCCCGGTGGATGTCCTTGAGTAGCCGGTAGCCTGTGTCTACATCGATGCATATTTGGAAAATGTCGGATGCGCTGCGCTTGTACAGTTCGCCGTTGATAATGGTGTACATGTGCGCGCTGCGCCGGATTTTCCTGGCCTCCACCTCGTCATCCGGAAGTCCTCCATTGGCGATGTAGCTCATGAAGGGCTGTGCCCAGGATGGTACTTCCCGAATGACGAGGACGCTCCCGTCCTCTGGTTAGCGGATGTCGGGGGGTCGTCCGGGTGGCGTACCCGGGACGGAAGCCCCCGAGCTGCTTGACGAACTGGCAGCCCCTGGGTCTTGCGAGCCAGAGGGCACTACCTTGCCGGAGTTGGTGCGGGTCTTCTTATTTGGCGGCTCTGGCGGCTCCGCTTCTGCCGCTCCGTCAGCCGGAGTGCTCCCTGCCCAGATGATGGAGTCCGATTCCGGTGACGGGTTGATGGAGGGCTTGCGTAGGTGCTCCAAGGAGACGCCTGGTGGGATCACCTGCCTGGTGGATCCGATTTTGGAGAGCGAATCGGCTGCCTCGTTGTTGACACGAGGGACGTGGTGGAATTTGCATCCGTCGAAGGAGGCACTGAGCTTCTGGATGTGGAACCGATAGAGGGCCATGTTTGCATCTCTGGCGTCCCACTCTCCGGACACTTGCTGCACCACCAGATCCGAATCACCAAAGCATAGGATCCGGTTGACACCGATCTCCCTGGCTAGCCGGAGTCCGTGCGCCATTGCCTCGTATTCGGCTACGTTGTTGGAGGCCTTGAAGTGGATCTGCAGCACGTACTCCAGCCGGTCCCCCTTGGGTGAGGTGAGCACGATGCCGGCTCCCAAGCCCCCGAGCATCTTCGACCCGTCGAAGTGCATCTTCTAGTGGTCCGAATCTAGAACCGGCGGGAGGTACTGGGTTTCAGCCTAGTCGACGAGGAAGTCCGCCAATGCCTATGACTTGATCGTGAGCCAGGGCTCATATTGGATGGAGGAGGCGGCGAGCTCGATGGCCCATTTGGCGACTCGGCCGGTGGCGTCTTTGTTGCCGATGATTTCCGAAAGGGGTGCAGTGCACACGACCTTAATCGGATGCTTCTAGAAGTAGTGCTTGAGCTTCTTGCATGCCAGGTACACGCCGTAGCACATCTTCTGGTAGTGGGGGTAGTTCTGCTTGGAGAGGGAGAGAACCTCGCTGAGGTAGTAGACGGGCCTCTGAACCGGCTGAGCCTTGCCTTCCTCGGGGCGCTCCACCACCAGGACGACGCTGACGACCCGGCTGATGGCTGCTATATAGAGCAACATCGGCTCCTTGCTAGCCGGCGTGGCTAGAACCGGTGCTGTGGATAGCATGCGCTTGAGGTCATGGAATGCGGTGTCGACTTGCGAGGTCCAGAAGAACTTGTCCGTCTTCTTCATCAGTTGGTACAACGGGAGTGCCTTCTCCCCCCAGCCGGCTGACGAAACAGCTGAGGGACGCCAGGCATCCGATGAACTTTTGGACTCCAAGCAGGCTCCTAGGCGGCTGCATCCTCTCGATGGCCGCGATCTTCTCCGGATTTGCCTCGATGCCTCGTTGTGATACGAGGAAACCGAGGAGCTGACCGGATGGCACTCCGAAGACACACTTCTCCGGGTTCAGCTTCATCTGGTATTGGCGGAGGTTGCCAAATGTTTCTCCCAGATCTTCGAGGAGGGTGCGCTTCTCCTTGGTCTTGATGACCACATCATCCACATAAGCATGCACGTTTCGGCCTATCTACAAGTGCAAGAACTTCTGCATGCAGTGCTGATAGGTAGCACCTGCATTTTTCAGACCGAAAGGCATGGTTACGTAATAGAAAGCCCCGTAGGGGGTGATGAATGATGTCTTAATCTGATCAGCCGAGTTTAGCCGGATCTGATTGTACCCGGAATAGCAATCTAGAAAAGACAACAAATCACAGCCAGCCGTGGAATCGATAACTTGATCGATACGGGGCAAGGCGAAGGGGTGTTTTGGGCACGCCTTGTTCAGGCTGGTGTAGTCTATACACATGCGCCAGGTCTTGTTCTTCTTTAGCACCAAGACTGGGTTCGCCAACCAGTCCGGGTGGTATACTTCCATGATGAACCCGGCTGCAAGGAGCTGGGTGATCTCGTCGCCGATTATCTTTCTCTTCTCCTCCGTGAACCGGCGCAGAGGTTGCTTGACCGGCTTGGCATCCGGACGCACATGAAGTGAGTGCTCGGCGAACTCCCTCGGCACACCCGGCATGTCCTTGGGGGACCATGCAAAGATGTCCCGATTCTCACGGAGGAAGTCGACGAGAGCGCCTTCCTATTTGCTGTCCAAGCCGGCACCAATGGTGACGAACCTGGTCGGGTCGGAGGGGTCGAGCAGGATCCTCTTTGTCTCCTTCGCCGGTTGGAAAGCTCCTTCTCTAGCCGGTTTGCTGCTAACCGGTATGTCCTGCTGGGCCATGGCCACATTACGCATGATCACGTGCTTTTCTTCGGCTATGATGAGGGCCTCTGCCAGTTTGGAGCCGGCTGAGGCGCACTCCATCGACCGCCTGAAGCAGCTGGCGACGGTGATCACGCCGTGGGGTCCCGGCATCTTCGTCTTGAGGTACGCGTAGTGGGGGACGGCCATGAACTTGGCGAGGGCGGGGCGCCCGAGGAGAGCATGGTAGGAGCTCATTAGGTTTACCACCTCGAACCAGATTGGTTCACGACGGAAGTTCTCCTCGGTCCCGAAGATGACGTCCAGCTGGATTTTCCCCAACGGGGCGCAGGCTGTCCCCGGCAGTACGCCGTGGAACGTCGTGGTAGTCGGGCGCAGGTCGCTTTTGCGAATGCCTAGCTTCTCCAGTGAGGACTGGTAGAGGAGGTTGAGGCTGCTGCCTCCGTCGATGAGGACGCGCGAGAATCGGCAGGTGCGCGCGTTGGAGACGATGAGGGGGCGAGCACCATGGCGTAGCTCCCGGGAGCTGGCAGGTGCTCCGACTGGTCTGCACGGCTCCAGGTGATGGGGGTTTCTGACCAGTTCAGGTACTGGGGGACCGGAGAGACGACGACCTTGACCTCCTTGGAGCGTCGCCTGCGGCTGTGCTTGTCATCTTGCTCCGTCTCGAAGATGTGGTAGGCAGCGTGCGGCTGGGGGTAGCCGTTGTTGTTGCCGCCGTTGCTGCCGTTACCATCATTGCCGGCTCCCCTAGCCGGTGGTGGAGGTCCACCAGGAGGGGGAGGGGAGAGACGAGGATGGGTACCCTGGTCTTTTAGCTGGCGGGTCCAGCTGCAATTCCGGGTGGTGTGCATAGCCGGTTTAAAGGGACCGCTATGCCACTTACACGGGCCGTCAAACATCTGATCGAATGTGAGCCGTGGCTTCTGCCTCCTTGCATCGTTAGCCGGTGCATCGAGCGCGCCCTCCACAGCATTGACCTGCCGCGCGTGGTAGCGGGGCTTCTGTTGTCCGGCCTAGCGGTCCCCACGGAACCGGTTGTCGTTGCCGTGGCGTCTGGAGGATCCGGCTTCGCCAGCCGGATTGCTTGGTCGGTCGCGAGCCGGTTCCGTAGGAGTCGGACGCCCGTTCGCGTTTACTCGGAGGGGCTTCTTCATGGCGGCATCCACCATGGTGTACCGGTCCGCAACCGTCATGACCTCCGCCATGGTTTTCGGCTCGTCACACAGTAGCCGGTGGCGAAGCATGGTGCCTTCTCGGCAACCCTCGATGAAGAACTGATGGCCTGGCTCTCCACTTGGCGAGGTACTCGCGGTCGGTCTCGCGGTCACCCTGGACGCACAAAGCCAGGTCGCACGGGCGCCCTGGACGCTTGTACGTGCCGTTGAAGTTGTGGACGAACACCTTCTCGAAGTCAGGCCAGGCATTGATACTGTTGGGCGCAAGGCTGTTGATCCACGTCCTTGCCGACCCGGTTAGCATGAGGGGGATGTAGCGCACGGCTGTGCGCTTGTTCCCATGGGTGATGCCCACTGCCGTAGCGTAGTCGGTCAGCCAATCTTCTGGTTTCATGCTGCTGTCGTACTTGGGGGTGCCCCTGGGCAGGGAAAACTTATCCGGAAATGGCTCGTTCCGTATGCGGGGTCCGAAACAAACCAGACCGGTAGAGTCTTCCTCCTCCGTGACGTGCGCTTGGGCGAGGAGCTCGATACGGCCACGGGCATCCGGGTTGGGCGCTCCCACCCGGCCCGAGAGACGGGAACCGGTTGGTCTGGGCGCTCCGGTTGGTGGAGGGGGAGGCGGCGGGTTGCTGTTCACTGTCTACTCCTAGCGCGGCTGGACCCTGTTGCCCGAGCTGCGACGCCTGCTGCGGGCCTTAGCCGGCCGAGGGGAGGACGCCTGCTGGGTGTCGCGCGGCGCGCCCCTGCTATTGGCAGGCAGTTTGGTCCCCCTGGAGTAGCTGGGGTCCTCCTTCATCTGCCGGTTGGCGTCAGCCTGCTCGTTCGCGATGCGGAGGAGCTCTTGCACGCGAGCGTGCTGGCGAGCTCGCTCCTCGCCCTCCAGACTGGGCAGTTCTTTTGCCGCGGCTCGTGCCGCACGCGGGTTCTTGATGGGCGTGTTGTAGGTGGGCCGGATGAGGGCGGGTGCGGGATCCGGCTCCCCATCCTTTTCCAT
This sequence comes from Avena eriantha, assembly GCA_910589775.1. Taxonomy (NCBI): domain Eukaryota; kingdom Viridiplantae; phylum Streptophyta; class Magnoliopsida; order Poales; family Poaceae; genus Avena; species Avena eriantha. The sequence goes on along the minus strand of OU342742.1, from coordinate 196,555,887 downwards.
CCTACCGCCTAGCTCACCGCCCCGGCGCCGCACCTGGCCACGCCGGCTCGGCTCCGCGGTAGCCGGGGTGAAACCGTGCGCGCGGTCCTACTCATGCCGGGTGATCTCGAGTTGCTTGTGGGCAGCCGCCAGCTCCATGGCCTCCTAGAGGAGGATCTGTCTCTCCATGGTGAAGTTGGCCTCCGCCTCCGCCGGGTTATCCCCGAGGTTGACCAGCGTCAGGAGCCGATCAATGGCATCCTCCACCGGGTTCCAAGGCTACGGGGGAGCAGAAGTTCCGACCTCGTCCGTGCCTCGCTCCCACGGCTGGCGGGGGTGAGAGCTGGAGCCAGCCATCATGACCTCCACGCCGCAGGATGCGACGGAGGCGCTACCACCTGGATGCGGTAGCTCCGCGACAGAGACGATTTCCCTAGGGAAACGCTCCGGAACAGTGGCGACATAGACAGGGAGGTCGCCGAATAGAAGGACAGTGCCGTTCGCTGGGAAGGAGGTTCCGGTGAAGCAGGAGGCATTGTCGATGACGCAGTCGAATTTGCCGAGCGTGAGCACCAGGTCGGAGGCCACGCGCTCACCGGCTGAAGTGCAGGGTCCCGTGCGGAACGTGACTCCGGTCGAAGCCATCTTGCCCCACGGTGGGCGCCAACTGTCGTTGTATTGGGAACGGCAGTACCTGAAGAGGTTAGATAGAGGTGTGGGGACTAGCAGGGAAGCTATCGACGGTGTCCGCAGGCGGGATTGGATACAAGCGAGCGTAGCTGGACGCAGGAAGTACCTAGGTTCGGAGCCCTCGTGATGAGGTAAAACTCCTACTCCTGCTGGATTTGACTAAGTGGGATATACGAACTACAGGTGCTCCTCGAGCTGTATTCACTAGCTATCGCCTTAAATGCTATGAGACCAACCGTTTCTACTGAGGCCTTGCCTCTCCTTATATAGGCAGAGAGGCAACGGTCTCACTGGCCAGCCCGACAGGCAGGCCCCACAGGCGGGTCCCAGCCGGCTGGTCATCTACAGTACCCAGTATGGCATGTCACGTCGGAGTATGAGCGGTATGGCTGTCGTGGGAACAGTGGACGCCGTGCGAGCCCGTCGTCAGCATCGGGCCACTGTTCCCGCGTCATCCCTGCAAAGTCTTCGGTATGGCCGAGTAGTTGCCGGTCTTGTCGTCGTACAGGACGTACCATGCACTGATACGCACGTCGTCCTGTCTCACTGATTGGTTCCGGCTACGTCGCCGTAGCCGGCTACTTCTTGCTGATCCGGCTACCATGCGATAGCCGGCCTGTCTTGCCTTGTCCGGCTGCATCTGGCCAGCCGGACACCGTCCGACTGTCTTGTTTCTTGTCCGGTTGGGGTACCTAGGGATCATCCCCCTGACAAGTTACATTAAGTTCACAAAAGGACCATTTAGACTAGTCACAATGCATAGTATCATACACTAGTATCATGCATATGATACTAGTATATGATACTATCTCTACAATGCACTATATCATGTATTAGTATCATAGTGTCAGTGTATTTATTGTTTTTAAGAATCTCAATGTAAATTTGTGTACAAGATTTATTTGATATTATTCTTTTTTGTTTTATATGCTATGATATGGTATCTACCTATGATACTACTATCATCTCTCAGATCATTAATTATAGTGACACATCAGCTTTTTGCATGCATGGAGTGCAAGATACCTATGATACTTTCATTGTGACTAGTCTTAGATAAAAAGTTCGAGGGAGAAGAAGACTAGGAGGTAAGGAAAAATAAGGGATCAGGCCGTGCACAACGTGGTAGAATCTTTTTTTTGTCTACTAAGTTTTATGGTTTCTATTTAGGGAAGCCCAGTTTTCGCGTGGTAAACTACTAGTAGTTTCCAGTGTCCGTTATACGCGTTTTAAGGATTTTTTAGGGGATCTGCTAGAGCCACTCTTACACCCACCCCCTCTCTGCCAAGATCGAAAAATCCCACTCGGCAATCACCTGAGGTACTATAAGTCTAGGCACCGACAGTTGTTTGCTAGTAATTCTAAAAAGCCCTAGCATTAGGTTGTTTCCACAGGTTCCAACAGATCAAAATTGTGAGGGTATCGAAACGCCTCTAGTCCTTCATTCTTGTTAGAATACAACTCTTATTAGGTTTAAGAGTCCTAGTCGGTTTTGTTATAGGACTGGGCCGGTGCACCTAGACCCTCATATATACCTCTTGTAATTGCCACAATATTGTTATCGATTATTATTCTATACAATTCTACATGGTATCAGACTTCCGATCGTAGGGTATGGCTCACTCGCCGACCCCCCCCCCCCCCCCCCCCGCCGCTGCCGCCGCCACCCGACTACTTCGAGCGGCGCGCCGCCATCGCACCAAGGTCACCGCGGCCACGGCCCCCTCCACCTCTACCTCTACCTTAGCTCTACCTCCACCAATAGCCCCTTCAATCTCCTTCACCGACACCATATTCGATATTAGCCCCTACATACCCATAACCCTAGACCTCGCTGCTCACAACTACTACCATTGGCGTCACCTCTTCGATGTCCACCTCGGGCGATGCAACCTCCGCTCTCACGTCGTCGACGACGCTCGCCCTCAAACTCACGATCTGCAATGGGTCAAGGATGATCTCGCCATTATTCAATGGATCTACATGCGAGTCTCCACAGAAATCTTCAATCTCGTACACCGTGACGGTGCCTCCGCCACCGATCTGTGCGCAACCCTTCGTCAGCTCTTCCAGGACAATGTCGATGCTCACGCCAACAATATCCACACCGAGCTTTGGAACACGGTGCAAGGTGATGCACCCGTCAGCATCTACTGACAACGCCTTAAGGTGATCGTGAATGAACTCCACGAACTCGGTGATCCGATCGACGATCGGCAACTCATCGACGTCCTCCTCGTCAGCCTCAGCGAGTGGTTCGAGAAACAGGCCTCCTTCATCCCTATGATGCGTCTGCGCCCCTCCTTTGCCGAGGTTCGCTTGATGCTGCAATGGGCCGATCGCACCCAAACCAACAAGGACTCCTGCCCTTAGGTCTTCACCGCTGCTCCTCGACCGCCTACACCACTGCCGCCACCGCCATCTCCTCCAATGGCTCCTCCTCAACCATCGGGATGGCGTCTAAGTCCCAACTATAGGGAACTATAGGGGTCGAAACCCTAAACCGCCACAGTTTCATACAACGCCTGCTCCTCCTCTGCCCTCGGCTCCGGATCCACCGAATGCACCACTGACCGCATCACAGCCGCCATCGTCTAGCGTCCTTCTCCTGATCCGTGGACCAGGCTAGTCCAAGCGTGGCATATGCACCTGGTCTGCCCTGACGCCCTATGAAGCCCCACCTGCCTACACTGGTGGCTGGCAGCCCGGTGCCCGCCCTCACACCGGCGCTCCCATCCTAGCGCCGCGACAGCCGATGGCCGCATACCACGCCGCCCCTGCCTACGCGCCAACAATCTACAACGCTGCTCCTTATGATTCATATGGCGCTACAACCTCACGCTACATGTCGTAGTACAGTATGTCATTGTACAATGATGGTGGCTCTATCTATATGCCGATGGTGCCCCTACCACCAACGCCGCCACACCCACCAGCTCCCATGTCTACACCGGCCTCTACTTCGACTCCGAGCTAGGACCAAGCTGCTTTTCTACAAGCCATGAACAACTTTGCTGCACAAGGAAACTCAGGTATAGATTGGATTTTCGATTCTGATGGTTCTAGTCATATGTCTGCATCAAGTAATTTGATGTCTTCTTGCACACCGTCGCCTTTTCCATCTATTACTCTCGGTGACGGATCATCTATTCCTATTTACTATGTCGGTCAAGCCCAAATCCAATCACCAATCAAACCTTTGCTTCTTCGCGGTGTTCTTGTAGCTCCTGCAATAATTAAAAATCTGATTTCTGTTCGCCAATTCACCAATGACAATCATATTTCTATCAAATTTGACCCCTTTGGTTTGTCTGTGAAGGATTACTGGACCAAGTCCGAGATCACTCGGTTCAGTAGCTCCGGTGATTTGTATTCCCTCCATGGTGTTCCGGTCGCTGCTCCTCCATCATCTATGGTGGCCTCCGTTGATCCGTGGCACCAACATCTTCGCCATCCCAATAATAATGTGTTATCTACTCTTCTTAGTGAATTTTCAATACCTTGTAATAGAGATTCTCATAATTCTTCTATTTGTCAATCGGGTCAATTAGGCAAACATGTTCGTCTCCCCTTTAGCTCCTCTCTATCCTCTAGTACTTTTCCTTCTGAGTTACTTCATTGTGATCTATGGACGTCACCAATAGAAAGTGTTTCTGGTTTTAAGTATTATCTTGTTATTCTTGATGATTTTACACACTATGTTTGGACCTTTCCCTTACGCAACAAATCTGACATTCACAATATTTTTCTTAATTTTCAGCACTATGTCTCGGTCCACTTTTTCCTTCCTATAAGATTTATTCAATGCGATAATGGTCGTGAATTTGACAACTTTAAAAACCAAAATTTCTTTCTCCAATATGGAATTCTTCTGCGTTTTTCCTGTCCCTATACCTCCCCTCAAAACGGCAAGGCCGAGCATTCTCTTAGCACTCTTAATGACATCACTCGCACCCTTCTTATTCAATCTTCTATGCCTCTGAAGTTCTGGACTGAAGCTCTCAACACGGCCACATATCTACTTAACATTCGACCATCTAAAGTTAATCATCAAACCACACCCTACTTCTCTTTATTTATTTCTCACCCAAACTACTACGACGTTCGTGTCTTTAGCTGTCTTTGTTTTCCAAACTCCTACTCTACTTATCCTAACAAACTTTCACCCTGTTCTATCTCGTGCGTCCATCTAGGTTTTTCTGACAAACACAAAGGCTATCGTTGTCTAGATCTTGTTAGTGGTCGCGTCCATGTGTCTCGTCATGTAACTTTTGCTGAAAATATTTTTCCCTTTTCTGAGCGTCAATATCTCGATCCTAAAACATCCGCACAATCTACTAGTCCCCCTCGTCCAAATAATTTTCCCTTCTTTCATCAGCCACCTCCTGCCGTCGCTCCTGCCGCGACAGCAAAAACGCCCGAATTCTCTGCCGCGGTAGCCGATCCTGCCGCCACCTCTGGCACGGCTGCCAAAACCACAAAAAGTCTGGCACGGCTGCCAAAACGGCCAAAAACTCTGCCACGACAGACTTCCTGCCGCCGCTGTCTCCACCGCTGACTCCCACATCCGCTTCTTCCGCTGCGCCGGGCGCGTCTTCCACATCATCATCCTTCCCTCCTCCTCATGCTATTATTGTCCCAGCTCCCACTAATGATCATACCATGCGCACACATGGCAAATCCGGTTTTCGTTTACCCGCTAAAGATCGTCTAAATCTCAATGCATCTTTGCCTTCTTACTCTATTCCCAAATCTTATAAATCAGCTCTCCTAGATCCTAATTGGGCCACAGCCATGAAAGATGATTATGATGCTCTCATTCAAAATAATACATGGCAATTAGTTCCTCGTCCATCAAACACTAATATAGTTTCCGGCAAATGGGTTTTTCGACACAAATTTAATTTCGATGGAAGTCTTACACGTTATAAAGCTCGCTGGGTATGCGGTGGTTACTCTCAGCAACACAAAATCGATTATGATGAGACTTTCTCTCCAGTTGTCAAACCCAGCACTATTCGTACTATTCTTAGCATCGCCATTTCTTCTTTTTGGCCCATCCATCAACTCGATGTCAAAAATGCTTTTCTCCATGGCTCTTTTCAAGAAACAATTTATTGTTAACAACCTATTAGATTCAAAAATTCCTCTTATCCTAATCATGTTTGTCTTCTTAAAAATCTCTCTATGGTCTAAAACAAGCACCGCGGGCTTGGCTTCAATGTGTTTCTACTTATGCTCAAACAATATGCTTTACTCTTTCTCGTTCTGACACTTCTCTCTTCACCTTTCATCATAATACTGACACCGCTTATCTACTTCTCTATGTTGATGATCTTATCTCACAGCTTCCTCACAACACTTTTTAGATCATATTATCTCTTTTCTTTCCAAAGAATTTTCTATGTCCGATCTAGGTCTTCTTTATCACTTCTTAGGTATTGCTGTCATCCGTGACTCATCTGGTCTTTTCTTATCTCAACGTCAGTACACCCTAGATCTTGTTTCTCGTGTTGGTATGCTTGATTGTCAACCGTCTCGTACTCCTGCTAATACAGGTTCAAAACTTTCTGCCGATGGTGATCCCTTTTCTGATCCTTCTAATTGTCGTAGTCTTACCGACGACCTCCAGTATCTTACTCTTACTCATCTTGAAATTTCTTTTTCTGTCCAACAAGCATGCCTTTACATGCATGATCCTCGTGTTCCTTGATGGCTCAAAATATGTCGAGCTCGTTGGGAACCCAGTAGGAATGTATGATGAGCACAACATCAAGTTTTCCCTTAGTTATGAAACCAAGGTTAGCTAACCAGTAGGAGCAAGGAAACAAACGAAGGTGTTGTCTCCAACTTGGAATCCTGCACAACACAACCACATAACTTTGCCCCAACTTATAGTGAGGTTGTCAATCTCACCGGTTTTGCTAAAACAAAGGATTAAACGTATTGTGTGGAAGATAGTAATTGCTTGCAGAAAGTAAACAGTAAACAATAAATAGTAGATGGTAGATTGATGGTAAAAGAATGGACCGGGGTCCATAGTTCACTAGAGGTGATTCTCCTTAAGATAGATGACATGTTGGGTGAACAAATTACAACAGGGCAATTGACAGACACCAAGAAAGCATACATGCATATACTAATCATCTTGACTCCTATGAGATTTAATTGGGCATTACAACATTATACATAGACCGTAATCCAACTGCATCTATGACTAATAATCCACCTTTAGGTTATCATCCAAACCCCCTCCAGTATTAAGTTGCAAGCAACAGATAATTGCATTAAGCAAAGTGTGTAAATTAAACAATACGATTGTCCCATGGACAAAGGATTGATGTTTTCTCCCTAGTAGCAACAACACATCTAGTACCTTAGAGATTCATGTCACTTCCCCAGATTCCTAGAGGCATGAACCCACTATCGAGCATAAATACTCCCTCTTGGAGTTGCTAGCATCTACTTGGCCAAGATAGCTACTAACAACGGAAAGCATGCAAGATCACAAATAACATAGACATGATAGAATCAATAATCAATCTGAAATAGCATCTTAATATCCATCGGATCCCCACAAACACAACATGTAGGATTACAAATAGATGATCTTGATCATGAACGGAGCTCACAAGATCTAAACATGATAGCACAAAGGAGGAGAACCAACCATCTAGCTACTACATGGACCAGTAGTCCAGGGATGAACTACTCACACATCACACCGGAGGCAGTCATGGTGATGAAGAAGGCCTCCAGGGTGAACTCTCCCCTCCGGCAGGGTGCCGGGAAGAGCTTCAGATCCCTCCTGATCTAGGGATGGAGATGACGGCGGTTATAGACTCTTTCGTGGAATTTTGATCGGGTTCTTAGGGTTTTCGTCCCGAGAGGCTTTTATAGGCGGAAGGGCAAGGTCGGTGGAGTACCAGGGGGCCCACACCAGGTGGTGGCGCGCCTAGGGCTGGCCGCACCACCCTAGGTTGTGGCCGCCCTGGTGCCCCTCTTCGGCTCCGCTCCAGACTCCGTGTTACTTCGGGTAAAGTATTGACTTTGGTTTTTGTCCGGTCCAATTCCGAGAATATTTCCTTACTAGCTTTTCTGAAACCAAAAACAACAGAAAACATGCAACTGGCACTGCGGCATCTTGTTAATAGGTTAGTTCCAGAAAATGTGTAAAAATACTCCAAAGTGTGGACAAAACATAAGAAAGTAGATATAAACAAGCATGGAACATCAAAATTATAGATACGTTTACGACGTATCAATATCCCCAAGCTTAACTCCTGCTCGTCCTCGAGTAGGTGAGTGATAAAGAAAAGAATAAATTTTGAGGTGACATGCACCATCACAATCTTGATTAAGGTATTTATAAAACATTGATAGCTGGGATCATAGTACTCTAACATAGCATGAAAGATATAGTTCTAACAATAAGACAAAGCAACTATGTTGTAACATGAAAATGTACAAACAAAAGATTCATGAATAACAATGCTTTGAAAGACGTTTGTTTGTTTCACATATAGAAAACATAATGAGAATGGCATTCCGCTTGTCCCTCATAGTGTAGCAAAACATAAATGCATAGGACACCTTCAAAGTTCATAAGGGTGACTAGATACAAATAGTTTAAGAACAAGCAATATCAAAGTTATGAATCAATCAACAAGCTTTGGGACAATGCACATTGAACTAAAAATGACCACTATGCTCTCTCAGTAGGTGCATAAAGATAGAAGATGGAGACTCAACATAAAACTAAAAGAAAGGCCCTTCATAGAAGGAAGCAGTGATTCAAGTTTCATAAATAGCTTCCAAAAATTATGGTACTTATTAGCTTTCAGCTCTCATTGCCCCTATCATAAGCATCTTTAAGGTGATTAAGGTTAAAGTGAACAAATATGAGGATATGCTTGACAAGTTATAAGCTGAAAATCTCATGCCCCTTGCTTACGAGTACCGTTCCTCATGCTACTCAACTTTAGTCACAGGTAAGTTCTTGTCATTGTAAGTACATGTGTATCATAGAGAACCGCCAACGGGGTACCCCTTACCCGATGATAAGGAAGATTCCCCATATCAAAATGGCAAGGCAAGAAGACAATGAGCATCTCAGTAATCTTTTTGTATGCTATTTGCATAGGGTTTCCCCCTTTTTTCTTTTTTTTTCTTTTTTCTCTATTTTTGAATGCTTCACAGATTGCTCACTATGGTTATGCTGCAGGTTTTCACCATGATTAGGCATGGCTTAGACCAGCCGCTAGGCGTTTCTATAACATATATACAAACTCCATGAGCCTTACAAGCTCCCCTTTCATTTCACACCGCCGGGATCCATAAGCAAAAGAGCATGATATCAACTAAATAAAGTGCAATGTTGAAAGCGTTCCCCATAATACATGGTTCTGCTAATTCACAACTTACAAAATGCAAGCATATACGCAACATAGATGGGCACAATTGGTTCAAGTTTATTAAGTGCAAGAAAGTAAAGTGTGCCATCGAGAGCTTTAATCACTAATTTTCACATAACAAGTTTAATTCGGAAGGTAGATAAAAACATGAATATACTTGGAATAGCAATAATGCTAATAGGTAGGTATGGTGGACTCTTTGGAATAACTTGGTTTTATTTGGAATTGGATGCATGAGTGGAACTCATACTTGGTACATGTGGAGGCTAGCAAAAGACTGGGAGCGACCAACTAATAGAGCAATAATGGCCATAATCATGCAAAGTGACAAAACATTATTAATTAAAGCATAAAGCGATATTACGAGTCAAAAACTAAATGATCATTGATGACCCACAAGTATAGGGGGTGTATCGAAGTATTTTCGAGCGAAGTGAAACCCAATTTATTGATTCGACACAAGGGGAGCCAAAGAATATTTATAAGCCTTAACAACTGAGTTGTCAATTCAGCTGCACCTGGAAACAATCTTGCTCACAGCAGTTTATCAGTAGCAACAATTTTGTAGTAGGAATAGCAAGGTAGCAGCAGTAAAGCAAAGACAGTAGTAACAATAGCAGCAAACAGTAGGATTCGAGTGCGATAGGCATAGGGATGGATGGACGGGCGTTGCATGGACGAGACAATTCACATAGCAATCAGAACATAGGGCAATTGCAGATAAATAAGATAAAGCATCCAAGTACTAGATAATCCTAGGCATGTGTTCCATATATAGTCATACGTGCTCGCAATGAGAACTTGCACAACATCTTTTGTCCTGCCAGCCCGTTTGCAGCGGGGCCTCAAGGGAACTACTGGCAATTAAGGTGCTCCTTTTAATAGAGCCCCGGAGCAAAGCATTAACACTCCGTGAACACATGTGATCCTCACATCAAAGCCATTCCCTCCGGTTATCCCGATTTCTGTCACTTCGGGGCCATTAGTTCCGGACAACAATATGTGTATACAACTTGCAGATAAGACCAAAAATAATACTATCATAATGAATCAATAACATGTTCAGATCTGAAATCATGGCACTCGGGCCCTAGTGACAAGCATTAAGCATAACAAGTCACAACAAAGTCATAAAGCACTAATAGAAGATACTAGGCACCATGCCCTAACAATCTGATGCCATTACATGAATGATCTCATCCAATCCCTACCATCCCCATAGCCTACAGCGAGGGATTACTCACTCATAGCTGGGGGAAACATGGATGGATGATGGAGAAGCGATGGTGATGATGATGGAAATGATCTCCTCCAATTCCCTGTCCCGGTAGGTGCCAGAACGGAGTTACTGGTGCTGTTTCGTGGAATCTGGTGGTGGCAGCGGAGCGAAACTCCTTTTGGAAAAACGTCGAACCCCCCAGAGTTTTTAGGTTAGAAGGCTTCTTATAGGCGAAGAGGGAGACCGAGGGGGAGTCTGGAGTGGCCAGACCACCCCCTGGCGCGGCCTGGGCTAGCCCGCGCCGCCAGGTGGTGTGGCTTGGGCCCATCCCCCACTGTCTCGTATTCTGGCTCCCGGACTCTTCTGGTGAAATAGGATTTTCGGCATATTTTCCGGGATTTTTCCTGATAGTTGATTTTCTGCACAAAAAGTAGACACCAGGGCAATTCTGCTGAAAACAGCGTCAGTCCGCGTTAGTTGCATCCAAATCACACAAGTTTAGAGGAGACACAATAGCAAAAGTGTTCGGGAAAGTAGATACGTTTTGGACGTATCAACTCCCCCCAAGCTTAGCTTATTGCTTGTCCTCAAGCAATTCAGTTGAAAACTGAGTGCGATAAAAGAACTTTCACGAACACATTTGCTTCATATGATGTATATATTCTCAGCATATGATCAACTACTTAGACAATTCATAATAAGGAGTATGCAACTAAATTTACTTAATAGGCAATGCAAGCTGTGAAAAGATTCCAACTCAAAAATAATAAGTAGCATGAAACATAAACATAAGCAACATTGCAATGCTCATAACAAGGTATGATAGAGTGGTATCTCGCTTGCCTTTGATTATGAATGCCAAGGCACCTCTGAAGTTAGGTGAAGACTAGAAGTAAAGATGTTAAAGATACAAGCATCAAAGTGAGAACACAAATAATCAAGCTTTGAGGCAAGCACATTACACTAAGAATGACAACTATGCTCTCAAGAAGGTGCTCATAGAATATGTGGAGACTCAACAAGGAAACGAAAAAGGTTTTGAATAGTTTGAAAGGCTTCCAAATGCTGAAAGTATGGTACTCGTTAGCTTTGAGCTCTCATTGCCCCTATCATAAGCATCTTTAAATGGTTAAGGTTAAAGTGACACAACTAAGAGGATATGCTTGACAAGTTATAAATCGAAGTCTCATGCCCCTTACTTACGAAGATCGATCCTCATGCTACTCAACTTCAGTCACAAGTAAGCTCTTGTCATTGTAAGTATATACGTATCATAGAGAACCGCCAACGGGGTACCCCTTGCACATGATATAGGAGTTATCCCATAATCAAAATGACAAGGCGAGTAGACAATGAGCATCTCAGCGATCTTTTTATTTACTATGTGCATAGATATTTATTGAGGATGCTTCATAGAATGCTCATTATGGTTATGCTGCATGTTTCCACCATGATTAGGCATGGATTAGGCTAGCGGCCTAGTCGTTTCCCTAACACATATAAAAACTCCATGGTCTTACAAGTTCCACTTTTATTTCACACCATCGGGATCCATAAGCAAAAGAATCATGATATCAATGGGGTACAAAGTACCCGTGGAATGTTGAAAGCGTTCCCCATGATACATGGTTCTGCTAACTTCAACTTATAAAACGCAAGCAAATACGCAACAAAGAAGGACACAATGGTTCAGGTTTATTAAGTACAAGAAAATAAAGTGTGCCATCAAGTTCATGAGAGCTTTACTAACTAACTTTCCCAAAACAAACAGACATTTTATTCAGAAGAAAACAAGGCATATTGAATATGCACGGAATAACAAATGATGCTAATAGATAGGTATGGTGGACACTTTGGCAATATTTGGTTTTAGGGAGTTAGAAACATGAGTAAAATACTCAGTGAAAGTGAAGGCTAGCAATAGTAAGGGAGCGACAAACGAGAGAGCAATAGCTGTCATAATCATGCTTGCAACAAAACATGACTAATCATGGCATGAAAGTGATTCAAGATCCTCAAGGCAAAATAATTCATCGAGGCTTAACTGATTATTTCAGTCATATGCATGCATGAGCAATTGCCAAGTCAATTCAAATGAAACATTTAGAGGAGGATACCACGGTGTCATACCAAGTTATGAATAGCGTAATGCAAGCAAACATTCATATGACATGCTACAAACTATTAGCAAGCTGGAACTAATCATACGAAAGCAAGAACTACTAAGCATCCAAAGATAACATACACCCTACATGAACATACTAAGCATGCCCACAATGATGAGTATATGTACAAAAATGAAAACAAATAGAGTTCGTTACCAGCCTCTTACCACACCTCAAGTTGTCATTAATCCTCATTATTGCTCTTCACTTGTGTGGCTTGAATAATAATATGAAACCAATATCCACTGAGGACTGCTGAACCCTGCAACAAACTCATAATGCCAAAGAAGAACAACAAATATTTTTGGTGTTTTCAATTTTTTAAAGCAAGAACCAAAAAGGAAAAGCAAGCAAAGCAAAATCTTTTTGGGATTTTCGAATAGTTCAAACAAAGCAAAAAGGGAAAAGCAAACCAAGGCAAAAGGAAGAAGAAACAAACCAAAGAGAAACAACAAAAATATTTTTGGTCTTTTGTGTTTTTAGAAAGCAAAGGCAAAGAAAGAACGAAAACTAAAAAGAGAACGAAACATGAATATACAAAGTACCGACGCAAAATGATATGGAGATGAGTGCGATGTCGGCGTACCTCCCCCTAAGCTTAGGCTTTTGGCCTAAGTGGGTGTCAATCCAGGTACATGTAAGGGTTCCAAGAAGGAGGATCATGATAAGAATGGTCGTAGTTGGGCCCTTGGGAGGAAGAAGAAGCTCCCCAATCATAGTTAGGCTGCTGATATGAAGACTCCCCCTCATTCGAGGGCTAGAAAGAATCATCTGTGACCTCCCTTCTAGTATCATGCTCCTGTTGGGACCATCCTACCGGATTTTCCCATTCTCCTTCAAGAAGCTGCTCCCTTAGCAAATTTCTGTGTATAAATCCATGAGTGCTTCAGGTCGCTCTTTAATCCTTCTACATGATCCCCACTGAGGTACCTTAATACCTACACAGAAGTCATCGAGAGAAAGGTCGACAGCAATATTGTAAATTTTGTAGTGGACCATGGGGTTAGGTAGAGAGTAACTAAATTGAAAGTCCTGCACCACAGACATGGTTAGCTTCACAAATTGACAAGGATCATCTTCCAAAAAGTGTTCCAATCCTACATTAGAAACCAAAGTGTGGAAATCTTGGAGAATTCCTACAGCTCTCATGAACTCAGAGCATGGATAAATGGAAGGAGAAACTTCCTCCTCTCGGTGGACCTTCATAACCTCAGGCACCCATAGTTCATGTTGGTTTAGTTGATGCTCATTCATCTTCTATTCTGAAATTTAAACACCTATTAAACAAGTGATTGCAAAGTGAATATAATGAAGGGTACTAATCATAGGGACTTGTAAGAGGCCTACACATGCATCAAAACTATATCTCTAAGCATCAAACAAGCTTACAAGCTCTCACAACCTGTCACCTATAGCAGCAAAATACTCAAGATATAATCCATTAAACACAAATCTACTTGGACAAGGGGAGGAGTCACATACCGGAGAACAAATGCTCCAAATTTCAGCAACAAAGATGGGCTGAGCAAGGAGATCAAAAAAATCGAGAGCAGACACAGCAAGAACGCGATTTTGAGCAATGAACTAGAGTTTACTCGGGAGAGAGAAGAAAGTGGCAAGTGAGAGAGTGAATGGAGGGCCAGGGGTGACCCACACCTTGGCATGGCGCCACCTAGGGCAGGCCGCGCCACCAGGTGGTGTGCCTGCCTGGTGGGTCCCCCTGGTACCTTGCAGGCACTCCTCTGCCCCTTTTTTCATGTAATTTAATATGAATTTTTTGGAATTTTTCGAGACACTTTATTTTTGGGCATATTTGAGGTATAGAAGAATGATTTTCTGACAGACAGATTTTTTTTTGAATGATGCAAGGACAAAACAAAGCTAGAACTACGAAGTTCTAAGACACTCTAACATGCAAGCAACTAACAACAAAGAAAACTAAACGAAAGCAAAACTAAAATGGATAGAATAGAAGTAAGCGAAGATAATCATAGTGAAACACATTGTTTTGTTCAACGAAATCCTTTTGTTAACAAGGTTGATCAGGTCTTGTTACCAAAACAATTTCATATGAGACAAAACTTTGTATTCCACTAATTATTATGTTACCTCAACCTTGATAGCAATGGTCCCAATCATGATAGTTTCAAAATTTTCTCTTGGTATGGGACAATATATCTCTCCAACTTGAATGCCCTCAACATGTTCAATTGAACTCAAACCATAAGTCCTTTCAATCTTCTTGGGGAAATAGACGGTATCTTCCTTGTCATTAACATTAAAGGTCACCTTTCCTTGATTACAATTAATAACAGCTCCTGCAGTATTAAGAAAAGGTCTCCCAAGAATAATAGACATATTATCATCTTCAGGCATTTCAAGCACAACAAAATCAGTTAATATCAAGCAATTATGAGCCACTTGAACAGGTACATCCTCACATATACCAACAGGAATAGTGGTAGATTTATCAGCCATTTGCAAAGATATATCAGTTGGTATTAATTTTTCTAGTTGAAGCCTCTTATAGAGAGAGAAAGGCATAACACTAACTCCAGTTCCCAAATCACACAAAGCAGTTCTAACATAACTATTCTTAATAGAGCAAGGGATAGTTGGAATCCCTGGGTCTCCAAGTTTCTTTGGAACCTTACCAATAAAGGAATAATTAGCAAGCAAAGTAGAAATTTCTTCATTAGGGATCTTCCTTTTATTCGAGACAATATCCTTCATATACTTTGAGTAAGGAGGCAATTTAATAGCATCAGTCAAAGGAATTTGCAGGAATAAAGGTTTCATCCACTCACAAAACTTATTATAGTGTTCATCTTCCTTTGACTTGTGTTTCTTATCAGGGAAAGGCATAGGTTTTTGGACCCAAGGTTCTCTTTCACTACCATGTTTCTTAGCAATAAAATATTCTTTAGTGTATTTAGTATTCTTAGTGTGCTTTTCAGGTTCTTCTTCAAATTTTTCTTCATTAGGAACTTCATTTTCTTCATTACCACTTTCAGTTTTAGCATTAGAGACAGATATACTATTAGGATCTATAGCAGGTTCAGAGGGTTCTACAACAGTTTTATGTTTCTTTCCTTTTCTTACGCGTAGAGCCACTATTTTTAGCTTGTTGAGAATCCTGCTCAATTCTTTTGGGATGCCCCTCAGGATATAGAGGATCCTGGGTAGCAGCACCACTTCTAGTTCTAATTTCATAAGCATGTTTTTCTTTAGCAGCGTTAACTAGCAAGTCTTTTTGCACTTTAATGAGTTGATCTATTTGAGTTTGAACCATTTGAAAGTGTTTAACAATCATTTTAACATCATTAGAGGTTCTTTCCACAATATCTTTCAATTCAACAATAGCTCTAGTGTTTTCCATTAAATGATTTTGCACCCTTTTATTAAAATTATCTTGCTAACAATAAAGATATCGAATTCTTCTAATCATTGATCAGGAGGTTTAGAGTAAGGGATATCACCTTCATCAAAGTGTTGGAGAGAGTGTACCTCAATAGTGGATGAGTGAGGGATGGGCTTACATAATTCTTCTATAGGAGGTAAATTCTTGACATCTACAGCTTTAATTCCCTTCTCCTTAAGACATTTCTTAGCTTCCTTCATCACTTCATCATTTAATTCAATAACTCCCCTCTTCTTTGATGTTGGAATAGGCACCAGAATAGTTGGTTCAGGGATAATTATTTCAGGTATAGCTGGTTCAGGAGGATTCCAATCCTCGTAGTTCTTTCTTATTTTAGCCATTAATTCCTCAGCTTCCTTGGGAGTCCTATTCCTGAAAACACAATCAACACAACTTTCTAGGTATGTCCTAGATTCTTTAGTTAGTCCATTATAAAATATATCAAGAAGCTCATTCTTTGGTAATGGACTTCCAGCCTGTGCATGAATCAAAGAACAACACCTTGCCCATGATTCAGGCAATATCTCTTTTTTCTCCCTGTTTAAAATCAAAAAGTTCCTGCAAAATAGCATGTCTAGCACTTGGAGGAAAATATTTATGCAGGAATGTACTAATCAAGCAATCAGGGCTATCAATAGATCCAGGAGGTAAATTACTAAACCAAGTTTTAGCTTCTCCTTTCAATGAAAAGGGGAAAATCTTACTAACAAAGTAAGTACGCATCTTAATAACATCAGAAAACAAGCCACTCATGGTAGAAAGCTCAGTCATATATGCTACCGCACTTTCATTCTTAGTCCCACAAAAAGGTTCATTCTCAACAATAGCTATGTAAGATCGAGAGAGAAATCATAATCTTTATCTTTAATATTTATGGGAGAAGCAGCAAACTTAGCAATAGGAGACAATTTGGGTCTAATAGTACGCCTCTCAAGAAGACTCTTAGTAGCGCTCCTATCATGGGTGTTTTTACATTCTTTAATAAATTCATCGGTCATCTCAACATAACCATCTTCAATATCATAACTTTCACTAGACTCAGGTGAACTAACAGGTGTAGTAGTGTCTTCATTAGGAGTTTCAGTATTTCCAGCTATAGTTCTAGCAATCGTAGCATCTAGGAAAGGACCTAATGAACCACTCTTATCAAGCACAGTAGAAGCAGCATCATAATTATCAGAAGTTTCAGATTCAGCAGTAGTAGCAGTGTGTGTAGCATGTGTATGTGGTGGTGTAACGAGATTACTCATAACAGATGGTGAATCAAGAGCAACAGAGGTGTTCAGAACCATACCTGTTCTTGTAGTGGATAGTAAAATAGGAACCTTTCCATCACGAGACTTACCCATGATGGATGGATAATAGCGAACAATAGAGAATCCAAGTGAACTTGATAAATAAAGCTATACTCCCAGGCAACGACGCCAGACAATAGTCTTGATGACCCACAAGTATAGGGGGTGTATCGCAGTATTTTCGAGGGAAGTTAAACCCAATTTATTGATTCGACACAAGGGGAGCCAAAGAATATTTATAAGCCTTAACAACTGAGTTGTCAATTCAGCTTCACCTAGAAACAATCTTGCTCACAGTAGTTTATCAGTAGCAACAATTTTGTAGTAGGAATAGCAAAGTAGGAGCAGTAAAGCAAATACAGTAGTAACAATAGCAGCAAACAGTAGGATTCGAGTGCGATAGGCATAGGGATGGATGGACAGGTGTTGCATGGACGAGACAATTCACATAGCAATCAGAACATAGGGCAATTGCAGATAAATAAGATAAAGCATCCAAGTACTAGATAATCCTAGGCATGTGTTCCATATATAGTCATACGTGCTCGCAATGAGAACTTGCACAACATCTTTTGTCTAGCCAGCCCGTTTGCAGCGGGGTTTCAAGGGAACTACTGGCAATTAAGGTGCTCCCTTTAATAGAGCACCGCAGCAAAGCATTAACACTCCGTGAACACATGTGATCCTCACATCAAAGCCATTCCCTCCGGTTATCCCGATTTCTGTCACTTCGGAGCCATTAGTTCCGGAGAAAAATATGTGTATACAACTTGCAGATAAGACCAAGAACAATACTATCATAATGAATCAATAACATGTTCAGATCTGAAATCATGGCACTCGGTCCCTAATGACAAGCATTAAGCATAACAAGTCGCAACAAAGTCATAAAGCACTAATAGAAGATACTAGGCACCATGCCCTAACAATCTGATGCCATTACATGAACAATCTCATCCAACCCCTACCATCCCCATAGCCTACAGCGGGGGATTACTCACTCATAGATGGGGGAAACATGGATGGACGATGGAGAAGCGATGGTGATGATGATGGCGATGATCTCCTCCAATTTGCCGTCCTGGCAGGGTGCCAGAACAGAGTTTCTGGTGCTGTTTCGTGGAATCTGGTGGTGGCGGCGGAGCGGAACTCCTTCTAGAAAAACGTCGACCCCCCTAGAGTTTTTAGGTCAGAAGGCTTCTTATAGGCGAAGAGGGAGACCGAGGGGGAGTCTAGGGCGGCCAGACCACCCCCTGGCACGTCCTGGGCTAGCCCGCGCGGCCAGGTGGTGTGGCCTGGGCCCAACCCCCCTCCATCTCGTATTCTGTCTCCGGGAGTCTTCTGGTGAAATAGGATTTTCAGCATATTTTCCGGGATTTTTCCTGATAGTTGATTTTCTGCACAAAAAGTAGACACCAGGGCAATTCTGCTGAAAACAGCGTCGGTCCGCGTTAGTTGCATCCAAATCACACAAGTTTAGAGGAGAAACAATAGCAAAAGTGTTCGGGAAAGTAGATACATTTTGGACGTATCAATCATAGAGGCTATGGTGAGTTGGTATAGTCTTAACATGGTGTGAGCATGCGCCAAGTCAACCCAAATAAATCATCGAAGGAGAATACCACAATATTATGCTTTTATATGCTAAAACAACGCATGATTCTTTCAAGGCATATTAAGCAATCTCAATTGTTTGTAACAAGTCATGCTATAACAATAATCATTAAGCATAAAGTCAAAGCAATATCAAGCATGACATGATAAAGTCTACGTCACAGTCAAAAAGAAGCTCATTTTATACCACCTATAAGCATGAACTTTCCTACTCTTTTCCAATCCAAATCAACTTATTTGAAAACTAATGTATGAATGAGGGGGTCCAACCAATTTTTTTAAGCAAACCAAGCCAAAGAAAACTAAAAACAAAAACGAAGACGCTCCAAGAACAACACGATTGTGCATGAAACAATAAAAATAAAGTGTTTGGAAGAAAACCTGAGATTTTTATTGATGAAGAAGGGGATGCCAGATATGTTTGCAACATAGAAAATAGCTTGATGTCTATGCACTTCTATTCTTGTAGACAGTTGTTGGGCCTCCAAGTGCAGAGGTTTGTAGAACAGTAGCAAGTTTTCCCTTAAGTAGATCACCCAAGGTTTATCGAACTCAGGGAGGAAGTGGTCAAAGGTATCCCCTCTCAAGCAACACTGCAATCAAGATACAAGAAGCCTCTTGTGTCCCCAACACACCCAATACACTTGTCAGGTGTATAGGTGCACTAGTTCTGCGAAGAGATAGTAAAATACAAGTGGTATGGATAATTATAAGTGGTAACGGTGCTAGAAAATAGCTTGTTGGCGTGTGGTTGACGTGGGAAAAGACTAAAGGCAAACTGAAATAAAGATGGAAGCAAGCAAACATGTAACAGATCTAATTGCAAATGGTGTATCAATGCTTAGAAACAAGGCCTAGGGATCATACTTTCACTAGTGAACACTCTCATATAAATATCTTCTCTTTATGATACTACTCTTAACTACTCTCCGGTTGGACACTCTAATCATTGGTAGGGCTATAACAACACTTCTCAAAGTTCGCTTTCCACATCTAGATATCCCCACATTGTCACCTTGAGCACTAGATGGTTCCAACAAACACCACAATTTCATAAAGACATCCAACTCCAAATATAACGCATAACAAGTATTTCTAATCTCTAACCTAAGTGCCACCATGGTGTGCACACTGTCAACTTCACACATGGGGAGAGCAGAGATCTATTAAAGAACTTGAGAATCAAGGTAGATCTACTTGATTACAAAGCTCATGATCACAATATGATCATGCATAGAGAGAGAGAGATGAACACATAGCTACCGGTAGAACCTTTAGCCTCGGGAAAGAACTACTCCCTCATCATCATGGGAATCAGCAACAATGATGGAGATGGTGGTGGAGATCGATGGAGATAGCTCCGAGGGCACTTCCCCATCCTGGCAGGGTGCCGGAACAAAGACTTCCTGTCCCCTGAATCTCCCCTTCGGTGGCGGCGGCGCTGCGGAACTTTTCGTGGCTGGAGGCTTGATGATTTAGGGTTTTTGCATCGGGAGGCATATTATAGGCGAAGAGGCAAGGTCGGTGGGCGGCCAGGGGGCCTACACCACCTGGTGGTGCGGCCAGGGTGGACCCACGCCACCACATGGTGTGTCCACCCTGTGGCCCCTCTCCGTCTTGTCTTCTGGCTCCGTGAGTCTTCTGGTAAAATATCGACTTTGGCTTTTGTCTGGTCCAATTCCGAGAATATTGATTTTTTGACTTTCCTGGAACCAAAAACAGCAGAAAACAGGAAACTGGCACTATGGCATCTTTTTAATAGGTTAGTTCCAGAAAATGCATAAAAGTATCTCCAAATGTAGACAAAACATAAGAAAGTAGATACTAAACAAGCATGGAACATCAAAAATTATAGATACGTTTGCAACGTATCAATGCCTTGGGCATCCCCAAGCTTTGACGCTTGTACTTCTTGAATATTTCTTGGGGTGATGCTACGTCCATTTTGCATCACTATTCTATATCATAATTCACTTTTATTCATTGATATATTTCATATTAAGAGATGATACTTATGTTATTTCATCTGTTTTTGCATGGTTGATGACTTTTGGAGCATGGACCGCTACAGTCAGGATTCTGATGGAAAAGGTGCTGTCTGGAGGCAGAATTCGCGAAGATCAGAAAATCCAGGAAAATACATGGAAAATCCTATTTTCCAGAAGACAAAGGAAGCCAGAAGGGGAGGCTGAGATGGGCCATAGGGGGCCCACACCACCCCCTGGCGCGGGCCAGCCTAGGCCGCGCCACCAGGTGGTGTGGCCGCCCTGGTCCACCCCTGGCTCTCCCCTCTGGCGTATATTATCCTCCCGAAACCCTAAGATTCGGGGAGCGACCACAGAAAGATTCCGCCGCCTCTACGGGGTGGAAAACACCGAGAGAGAAAGATCTCTCCACCGGACAGAATTCTGGGGATGAGATGAAGTCATGTGAACGTTGACTACATGACACTTCACTTATATGGGCCTAGGGGAATGCATTGTGTATTTGGATACTAATCGTAGGGGTTGCCGGAGTGACAGAAACCTGAACCCCCGTTAGGAAACCATTGCACAAGGGACATCAGGGTCTTAGAGTTTAAAGCTGTGGTTAGGTTTCTACCTTAATTACTTTCTTGTACTTGCGGATGCTTGCAAGGGGTTTAATCACAAGTATGTATTAGTCCTAGGAAGGTCCGTACATTAGCCCAGGTTCACCCACACAACACTTAGCAAACTAAAGAAGATTAATCAACTATATGAAGCGAAAGCACTTGACAGAATTCCCATGTGTCCTCAAGAACATTTGGTCATCTTAAGTAATACAATCGGCTTGTCCTTTGCTGAATAAAGGATTGAGCCACTTGGTGCATTTATTCTTATTGCATTTTATTTACTCGTACTTCATTTACTTGCATTATCAAAAAACCCTAAAAATCCGTTTGATAAGTATTTGTAGAGAATTCCTGATCCATACCACTAGCCAGCACCTTCTTCTCCTCGTTGGGTACGACACTCTTACTTATCAAAAATACTGCGATACACCCCCTATACTTGTGGGTCATCAAGACTATTTTCTAGCACCATCACCAGGGAGTGAAGCGCTATTGGAGAGTGGGACTGGTAAAGGAAACCTCTACTGTGAAAATTGTTTATTTCTGTTAGTTGCTTTATTTTCAATATGGATAGTTCACTGAGTTTCTTATTTCGTAATGCTACTACCACTGCTAAGGTAGTAGATGAACCACCACCTGTTAAGAATGATACTTTTAAAATACCTACAAGAATTATTGATCGTGTTATGGATAACTACAATGTTGGGGATGGAACTGTCCATCCCAGTGATCATTTGCTCTTTATACACGAATTATGCGGGTTGTTCAAGTGTGCAGGTATTACTACAGATCAAGTTAAGAAGAAGTTATTCTCATTATCACTGAAAGGAAGAGCTGAGGAATGGTATAAGCTGCTGAAGAATGGTCAAGCTCTTGAATGGGAGGAAATAGTACCTCTCTTTTATTCAAAGTTTTATCCTCCTAGTGAGATTCATAAAGATCGGAATCAAATATACAACTTTTCGCCTCTTGATGGAGAGAGTACATCTCAAGCTTGGGGGAGACTGAAGTTACTAATGTTCAAATGTCCCATTCATGAGCTCCCCAA
Organism: Avena eriantha; assembly: GCA_910589775.1. Classification (NCBI taxonomy): domain Eukaryota; kingdom Viridiplantae; phylum Streptophyta; class Magnoliopsida; order Poales; family Poaceae; genus Avena; species Avena eriantha. The sequence goes on along the minus strand of OU342742.1, from coordinate 196,533,449 downwards.
CAATATTATTATCAATAACTTTTATGCAAGGCTTTCTCTTCATGATAAGGATTTATTGGATGCTTCCTGTGCTGGATCATTCACTCGCTTGGAAGAAGAAGCTAAATGGGATCTTCTGGACCGTATTCAATATAATGTTGAAGCATTGGAGAATGACAAAGGAAGAAAGTCGGGTATAAATTATGATTATGAATGTATTGAATCTTTTATGGGAACTGATGACTTTCAAAATATTAAAAATGCTTATGGTCTAGACTCTCAAGCTATTGCAACTTATTTTAAGACTTTTGCTTCCTACATTGAAGTGCCTAAAAAGAAGTGGAATAAGTATCATGAAACTTATAAAGATGTTGCTAAGAGTGTTCCTGCAAGAAATACTGAAGTTTATACTGCCAATCATGTTTCATCTGAACCTTACATTGAGAAAACGCCTTTCCCAGTTAAGATAAAGGAACATTCTATGATAGCTAGTATGGTTAATGAAAGTACAAATAAAGTTGTTGAACCTGATAAAACATGGATGATGAACCTATAATAGTAAATGTGAAAGATTTTGTCACTAAATATGTAGAAGAGGGACACACTATCCTTCGTAAGGATATCCCTAATTTTGTTTCACAAAGTAGTGTTATGAGAGCTAGTGTCCCTGTGTTGTCTGTTAGGATAAGTGATCATTGCTACAACGGTTCTTGTGTTAGTTATATTATTAAGTTCATGCATGATACTGAAAGTTATTATGAGAGAGGGAAAAGTATTCTAATGCATCTCAATAATAGCAAGTTCTCTCGTTTTATGCTAAAAGTTTTTATGTTGCACTTCTTTTGCCTTCCTATGCTAATAGCCTCTGGTTTCAACAATTTGTTTGTTTACAAAATTCCCTTGCATAGGAAGTGGGTTAGACTTAAATGTGTGTATTTGTGCTTCTTAATGCTCTCTTTCACTTCAATTCATATTTCTAAGTGAGCATCATCAAAATTATCATGCCCATCTTAATGGCTATAAAGAAAGAGCTTTTTGGGAGACAACCCAATTTATTTGTGTTTCGGTTTGTTTTTCTTTTTATTTGAGTCTTGGAAGTTATTACTTCGGTAATAACCTCTCCTTATCCTTTTTGTTTGGTTTTTGTGTCAAGATCAACCTCTAATGAGAGAGAAGTAATATTTGGGGAAGTTGCTTTCCCGAAATAGATCTTTCTGCTTCACCGTAAAATTTTGTGAGAGATCTTTGTCTGTCGGACTGAGCTGTAATTGTTTGTGCTTCTGCTCCAGGTTGTTATTTAACTTTCGTTAGTTTTGCACTTTTTGATTTTAGCAACAGAAGATTTTCGAAAAAATTGATCTTTACCTGCTGGTCTGTTTTGACAGATTTTGCCACTCTTGCATTTGCTTCTTTATTCGATTTCCTTTTTGAATTCTTTTTGGTTTTCGGAAGGAGTTGCTACAGTAGCTTATGTTTTGATGGTTTTCAGTTGAAATTGGACTCAAAAGGTTTTATCACTTCACTTATACTAATGTTGCTAATGAGAACTGTGTGAAGTTTTGTGTGAAAGAAATTTCCAGGTTAGTGGAGATAATGGTGTAATAAGGAAGTAAAAGGTTTCATGACTCAAGAAATATGTGTATGAAGATGAATATATTGATATTATTCAAGTGGTGAGTCCAGAAGAATCTACTAAAAACCAAATTCAGAGACCTGCAGAGTCTGTTTTCGAATAGGTAACAGTTCTGATAAGAAAAATTCCGCCAAAGATCTGTCCAGTTATATTTTTGCAGTTTTTAGCCAACAAGGAAAGCTACGAAGCGAAAGAGGGACGGAAACGGAGCCAGGGTGGCTCACACCACCCTGTGGCGTGGGCCCACCCCTGGCCGCGCCAATAGGTGGTGTGGCCACCCCGGACTCCGTCTCTGACCCGTTTTCTCCCACTACCTTCCTTTTGGTGTAAAACTTCGTAATATATAATCCCCCGGATCCCTCAAGGTTCGTATATCGTGTTCTCGTCGTGTTTTTGTTTCGGTCTGTTTTGTTCAGATGTCGTTGAGGGGTTCATCTTCAAAGGATTACGAGCTGCGACACCGTCGCGGGCTCCATTACAATCTTGAGCAGAAGACCTTTGTAGGATGGTGGAAGAAGAAAGGATCACAACTAGGCGCGAAGACATGGATCAGAACGGGAAGGAGGAAGTAAAGGACATGACAGCAGGCATGAAGGGGCTGATACCTCCAACTCTAGATCTCAGTTCTTGCCCTGCAGTAGTGGAAGCTCTACGAGTCATTGATGAGTTCTGCGACAAGTACCGAGTCTTGAGGAGGAAGGTGGATATGCTTCAAGAGGAGAATAAGAGGCTTCGCAAGATGCTGGAAGATTTCCTCGTGCCAACCGAGAGGATACCACCACCACTGAAGGAGTAATTCGTCATCAGGTTTGGCATCCCTTTGGGTTATTCCAAGCTTGGGGGAGTGTCGCGGTATCACATAACTATCTTCTATATTTTTACCTTTTTAGTAGAGTCATATCATGAATAGAGAAGTTATCATATAGGATGGTTTGCATTATGGAAGTGTCCCCTCGCTCGTTAGATATGTATCCCTTGGTGTGAGTTGCCGTTATGGAATATTAATGAGAAGTTCTATCATTTACTCTTCTGCATATCTTATATTAGTTTTCAATTCATGGTTATATGATTGATCTTTTCGTTAGTATTGGTATCACTCTGGGATCATTGAGTTAATTTAGTTGGTTTTGGCAAACCTGGCACGGTCAGTAGCAACACTATTTTTGAGAATTGAATGAAAAAGATAGAAGTACTCTTAAAGAAATATAATTTCATCATCTTTCTTTCTTGATTTGCTCATAAGTTTAGTATTCTCTTGTTAAGATCTTTTGTGCTTCCAAGGAAGATTGCATGTTTGTTTTTATCACTTGTATGTTTGTTTGTTTCCTTCAACTCTTATACTTGCTACCTAGCCTTGCTAGCCAAAAACCTGTACTGAGAGGGAATTCTTCTCGTGCATCCAATCCTTAAACCAAAACCTATGCCATTTGTGTCCACCATACATACCTATTAGCATTATTGCTATTCCAAGTAAATTCATGTTTTTATCTACCTCCCAAATTAAACTTGTTATGTGAAAATTAGTGATTAAAGCTCTCACGAACTTGATGGCACACTTTACTTTCTTGCACTTAATAAACTTGAACCATTGTGCCCATCTATGTTGCGTATATGCTTGCACTTTGTAAGTTGTGAATTAGCAGAACCATGCTGTCATGGTGAACGCTTTCAACATTGCACTGGTACTTTGTACCTAGTTGATATCATGTTCTTTTGTCTATGGATGTCGTCGGTGTGAAATGAAAGGAGAGCTTGTAAGTCCATGGAGTTATGCATGTGTGTTAGAGAAACGCCCGAGCCGCCAGTCTAATCCATGCTGTCATGGTGGAAACCTGCAACGTAACCATAATGAGCATCTATGAAGCATTCTTCTTATAAAAAAGATAGAGATTGAGAAAAAGAGGGAAAAAGAGAGATTATGAAAAGAGGAAAGAGAGAAAAAGCACCATATTCCCATGGTAAATAAGAAGATTGCTGAGATGCTCGTAGTCTGCTTGCCTTGTCATTTTGATATGGGGATTCTTCCATATCATCGGGCAAGGGGTACCCCGTTAGCGGTTTTCCATGATACACATGTGCTTACTATGACAAGAAGTTACCGGTGACTAAACTTGAGTAGCATGAGGAGCGTCCCTCGTATTCAAGGGACATGAGATTTTCAACTTACAACTTGTCAAGCATATCCTCATATTTGATCACTTTAAACTTAATCACCTAGAGATGCCTATGATAGGGCCAATGAGAGCTGAAAACTAATAAGTACCATAATTTTTGGGAGCTCTTTATGAAACTTGAAATCCCTGCTTCCCTCTGCGAAGGGCCTTTCTTTTACTTTTTAGTTGAGTCAGTAAACCTATTCCTTTCTATCTCAGCAAGTATTTCGAGTTGTTGTGTTTCATTCATTCATATGATGATTTATTCAATCATGTTTCTTATGTTCCTTGTTTTGCACATTGCTCTTATCTTAGTGTCTACTACTTTGAAAGCTATCATTGAAAATCAGTTATTTGTGAACTCCAGTAAATTGTCAACTATTCTTCGACCAAGAGCTAAGTTTGCCATTACCAATTATGATTCACTTTATGTATCTTTATTGTGTTTCCTTTACTTATTGCAAGTTAAGTTATATAATAGTGAGTTGTCTTCTATTATGATCTATGTATTGATGAATGTGATGCTTCCTGTCCGTATTCTTTTATCGACTCTTCACTCCATAAACCTGAGGTCATGTTTATTGAGTTTAGTTTCGCTTGGGGATAAGCGAAGTCTAAGCTTGGGGGAGTTGATACGTCCATTTTGCATGGTTGATGACTTTTGGAGCATGGACCGCTGCATAATTCACTGTTATTCATTGATATATTTCATATTAAGAGATGATACTTATGTTATTTCATCTGTTTTTGAATGGTTGATGACTTTTGGAGCATGGACCACTGCAGTCAGGATTCTGATGGAAAAGGTGCAGTTTGGAGGCAAAATTTGCGAATATCAGAAAATCCGGGAAAATATACGGAAAATCATATTTTTCCAGAAGACGAAGGAAGCCAGAAGGGGAGGCTGAGATGGGCCACATGGGGCCCACACCACCCCTTGGCGCGGGCCAGCCTAGGCTGCACCACTAGGTGGTGTGGCCGCCCTGGTCCACCCCTGGCTCTCCCATATGGCGTATATTATCCTCCCGAAACCCTAAGACTCGGGGAGCGACCACAGAAAGATTCCGCCGCCTCTGCGGGGTGGAAAACACCGAGAGAGAAAGATCTCTCCACCGGACAGAATTCTGCCGGGGGAATTCCTTCCCGGAGAGGGGAGATCGTCGCCATCAACACCACCATCAAGCTGGATTTCATCGGGATCATCATCATCATCACCATCTCCATATCGTTGTAACAATTGGGTTGAATCTTGCATAGTTCTTAGGGGAAACTTTCCCGGTGTTGATCACTCTTTGTAGTTGATGCTAGTGAGTGGAACCATTGAATTATTGTTTATGTTCAAATTGTTATACATCATTATTCCATCTCTGATCATGATCCATATGATGTCTTGTGAGTAGTTCGTTTTGTTCTTGAGGACATGGGAGAAGTCATGTTGTTAGTAGTGGAATTGCGTTGAGAAAGATTCAATAGTTTGATATTTAAGTTGTGGTGTACTTCTTCTAGTGGTGTCATGTGAACATCGACTACATGACACTTCACCTATATGGGCCTAGAGGAATGCATTATGTATTTGGCTACTAATCGTAGGGGTTGCCGGAGTGACAGAAACCTGAACCCCCGTTAGGAAACCATTACACAAGGGACGTTAGGGTCTGAGAGTTTAAAGCTGTGGTTAGGTTTCTATCTTAATTACTTTCTTGTACTTGCAGAGGCTTACAAGGAGTTTAATCACAAGTATGTATTAGTCCTACAAAGGTCGGTACATTTGCACAGGTTCACCCACACAACACTTAGCAAACTAAAGAAGATTAATCAATTATATGAAGCGAAAGCACTAGACAGAATTCCCATGTGTCCTCGACAACGTTTGGTCATCTTAAGTAATACAACCGTCTTGTCCTTTGCTGAATAAAGGATTGGGCCACTTGCTGCATTTATTCTTATTGCCTTTTATTTACTCGTACTTTATTTACTTGCATTATCAAAAACCCCAAAAAATCCGTTTGCTAAGTATTTGCAGAGAATTCCTGATCCATACCACTAGCCAGCACCTTCTGCTCCTCGTTGGGTTCGACACCCTTACTTATCAAACATACTACGATACATCCCCAAGCTTGAGCTTTTGTCCATACTTCATCTTATCACATTGTTCTTCCCTACACTTTTAAAATTTCCTTCAACAAAACTTCACACAATCTTCATTAGCAACATTAGTGTACTCAAGATAATAAGTCTTTAGGCTCAGTTTTAACACAAGTAAAACTTCCATTAAAACACAAGCTACTGTAGCAATTCCTTTTAAAAGTTCAAGTGATCAAAGACAACTCAAAGAGAAAGAGACTAAGAGGCAAATGCAAATAATGGCAGAAATCTGTCAAAAACAAACCAACAGATAAAAACCATTTTTTCGAAAACCTTCTGTTGCACAAATCGAAAAGTGTTAAACTAATGAAAGTTGAATAACAACCTGGGGCAGAAACACAAACATTACAGCTCAATCCGACTTAAAGAGATTTTTCACGAATTTTTACACCGAAGCACAAAAATCTGTTTCGGGACAACAACTTTCCCAAGTCTTACTTCTCTCTCATTAGGGGTTACTCTTGGCACAAAAATCACACAAAAAGGATAAAGAGCGGTTATTACAAAGGTAATAACTTCCAAGACTCAACAAAAACTTACTTAACTAAAAATTTGGGTTATCTCCCAATAAGTGCTTTTCTTTAACGCCTTTGAGCTAGGCATAAGAAGCAAGATTCAAGTATTCTCAAATGAAGAAGCATTAAGAGCAAATTTTGTTTTAATAGAAGAGGCAAAAGAAATCTTCTCTCTCTTCTTAGGGAAGTGTTCTATACCTTTCTTGAGTGGGAATTGATATTTAATGGTGCCTTCTTTCATATCAATAATGGCACCAACAGTTCTAAGAAAAGGTCTTCCCAAAATAATAGGACAAGAAGCATTTTATTCAACATCCAAAACATAGAAATGGGACTTGGTACTTGTACCTAGGTTCCACGTCAATTACAAGAACCACATTGTTTGACAAAAGCCATTACAAAAATGATACACACCGGAATCACCAAAGCTAAACACTGAGCAAAAACGATAAGTGTATCGCCAGCTCCCCAACGAGATCTATCAAACCCCTATCAACCTGTTTCGACCCTCCCATGGTCACCCACACTGTTGCCACTCGCCAAGAGAAGCTGGACTGCCTTGGCACGAACTCAAGTGAAGGGAGTTCTAGAACCGCACAGCATATCCACGGAGTTGCGCCCATGCACACGCTCCGGATGTCGCCGCCTTCAAAATCTTTCGCCAACCTGTCGTCAGCATGTAGATCAAAGCACAGACTCACGCCACACCAGCCACCGACATAGCCTCAGTGCCAAGCAGAACCACCCCCACGCGCTAGCCGCTCCATCCTCATGTCGCTTCCGTCCAACGCTGCTCCACAAGCGATGCTCTCAGGAGAGAACGCGATACCGACACCGTGGCACCGCCATCGCTCGACCCGAAGATCTTAGGATTTCCCCCGGAGTAGCACGATTGAGGTCGACACAAGGTGCACGGCGATGTCTTCATCAAGGAGAGAAGAGATCTAGAGAAGAAAGAAGCGTGTCTATTTACAACTTTCATCAATCATGCTTTTCCATTACAGTACTCCATGAGATAAGGTGAGGCTCATTGTCCTCTCGCCGATGCTAGCTCATCCAACACAAGGCCTAATCGCTTGTGGGCTTGTATTGGGTCACATCTTGGACCGTAGTCGTGAGATTCCTCTCTCCTTGCAAAGCCGCTTGCCCCCAACCAGGCACATGAGGAAAATCTTGCATTAGTCGATTCCTCTTCTCCCAAGAGACCAAGAATCTGATAGCACTGTCCACTATATCTGCACAAGAGTAATAGTGTTGCGACATGAAGATACTTATTTAGTATCCAATACCTGTAATGGTTTAGGGGAAGCATCTAGAGCAACACACTATGAAGGAATATCAGGTTGATATATTGTGTTCATTTGTAATGCCTTCTTCAACAGAGATACATGGACGACAGGATGAATGTGACTGCTCTGTGATAGCTGCAATCTATAAGCCACAACCCCACATGCTGCAAAACCACATATGGGCCAAAATATTTGTAGCTCAATTTTTGATTTGAACTTCGAGCCACTGATGTTTGGACATACATCTGCAATTTCATATAAACCTGATCTCCTACAGCAAACAAACGCTCAACTCGTTTCTTATCAACTTGGCTCTTCATACATTGGTGTGCCCTCATCAACTTCTTCTATATTGATTTTTACATATCATCTCGTTCATTGAGCCAGGTGGCCAAATGAGGTACAATATCATAAAGAACATCTTGGATACCAAAATGTTCTAGCTTATGACCATACAACACTTCAAAGGGAGACTTGTTCAATGCTAAATGGAATGTAGTGTACCAAAATTCTGCTAGGGCCAGCCATTTGGACCATTTTGTTGGACATGCTTTGTGAGATCTAGGCACATGGCTTAATAGGATTGATAGGATACCCATATCAACAAGTTGCAACTTCTTTTCTGGAAGCTCATTCGAAAAGAACTCTAAGGTTAAGCGTGCTTGGCCTAGAGCAATTCTAGGATGGGTGACCGACTAGGAAGTGGGTAACCGGGTGCGCACAAGTGAGGACAAAGTGCGTAGAAAAGACTAGTGTTGGTTTGTGGGGCCAGTCTAGATATCCTATTAAGCTGCCAGGAGTGACACCCCCGGGCCCAGGAGTGGACGGGGTGTTACATGCTTGAGTCATACACCTAAGATATGTCTCCATATATTAGTTTGGGGATGATAACTAGAACTCATATTAAGTGTGGTGTCAGTTAATCTGAATAATTGTTACCAAAATACACTGGTGAATACCTTATCTCCGTCAGATATCAACACTGATGGTAGCCCATGGAGCTTGTAAACATTATCAACATCTAATTGTGCCACTGAGGAAGCTGAATAGGGCGGAACATGGGAATAACATGACCATATTTAGTAATTTGTCAATAATCACCCAAATGGTATCATATTTTCCTGATTTTGGAAGGCCTTCAACAAAAACCAAGCTGATAATATCCCATGCCTTTTTTGGAATAGGAAAGGGTTGAAGCAATCCAGGTGTTCCCATATGTTCTGATTTGACCTGTTGGCACACTCCACAATGAGCTACATAATTCTTCACATATTGTTTGAGATTGAGCCAAGAGAATAATGCCTTAATCTTGTGAAAAGTAGCACTGAATCCACCGTGACCTCCAATACCACTATCATGTAAGGGCAGCAATATTGCCTTCTTAGCTTCTTGGTGATTTCCTAACCAAATTCTATCATGATACTTGGTAATTCCATCATGTAAAGAATAACATTGGGCATCAGGACTAGCCAAGCTTAACTGAGTGAGTAATTCTTTGGTCTATGGATCTGTCAGATAGCTTTTAGTGACAATTTCCAACCACCTTGGTTTAGTAACAGACATAGCATGAGCTTTATGATTTGGTTGTACTATGGATAAGGCATCAACTGTTATGTTTACCACTCCTAATTTGTACTTTAATTGATATTGTAAACCAAACAACTTGCAAAATGCCTTGTGCTGAATTGAGTTTGTAAGAATTTGAGATTCTAAATGGATCAAAGTTTTGTGAACTGTGAATATAGTAAATTCTTTGAGTTCCAAATACTGCTACCATCTTTCTACTGCCATAATAACTTCCAGGCATTCTTTTTAATACGTTGATAAGGCCTAAGATCCAGGAAATAGAGCTTTGCTTAAGTAAGCAATTGTGTACCTTTTGGGAGAGAACAACACCAATACCAACTCCAAAAGCATCACAGGAAAACTGAAAATATGGTAGTGCTAAAACTGGAGCTTGACTCGATGCTGCTTTGAGTGCCACAAAAGCTTTATCTGTCTCACTAGTCCAAATATATTGTACATTCTTCTTTAACAGTTCTGTGAGAGGTTTACTAATAAATCCATATTGAGCAATAAACTTTCTATAATAGCCTGCCAATCCTAGAAATGCTCTCACATGTTTAAAAGAAGTAGGGGTAGGCCAATCAACTATAGCTTGAATCTTTGTAGGATTAGTAGCTACACCTTTGCCGTTGATTACATGTCCTAGGTATTCCAATTGTTTTTGAGCAAAAGAACACTTTGATTGCTTGATAAAGAATTGATGATTTGACAATACTTGGAACACTTGTTGCGACAACTCTTGATGTTGAGCCAAGGTGTTGGTATATAATAGTATATCATCCATGAAGATAAGGACTCCTTTCCTCAACTACTGTGAAAACATCACATTCATAGATGATTGGAAGGTTACTTGGGCATTAGTGAGGCCAAAGGGCATAACCTTAAATTCCTAGTGACCACGATGTGTTTTGAAGGAAGTTTTGAATTCTTCCCCTTATATCACTCTTATCTGATGATACCCATTTCTCAAATCTAATTTAGTGAAAACCTATGCTCCAGCCAATTCATCTACCACAGGAAGAGGATATTTGTTCTTAACACTAAGAGAATTTAGGTATATATAATCAACACACATTCTCCACCCCCATCTTTCATTTTGACAAGTATCACTAGAGACGCATAAGGACTATTACTTGTCTGCGTCACTCCTTTCTAGAGCATTTTAGATATTTGTTGCTCTAACTCGTCCTTCTAGGTAGCAGCATACCTATAAGGCCTTTTCTGAATAGGAACATCCCTAGGCAACAAGGGGATCTGGTGATCAAATTCCCTATTGGGTGGAAGGCCTTCAGGTTTTGGAACAGTGCACTATGTTATTGAATGACTTGTTGAATAATTGATGGTATAGGAGTGTCCAACTCTACCTCTTCCTTAGAACGGAGTGTTACTAGTTGTTCCACTGCACCCTGCTCAATCAACTGGTGCATTTTAGCTATGGATATTGTAGGAGTGTCCAACTCTACCTCTTCCTTAGAATTATTGGCATTGATTTCTCTCAATGTGATTCTATGTCCATCATGCAAAAATGTCATATTCTTGCATTTCCAATCCAAAAACATTGCCTACATTACAACTTTCTAGCCAATCCATGCCCAATATAATATCATAGCATTTGATTGGTAAGAGTCTGACTAGTGTAGGGAATTTTGTATCATGTACTCCCCATTGCAGTGATTCAATACCTTCAGAACTAACCAATGTGGAACCATCTCAATTGTGACTTGAACTGGTTTAATAGCATGGACTCATATCTTCAACTTGACTGCCAATTCACTATTTTTGAAATTACCAGAACTTCTAGAATCTATGAGAATAAGAACTTGTGTTTGACCAATGTGGCCTAACAATCTGATTGTTTTTCTTCCTATTCTCCCTTTAGATGCTGCAATTGAAAGAGTCGTAGCTTTCTACATTTCAGAATCGCTGGTTGTTGTTTCAACCTTGTCTTCTTCACCACTGCTATCGTCACTTGTCAATTCCAAATTCGCACACATATTTCATCTACTACAACCAGCTAGATTTGATTGGGGCATTCGCGAGCTGGTCCATATTTACCTCTACACTTTAAACATTCTCCTCTAGCACGTCGATGAGGTCTTAGAGAATCAATTTTTCACACTACAATGGGAGCCAGTGCTAACTGTTTTTTCCTTATCAATTTATGTTAGACCTTGACCCAATTTTCCTTCACTAGCATGCTTTTGCCAATTTTTGTATTCATACTTCCCTTTCTTGTAACCATTGAGTTGAGCTTCTTGTAAAAGATCCAAGGAAATAGCCGCATCAACCGTTCTTGCTTTATGCAACACTATAGCTATTCTAATCTATCTCTTTAAACCTTTTACATATTTAGCAAGAAATAAGGGTATCATCTAGGGCATGACTATGGGCCAATAACTGATGCATTAATCCCTCAAACTCCCTAGAATAAGATCCTACATCATTTTGTTGTCTAATACTTAAGGTTTTGATCATATCAATGTCATAGAGATCCTTAGCAAAATTTTGACACGTGACTACATAAAGGTGTGCCCATCGTTCTATATCATGTTGAGCTTCATATGTTTGTAACCATAAGCCAGCACATCCAGTGAAATGAAGGGTGGAATAATCCACTTATATTCTTCAGGAACATGAAACATGTTGAAATACTTTTCTCTTTGTCCTTCCACATGTTTGGGTGGTTTCCATCAAATTTAGGAAAACTTGTTATAGGAATGTGAAGGTCAGTGCGATGAAATTCTTGACCCCCTTAACTATTATGGAATTGCACATGATGGGAAGAAGAAGGACGATATGTACCATTGACCAGAGCATGCTCGGAAGCAATGCCCTAATGTTCACAATCATCATGAGGCCCATCTGGGCTGGACAATGTTACCCAGAGCATTGTGGATGGTACCCTCGATTGATGTTAGATGAGTGCCAATGCAGAGCATCTGGGGATGAACTGTATCCACCTTGGTTACCAGATTATCTTGGGACTTTAGCAATCGCTCAGTTGTGACTCATAGCTCTTTGTAGCTAACATCATTTTGGCTTGGCATGCTGTTTAACCTGCAGACGCAAACCTAGCTAGCATGTTATTCATCTACACCATCAACTCCTCTACCGTGGGAGCCATGGTTACTTTACCTTCCTCAATTGCCATAACCAACACCATCAAGGCCGGAGGATGCGCCGTGATGGAGTTCCCTTCAGCCAGTTCTACTGTTGCCCCACCAACGAGTACTAAACTCGCCATTCCTCTGCAATTAGACCAATTATCCTCCTGAACCACGCCAATTTGACCGAGATAATCAGATTCGTAGCCAAATGAACACCGCCACCAATTCACACCACCACTTGCGTGACTTATTGAAGTAGTCACCGCACACCCCCGCTGCAAATACAAACTATGTATGGGGATTTTATAGGAGATACCAACCCAATCTAGTCGTACCCGATTCGCCACCGAAGCTCGGGGAATGTATCTCTCTCTCTCTCTCGACTTTTTTGTGTTGTGGAATTTTTCGGCATTTGCTGGAATCTCCTTTGATCGATAGATTCCTGGACAATCCTAACTTGTGACAACACACCAAATAGTTAGGAAACATTGATACATCTGGACATGGGTATACCCTACAGGTACTCGAGCTTGGTATATATGGCCTGAATACAGCGGAAGCCCACGGTGTCACCAAGGCCCAAATAGAGAACTCGAGTAGCCTACGGACTCTTGATTGCTTGAAGAACAAGAAGAAGCCAAAGATAGAAAGTTCAAAGGGAAAACCCTAACATGTAAACGACTCGACCTGCTACCCGAGACCTGGCCTATCTATATAAAGGCCAGGAGGGGGCGGCGAGGAGGAGACACGCAACCCTAGTTTCCACAACCCTCGCCAGATTGCATCTGCGCACCATTGTAATCTTCGATTCCTTTAATAATTCCACGACCAGACAAGCAGGAGTAGGGACCTCTACGAGGCCTGAACCTGGGTAAATCTTCGAGTCCCCTGTGTGCTTGTTTGCTAGCCGATAGATGTCTCTAGTGCTCCCTCCTTCTCCAAAGCCCAAGTCCATAACAATGGGCATTGATGAGTTAAACCCTCGTCAATTGGCGTCGTCTGTGGGAACTGGGAGTGCTGATGTTTGAAGGAAATATGCCCTGAGAGGCAATAATAAAGTTGTTATTATGTATTCCTTATATATGATAGATGTTTATTTTGCATGCTAAAATTGTATTGATCGGAAACATCAATACATGTGTGTTTAATAAACAAAAAGGGTTCCTAGTTATGCCTCTCTTATAGAGTAGCTTGTTGATTAACAAGATGATCAAGGTTTCCTGATCATGGACATTGGATGTTGTTAATAACAAGGTCACAACATTGGTGGAATGATGTGATGAACATTCATTCGAAGTATAGCATTACGATCAAGTCATTATGTTTATATTGATATAACATCATACAAAGTAATATTTATCCTTAGACCATGAGATCATGTTAATTGCTAACACCTGAAGAGTATCTTGATAACATCAAACGTCACACCGTAACAGGGTGACTATAAAGATGGGTTTAGTACCACGAAGGTGTTATGTTGAGGCTCATGGATCAAGAGTGGAATTTTTCAATCCCGATGATGGATAGATATACTCTAGGCCCTCTCGGTGATATCACATTGAGATAGCTTGCAAGCAAGTGATGTGATCACTAGAATGTTATATCACGGGAACGAGAAAAGAGTGCATGTCGGTAACGAGATCAAACTAGGTATTTGGATACCGATGATCAAATCTCGGACATGTATTATATCATGAGACAAAGGGATTAAATTACAAGCGTTAAAGGTTCTCACTATCACAGAAGTCATCGTTGAATATGCAGGAGTAAGTATGGATCTCTAGGTCCCGCTTCTGACTATTGATCTGAGAGGAGTCTCAATCATGTCTGCATTATTCGCGAACCGTAGGGTGACACACTTAAGAGTTACCGGACACCATTTTGGAGAACATATGTTTCAGACGAAAGAATTGCAAAGCGCAGGAATTGTTTCGATAGAAATCGGAAATTGTTTCGGGTGAAATTGCAGAAAGTGGTTATGCATGTGATATTGAAATATTGCAAGGGGTTATATGTGAATGTTTGTTAATTAAAGTAATTAACAAAATTCTAAATAAATTTAATAAAAGAGTTTTATTAAATGAGAGAGCATTAAACTTGGAGAATTTTAATGCATTTAAAGTGGGGACTTTAAAAGGGAATGTGAAGAGGCATTTTAATGTGGAGGGGTTACCACTGAATGGGGGAGGTGAGGAGTCACCCACCCATGCGCCGGCCATGGAGAGGAGGGGCACCCCCTTCCTCCTATAAAAGGCCACCCTCCCCCTCCTTCTTCGTCACACCTCCTTGTGAAGGATCTCTCTCCCCCTCTAGAATTATTCCCCCATGGTCTCGGATTAGCGAGATACATGTTCCCAGTGGCATTTCGTCTGGAAGGAGTTGCTGCTTCCGCTGGATCGCTGGAGCGAGGAGGTGGAGGTTGTCCGGTGGCTTGAACGTGTGTGCGAGTACGGATGCGCTGCTGAGTTGCGGCGCTTGGACTTCCTCACGACCTTGAGATCGGCAAGTGTACGACTACATCAACCACGAGTTCCTACTCATTAACAAAACTCGTTGTCTTCGAGGGTAAGTTCTCGTTGGATGTATGTCCACCCATTGCTTTATACCTAGTAGATAGATCTTGGCATGTAGTTCTCATCGTAGGAAATTTTTTGTTTTCTATGCTGCGGACCAACAGTGTTGCGGCTTCTTCGGCCCCATTGCTGACTCGTGTATTAAGGAGCTCATTGGGGAACCCCAAGAGGAAGGTATGATGAGCACAGTAGTAAGTTTCTCTCAGTTATGAAACCAAGGTTATCAATCCAATATGAGCAAGGAAATGCCCCAAAGGTGTAGCTGGCTGAACTTTGGTAGGGAGCACTACCGGTGCCAGCAGCAACGTGGAGACCTGCACAACACAACCACATAACTATGTCCCCAATTTGCGATGAGGTTGTCAATCTCACAGGTTTTGCTGAAAACAAAGGATTAAATGTATCGAATGGAAGGAAGTAATAGTTTGTAGAAAGTAAACACAAAGCAGTAAACAGTTTGTAGATTGTATGTAAATGAAAGGACCAGGGTCCATAGTTCACTAGAGATGGCTCTCCTTAAGATAGATAACATGCTGGGTGAACAAATTACAGCGGGGCAATTGACAAACATCGAGAAAGCATACAAGCATATACTAATCATCTGGACTCCTTTGAGACTTGATTGGGCATTACAACATTATACATAGGCCGCCATCCAACTGCATCTATGCCTAATAATCCACCTTCAGGTTATCATCCGAACCCCCTCTAGTATTAAGTTGCAAGCAACATATTATTGCTTTACGAATTGCGTGTAAAGTAAACAATATGATTGTTCTATGAACAAAGGATTGTTGTTTTGTCCCTAGTAGCAACAACACATCTAGTACCTTAGAGATTTCTGTCACTTCCCCAAATTACCAGAGGCATGAACCCACTATCAAGCATAAATACTAACTCTTGGAGTTGCTAGCATCTACTTGGCCAAGATAGCTACTAACAACGAAAAGCATGCAAGATCACAAATAACAAAGACATGATAGAATCAATAATCAATCTGAAATAGCATCTCAATATCCATCGGATCCCCGCAAACACAACATGCAAAATTACAAATAGATGATCTTGATCATGAACGGAGCTCGCAAGATCTAGACATGAAAGCACAAAGGAGGAGAACCAGCCATCTAGCTACTACATGGATCCGTAGTCCAAGGATGAACTACTCACGCATCACACCAGAGGCTTGCATGGTGATGAAGAAGGCCTCCAGGGTGAATTCCCCTCTCCGGCAGGGTGCCGGGAAGAGCTTCATATCCCTCCCGATCTAGGGATGGAGATGACGGCGGCTATAGACTCTTTTGTGGATTTTTGATCGGGCCCTTAGGGTTTTCGTCCTAAGGGTAAGATATAGGCGGAAGGAGAGGCCGAGGGGGTGCCTGGGCTGGCCACACCACCCCCTGGTGCGGGCCAAGCCTGGCCACACGGCCAGGTGGTGTGGCCGCCCTCTAGCCCTTCTCCGTCTCGTATTCTGGCATCTGATGACTTCCGTAAAAATAGGCACTTTGGCTTTTGTCCCGTCCAATTTCGAAAATATTCATTTTCTGACTTTCCTAGAACGAAAAACAACAGAAAACAGGCAACTGGACTGTGGCTCTTGTTAATAGGTTAGTCCAAGAAATCATATGAAAAGTACTCCAAAGTGTGGGCAAAACACAAGAAAATGGATAAAACCAAGCATGGAACATCAAAAATTATAGATACATTTGCAATGTATCAACATCCCCAAGCTTAACTCCTGCTCGTCCTCGAGTAGGTAAGTGATAAAAAGAAAGAATAATTTTTGAGGTGACATGCACCATCAAAGACTTGATCAAAGTATTTGTAAAACATTCAAAGCTGGGATCATAGTACTTTAATCATAACATGAAAGACAAGGCTCTAGTAATAAGACAAAGAAACTATGATGCAACATGAAAAGGCACAAACAAAAGATTCATGAATAACAATGCTTTGCAAGGCGTTTGTTTGTTTCACATAAAGAAAACATAGCATAATAGTATTCAGCTTGTCCCTTATAGAGTACCAAATATAAATGCATAGGACACCTTCAAAGTTCATAAGAGTGACTAGATACAAACAGTTTAAAGCAAGCAATATCAAGTTATGCATCAATCAACTAGTCTTGGGACAATGCACATAGAACTAAAAATGGCCACTATGCTCTCAAAGTAGGTGCATAAAGATAGAAGGTGGAGACTCAATATAATGGTGGAAGAAGGGCCTTTATAAAAGGAAGTAGGGATTCAAGTCTCATAAAGAGCTTCCAAAAATTATGGTACTTATAGCTTTCAGCTCTCATTGCCCCTATCATAAGCATCTTGAAGTGATTAAGGTTAAAGTGAACAAACTATGGTGTACATGCTTGACGAAGTATAAGTTAGAAATCTCATGTCCCTTGAATACGAGGGCCGCTCCTCATGCTACTCAAGTTTAGTCACCGGTAAGTTCTTGTCATTGCAAGTATATGTGTATCATAGAGAACCGCCAACGGGGTACCCCTTGCCTGATGATACGGAAGAATCCCCATATCAAAATGACAAGACAAGCAGACAACGAGCATCTCAGCAATCTTCTTATTTACCATGGGAATATGGTGCTTTTTTCTCTCTTTCCTCTTTTCATATATCTCTTTTTTTCTTTCTTTTTTCTCAATATAGGACTCTATTTTTATAAGAAGAATTCTTCATAAACAGCTCATTATGGTTACGCCGCAGGTTTCCACCATGTCAGCATGGGTTAGACCAGCGGGCCAGGCGTTTCTCTAACACATATACATAACTCCATGGACTTACAAGCTCCCCTTTCATTTCACACCGACGACATCCATATACAAAAGAGCATGATATTACCTAGGTACAAGTACCAAGTGCAATGTTGAAAGCGTTCCCCATGAAAGCATAGTTCTGCTAATTCCCCAACAAATAAGTGCAAGCATATACAACATAGACAACACAATGGTTCAAGTTTATTAAGGGCAAGAAAAGTAAAGTGTGCCATCAAGTTCGTGAGAGCTTTAATCACTAGTTTTCACATAACAAGTTTAATTTGGAAGGTAAACAAAAGCATGAATATACTTGGAATAGCGTAAGCTAGTAGGTAGATATGGTGGACTCTTTGGAATAACTTGGTTTAGGGAGTTGGATGCATGAGTGGAACTCATACTTTGTTGTGGAGGCTAGCAAAAGACTGGGAGCGACAAACTAACAGAGCAATAATGGCCATAATCATGCAGAGCGACAAAACATCATTGATCAAAGCATAAAGTGATACTAAAAGTTGAAAACTAAAGGATCATAAAGTCTATGGTGACTTGATATAGTCATAACATGGAGTGAGCATGTGCCAAGTCAACCCAAATAAAGCATCAAAGGAGAATACCACTATACTATGCTTTAATATGTTAAAACAACGCATGATTCATCCAAGGCACATTAAGCAATCTCAATTGTTTATAACAAGTCATGCTACAACAAAGAATACTAAGCATAAAGCCAAAACAATATCAAGTCATGGCATGACAAAGCATAGGCCACAGTCAAAAACAAGCTCTTTTTACCTCATAAGCATGAACTTTCCTACTCTTTTCCAAACCAAACCAAACTATTTGCAAACCAAGGTATGAAGGAGGGGGTCCAACCAATTTATTCAGAAAACTAAGAAAACCAAGCAAACGAAAAACCAAAATGAAAACGAAAAAGAAGGCGCTCCAAGAACAACACAACTATGCATGAAACAATAAAAATGAAGCGTTTGGAAGAAACCTGGGATTTTTATTGATGGAGAAGGGGATGCCTTGGGCATCCCCAAGCTTTGACGCTTGTACTCTTGGATATTTCTTGGGGTGACACGCATGGCATCCCCAAGCTTGATCTTTAGTCCATCCTTCATCTCATTACTCATTCCTTCCATACACCTGAAATTTTTGCTTCATACAAAACTTCACACAATCTTTATTAGCAACATTAGTGCACTCAAGATAAATAAGTCTTAATGTTCAATTCTAACACCAAATAAAATTTCATTAGAATACTAGCTACTGTAGCACTTCCCTCAAAAAGCTTAGTTCCCCAAAAGAACTCAAAAAGGAACCAACAAGAAGCAAATGCAGAAAATGGCAGAAATCTGTTAAAACAGACCAACATGTAAAGACGAATTTTTTCGAAGACCTTCTGTTGGTCAAATCAAAAAGTGTTGAACTCTCAAATCAGAAAGTGTTGAACTAACAAAAGTTAGATAACAACCTGGGTCAGAAGCACAAAAATTCACGCCTCAAAAAGACGTTCAGAGATTTTACACGAATTTTTACGGTGAAGCACAGAAATCTGTTTCGGGACAGCAACTTTCCCAATCATTACTTCTCTCTCATTAGAGGTTACTCTTGGCACAAAAAGCAAATAAAAGGATAAGGAGCGGTTATTACAGAACTTCCAAGACTCATCTAAAACTTTTGGGTTATCTCCCAATAAGTACTTTTCTTTAACGCCTTTAAGTTAGGCATAAGAAGCAAGAAAAAGGATCAAGTATTCTCAAATGAAGAAGCATTAAGATTAATACCAGAAATATCTTCAACAAGGCAAAGTATATCATTCAAATAAGTTCTAGAGGAGCCTCTCTCAATGCTCTTAGGTTCACTATTCTCATCAAAAGGGTTTGCAGGAACAATCCAGTCAAGATTATTTTCTATGGCATCATGTATTGCTACTACTATAAAGGCATTGATATCTTAGGTTCCTCCCCATTAAGTTCGGTTTTGTTCATATTTTCTCGTGTACCAACAACATCTACAAATGAGCCTAGCATATTGAAACGTTCAAAGACTTCCCTAGCTTCCTTGGCAACATCATAGAACTCCTTAAACAAAGTTTCTAGAATAAAATCCCTCTTTCAGGGTCCTTAATTTCTTTAAGCTTAAGAAGCATTACTTGCATTAAGGGGTTAAGGTTAACAAACCTAGATTCTAACATGTGAATTAAAGAAGCTGCAGCAATCTCATAGTTTGGAGCAAGTTCTGCAAGGGATCTATCCACAGTATCCTCATGTTGGCTAACATGATTAAAGAATTCTTCAATATTATCTTTCCCAATTATAGAACCACTACCAATTGAAAGGTCTTTCAGGGTGAATTTAGGGATCAACAAGGTGAGCTAAGAAAGTGGTGACAACTAAAGGAGACTTAATTTATTTGTGTTTTTGATAAAGAAAGCAAACTGGTAAAACTAATTTTTGTGTGTTTTTGATAAAGAAACAAGCAAACAAAGAAAAAAGGAACTAACCAAAACAAAAATAACAAAGTAAAGAGATTGGTTATGAGGGACTCCCCTTGTGAAGATGTCCTTGACTCCCTGGCAACGGCGCCAGAAAAATGCTTGTTGGCTCGTGTATTAACGAGCTCGTTAGGGAACCCCAAGAGGAAGGTATGATGAGCACAGCAGTAAGTTTCCCTCAGTTATGAAACCAAGGCTATCAATCTAGTAGGAGCAAGGAAACACCCCAAAGGTGTAGCTGGCTGAACTTTGGCAGGGCGCACTACCGGTGCCAACAGTAACGTGGAGACCTGCACAACACAACCACATAACTATGTCCCCAATTTGCGATGAGGTTGTCAATCTCACCAGTTTTGCTGGAAACAAAGGATTAAATGTATCGAATGGAAGGAAGTAATAGTTTGCAGAAAGTAAACACAAAGCAGTAAACAGTTTGTAGATTGTATGTAAAAGAAAGGACCGGGCTCCATAGTTCACTAGAGATGGCTCTCCTTAAGATAGATAACATGCTGGGTGAACAAATTACAGCGGGGCAATTGATAAACATCGAGAAAGCATACAAGCATATACTAATCATCTTGACTCCTTTGAGACTTGATTGGGTATTACAACATTATAGATAGACCGCCATCTAACTGCATCTATGACTAATAATCCACCTTCAGGTTATCATCTGAACCCCCTCCAGTATTAAGTTGCAAGCAACATATTATTGCTTTACGAATTGCGTGTAAAGTAAACAATATGATTGTTCTATGAACAAAGGATTGTTGTTTTGTCCCTAGTAGCAACAGCACATCTAGTACCTTAGAGATTTCTGTCACTTCCCCAGATTACCAGAGGCATGAACCCACTATCAAGCATAAATACTAACTCTTGGAGTTGCTAGCATCTACTTGGCCAAGATAGCTACTAACAACGAAAAGCATGCAAGATCACAAATAACAAAGACATGATAGAATCAATAATCAATATGAAATAGCATATCAATATCCATCAGATCCCCGCAAACACAACATGCAGAATTACAAATAGATGATCTTGATCATGAACGGAGCTCACAAGATCTAGACATGAAAGCACAAAGGAGGAGAACCAGCCATCTTGCTACTACATGGATCCGTAGTCCAAGGATGAACTACTCACGCATCACACCGGAGGCTTGCATGGTGATGAAGAAGGCCTCCAGGGTGAATTCCTCTCTCCGGCAGGGTGCCGGGAAGAGCTTCAGATCCCTCCTGATCTAGCGATGGAGATGACGGTGGCTATAGACTCTTTCATGGATTTTTGATCGGGCCCTTAGGGTTTTCGTCTCGAGGGAAATATATAGGCGAAAGGAGAGGCCGAGGGGGTGCCTAGGCTGGCCACCCCACCCCCTGGCGCGGGCCAAGCCTAGACGCGCGACCAGGTGGTGTGGCCGCCCTCTGGCCCTTCCCCGTCTCGTATTCGAGCATCTGATAACTTCCGGAGAAATAGGCACTTTGGCTTTTGTCTCGTCCAATTCCGAGAATATTCATTTTCTGACTTTCCTGGAACCAAAAACAGGAGAAAACAGGAAGCTGGCATTGTGGCTCTTGTTAATAGGTTAGTCCAAGAAATCATATGAAAAGTACTCCAAAGTGTGGACAAAATCATGCACGGAACATCAAAAATTATACATACATTTGCAATGTATCACCCATCAATTGCGATCTACAACTCTGCAACAGCGGAGATCCGCCAGCTCTTCGGCGCGTTCGACTTCACTGTCCACACGCCGTCCACTCGCCCGGCTTTCGAGTCCGTGGGTGATGGGATCAGCTTGGCGATCGGGAGCTTCCGCTTCCAAGTTGGTCAGATGGGCAAGCTCCGCATGCTTGACCAGCCGACGATACCATCCATCACTCCGACATTGTGGTTTCCTCCGCCGATCGGCACTCTCAGCAAGCTCAATGCCTCAACAACAGTCGAGAATACGGACAGCGACAGCAGTCGCGAATCCGACTGGGTGATCTGGCAACTGAATATGGAGCCAACGGTTCCGGATCTAAAAGTTGTGGGAGTAGCAGCTTCCCCAACCACTTCATGTGTGCCGTCATCAACGCAGGCAACTCCTCCACCAATCGCGACACCACGGGAAACGGCGGCCACGGAGCCGACCCGCCAAATGGCGGCATACCCAATGGCGGACCACCGCCAAACAATGGACAACTGCCAAAAGGCGCCCCCGTCAACAATGGAGGGGCAGTCGAATCTCCAACTATAATAAACGAGCAGACTGGCGAATGCGTCGTGATCAGACTCAACGAACTCGAGTGGGCTCGCTGTCATTATGCCCTACGGGGCAACCCTCTACCCTTTGGCTCCTCGCAAGAACTACTGATGGGCTACCATTGGCTCCTGAAGGAGGAATTCAAGCGCCAAGTGCAAACAATCGCGCAACTCGAGGCACGCAAAAAGGCGGCAGACGAGTCGAGCCTCCGACGAGCTGGGCTCTCCTCCCACGGAGGATCCTCCTCCAAGTGCAACGAGTACCTCGCTAACAAGAGACGATCTCGACTGGCCCACCTCACTGAGCAAGAGCGTGTAGAAGCCGCAAAGGTCCTCGACTTCGGCTCCATGAGAGTGGACTCGCATGGCAATGTGCTACCAAAAACGCCGCAAGCTGCGGTAATGGCGGCCACCATGTACCTCCTCAACAACCAACCGCCGGCTGGAGATCCTCGGGCCGCCATGCACCGATCTACGATCGCAGGCTTGGGGTTAATCGAGGCCGCCCTCGACAAGGATCCAACACCAGAGCCGAATAAAGGCAAGGCTCTAGCAAAACGCTATTCCTCACCCTCATCCAGCGATGATAGTCATGATCTATCTCGACGCCGCCACTCACGGCGACATGACCACGACTACGACGCACGCGATGACATCACGCAGCGCAAGATCGACAAGTCAAGGGCACGACGTGCCCGATCATCTGACTCAGAAGACGAGGATGTGGAGCTTTGTGGCGCTAGATGCTTCAGCAGGGCCATCAGGCAAAAGCGAATGCCCAAGGGGTTTAAGCTCCCATCAGAGAACCCGAAGTTTGACGGTCTGCAGGACCTGAAAATCTGGTTGGAGGACCACGTCTCCTCTGTCAGGCTCCACGGCGGAAGTCGAAGTACGGCTATGCAGTGCATGTAGCTACAGCTACAGGGCGCCGCCCGAGCATGGCTCAATAACCTCCCACGCGGATCCATTCGCAGTTGGGAAGATCTAGTTTACAGCTTTGTACGCAACTTCAAGGGAACCTACAAAAGGCCCGTGTCAATCGAAGAGCTGAGATGCTGCCAGCAAAGATCGGACGAATCACTACGCTCGTACATCCAGAGGTGGTCCATCATTAAGAACTCCACAGAAAATATCTCAGAGCACCACGTAATCGACGCATTCAACGACGATGTTCGCCGCATAGAGCTCAGGGAGGAGCTGGGCCGCTCGAATCCCAAGACCATCGACCACCTGATAGAAATCGTGAATCGGTGGGCTGACAGAGAAGATTCAGTGAAGAATCGCGTTCACTCCGACGAGGAAGCAGAACTCGAGAGCAGACGCGACCGCCGAAGCAAACGGCGAATGCGCATCTATGATGACCGCGACGATGTCAACATGGTCGTAGCCGGCTATGCCGACAGGCGCGACGACAACCGCAATAGCGGCTACCGCAGCGGTGGATACCGTGACTCCGGGAAAACCACGCAAGTATGGAAACGCCGCACTCGCGATGAAGCACCCGCCACATCCGTTGAAGACAAGCTGTCCGGACCATGCACTGTGCACTTCTACATCGACAAGCATGATGGCAAAAGAAATCCAGCCACCTCTTCAAAGACTGCCGCGAGTTCCTCAAACTCCATGAAGGCCTGGCTCGGATGAATCGCGACACAATCAACAGGGGCTACGGAGCCGCCCCAGGCGCTGTGGCACATGGAGCACCTCCACCACCACCTGGACCACCGCCAAGCGCGGTTGCACTCGACCAGCATCACAGAAGCGAGCCGTACCCACGGGCCATTAGCACCATGATGATCCAAAAGGTTCGCCCCTCCAACCGGATGCAAAAGGCCATCACTCGCCAAGTCAATCTGGCAACAAACTCGCCACCATCTACCACTGAGTACCTCAGTGGAAGCGAGTCCTGCATCACCTTCGATAAGCGCGACCATCCGCCCCAAGTACCTCGTCTAGGCCACTGTCCCCTCGTACTCGAAGCACAAATTGGAGGCTTCGACATGAGCCGCGTCTTCATGGACGGTGGAAGCGGCATCATGAGGATTCCTCTGACTTGCTTAGAGGCCTCAGACACAACATTCCACAGCATCGTCCTAGGCAAGGGCGGGTATCCCCTTGGCAAAATCAACCTCGACGTTATCTTCGGCACGCCGAAAAACTTTCGACGCCAGCGCATCAACTTCGAAGTCGTCGACTGGCCCTCACAGTACCACTGCATCCTCGGACGTGTCGCGTTTGCTAGGTTCATGGCAGTGCCACACTACGCCTATTTGCAGATGAAAATGCCAGGCCCTCATGGCGTCATCACAGTCAACAGGAGCTTCGAGAGGTCCGACAGTTGTGACAGGGAATTCAAGAGAATTTCCCAGTCCTCGGCATGCAGGAAGAACTTGCGAGACTAAAGGAGTCGACTGACAACATTCTGCCTCCCCTGAGCCAGCCAAGTTCACCCGACCTATCGTTCGACTCATCGGTGCACACAAAGAAATTTTAGGTCCACCCATTGGATCCCGCCAAGACGACCCTCATCGCCAACAACTTGAGTCCCGCATAGGAACTCACGCTCGTCGAATTCCTCCGTGAGCACTGGGAAATCTTCGCCTGGTGTCCAGCGGACATGCCATGAGTTCCCAGGGAATTCGCCGAGCATGCACTCAATGTCAACCCAGACGCAAGGCCAGTCAAACAAACAATTCGGTGACTGTCTGAACCAAGAGCAAAGGCAGTCGGAATGGAGATCAACATACTCCTTGACACCAAATTTATACGCGAGATCAAGGAAAGCACTTGGCTCGCCAACACGGTGCTAGTACCAAAGAAGGACACGGATATCCTGCGGATGTGCATGGACTTCACCTCTCTGAATAAGCACTGCCCAAAGGATCACTTCCCGCTACCACGAATCGACCAGATCATCGACTCCACCACGGGATGTGAGCACCTCTGCTTCCTCGACGCCTACTCAGGCTACAACCAGATTCGAATGAAGGAGGAAGATCAAGAAAAAACGGCATTTACAACGCCTTTTGGTGTGTTCTGCTACAACACAATACCCTTTGGGCTGAAGAATGCAGGAGCCACCTACCAGCAATGCATGCAGGCTTGCCTCAAGGACCAACTTGGTTGAAACATCCAAGTCTATGTTGACGACATAGTAATCAAGACCAAAGAGGAAGCCTCGCTAATCGACGATTTGCGCGAATCCTTCGCCAACCTCGACCGCTACCGGATCAAGCTCAATCCGAACAAATGCGCTTTCGGCGTACCATCTGGGCAACTACTCGGGTATCTTATCTCCGCGAGAGGGATCGAGGCGAACCCGAAGAAAATAAAAGCCATACTGGCCATGGAGAAGCCAAAAAACATCAGAGGTGTCCAGCAGCTGGCTGGGCGAATCGCGGCGCTCAGTCGATTCATCAGTCGGATGGGTGAAAAGGCACTGCCCTTCTACCAACTCCTCCGCAAAGCTAACACGTTTGAGTGGACCAACGAGGCGCAAGAAGCATTCGAAGACCTCAAGAGCCTGCTATCCACCTCGCCAGTACTGGTGACCCCACGCGAAAGGGAACCATTGTTACTATACATCTCCGCCACCAACCAGGTGGTCAGCATAGTGCTCGTAGTAGAACGAGCTGAGAAAAACAAGGTCCACGGGGTACATCGCCTAGTCTATTACCTCAGCGAGGTACTTACGCCAACAAAACAACGGTACCCGCACTACCAGAAACTGGCGTATGGCGTCTTCATGACAGCCCGGCGACTACGCCACTACTTCCAGGAACACGCAATCGTGGTAGTCAATGACACCTCGCTTGGGCATATCCTCAACATCCCCGACGCCACCGGACAGGTCACGCTTTGGGGAATCGAACTGTCTCCACGACACATCACATATGAAAAACACGATGCAATCAAGTCGCAAGTTCTCACTGACTTCCCTGTGCACTGGATGGAGAACCAGCTCCCCGAAAAACCAGACATGTACTACCTCTGGACAATGCACTTAGATGGCTCGAAGCGAAAGGATGGGGCTGGCGCAGGTGTCATACTAACATCGCCACGGGGAGACAAACTGAAATATATCCTGCGAATGCAGTTCACCACCTCCAACAATGAAGTTGAGTACGAGGCCCTACTGCACGGGATGAGGATGGCAAAATCCGGTGGTGCCAAGAGGCTCATAATATATGGCGACTCCAAGCTGGTCGTCAACCAAACAATGCACGAGTGCGACGCACTGAACGACAACATGATCGCCTACCGCGACCTCTACGACACACTCAAAGGGGACTTTGACGGTTGCAAGCTACGGTACATAGGCCGCGAAAGCAATGAAGAGGCGGACACACTCGCCAACATAGGCTCCACCTACTCCCTCATACCACCTGGCGTATTTCTCGAGCGCATCTGCGAACGCTCCATCAAGCCAAAGGCCGTAGAGAAGAAGAAAAGCGCAACAACGGACTCGGGGGTTGCGCCGCCCAATGAGCCAATGGCACTCGACAACCTGGAGCTGGACACAGGACTCGAAGGACCAATGAGCGTCATGATGATCGAGACATCCTGGACCCAACCATACATCACGTACCTCCTTAGCAAGAGGCTACCGGATGATCCGACTGACGCTTGGCACATCGCACGGCGCTCCAAGGCATTCACTGTTATAAACGGTGAACTATACAAGCGCGGCATCACAGGGGTACTCCAACGATGCGTCTCCACGGCCGATGGAAGAGCTATTCTTCTCGACATCCATGAGGGGACCTGCGGGCACCACGCCGGCAGTCGCGCCCTCGTCGCCAAAGCTCGACGAGCTGGATTCTACTGGCCTACGACCATGCGTGATGCCAAGGACATCGTCCAAAAATGCAACGCTTGCCAGCGATTCGTGGACAAGCCACACGCACCTGGCGCAGAACTCCGACCAATTCCATTGGCCTGGCCCTTCGCGCAATGGAGGCTCAATATGGTCGGCAAACTCCCAAGGTCCTCACGAGGAGGCTACGTCTACCTCTTGGTCGCAGTCGAGAAATTCACCAAGTGGATAGAGGCCATGCCAGTGACTAATCAGTCAGGATACAGCGCAGTCAAGTTCTTCGAGTCCATCGTCTACCGCTTCAGAGTGCCACACAGCATTATCACGGACAACGGGACGAACTTCACATCCAAGGAGTTCCAGCAATTCTGCGAGAATCTAGGAATCAACGTCAGCTATGCCTCCGTAGCGCACCCACAGACCAACGGTCAGGTCGAAAAAGCTAACGGGCTCGTCTGCAGCGGCATTAAGAAGCGACTCCTCAGGGCACTCGAACAAGCCGCGGGCTGCTGGCCAGTCGAGCTGTAATCGGTACTCTGGAGCCTACGCACAACTCCAAACAGCGCCACAGAGTACACCCCGTTCTTCATGGTGCACAGGGCTGAAGCGGTGCTCCCCGCCGAAGTACGATACAAAGCACCGCGTGTGGTCGCTTACAGCGAGCAGGAGTCAACTCTTGCACTCGAAGACTCTGTCGACCTCCTTGACGAGGCGAGGGAAGTCGGCGCTGAAAGATCAACGATCTACCAGCAGAACCTGCGCAACTACCACAGCAGAAGGCTACGCCCCAGGTCCTTCGTCGAAGGCGACCTGGTCCTGTGACTGAAACAGCAAGGGCATCTCAAGCTCGGGTCCCCCTGGGAGGGACCATATGTGATTACAGAAGTAATCCTAGGTGGCGCCTATCGCCTTAAAGATTTAGAGACAGGAGTCGCATACTCCAACCCTTGGAATGTCGCGCAGCTGCGGCGCTTCTACCCTTAGTCGTTTCTGTTTTTTACATTGCAAATAAGGCTATTCAGCCAAGGCTACTTAGCCACACATTGTACCTCGTACTATCCAGCGAATAAATAAAGCTAAGTGCCCCAAAACTCTGTGTTTTCTTTTATTTTTTGCAAATTATCCACTTGGGGACTGCGCCACCCTATACACATCTATTCTACGAACTAACGCGATATCCTGAGTAGCTGGCACACCAATCGAAACCCTTTACAAACACCAACCCAGATGCAACGCACCTGACAGGTTGGCAAGGGGCTGAGATAAACACAAGTCAGGATAACGAAAAGGAATCGCATAGTGCAACGCACTCACAAAACATACACGCTAACAACCTCTTTATACACATCAATGTCAGTCAATTATTCACAACATATAAATGAACTTTACAACACGGGTACAACTATGTGCAAGATACAAACTAAACTACTGTTGCAGTAAAGGAACGTTGGTCTGCTCCTCGAAGAAGTCGACGATTTCCTCTGCTGGGCGATCCACCGCCTGGTAGAGCGGAACCATGTTCCAAGTCGAACCTACTGGCGGCGCTGGCTGTTCGGTCGCAATTGCTGCAACGTCCACATCAGGCATGTGCAGTCGCACAAGCGACAAAGCAGCCTTGGCACCAGCCACTAGCTGTTGCCGTACACAGTCGCAGACCGCACTCAAGTCCTGGAATTTAGCAAGAAGGGCCAGCAGGCTCGACGGAACGGTGTCTAGCAGGAACATCGTTTGGTAGATATTCTTCAAGCATGATTGTGACTTCTTCAAGATATGAAGCACTCGCGACGCACGATCCTGCAGGGTCGCCAGCGCGATTGCGCGATCATGATCCACCCAGAAGTATCCACTCGCTTGAAGCTGCTCTTGGGTCAAGTCATTCATGCGAATGGCAATCCTATCCTTCTCATCCTGCGGATGGCGCGCACTGACAACTATACCAAGCAAAGGCAGAAGTATGAAGACAACGACCTACTGCGAATGACTACAGGGAAAAGATAAGGGAGAAGAAAACTAACATTTGAATTGGTCTCCTAGCTGCGTCACCTCCCCCAGCAGATATTGTTCTCGGGCGACAGCCTTCTCCGCCCTCGATTTCCGTACATCCGCGTTACCACGGAGTACAGGCAATTCACGCTCCAACTGCTTCACACGGTCACGGAGTCGCGAGAGCAAAGATAGCTCATCCACCCTTGAGCGCGACGGCACCAAGATGTCATCAGGGGGTGGCGAATCCCGAGGTTCCCTCAAAGGATCACTCGATGTGCCCTATCACAAGTCAAGCAAGAGACAACAAGAAGACCAAGGCGAAGCACAGAAAAAGATTCGAGTGCATTCAAGATCAACAAAGTATCAGCAGATACACTCGCCAAAAAGGCATGTCTTCAACAAAAAGAAATAAGCTACTTAACTATGACAAGGCGCGACTACTGAGGAGCAACTGGCTTCTTTGACTTAGACTTCGGTTTTGGGGGCCTCATCGAGTCTATGGCAGTATCAGACGCCACAGACTTCCCGCCGGCCCTTGACATCGCAGCCTTCACCGCCTTCTTGGCTCGCTGAAGCTCCTTAGAGTACTTCGCAACTGTATTGATTAGCTGCGGCCCGTACTTGCCACAAGCAGTTGCGAAGGGAGCAAAGACTACCTGCTGGCCATCTGCGCTGACAGGCATCGCCTTGGAAACCGCTGCAGGATCAACTTCGACTCCATGGGCTTGAACCATTGCGAGTGACATTGAAGCGCCAGCCGAACGGAGCGAGTTCTTGAAACTCGCAGGAATGCCCCCAGCAAGGGACTCCACCAGCTCATCCATATTTTCGATCAGCTCAGCCTTGGGCGCTAGCTCCTCCCAAAGGCGACTAAGCACGCCCTTGGCCTTGGTGAGCGTCCCCTACACGGCAGCGCTGTGGTCTTTGACTGCTGAAATGGCGCTCGCCAACGCATCATCGCGACGGAGTGCCTGCGCATCAAAGCTCAAACCGCTAGCATCTACACAAGAATCAAGCATCAGCACAAAAGTCAGCACGATAGCAAATTCGAAAGAAGAGACACGATGAAAACCTAGACAAGGGCATACTTGAGAGAGCCTTGGCAATCGTGAAAAGTTGTTCTTCGAACAACTTCTCCCTATCTGCGATGGAGGTGCACAGATCCTCTTCGCGTTTCCGTGATTCGTCCAGCACCGTGATTGCCTCATCACGGCTCTTCACCGCCGCAACAAGCGTTTTCTCAAGGGAAGTAGTGCTATGAAGGAAGGCATTATGCTCAGCTGTAACACAAGCAAAGATAAACCGCCAGTCGAATATATCACAAGGATGTAGAAGAAAAGTAAAGAACACTCACTTTCAACCGCGCGATGGCAATTGTCCAGCATTGCATGCTGGACCCATCGCAAGCACCTGCTCCGCCAGGTGAGCGGCTTCCTTCACAAGGAGCTTCAATAAAGAAAACAGTAAAGGATCAGCAGATGCCATAGATAAAAATTTGACTACAACATCAGAAAAAGAGGTACTACACATACATGATCCTCCAATAACACCAAAGTCGATTGGTGCGCAGTCGTCTGGGCAACCATCCGATGCTCCACATCGTGTGGAGAACTTGATGAATAATGCCGGAGTAGGCCGCCAATGGAGGGGGGGACACGCTTAGCCATTTTCTCAGCCTTGGAGGTCGCGACTCTCGATTCCTTCACAAATTGGACGTCGCCAGTAGATGACGACGCCGGCTGACTAAAGACCAAAACCAACATCAAGAGAAGACAACTAGAAAAGAAAACCCACAAGGAAAACTTTATATACTTACCAATCAAACTTGTCAAAATCGAAGGTTTGATCCCCCGACTCTGACGATGACTCCTTCGGCAGTCGCATCTTCTTGCGAGAAGGTGGCGCCATGGCACTCACAGGAACGGCAGGTATCGGCGACTCTGTGCCAACAGCCGCACCTTCTAGAGATGAAGGAGACGATGCATCTTAATCCTCACTGCGTGAACGCTTGCGAGTGTCCGGACCACTCGACTCGGGGGCTTCCTCCTCCACATCAGATGGGACGGTCGACTCCGACTCGTCCTCTTCAAGGGCTTCACGAGGGATAACCCCCTTAGGAAGAGGGGGCATACAGGGCGACACCCCCAATCCTGCACACGGAAAACAATTTAGCACAAGTCAATAAAAAAAGAAGCAATCGACAAATGAAGCTACTATGTAGCATAACTATACCCCAGGAGGAGGGTTAGTAGCATCGAATGGAGGTACGACTAGGTCATTGGTGAGCACATCCTTGGCGGTGTACTTGGTGACCAGTCGCACCCTTTTATCTACTTCACTCGTGGAAATGCCATCGGTAGATACGCGAGTGACATCGTCCGCACCAGCCCACTGGAACATAGGGTGGATTCTAGCTTGCAGAGGCTGGACGCGACGGTGGAGCCAAGTACGAATGAGGGCGCAGCCTCCCTCCTCTTTCCCCATGTGATTCTCGAGGTCACAGACACGCTCATACATCACATCTGTCTCCGCGGATTCGTCGAGCATCACTACGTTCTCCAGGAGCGCATCCTCTTAGACGGCGTCGCGGGATCGAAGGGCGCGAGTCCATAGTGGTCTCCGTTGGCCTACAGGTCGTGGATGTAGAACCACTTGTCCCTCCACCCTTGGACGGACACCGTGAGTTTGATATCAAAGTATGTGGCGGAGGAGTCGACATGGATACCGCAGCCTCCTACATTGTAGACTATAGAGCTAGACGCTGACTGGCACTTCAGCTTGAAGAGGCTCTTAAAGAGACCAAAGTGTGACTCGATTCCGAGCCAGCACTCACAAAGAGTAATGTAGCAAGCTACATGGAGGATGGAGTTGGGGGACAACTGATGCAGCTAGAGACCATAGAAGCAGAGAAGGCCCCTGAAGAAAGTATGCAGGGGCACCGAGAGACCGTGGATGATGAACACTAGGAACATCACCCGAAAGACGGCAGGCGGAGAGGGGATTACCTCGCTGC
This sequence comes from Avena eriantha, assembly GCA_910589775.1. Classification (NCBI taxonomy): domain Eukaryota; kingdom Viridiplantae; phylum Streptophyta; class Magnoliopsida; order Poales; family Poaceae; genus Avena; species Avena eriantha. Next base: position 196,501,157 of record OU342742.1, on the reverse strand, counting down.
CGGGGACGCATGCGTCAGCAACTGCGGCAGACAAAACTCCATCTTGGCGTAGAAGACGGAGCTCAGAGGACTTGATCACGGATGCGCGCCACGCGCCATTGGTGACGCCAGTGCCCGTGCCCTTATTTTTCCCGGCGGCGGCGGTGCTGGTGCCTGCAGCGGCGGAGCCGCCCTTCTTCTTCGCAGCAACCGTGGCGACGGCGGAATCGGCTGCGGCACCTCCTTTCTTCTTCCCCATTCTACGGTGGCGATGTGACCAGAGAAAGTAACTGGGAAATACGCGGAGCTGGTCCAGCGCCGTGAGGAAAGACGAACACAAAGAACCAGAGGAGCAGCAACAATGGCGACGGAGGCAAAGGCAGAGAAAAGAAGCTGATGTGAAAAATTACCGTCGCAACATCGCTACTTAACCCCCTACAAGATGCAATCTAATGGCCAGGAAAAACCCTATCAGACGCGTGGCGTTCATCGTGCTCGACACGTGGAGGACCTAAAGCGTGAACCATCCCCCACTACCCCCATTACGCGCGGAAATCTAGGAGGCACAGTTAAAACAGAGATTACGCACGCACGGTCAAGTCAGAATCAGAAAATGGGACCCACCGCTCGTCACGTCCCGTCAAACTCGCTCAAGCGGGAAACTGAGGTCATCACATCGTCAGCACTAACGTCATTCAAAATTACGCAGCAGAAGACTTCGACTACTTTAGTACTTTCTCGAGTCTTCGACTCCACCAAGCACTCGGGGCTACTCCCATAGGGAGCGCTGGTCGCACACCCTACAATTTTTCTTTTTCTTTTCTACAGGAACATGGACATCCAAAGGAAACCCAACTACTCGAATCCGCAATTCGACTTTCGACATGGGTTACTCCCATAGGGAGCACCGGAAACAAATTCGACTGAAACAAGCAACAAAAGACGACAGCAGTCGCAAAAGTTCTTTAGTCTCTGCCTGAGTCTTCGACTCAATCAGGCACTCGGGGGCTACTCCTATAGGGAGTGCTGGTCGCGCACCCTATGATTATTTGTACATCGTACTATGTGTCGGTAACATCCACACTCGAAGTATATGGCGACACCGCCTCATGAGTTTTCCCTACAAAGAGACTGCGTCTCCTGGGTCACCCAAATCATCTCCGCGATGACAAAATTCGGATGCCGCGCTTGCAGCGTGAAGATAAGACCTGAATAAGGCCTGGCAACGCATTTGCTGCCCACTACCAGAAATATATCTGTGCCTACAGGTACGATGAACATGCCTTGACGGACGCGTCGAGTGCTCACACTCATATACAGGAATTCGATTCATGTAAGACCTCCGTGGCTTGAGTCGAATTACACCAGCACTTTTCCGGGTTCAAGTCCGGGGACTCGAGTTTGAGTAGATTGCGTTGTTTTGCCCTAAGGCAGTTAACTGATACCGATACATCGGTCAAATCAGGCACGCATATCAACAATCCCTATGACATAAACAAAGCAGTCGAAATATACTCATCCATGCACTCGGAAGGCTTCATAAAGTCCCCAGTCGAATCTGCGATTCCACTGGACACTCGGGGGCTACTGACATGGGTATACCCTACATGTACTCGAGCTTGGTATATACGGCATGAATACCGCGGAAGCCCACGGTGTCTCCAAGGCCCAAATAGAGAACTCGAGTAGCCTATAGACTCTTGATTGCTTGAAGAACAAGAAGAAGCCAAAGATAGAAAGTTCAAAGGGAAAACCCTAACCTGTAACCGACTCGACCTGCTACCCGAGACCTGGCCTATCTATATAAAGGCCAGGAGGGGGCGGCGAGGAGGAGACACGCAACCCTAGTTTCCACAACCCTCGCCAGATTGCATCTGCGCACCATTGTAATCCTCGATTCCTTCAATAACTCCACGAACAGACAAGCAGGAGTAGGGACCTCTACGAGGCCTGAACCTGGGTAAATCTTCGAGTCCCCTGTGTGCTTGTTTGCTAGCCGATAGATGTCTCCAGTGCTCCCTCCTTCTCCAAAACCCAAGTCCATAACAATGGGCATTGATGAGTTAAACCCTCGTCACATCCACATATTCGAAAATCTAGTTTAGAGTTCTAGAGTTCAGAGGAAGGATAGAAGAGATCGATAAAAGGGATGAATGTGTTTGTTTACAACTTTCATCAATCATTCCTTTTCCATTCAGGATCACTCAAAGTGCTAGTCCCTGCAATGACCCCGGCAATGCGAGGGCGATTCCAGAAACCACAAACCAAATCGAACCTCAAAAATTACCGAAAACCAAGGGGCTGATAGCTCACGGGCGACGTCTCTCAGTGGAATTGGCTGTAGTGCGACGTCGTTTTCAGAAATAGCTCACATGCGGTGCTTTAGAAGGCACAAATAGCTAGTGTGCGACACGATTCACTAACTGTAAGAGACAGGTTAACAGTTCGAATCATGTGAGCCCAGCGGGTCCCACAACTTATCCACATCATCCTGGACCTACACTCGATGTCCTCTACTCGTGGGACCCACCTGATGTCTACCTCACACAGTGGGACCCACCTGATGTCCTCTCTAGTCTCCTGCCCCTCCTAGCCGCGATATGGTGCAGTGTCAATGACAAGGTGCCCTGATTGCCCACGTACCGCGCCTCTGAAGTGGCTGGTCACAACCACGGGAAGAACGGCAACCTTGGGCGGGAATTTGTGAAGTGAGAGAGTCTACCAGAACCTGGGAAGGTTAGATATTAGTTGTACCTCTGCCAATTTGTTGTTTCTATCCTCAATTTCAGATTTTTTGCTGGATTTGGGAATTAGGGTTCATCTTTGTGATTTCAGGATCTGGGGAAATGCTCGCATTTTGAGTGGCTAGATAGCTACATCGAGAGGATTAAAAGGGAGGGCGCATCCCTGGATCTCAATTTGTAGTCCGCTGTGGAGGAAATTGGATCGGGGTCTGCCACCCCAAATTCTTCTACGGTGGGGAATGCTGAAGTGAAGGCAGAATTGTAGAAGATGTTGAAGTAGTTAAGGTAACTTGTCGATCTAAAGAAGAAGGATAATATGATGGCTACACTTTTTTATTGTTGTGTAATTTCTCTTGGGGTTGTTTATGTGTTGATCAGTGGTTGTTAGGAAACTTAATTAGTGTTGCACTTGGCTTATCGATGCCTACTGATATGGATGATTTGATGTATGGCTAAGACTAGAATAAAATGCAACAGAAATTTGATCGCTTTCTTGTTTTGTTTCTTTAGTTAGTCAGATAAGCATCAGATAAACAGTATCCAGAATAAAATGCAACAAAAAATCTAACTATGAGTAGGAGAAAAGGGCCAAGGCCCAAACAGAATGTGAGCGAGGCCCAATGGTAAAAGAAGTGTAGCTTCGGCTATGAAACAAAGGGACCCGTAAGGTTTTGAAAAAGATTATTGCCCTCATCTTAGTTTGTTCTATACGGTGTTTTGTGTTTGCTTATGCAATTTTGACCAGTTCATCCCTTAGTTTGTTATGCATGTAAAACATGGATGCACATTTATTTTGTCCTATTTTTCAACATTTTTTAAGCGCAATTGTGATAAAAAAATTGTGCATGCACGTAAAAATCCCTTAGTTTGAGCTTTTTAAATGCACAAGCGGGATTTATGAATGTACAAGTGAGATATATGCAGAAGTGAGCTTTTTAAATGGCACAAGTCAATTTTATGATTGTACATGTGAGATTCGTGCACAAATGATCTTTATGAATGCACAAGTGCGTTTTTTGAATGCACATGTGAGATTCATGCACAAATGAGGTTTTCGAATGCACAAGTGGGCTTTTTGAATGCACATGTGAGATTCATGCATAAAAACATAGATAAAAACTCTTTTGCTTTTCTTTTTGTGGCATGTTGGTCTTGCATAAATTTTTCTTTTTGAATCCACATGTGAGATAAATTTTTCTTTTTTGCACGAACATCACGGCATAGATAAAAACGCACGGTAAACACGATTAAAATGCTAAAATCACACGACATGGTTCATAAGTCCTTACATAGATAAACCATGGAGCCCATACAACTCCTCATACATAAAACATAAATAGATAGAGGACACGACACGACAACATAGATAAAACTTGGACTTGGGCTTGACCGCTTCACCTCCATCGCCACTTCACCACCGGGCCCTTCACTACCATTGGCCGCTTGCCCCTTCACTCGTCGTCGTCAAAGCGGTAGGGAAGGGTGTGCATCTGGTTCGAGGTGGGGAAGATGCAGTCATAGTTTGTGAAGATATTGTAGGTGGTGAACGCTATGGACTCACATCCACACTAGAATACTTCGTCGAGAAGAGAGTAGGCGTCATACGGATTGGTGAAGTGGGCTAGGATGGAGATGAGGATGGTGCCAGTAGGGTCATGGTTGACGTCGAGGCGAAACATCGCCGGCGTGCCCCGTGGAAGATCGATAGCCGGCGGTGAGGAACGTGCGGGCGAGTTTGACCGGCCCCCTCCACCTCGACATAGCCCACACACGCAGTGTGGACTCCACAACGATGCTGGCAGGGTAGCGCCGCTCGGGGACGGTCGCCGGGCGACGGTACGTGGGTCCGTTGAACTGCATCTTGCCTTCGAAGTAGGGAGCTTGGCGTGGATAAGAAGGGGTGACACAGAGGATGGATCTGGTGTGTCGGTTTGGGTGGTGCTTGTAGTGGATGACATGGGGTGCCCTGTTTAAATAGGGATATACGTTACCGTTTAACCTCCTCGAGGGGTAAATATGAAAGGGAAACGATGCCCGTGATTTTAATCGTGCATGATGACCGAGAGTTTAATAGCTCTGGTATGAATACGATGCAGAAATCTGAAACGATGGCACGGTATCGACTGCACCGCAATGGCTCTCGTGCGACGCGCCTCCTTTGCATGCATGGTCTCGTCGCTGCCCCCGCACATGCATGCAGGCCTGAGCCCAAAGCTGGATAACAATGGCTCTCGTGCGACGTGCGTGCTTTGAAAGGACTAGTCGCCGGCCCCGTGCATGCATGCATGCCTAGCCCAGACGGCCACAGACGGCCACGATACCCATGACAGCCATGATACCTACGACGGCCCAACGGTCTGTTTCCACTCCAGCCAATTAGATGCAAGAATGATGGTGTCGCGGATCGGTCTCGTGGAGCCGATCTCCGCCATCCATGCGTTATTCCTTCTAGAACACGTAGATCGAACGGCTAACGGAGGCCGTTAGGGTTACAGACAACAGCAATAGCCAGGCCCCAGGAATCCTTCTAGAAGGATTGATCGGATGGCCACTATAGGCCATTAGGGTTTATCCAACGGCCAGTATTGGGCTCTAGGGTTAGGACAGGGTTTTGGTTGGGTCAATGGGATTATATGGGAGTTGACCATTAATTGAAACAGGCATAACTAATTCAAAAAAAATTGGAAAAATATAGAACCTTCGCACATAGTCTTGTTTTGTCACATACTAATGAGAAAAAAATATTAAACTTGTTATATTGATCATGTCTCAAAAAAACCTTCACAAAATGGGCAATCTCATTCGAGGTTTCTTGACAATCGAGTCAAATGACCAATGTTATGGCTAAAATCAAGGCATAGTTTGTGATAATGATCTCATATTTTGCATGCATGTGTATAATGGGATGGTAAACAATGTTGCAGGAGGCAGTTTTCCTTTCGTCGCATGGAAAGCCATTTTCTATTTTTCGAGTGACAAAACCGGGGCGTTTTGTGAAGCAACCACCAGATGATAGTTTCAAAATGATACCATCCCATTTTTCAAAAATACTATACCACCTTATATGAACAATGTCCTAACATGAAATTCTGAAACCTTTCCGTCCACCTCCGATGAAAAAGACAAATTCCTACCGAATCGGCTGGAAGTGGGTCAGATTTGAACTATAGGTACATGATCACATGCTCATGATTTATTATAAAAATCATTTTTAGATTTACAATATGCTATTTCATCAGAAATCCAATGCAAGTTTAGTGAGGCTCGACCCCAAGCTAAAAATCTCCATGCCCGTCGTTTGACAAAGATTGACGATAGTTTAAAACAGGCATAACTAATTAAAAAAAGTCGGAAAAATATAAAACCTTCGCACATAGTCTTGTTTTGTCACATACTAATGAGAAAAATATCAAACTTGTTATATTGATCATGTCTCAAAAAATATTCACAAAATGGCCTATCTCATTCGAAGTTTCCTGACATTCGAGTCAAATGACCAATGTTATGGCTAAAATCAAGGCATATTTTGTGATAATGAGCCCATATTTTACATGCATGTGTATAATGGGATGGAAAACAATGTTGCAGGAGGAATTTTTCCTTTTTGTCGCATGGAAAATCCATTATTCTATTTTTCGAGTGACAAAACCAAGGCGTTTTGTGAAGCAACCACCAGATGAAAGATTCAAAATGATACCACCCCATTTTTCAAAAATACTATACCACCTTACATGAACAATGTCCTAACAGGGAAATCTAAAACCTTTCCGTCTATCTCTGATGAAAAAGACAAATACCTGCCGAATCGGTTGGAAGTGGGTCAGATATGAACTACAGGTACATGGTCACATGCTCATTATTTATTATAAAAATCATTTTTAGGTTCACAATATGCTATTTCATCAGAGATCAGAACTTATTTTTTCATTTTCATGTTTTAAACTTGTTTTCTACTAGTTTTCTATTAAAGCATGGAATTTGAAAATAAATAAATTGCAGGGCTTCAGATTTCCAATATGTAGGTAGAATAGATGTTTAGGAGGATTTTTGGGGTGATTTAGAGAATGTCGATTTTTTTGGTTAGAAATATGGTCGTTTACCCTACCTTTGGAGCTCATTTATCATGACTATGTGTTTGTAATATGTACTGCATAAAAGGCATTAGATTAATCACGTGAAGTTTGTAATATTAGAGACAACATTGGAAAAACAACAAAATAGAGAAATTGGCAACTAGCAATATTGGATAAAATTCAAAATCTGTCTCAAACAAGATGAATTTTGGCTGAAATTTGAATATTTTCTCAAATTTGATACAAGTTTTCATCAGCAGCAAAATTGAAAGTACCAATAACATTACATCACATGTTTTCACTTCTTGTTCTTGGCACTCAATTTATTTTTCCTCTTCTTACCGTTGCTTTTTGGTTCCACACCAAGAAGCACATCCATGCTCTTTGTTTTCATTGCGTCACTACAGCTAGGCCTGCGGACAACACAACCTAAAGCTGCAACTACATGAGTTTGCACAGCATCACCTGGCAGCACAACTTCTAGCTCATCATCATGTGGCAGCTCAACAGCATCACCTTGCATCACAACATCCAGATTGGCATCTGGTGGTAGCTCAACATCATCACCTGGTAGCACAACTTCTAGCTCATCATTAGGTGCCAGCTCAACAGCATCATCTTGTAGCACAACATCCAGATTGGCATCATGTGGCATCTCAACAACATCAACTTGGAAACTCCTCTTTCTTCTAAAATCACCAACTCTTCTCTTTTTGGTTGGCCAGCACGTTTCAACAACAAGGGGCTCAAATGCATCATCCCTAAAGTCCAAAGCATTTCATGTGTTCAATAAGTGAATAAAGCAGAAAAAACAAGTGGATGAAATGAAAAAACTTTTACCTAGAAGGAGTGTACCGACATTTGGCTGATCTAGCTCGGTGCCCAAGTTCTTCATAGAGCTTGCATCTATTTTTGTTACCTTTTTGTTGCCTTTTAGGTTATTCATTTTTCTTTCCCTTCTTGCTACTCCCACCTTTCTCAAACCATGCTTTGAATCTGCTCACTTTAGGCCAGCCAGCCTTTCTTCTAGTTAGAGGAGGACACAAAGAGAATTCAATGTCAACTTCAGGCCACTGAGCTATAAGTGCTAGAATAGGAGTTGTATATGCAGCTTTGAATCTTTCAACTGAATAATACTCATGCAAATATGGATGCATATTTATCCTGGGTTGGGAGGCTAAGAAAAGTATGGCAAGCTCACAAGGCTTTCCTGTGTGTTGCCACTCAAAGCAAGTGCAGTCATGCAGTTCAGTGTTAACAACATGCCTCCACCAGTCATAGTATCCCAAACTTCATCCCCCCACAAAGAAGATTTCTCAACACACAAATGTGAAAGATTTCTGCTCCTGTTGACTACCTGTTGCACCACATCAAGAAGCTTATCCCCTTGCAGAACATGAGCAAGCCTTCTCCTCAATTCCCACAACCTCATGATCATGATCCTGATTTGGTCAACCATGTCATGAACAGGCAAGTCTTTTAACTCCTTCACCTTGTTGTTAAAACTTTCTGCCAAGTTATTATTGATATGATCACACTTGATGGCAGTGTTAAATCCTGGCCTATACCATAATAGAGAATGGTATTGGTTCATCCAAGGGGAAAATGTAATGTCTACTGCCATTATCTTCCCAAGATGATATGAATGTGTTGTTTTAGTGTAGGATCTTGCTGCTGGCCACAACCTTCCATAATAATCTCCTTTGAATTTTTTGATCACATTCATCCACATATGACCAAAGCACTCCCTCTGCTTAGCATGGGGAAAACAGTCTTCACTACATTTTCTATCCCTTTACATGCATATGTGTGGACTGCCAAAGGTGACACTGGACCTATGCATCGTTTCAACTTCATCATGAACCATGTCCACGAAACCTCTATCTCAGATTGAAACAGGCCAATAGCAACAGGAAACAGCCAATTGTGACCATCAAGAGCATTGCATGCTGCCAATTGACCATTACACTTGCCAGTCAAAAAAGATGAATCTATGCTCAAATATGGACGGCACCCTGCCTTGAAGCCATCAATGCAAGGCTTTAAAGCCATGAAGAACTTAGAGAAAAATACTTTGTCATCTGTTGTTACCTCAGTATCTATCTCCACAACACTGCGAGGTGATCTTTTCTCCACTTCTGCTTTGAAGTTATAAAGCATTCTAAAGGTATTTGCCCAATCACCATATAATTCTTTCATTGCCCTTTGTTTTGCCTTCCACATTGTGGTATATTTCAACTTAATTGGGTACTGCTTTTCCAAGTCTACTAAAAGCTTTTTTGCAGTGGAGTTTGGTGTCTTGGCTAAAATAGGAGTGATCTTTTCTGCCACCAAAAATTGAGATGTCATGGTGGATACTTTCTGTGAACTAGTCATACAAGTATGTGCATTTGGAATTTGATTCACCCTTACTGTTCTCTCATCAGGTTGGCGTATAGCAGATATATACCACTTGCAAGGCCTTGCACCACCATCAAAACCTTTGCACACTGCATAAAATTTCTTCTTATGATTCCACTTAGTCTTTGTTTCAAACTCATGTCTTACTGCATAAGTTCTAAAACACATCCTGAACTCTTCCATGCTTGGAAACATTCTCCCTACTTCAATAACATGGTTCTATTTGTCATACAAATTTACTAGCTCATCATCATGTGCATCATCAACATCATGTACAATATTTTGCATCAATTCTGGATCTACATCTTCATAGGAGGATTGACTGTTATCAAAATCTACAGCTTTATCCCCTTCCTTCTCCTTCTCATCTTTCTCATCGATAGGAATGCCAAAAAGTTTGGCTATTTCAATATCAGACATTGGTGTAATCACCAAATCAGTACGGGCATTAAGTTCAAATGTATTCCAATCAACAGAAAGAACCTTTTCAGCACTATCATCTCGGGCTTGTTCATCTACAACACCCTCTCTATTAGTACTATTGTTAATTCAGTAACTATGGGCAAAACTGGCCTTTGTGCAGTCCAATCGTATTCCACCATTTGCAAAGCCAACTTAGAGGGAACATATCCAACCCTCGAATCACAGTTCAGATCAACGAGCTCTGCATGAAATGTAGCCCGTTTTGTTGTCCAGCCGTCTTGCCGATCGATTGCATAAACTATATCTTCCCCATCCTCAATCCTAACATACTATTGCTTCCAATCATCGAATCGTTACAGTGATACTTGTTGCTCCAGGCCCCAAGCTATACTCTCCCCAATTTTTTCCACCCAATTCTTCACCGCATGCTCTTTCATGCTCTGAATGTCTTGGGGATCAATCCTAGCACAATCAACATTCCATTTAACAATTGTATCTCTCTCAATCACCCGCATGCTACCATCAACTAACTTGGCCCTTGATGAAAAAAATTCGATAGTAATTTCGAAGGTTCGCCCCCCATTGTCTCCCCTGTTTTTTCAATGGTAGGCACCGTAAGCTAGCAGAAGCGGGCGATGAAAATAAGATGCAGAAGGGATATGTGATACGGGAATTACCGATTAGAAGTATGGGCTCTCTCGCGGCTCCATTCCCCCCGTTCACCCCACTCTGCGGCTCAATCGAGGGCTCAAACTAGGATTCAAATGGGGCAGTCAGATCTAAATCGACAGGGAGAGGGACGGGATTAGGGTTCATAATGCCACCCACCTCGTTCCCCAAAGAAAGTAAGCTCTGCCACTGCTGAAATCGGTCTACCATCGCCGGAGAAGGAGAAGGGCAAAGCTCTGCCTCCACTGCCGTAGGAGAGAACTGAGCTTCGGTCAAAAACAGGCGCGCTGAAACAGACACGAGGCACACGTGTCTCAACTAATTGGGACCCACATGTCTTAACCTAACCAAGATGGGATCGATTATTACCGTTTTTATCGTATTTGTGTCACTGGGCTATTTTTCGCGTCCATGCGTCACATGCAGGCTATTACTCTGAAAAACGTCGCACCACGGCTTGCTCCATGGAAATATGTCGCATGTGAGCTATTCCCCCAAAACCAAGAGAGGCGTAGTTTCTTCTAGAAGCCCAAGTCGGATAACCACATCAACCTATCCTTCCCGAATCCACCCAAAGAAGCCCCATCGCGCATAAACATCCACGGGAGGAAGATCGAAAGGGTCGTAGAAGGACTGATTTAGAACCTAGAGAGACTGAGGTCACGAGTAATCGAGGCGATTGATGAGCTGAGATTGCCCCTGGATTGCCCAGGACCATGATGTGCTCGCCGTTCGACATAGAGCTCGTTGGGAACCCCAAGAGGAAGGTACGATAAGCACAGCAGTAAGTTTTCCCTCAGTTATGAAACCAAGGTTTAATCGAACCAGTAGGAGCAAGGAAACACCCCAAAGGTGTTACTAGCTGAGCTTTGGCAGGGCGCACTACCGGTGCTAGTAGCAACGTGGAGACCTGCACAACACAACCACAGAACTTTGTCCCCAACTTGCGATGAGGTTGTCAATCTCACCGTGTTTTGCGGAAAACAAAGGATTAAACGTATCGAATGGAAAGAAGTAAAAGTTTGTAGAAAGTAAACACAAAGCAGTAAAAAGTTCATAGATTGTATGTAAAGAAAAAGGACCGGGATCCATAATTCACTAGAGGTGGCTCTCCTTAAGATAGATAACATGCTGGGTGAACAAATTACAGCGGGGCAATTAACAAACACCGAGAAAGCAATACATGCATATACTAGTCATCTTGACTCCTTTGAGATTCGATTGGGCATTACAACATAATACATAGACCGCCATCCAACTTCATCTATGACTAATCATCCACCTTCAGGTTATCATTCGAACCCCCTCCAGTATTAAGTTGCAAGCAACAGATTATTGCTTTATGAACTGCGTGTAAAGTAAAACAATACGATTGTTCTATGAACAAAGGATTGTTGTTTTCTCCCTAGTAGCAACAGCACATCTAGTACCTTATATATTTATGTCACTTCCCCAGATTACTAGAGGCATGAACCCACTATCAAGCATAAATACTAACTCTTGGAGTTACTAGCATCTACTTGGCCAAGATAGCTACTAACAACGGAAAGCATGCAAGATCTCAAATAACAAAGACATGATAGAATCAATAATCAATCTGAAATAGCATCTCAATATCCATCGGATCCTCGCAAACACAACATGCAGAATTACAAATAGATGATCTTGATCATGAACGGAGCTCACAAGATCTACACATGAAAGCACAAAGGAGGAGAACCAGCCATCTAGCTACTACATGGATCAGTAGTCCAAGGATGAACTACTCACGCATCACACCGGAGGCTTGCATGGTGATGAAGAAGGCCTCCAAGGTGAATTCCCCTATCTGGCAGGGTGCTAGGAAGAGCTTCAGATCCCTCCCGATCTAGGGATGGAGATGACGGCGGCTATAGACTCTTTCGTGGATTTTTGATCGGGTACTTAGGGTTTTTGTCCCGAGGGCAATATATAGGCGGAAGGATAGGCCGAGGGGGTGCCTGGGCTAGCCACACCACCCCCTGGCGCGGGCCAGGCCTGGCCGCGGCCAGGTGGTGTGGCCGCCCTCTGGCCCTTCTCTGTCTCGTATTCTGGCACTTGATCCCTTCCGGAAAAATAGGCACTTTGGCCTTTGTCCCGTCCAAATCCGAGAATATTCATTTTCTGACTTTCCTGGAACCAAAAACAGCAGAAAATAGGCAGCTGGCACTGTGGCTCTTGTTAATAGGTTAGTCTAAGAAATCATAAGAAAAGTACTCCAAAGTTGGAACAAAACACAAGAAAGTGGATAAAACCAAGCATGGAACATCAAAAATTATAGATACATTTGCAATGTATCAACATCCCCAAGCTTAACTCCTGCTCGCCCTCGAGTAGGTAAGGGATAAAAAGAAAGAATAATTTTTGAGGTGACATGCACCAACAAAGACTTGATCAAAGTATTTGTAAAACATTCAAAGCTGGGATCATAGTACTTCAATCATAACATGAAAGACAAAGTTCTAGCAATAAGCAAAGAAACTATGATGCAACATGAAAAGGCACAAACAAAAGATTCATGAATAACAATGCTTTGCAAGACGTTTGTTTGTTTCACATAAAGAAAACATAGCATAGTAGTATTCAGCTTGTCCCTCAATAGAGTAGAAAATATAAATGCATAGGACACCTTCAAAGTTCATAAGAGTGACTAGATACAATAATTTAAAACAAGCAATATCAAGTTATGCATCAATCAACTAGTCTTGGGACAATGCACATAGAACTAAGAATGGCCACTATGCTCTCAAAGTAGGTAAATAAAGATGGAAGGTGGAGACTCAATATAATGGTGGAAGAAAAGCCTTTTGTAAAAGGAAGTAGGGATTCAAGTCTCATAAAGAGCTTCCAAAAATTATGGTACTTGTAGTTTTCAGCTATCATTGCCCCTATCATAAGCATCTTGAAGGTGATTAAGGTTAAAGTGGCACAATTAAGAGGATATGCTTGACAAGTTATAAACCGAAATCTCATGCCCCTTACTTACGAAGACCGATCCTCATGATACTCAACTTCAGTCACGAGTAAGCTCTTGTCATTGTAAGTATATGCGTATCATTAAGAACCGCCAATGGGGTACCCCTTGCACATGATATAGGAGCTTTCCCATAATCAAAATGACAAGGCAAGCAAACAATGAGCATCTTAGCGATCTTTTTATTTGCTATTTGCATAGGTTTTTATTGAGGATGCTTCATAGAGTGCTCATTATGGTGATGCTGCAAGTTTCCACCATGATTAGGCATGGCTTAGGCTAGTGGCCCAGGCATTTCTCTAACACATATACAAACTCCATGATCTTACAAGTTCCACTTTTATTTCACACCGCCAGGATCCGTAAGCAAAAGAACATGATATCAACGGGGTACAAAGTACAAGTGCAATGTCGAAAGCGTTCCCCATGGTACATGGTTCTGCTAATTTCAACTTATAAAGCGCAAGCATATACACAACAAATAAGGACCCAATGGTTGAAGTTTATTAGAGGCAATAAAGTAAAGTGTGCCATCGAGTTCGTGAGAGCTTTAATCACTAGTTTTCTCATAACAAGTGGAAGGTAAACAAAAGCATGAATATACTTGGAATAGCATAAGCAAGTAGGTAGGTATGGTGGAATCTTTGGAATAACTTGGTTTAGGGAGTTGGATGCATGAGTGGAACTCATACTTTGTTGTGGAGGCTAGAAAAAGACTGGGAGCGACAAACTAAGAGAGCAATAATGGCCATAATCATGCAGAGCGAAAAAAGATCATTGATCAAAGCATAAAGTGATACTACAAGTTGAAAACTAGAGGATCATACAGGCTATGGTCACTTGAGATAGTCATAACATGGTGTGAGCATGTGCCAAGTCAGCCCAAATAAAGCATCAAAGGAGAATACCACTATACTATGCTTTAATATGCTAAAACAACACATGATTCATCCAAGGCACATTAAGCAATCTCAATTGTTTATAACAAGTCATGCTACAGAAAATAATAGTAAGCATAAAGCCAAAAGGATATCAAGCATGGCATGACAAAGCATAGGCCACAGTCAAAAACGAGCTCTTTTTACCACATAAGTATGAACTTTCCTACTCTTTTCCAAACCAAACCAAACTATTTGCAAACCAAAGTATGAAAGAGGGGGTCCAACCAATTTATTCAGAAAACTAAGCAAACCAAGCAAACTAAAAACCAAAACAAAAACGAAAAAGAAGACACTCCAAGAAAAACACAACTGTGCATGAAACAATAAAAATGAAGCGTTTGGAAGAAACCTGGGATTTTTATTAATGAAAAAAGGGATGCCTTGGGTATCCCCAAGCTTTGACGCTTGTACTTCTTAGATATTTCTGGGGGTGACACGCTTGGCATCCCCAAGCTTGAGCTTTAGTCCATCCTTCATCTCATTACTCATTCCTTCCATACACCTGAAATTTTTTCCTTCATACAAAACTTCACACAATCTCATTAGCAACATTAGTGCACTCAAGATAAATAAGTCTCAAGATTCAGTTCTAAAAGCAAATAAACTTCCATTAGAACACTAGCTACTGTAGAACTTCCCTCAAAAAGCTCAATTCCCCAAAAGAACTCAAGAAGGAACTAACAAGAAGCAAATGCAGAAAATGGCAGAAATCTGTCAAAACAGACCAGCAGGTAAAGACGAATTTTTTCGACGACCTTCTGTTGCTCAAATCAAAAAGTGTTGAACTAACAAACGTTAGATAACAACCTGAGGCGGAAGCACAAAACATTACAGATCAATCCGATATACAGAGCTCTCTCACAAATTTTTACGGTGAAGCACAAAAATCTGTTTCGGGACAGCAACTTTCCCAATCATTACTTCACTCTCATTAGAGGTTACTCTTGGCACAAAAAGCAAATAAATAGGATAAGGAGCGGTTATTACAGAGGTAATAATATTCAAAACTCATCTAAAACTTTTGGGTTATCTCCCAATAAGTACTTTTCTTTAACGCATTTAAGTTAGGCATAAGAAGCAAAGAAAGAATCAAGTGTTCTCAAATGAAGAAGCATTAAGATCAATACCAGAAATATTTTCAACAAGGAAAGGTATATCATCCAAGTAAGTTCTAGAGGATCCTTTCTCAATGCTCTTGGGTTCACTATTCTCATCAAAAGGGTTTGCAGGAACAATCCAATCAAGATTCTTTTCTATGGCATCATGTATTGCTACTAGTTTAAAGGGTATTGGTATCTTAGGTTCCTACCCATTAGGTTCGGTTTTGTTCATCTTTTCTCGTGTACCAACAACATCTACACATGAGCCTAGCATATTGAAACGTTCAAAAACTTTTCTAGCTTCCTTGGCAACATCATAGAACTCCTTAAACAAAGTTTCTAGAATAAAATTCCTCTTTTCAGGATCCTCAATTTCTTTAAGCTTAAGAAACATTACTTGCATTAAGGGGTTGAGGTTAACAAACCTAGCTTCTAACATATGAATTAAAGAAGCTGTAGCAATCTCATAATTTGGAGCAAGTTCTATAAGGGATCTATCCTCAGTATCTTCATGTTTGCTAACATGATTAAAGAATTCTTCAATATTATCTTTCCCAATTATAGAACCACTACCAATTGAAAAGTCTTTCAAGGTGAATGTAGGGATCAACATGGTGAGCTAAGGAAGAGGTGACAACTAAAGGAGACTTAATTTTTCTTGTATTTTTTATAAAGAAAGCAAACTAGTAAAACTATTTTTTGTGTGTTTTTGAATAACAAAACAAGCAAACAAAGCAAAAAGAAACTAAGCAAAACAAAAACAACAAAGTAAAGAGATTGGTTATGAGGGACTCCCCTTGTGAAGATGTCCTTGACTCCCCGGCAACGGTGCCAGAAAAATCTTGATGTGCTCATCGTTCGACGTAGAGCTCGTTGGAAACCCCAAGAGGAAGGTTGTCAATCTCACCGTGTTTTGCGGAAAACAAAGGATTAAACGTATCGTATGGAAAGAAGTAAAAGTTTGCAGAAAGTAAACACAAAGTAGTAAACAGTTTATAGATTGTATGTAAAAAAAAGGACCGCATCCATAGTTCACTAGAGGTGGCTCTCCTTAAGATAGATAACATGCTTGGTGAACAAATTACAGCGAGGCAATTGACAAACACCGAGAAAGCAATACATGCATATACTAATCATCTTGACTCCGTTGAGATTCGATTGGGTATTACAACATAATACATAGACCGCCATCCAACTGCATCTATGACTAATAATCCAACTTCAGGTTATCATCTGAACCTCCTCCAGTATTAAGTTACAAGCAACAGATTATTGCTTTACGAACTGCGTGTGAAGTAAACAATACGATTGTTCTATGAACAAAGGATTGTTGTTTTATCCCTAGTAGCAACAGCACATCTAGTACCTTAGAGATTTCTGTCACTTCCCTAGATTACCAGAGGCATGAACCCACTATCGAGCATAAATACTAACTCTTGGAGTTGCTAGCATCTACTTGGCCAAGATAGCTACTAACAACGGAAAGCATGCAAGACCACAAATAACAAAGACATGATAGAATCAATAATCAATCTGAAATAGCATCGCAATATCCATCGGATCCCCGCAAACACAACATGCAGAATTACAAATAGATGATCTTGATCATGAACGGAGCTCACAAGATCTAAACATGAAAGCACAAAGGAGGAGAACTAGCCATCTAGCTACTACATGGATCCGTAGTCCAAGGATGAACTACTCACGTATCACACCGGAGGCTTGCATGGTGATGAAGAAGGCCTCCAGGGTGAATTCCCCTCTCTGGCAGGGTGCCGGGAAGAGCTTCACATCCCTCCCGATCTAGGGATAGAGATGACGGCGGCTACAGACTTTTTCGTGGATTTTTGATCGGGTACTTAGGGTTTTCGTCCCGAGGGCAATATATAGGCGGAATGAGAGGCCGAGGGGGTGCCTGGGCTGGCCACACCACCCCCAGGCGCGGGCCAGGCCTGGCCGCACGGCCAGGTGGTGTGGCCGCCCTCTGGCCCTTCTCTGTCTCGTATTCTAGCACTTGATCCCTTCCGGAGAAATAGGAACTTTGGCTTTTGTCCCGTCCAATTCCGAGAATATTCATTTTCTGACTTTCCTGCAACCAAAAACAGCAGAAAACGGACAGCTGGCTCTGTGGCTCTTGTTAATAGGTTAGTCCAAAAAATCATAAGAAAAGTACTCCAAAGTTGGAACAAAACACAAGAAAGTGGATAAAACCAAGCATGGAACATCAAACATTATAGATACATTTGCAATGTATTAGACCACCGGATGCAATCAA
Source organism: Avena eriantha (assembly GCA_910589775.1). Lineage (NCBI taxonomy): Eukaryota > Viridiplantae > Streptophyta > Magnoliopsida > Poales > Poaceae > Avena > Avena eriantha. The sequence goes on along the minus strand of OU342742.1, from coordinate 196,483,561 downwards.
GGCTCTAATGGCAATTTGAAGAACATTACTAAAGGAGGAGGGGTATTGGAAGTGTCGTTACAACTGGGGGATGAATTGGAGGCAATTAGGGGACTGAACCCTCAATTCACATCCAACAATTGCATCATCATGGAGGAATCAAAAGTACTGTTACAGAAGGTGGATAAATTGAAAGAGTTTAGGGGAGTAATTCCTTAATTCATCACCGTTGATAGCATCTTGGTGAGATTTCCTATAGATGCCAATTCCAACAAAGAGGAATCCACACCAGTTTCATCCTAGTTCCTTTGGCCGAAGCACACCAAGCTAGCGATGGCAGCAAATCAGGAGAGACTGTCTAGGGGAGTGGGCGCCGGAGCTACGTGCCTGTCTCTTGGCTTGCCACCTAATGAGCAACTTGCGAGGCGGGTGGGTCTGCAAACTAGATGGGCCTCCCTCAGTAGCAAAAGGACAAGAATATCATCATCGAGAGTGGAGTAGAGGAGGATCGGGAGCTGGTCATCAACATGAAGGGCGCCAGGCAAGAGGTGCGCCCTCATTTCCTTGCTGTCGGCCTCTTCCTCTCGACACTGCTCGTGAGATCCTCTGTGCTCATTCATCGCATGAAGAGTGTGTGGAGAATCCACGGGATGGCAGAAGCAAACCAGTTTGATGCGGAAGAGGGGCGTAAATTCATCATCGAGTTCTCTGAAGATGCTGACCACCAACATGCCATCCGCGGGGGTCGTGGCAGTACAAGATGGATGCCTTCCTTGTCGATCCCATGGAAGTCGGATCTCGACCCATCATCGGTTCTCTTCACTCACGTGCTGATGTGGGTTCAATTTTGGGATCCCCTTCTACCTGCTCACGAATAAGCTCACATGGGCGCTTGGAGAAGAAATCGGCATGGCGGTGATGATCGACAACAACTCACGGGGTAACCTCTTTGATAAGTTCCTCAGAACTAGAGTTCAGCTGCCCCTGTACACTACGCTTCGGAATAAGATCACTTTGGAGGACGAGACCAAAGTAGTAAAGGTGAAAGTTCAGATTTGTTACAAAAGATTGCCTAATTTTTGACTGTTTTGTGGATATATTAGGCACGTGGAAGCCAGGTGCGATCTTCCTATAGCTGACAGGAAGATCAAGTTCAACCAGGACATGCGTGTCCAGCCAGTACACTTGGAAGACCGTCATACATGGTACTTACCTGATGCCACGGGAGTGGCTCAGGACCAACCGGCACCTACTATACCATGGCAGGCGGCCAAGCCGGCACCGGTTATCGTCCACTGTGGAGCCATCGAACAAGTTGTGGACGAGGTGGCAAAGCTCAATTTTGTTGACTCCAACAACCTATCCAGCGGCATCATCAACGACAAGCAAGACGAGGACCCCCTACCGCTTGCGATCGTGTCAGCCGTGGCATCAGAACCTGACCAAGGTGATGTTGGGGTGCCACTCGCTGGGGTGGACAATGCAAACGGAAACACCGGGATAGAGTACATGAACAAAGAGGAGCCACTAGCTCAGGAAGAGGAGCAGAACACGTCCACCCACTACATGAACAATCGGGTCGCTGCTCCTTTCACCAACATTGTTGTAGACAAGGTGTGCGCCAACACAGAAGGAGCCATAGACAATGTGGCTTCGAACAAGATGATGGAAGAGAAGTCCATGGCAACGTTGACGACATCTGTTGCAGCATCCTCCAAAAATTTCAAGGCCAAGAACTGGAAGAGGGCAGTTTGCAAGGAGGTGGGGGATCATAGCATTTCCATCTCTGCACCCATAGCTATCTAGGGTGTAGGAATGGTGATACCCCGCCAGCGGGAGGATAAGGGAGAGAAATAGATGCTGCACAAAGCCAAGATAAGAAAGTTCCAAGTCCCTACTCTGTCTGATTGCCTCAGAAAAGAGGGGCTTTGCCTGTTACATAGGGTTGAACTGGATTACACTAACAACACAGATGAATTCAATCATGATGATCTGTAGGAAGGAAAGTTGGGTGGCACAAACACCAAGAAAAGAGCGGACCAAAAGTAAGCAACCGGTCCTGGGGCTACCGGTCCACTATCGAGCGCTTGAGTGAGCGCCTGGCAGGAGCCATGATCGTCTTGTTCAGGAACTGCCGAGGGCTTGGGCAGCATCAGACAGTTCAGGAGTTGTTTCGCCTAGTGTGGGAATTTGGCCCAAGTATTGTGTTCGTCATTGAAACAAGGCAGAATAAAAAGTTAGTCGAAAGGCTGTCCAAGCGTCTTGGATACTCTAGCTACTTACCAGTTAGTGTGTCGGGTAAAGGTGGCGGGTTAGCACTATGGTGGAAAAATCATGTAATAGTAGACCTGATCAACTTTAGCCCTCACCATATCGATGTAATCATCCAAGAGAATACTAGAATAAAATGGAGGAACACCTTTTTCTATGGAGAACCGTGTGCACAAAACAGACCAGAGTTTTGGAAACTTCTACAGAGAATTAAGAATTGTGCTGCTAATATCCCATCGCTCATGTTGGGAGATTTCAATGAGGTTTTTTGGAAGAGCAAACACTTTTCTGTAACCAAGAGGAGTGAAAGGAGGATGCATGATTTTAGGGATGACATGCGGTTCTGGGATTTGCATGATCTAGGATACTACAGAGTACCTTGGACGTACATTAATAAGCAGTCGGGAAGGAAAAATGTCAAAGTCAAACTAGATAGAGGTGTGGCTAACCCAACCTGGAAAAATATGGTCACTGAAATATGGTCACTGTTGCATCAGTGCAACATCTTATCTCTTCCAAGTCTGATCATCTCCCAATAATTCTTCAGACTGGTAAGTTTACTGTTGAGAGAAAAATCAACTCCTCACTGCGCTATGAGTATATGTGGGAAAGAGATGGCTCTTTGGAAGAAGAAATTACTGGTACTTGGTCAAGATGCAAAAAGGCACAAGATCTGGCTGATATGAAGAACAACCTACAAACAACCATGAAGACCTTGAAGACTTGGCGCGAAGAGAAATTTGGAAGAGTGGATAAAGAATTAAGGAGGCTCAAAAATAGATTGGAGTAGCTATGCTAGCATAACCCGGAGATGCATAGTTCTGAAATAAAGCATGTGACTGCAAGACTGGATGAACTCCTGCTCCGAGAGAACATGATGTGGAGACAAAGGTCTAGGGTAACGTGGCTAAGAGAGGACTAACAGAATACTAATTTTTTTCAAAGAAAAGCCACTTGGAGGCAAATAAAAATAGGATTACATCTTTGAAAACCAGTGAAGATCAGCTGCTACTTGGTAAATAAGAAATGCTTCAATATTCAGTGGATTTCTTCTCAAATTTGTTCACCAAAGACCAATAGGTACAACTAGTAGAGCTCCTAAATATCATATAGCCTATGAAAGAGAATGTGGGCCCCCATGTGTGGTTTTGGTAATTAATGACAATCTCTAGGGACTAATGTTTGCATTGAGTTGCACTTGTAGGATTTGTCCATTTGCTTTGCTTGGACCATGTGTTGGATTCGAGGTGGAAGAAATGAAGACGAAGAAGCATTGTCCAAGGGCCTTGGGCCTTTTGGAGTCATATGAAGTTTGAAGAAATGTTGTGCAATATCAAGATACGCCATCTCTAGAATATCTCATGCTTGAAGCTTGTCATTCTCGGTGGTCATGGATCGATGAAGATAAGGTCAAAGAAGAGGCTTCCCCATGATGTATGGGGAGCATATGTCAAGTCTTCATCAAGCGAGTGCGTGCAAGAGCAATCAAGAAAGGAGTCCATCTTGAGAAGGACAAGATCGTCTACATCGTGCTCAAGTGGTTTGCTCGAGGCAAAGGTATAATCTTTATAGGTTTTCCCTTTTGTCGGTCTCATGTTGGTAGTTGGGAGACCGGGTTTAGGATAGATAACCGTACTAACAAGAGGGGCTCTCGAGTGAGTAACTCGATCATATCAATCGTAGAGATCTCAAACCATTGCACTCTTAGCATCATCTTTTTGGGTTGTTATTTGGATCTTATCCATATTTGGTTCTAGAGCTTGTATTACAAGTTCTAGTTCTTCAAAAATGGATCTCCCTTTTATATCTCTTTGTGGTTTTTAATCTTAGAGTTTTTCCGGTTCCTCACCAAGGGAGGTATCTCACATTATAATACTTGATACTTTCTCACTTGTTGGGTAGTTCTTGTCGTCCTCTTTCCATCAAAATTGGTTTTGGGTAAATCGGAGTTTCCTAACTCAAGTTATTGAGGTTTGAAGATTTCCTTTTATTTAAAAAGAAAAAAGAAAAACATTTTTGTCTCTAGGCCGTGTGGTACTACTTCCCCTGCTATCGGCCGCACCTGCCCGCGGCCTCCTCGCTATGTCCCACCCGGTAGCGAGCAGGCCCAGAACCGGCAGTACCGGCCTAAGCGGTAGTACCATCGGCCAGGCCAGTACTACTGGGCCGGCCCAATCCTTCCTAGTCTGCTTTAGCCGTGATCGCTCCCTTGCTAGGCTCGCCCTCCTGCATTCTTGCTCGCCTCGCTCGCTAGGCTCCCGCGTGCACCGCTCGCCCCTAATCTCCTGCTTGATTCCCGCTCGATCGACCTAGTCGCCAGCTCCTGTCGCCCGCCTCGCTTATTCGTGGCACTGCTGGTTGGTTGGGTCCGGTAGCACCAGCCCTGCGGTACTACCGACCCAGCTCGGGATTTTGTCCCCCAACGGGCAGAAATCCCTTGGCCCTATTTAAGCCTCCTCCCTCTCTCTTTTTTAGTTGCTTCTTCCTCCTCTTTTTCTCAAGCTTTGCCCCATTATTTGACCCCTCTTGAGCTTGATTTCTTTCTTCCCCTCCAATGATTCGTGCACATATTTGAGAGGAAGATTGAGGAGATATAGATCTATAATTTGACCAAACCATATCATCTCTTTTTGAGTGAATATTTGGGATCTAGATCTTGGAGGATTTGATGTTCTCCTTGTATTCTTCCTCTCTTGTTCCCCCAATTGCTTTATTAGCTTTGTTGGAACATGAGAGTGAAGGATTGGAGCATCTTTGTGGTGTTCTTAATATTTGCATTAGGTGCATCGGTTTGAGTTCTCCCTGGAGGATTTGATTGGTGAAATCAAGAATTTTGTCCCTCTTGAGTTCTTGAAACCCTAGAAGGTTGTGTGGCCTTTGTGGTGAGTTCTTGGGGCCTTCAATTAAGTTATGAAGCTCTCCCCAAAATTGTGGCCTTGGTGGCAATTATTAGGAGCCTCAAAGTAAGTTGTGGAGATTGCCCCAATCTTGTACGGGTTTAGTGACCTCCCTCAAGTGTCCCATAGTGGATCGGGTGCTTGCCGTTAGGTGGGTGCTCGGGAGAATAGGGTGAGGCCTCTTGTGGCGTTGGTGGTCTTAGTACCGCTCACCCCTCCAACGAGACGTACTCCCTTATTGGGAGGAACTCGATAAAACATCGCCGTCTCTGCGTGCCTTGGTTATCTCTATACCCGATCTCTTTACTTATGCACTTTACATTATGATAGCCTCCGTGTTTGAAGTAATCTATCTTGCCATCACTTTGTTGCTTGTCTTGTTTAGCATAAGTTGTTGGTGCACATAGGTGAACCTTAGTATATATAGGCTTTGTGCTTGACAAAAGAAAATGCTAGTTTTATTCCGCCATTGTTAACCCATCTTGTAAAAGTTTTAAACCACCAATTCACCCCCTCTAGGAGGCATCTGTGATCTTTCACTTTGGTAACCAAGGAAATGAATGATGCTCTTATAAAAGAATATTGTGACATAGAAATTTTTGATGCCCTGCTTCAAATCTTCCCTCTAAAGGTGCCCAGGCCTGATGGCTTCCTAGCGCGCCTTTTCAAAGAAATTGAGCTACTCTAAAGGAATATGTGATGAAGGTGGTCAGGCACTTCTTTGCAACAGGATACCTGCCCATGGGAGTAAATGATACAACTATTGTTCTTTTACCAAAATCAAATGATTCCATACAACTGAAGGACTTCAGACCAATCTCTATGTGTAATGTGGTGTATATGGTGGTGGCTAAGACCATGGTTAATAGACCGAGAGCCTCTCTAAATGATCTAATATCCGACATCCAGAGCGCCTTTATTCCTAGGAGACTCATAACTGACAATGCCTTGGTGGCGTTTGAATGTTTCCATGCTATCCAAAAGGGAAAAGGGTTGACGAAAAACGTTTATGCATACAAGTTGGACCTATCAAAGGCCTATGATAGAGTTGATTGGGGATATCTTAAAGGTGTCCTGCTAAAGAAGGGATTTGATGCTGGGTGGGTTAAGTTGATTATGGAGTGTGTGTCATCTATCAGATACTAAGTCCGCCTGAGCGGTGACCAATCAAATCAGTTTACACCATCTATAGGGATAAGACAAGGAGACCCACTCTTGCCTTCTTCATTCCTCTGCATAGCCGAACGAATGTCAAAGATCCTTGACATAGTTGTTTATATTGACGAATGGAGATCGTTAAAAATATGCAAAACTGCTCCGGGAATCTCTCACCTTATTTTCACAGATGACAGCCTCCTGTTTTTCGAAGCCAACTCTCAACAAGCTAGAATCATAAAGAATGTCCTCAAACTATATGAGATGCATGGTACAATTGGTAAGTGAAGGAAAGTGTTCCATTCTATTCAGCAGATGCAGTAGTAAAGCAAGCTAGAATGAAATAAAGAACAGTCAATAAAGAATAGTCTAGGTGTGCAACAGAGCACCTTTGAAGATAAATACTCGGTCTTCCCAACACCTGAAGGAAGGATGAAGCAGAAAAGTCCCAACCAGTCAAGGAAAAATTCACTAAACGACTTGGTGGCTGGAATGAAAATCATATGTCCATGGGAGCAAAAGAGATTTTAATAAAATCTGTGGCCTAGGCTCTCCCAATTTACATAATGAGTATCTTTATTCTGCCTTCAAGTTTCCATGAGGATTACATGAAAATAATACGGAAATTTGCGGGGGGAGATGTGGATCATAGGAAGGTGCACTGGGCTTCTTGGGACAACTTAACCCCTCCAAAAATCCAAGGTGGTATGGGTTTTAGGGACACTCAAATTTTCAACCAAGCCTTAGTAGCTAGACAGACCTAGATAGTTCTTCACAACCCTAATATCTTGTGCACAAGACTATTGAAAGAAAGACATTTCCCGCATGGCAGATTCCTCAATACAGTTTTCACATCAGATGCCTCTCCGGCATGGAGAGGGGTATCACATGGTTTGGAGCTTCTGAAGAAAGGAATCATCTAGAGAATCGGAGATGGTTCTAAGGTGGACATCCAAATATCTAATTGGATCCCCTGAAGGATGCCAATGTCGATCATAAAATTTCAGTAAAACACGAGAAGCCGAAAGGTAAAGGATTTGTTTCTGAACGGGAACCAGGGAATGGAATGAGGGCAAAATTAGGGAAATCTTTCTTTCCCGTGATGCAAATGACATTCTGTGTCTAAAAACAATGCATCATGGAGAGGATATACCTGCGTGGCATTTCGAGAAGTCATGTGTTTTCTCGGTCAAAAGTGCTTATAAGCTCGCTTTTGATATCTCTAGAAATTCTCAGTGTAATAGTGGTAGCAGTGCTATCGGGGACGCCTCGAGAAATATATGGAAGTTGATTTGGAGACGTGGTATTTCAAATAAAATCCGCATTTTCTCGTGCAGGTGTTCTCGTGATAACCTTGCTACTGGGAAGAATAAGTGGTGAAGGACCCTGGAACTTGACAGCACATGTACCATCTGTGGTTATGGGGAGGAGAGCAGTTTCCATGCCACTGTCTCATGTACAAAAGGAAAAGCCCTAATACACAAGATGGGAGAGGTTTGGAGCCTGCTAGAGGAAGATATGTTCAGATATACTGGCCCTGACTAGTTGTTAATGCTACTATCAAACTCCCCTGCTGAAGCGTACTCTTTGATTATTTTACTCTTGTGGCGCACATGGCATCTACGAAATAACCTTGTTCATGAAGATGGACTGAGCTTCATTGAGGCTTCGTCCTTTTTTTTGCAGAATTATCTCTACACGCCGAACTGCTCTGGTCTTTCTTCTGATACATGTAAAGGGAAAAAGGCAGTGATAGCCACAGCAAAATTTACTCAAGCCTATTGTACATATGCCCAAATGCGACCTGGAAGGCTCCAACTCAAGGTACTCTTAAACTTAATACCGATGCTTCATTTTGCCATGATTCTTGTAAAGCCACGATGGGTGGAGTTGTTAAGGACTCAGAAGGATCCGTCATTTATGCGATGAATGCTTTTCTCCCAAACTATTCTGATGCAAAGGAAGCCGACGCTAGTGCTTTTCTTAGAGGTTTGCAAATATGCAGCAAGCTGAACGAGTGAACGTCCACCCTACTGTCGTTGAATCTGATATTGCAGGTGTTGTCAAGGCAGTGGTCGATGGAAAACAGGACTTACCAAAGTTGTGCTACATATATAGAGAGATTGACCGATGGAGGAGAGAAAACTTTTTCTTTTCTGCTTCCTTAGTTAAAAGAAAATGTAATAGTGTTGCCCGTGATCTGGCAAAACAAGATCGGATAGAGGGTAGTGTAGGTATATGGCAACACTATGTTCCTGACTATGTCAGACCCTCTGTACTGAACAGCTGTAACCAGATCCTAAAACAATGAAGATCTCTTTTACGTAAAAAAATCATGCATTTTACATTACAGCCCTCCACGAGATAAGGTGGGGCTCATCGTTCTCTCGCCGATGCCAGCTCAGCCAATACTAGGCCTAATTGTTTGTTGCTTGTAGTGGTTCACGTCTTGGGCCGTAGTCGTGACACATAGATACCAGTGGTGGTTCATACCTGGTACAGCAAAAAAGGTTAGTTACTGGTCATTAGAGAATTGCAGAACATCAACGAACAATGATTGTGCACTCATAGCGACATGCCAGTATGCAACTAGCAAATAGGGAGAACCATGCACTGCGGCTAATTGACGAGGGAAGCTAGTAACCGGTAAGAGCATCTCCACTCGGTACCCCTATATGGGCTCCGCTGCAACAATTTTTTGCTCATATGGGGAGGCGTCAGCTATTTTATAAATTTAGAGGGACAGTGTTCCTAGCCACGCTCCCAATAGGACGTCTACCATCTATTTACATATTCATACGTAGATAAAATACGAAGGGAGATGAAAGGTAATCCTAGTCGACTATGCCGCTTCCACTATCGTTGTTGTCATCTTCGCCATCAACGTCGTCCGCTGCGTCGATGTCCTCCTCCTCTATGTCAAAATTCTTCATGGCACGCCGTGTCGGCTTCATGGTACGCCGCGTCGATAGCGGTGTAGATAATACACCCATGCACTGCCCAGAAGCGCTGCCTCCCTTCGGGGTTGCACAAATCCAGGTGGAGCTACCGCTGGTAAGCTCGGCACAGCGCAAGCTCCACCTTCTGCTCCTTCTTAAACCGCTTCAGCCAGTACGCGCTCATGGGCGAGTACTGAGGCATTGCCCTCTTCTGCTCTGGTAGCTCGCGGCGGCGTTCTTTGATATGCATCACTAATTCGGTGTCACGCAAGGGCGGCACCACAGGAACACCTACGTAGCTAAGCTCGAAGCCAACTGGAAGCGTTGCGCACGGCGGCGCGACAATGTCATAGTGGGCGAACATCACAGCCTTGTAGAAATTGAGACTGGGCCTCTTCATGGTGGCGGCGGGAGGGGAAGGGAGAAAGGAGGAGGGAGGAGCGCCTAGATATAGCGGGGAAAAGGACGGGAAGGCAAAGCGGGAAGCCACGGAAGCGGGAACGAAGGGGCTTTGTGGTCGACGCACCTTTCTCCCACTGCCAGGGCTGGCCCAAGATGTTTTTAGCTCCATCCGGTGCTCCCGCTAGCCCTCCTATGGGTTGGGTTCGGCCTGAGGGCGTCGGATAACAAAACGGGTCATGCCAACGCCAAATAACACCTAGGGGAGGGGGATGGGCATGATTTTGAGCGCCGACACCCCCCGATAGCCCTTAGGGGGCTTTAGAGCCCCCGAGTGGAGATTCTATAAGGAACTTCAGCAACCCAAAGTAAAATAAACTTTGTGATATGCACTCCTAAAGTGAATATCGATTAGTTATCCACCAGGATTCGATAGATTGTCAAATATTATCAATGTGATAAGATACATTTGGTGGACAACTGAAGGGAAATTCATTATAACATGTAGCTGCAGAATGATGCATGCCCTACTATTACTACTGCAAGTCACCCATCTTGGTGCTCATGATTCAAATAGTTGAATCTACACATAATTACCAGTTTCGGTTCTCATGTCCAAACAGTTGTTTAATCTATACATTATTACAGGTCTATGTTCTCATGTCCAAATAGCTGCTAAAGCTGCTCTAGAGAATTGCAATCTTGAAGTTAAAGTTACATATGATTTCATCTACTTCCTCCATTCTCTTCTATAAGGGAATCTCCACCGGGCCTACCCAAACGGGCGATCCAAAACATCCGATTATGTCGAGTCGCGGACCATTCTAGGTCGTGGTCTGGCCAGTCGCGTCCAGCGGCGTGACCCATCTATCCGCCCTCGGTGTTGGCGCCATTGCTGGCCAATTTGGTCAATCCTTTGCCAATCAGCTCAAATACATATATAAATACACAAATTGATAAGCAAATAATATGGCAGCCGTGTTCCATTGCCCTTTAGGCATCTCCAACAAGTGGCCATTTGCTCTGAAATGTGCAAAAGGGGGCAATACCATACACTATGTCCAAAAAGTGGCAAGTTCCTCCCAAAAAGTGGCATTCACCATTACCATTGCACTTCAAGCATCGTGATTCTGTATGATCTGCTGCCTCCTCGTGACCCAAGTCCTGCGATCGAGGTCGGTGATGGTATCCAGGTCAGTGAGCATGATAGCATTCTCCTCAGCCATGATCTTGACTTTGGCCTCCTTAGCCTTGGCCTCTGCCTCCAACACCCTAGACCTGGCCTCGGCCTCCTTAGCCTTGGCTTCGGCCTCCTTGGCCTTGGCCTCAGCCTCCATGGCCCTTTCCTTTGCCTCAATCTTCATTACCCTAGCCTTGGCGTTGGCCTCCTCCACCTCAATGGACCTTGTCTGGAGATCGATAAAGGACTTGGCGATAGCCTCTTTCTCTTTGCACCGCCTCTCTTCCCTCTCGGCAATTGCCTCTTCCTTCTTCTCCAGGATCTTCCTCAAGGTCTCCTAGAAGGCCAAGGACCCAGCCTAGCGGGCGATGTCGGCCTTCGTAGCCTTGTGGCCTCCAGGCTGGTGGGCATGGGCGGTAGTCCCGTCGCCTACAGGGTTGCCAACGCATTCGCCATTGTCGTCATCTAGATCGATGACACCACCCGTCGAAGCATTGCCTTGGCATTGCCCTTCTTCTTCTCATTAAGTTCTTTCCAAAGGGCATAGCTAAGCTCCCATTTTTTGTAGTCCTTGATCAACCCCTAACAATGGGACAATTTGAAGGCCGTGTTGTCATTAAATTTATTGAAGTGCTCCATTGCTTTCATGACCTACACATATGTATGGCAACAATGGATCAACGCATATGCAACACATTTACAAAGAAAGGAAGAGGTTTTACCATGTCAAGCGGCATCATGCCACTTATTGGCCTTTTCGTCACAGTCTCGTACGAGCCTTGGAACTTTCTACACTTGGCATGGATGGTGCCCCATTTCTTGGAGAGGGAGAGATCATTCTGATCACTATAGAAGGCGTCTTTCCTGAACTTTATATGCTCATGGAAGAACTTGCCCAGACTTTTCCAATAGGCAAAACCCTTTTTCTCGGCGCAACATAGTGGATCTTGTGAAATCTCTATCCATGTCTTGCATAGGACCTTGTCCTCGTTGGTGGTATAGCTCGAGGTTCGTTAGATCAACTTCTTGCCGTCGACAAGTGACGCCGCAAGTGTAGCGGCCAACGACGTGGTCGTGACCCCCTCTCCCATGGAAGTGCCATCGTTTCCAAACAATGCCTCATCCTCAATGTTGCAGGCATATTGTTGGGTTTCTTGCTAGGTCTCTTCGCACTCGCAATAGTCGTCACCTCCCTCATTGATCATGTCGTGCATGACGCCCTCGCCATCATTGCCACGAAATCCTACAAACAAATTAGCCATGATAAAGTGGCGGGCACAGGCTACTGGCATTGGCAAAAGAATTGTCGCGACCATACCAAGTCGTTGGCGAATGGCCGTTGGTCCGATATTCCGTCGAACAGGTTGACTGGCGTCGACATGTCCACGGCAGAGATGAACCACCGCTTCTTCGATGCCTTCAGGGTTGTGTCCGCGGTCGTGGGAGTGCGGTTGAGGTCGATGGCAAACTCTTCTGCCTCCGACGATGTCGTGCAGGGAGAGACGAACTGGGAGAGCGTGGCCACGTTCCTACCATGGCCGCCAAGCGACGGTGTGTGCGGGTCTAGCGTCCTAGGCAGACCTAATGGTCGAACGCTCGATGTGGAAGTAACCGAGCTGGTAGAGAACACGGCGGCCATGACCATGCCAGGAAGAACGACGGTGCCACCGAAAGCGGCGGTCAGTGCCTCTTGCTTCATCATGATGACGGTGTGCTTGGCGTCATTCACTACGAGCTCGTCCGCGCTGGCCCTGGAGTGCGCGGCGAGGATGCGCTCGTTCTCCTCTCGGCGCTCCTTGTTGAGCTTGGCAGTGACGATACGAGATTTCACGGCTCCTCGCCGGCCAGCGCGCTTGTCCGACTCAATTTTCTGCTCCTCCGCCGTCATATCCTTGGCTGACTTCTTTGGCCAGCCGCGCTTCTTGGCGGCGGGACCGTCGGAGGGTGCACCATCGGCCGTGGCGGTGGGATCCATCGCCTTGGCTCCCGCCAGTGCAAATTTAGGAAACGGTTTTTTGAGGAAATATTGGAGTGGTTTGTGTGTCACTGACGGGAGGAACCGCCAAGATAAAGGGAGGACGTGGTAGGACAAACGCGTTGTCCGGGCCAACGCAACTGTGGCCCAATTTTCATGTCAAAATACCTTGTATTCTAACCTCAGCAAAAAGGAGAAAGGTGCAGATATGGACGTCAATGGTGTAAATTTGAATGAGCCTTGTATTTCCAAGATTTGTCATATTTATGTTTTTGCTGCGCCCGGAATATATAGCCCGGAAGTTTGCTACTGAAAAATTGCAGACTTGTATTTCATATATTTGGCTACATGTAGATATTACTTTTCCAAAATATTGGATGCTTTTTGAAAAATTCAAAAAAGGCTCTATTGAGGACGAGCTTCGTATCCATTTTCCGCTCTTATAAAAGGAAACGGAGGGAGTACTTAACAAGGAAACAGTATCTTGATAAGAAGATATAGTCGGTAGAAGCTAATGTGTCTGAGTGCGAGCATCAGATCAACTTACTTCATGCCAAGATAAATGTGCTCCTGGATACCGAACCCAAAGCATCCGGTGTCGCTCAAGTTCCTCCTGAGCAGCTCGTACTCCTTCACCTTGAGGCCACTAGCACGCAATGTACTCCAGCAGCTGCATCGTCTTCTCGCCTCTGATCGTCACGTAGCAATCGCAATCCTCTCGTCACCGAGATCATCTTGTTTGGCACAGCAGTTTGCTGAAAGAAATGACGAACTTGAAGCTGGCGCCAACACCGTCACGACAATGTTGTTTGGCATTAGCCTGAGCAAGAGTAGTGGTGGCACTAGCCTGAGCAAGAGTAGTGGTGGGCATGCATACACTAGTGGAGAACTGTAACATCCTAAAACTTTAATCCAAGGTTATTAAGATCCAAATCATCAAAATTGGAGTTAATAAAAAACTTTCATTTAAAAACATTAAAGCATTCATATGTGTGTGCATTTAAATAGAAGTTGTTTTAAATTGCCTTGATTAAGTGATCCATTGCTTGTAAAATGAATCTTAGGTGAAATACTAGATCATTCCCAAACAAATCTCAAAGAAAAACAAATCAAAATGAATAAAAGAAAGAAATGGTCATTTGTGCCATTTTAATCAACATGCCTACTTTGGCTACTCCTAGGACTCAATTCTTAACAGAAATAAATATGGATCTTTGCACCATTTGCTACTACATGTAATGATGTACCAATGTCCATTTGTGATCTGCCAAAAAATTTCTAACACTAATTTTAAATGGAATTTGAAAATTGAATGTAGTTCATATGAGAAGATTCCACTTATTCAAAAACCACTTAAATGAGCTCCATTTTCAAATCCCAAGTAACCACAGAGGCTAAGCATGTGTCTAGAAACTCCACCAAAAATCACTAAAAAATTCAAAACTTGAGTTCATGCGGCCATTGTGTCGAACAAGTGGCATGCAGAAAATAAACTGCCTAACTATTACTGTTTGTACTTAAGCCATTGTCCCCCATTTGACCCCCTCTGCACTCCCTTGTCCCCCCGAGTCCAACCAAGCCAGCACCGGCCTACCCCTAAGCCGCAGCAGCAGTGGAGCACCGCCACTTTGTGGTCACCGTCGGCCGATCATGGACAGAGCGCCACAGACCGCGCCGCGCTATTCCAGTGCCACCACTAGCTCCGCCTAACACTACCACCGCCCCCCCTGTCCACCCCTCGATCACCCCCAGGCCTTGGACCACACCCTAGCGCCGCCGCCCATTCTCTCTGCGCCGTGCTCAGCGCGCGCCAGAGCGCGATCGTCGCCAGCACGTAGCAAACCGCCATTGGACATAAAATCCCGCACACCGCTCCGCCTCGACCCCAGCACCCCGCCAGACATGGCCGTGCACCGCCGCGCGACCCACAGTCGCCGTGCGCCGCATCGAGCACCGCCTCTGTCTCCCAGAGCGCGGGACGCTCCCGACCAAACGCCACCGTCCCTAGCCGCGCATTAACGTCGTAGAGCACCGCTAGGAGGCAAGCCATCGTCCGCCTACACCTCCCATGCCGCTAGCCGCCTGTATCAGCGTCACCGACAAGCTCGCCGTTGTGTCGCTCGGTCCCCTCGTCGCCCTATAAAAGGAGCCCTCCCCAGCACCAACGACTCACACCATTCTACTCCCCTCTCCTCACTGACCCTTCCCCACCTCTCGTCGGAGCCGCTCGAGCCATAGTTTGCCGGAATTTAGCCGGAGGAGCCCGCTGCAGAGGAGGAGAAGGCGACGTCGATTTCGTCCACCCCAGGAGCTGTCGCGACCACCCCTGAGTCTGCCGTCGACAGCACGTTCGATCGCCCCCATCACCGCAGTAGCTGGAGCCCTAGTATGCCCCTTGTGCACCCCCACCAAGCCGCTAGGGTTAGTTCTCGCCGGCGAACTGTTCGCTGGAGACGACACTCCTCAGCCGTAGATCTCACTTTTAATCTAACGTCCCACATCGCCCCATACCGCTTCGCGTGTAAAGATCCAATGACATGTGGACCCCCCAGCCCTTGTCATCTGTTCTCTGCGCCGCGGAACGCCACTGGGCCGGCCCACTAGTTTTCCCGCGCTAGCCTAGTAATTCAAACTTAGCTTTTTCTAATTTAGTTTGAACTTAGTTCTATCTCTTAGTTTAAAAATCAACTCAGAGAGATTTACAAATTCAAATTGGGTGATTCCAATTTTGTTAGAAAGCTACTAAAAAGGTCTATCCAAGCCCGTTGGATTTAATTCATTTAGAGTTAGAGATCTCTCCAAGTGAAAATAACAAGACAGAAGCTTTTGCACCTTCAAATATTTTTCTAAAATCAACCATGATAGCTTTTGAGTTGATTCCAACTCTCAAAAATCACATTTCACCATACGTATCTGAATATGTAATAATATTAAGGTTTACATGCAGTGACTTTGGACTAGTACCAAAATAATGCTATCTAGGCATTTCTAGTCACTTTAAATCATTAAATAATAAACTTAAACCTAAGTAAATCTGATCCAACCCTTAAATCACATTCCCACAGGTTAGAATATGTGGTGATGACATATGTCCACATGATCCCATATTTTAAGTGGTGAATATTAAATCTTAGTTATTTTCAATGAGTAGAAATTACTTTTCTCAAATAAAAAGAATGAAACTAGTTAATAAAATCTTGTGATGCTTGTGATTATAATAGATCATTAAAATGTGTGCCTTAGTGTGCTAAGTAGACTAGTTAAGTATTGTTTGGTGATTGTGTATACCGTATGTATTTATAGACGATAGTACCGACCAAGCTTTCGAGGAGGAGGAGTGCTATCAAGAGGAGGAAGAAAACTTCAACCACTACACCAACCAAGGCAAGCCATCATTAACAATGCAAGCTAACACTTGTAAGTATAATGCTTAGCAAGCTAGAATTAAGCTAGATGATTTGAGCAAAGATGCTTTAGGCATGCTTTGGTTATACCACTTTGAATTTTTCACTACCCCAAGTTTTATTTCCAAGCTTTACTTTCTTTACTTTACCAAAGCCCTTTACTTGTTTTGAAGGTAGCATAAAAAGTATAAAACTTGACCTATATGGATAACTTTAGATGTCATCCTATGGCATGAGATTGATCCCATCTTTCTACCTTAGTGAACACTCTTAACTTAGTGGTTTAGAGTTAGATAAAAACTCGAGTCACTTTAGATGGGAACACTTGGTGAAAATTAATTGTGAAAACCTTGGAATGATGAGTCATTCTATTGAGATGTTTTTGACATGTGTTGAGAAACACAAATGGTTTATGATGATGAAAATGTTGAGGCATGAGCCTTAACCCTTTTTACAAAAGCTGATGGTTGGATTCAGATGTGATACCATTCCAAATTTACCGTACAACCACAATACCTGAATTGGGTAAGGCTTAGCCGGAAGTTTATATGCATTAGTATTAGTTCCCTCGCGGGAGAGGTTTGAGCTGAGGCTACCTCTCAATGTTGTCCACCTATGTAGTGTCCAAGATGACAGATGGTCATGGTTGGGAGGCCATGCTCATAGGAGAGGTGCTTATACTAGGGTGTGTAAAGGAAAGGTTATGTTTGATTATCTGCATACTAAGTATGATGATTCAGGGTTATCCCTGATAGATGTATCGAATATTGTGGTGAAAGCGTACCACCTCTGCAGAGTGTCAAACTATTTGAATAGCCGCGTCCGCGGTTATGGATAGTTGGAGTGGCCATACTGTTTCATTGTCAGATGTTTTCAAAATGACTTATGAAATGAATGATGAATCTTGACTTGACCACAACATGGTTGTGTTTATGACACTAGCTTCCCAACTTAAGTGATTCTAGAACTTTACTTTATCTTTCTTTACTTCTAAACTCAGCTTGGGTTTCAAACTTAACTTTATAGTTAAACTTAGAGTTAGCACTTTACCTTAGAACTATACTACTTGTTAGTGGTAGTTTGCAAGTACTTAAAGAGTACTCATGGCTTTGTCCCTGGCTATTCTCATGGCCAGACTATGAAGTAGACGACCAAGCTGATGGCTAGTAGGACGGCTATGATAATTAGGAATATCTGCCTTCGTCAGCATTGCCTGTGCCTCTGAAGATGGACCCCACCGCTACGCTTATTATTTATTCTGCTGCTTGTTGCATTAAGACTGGATCATGAGATCCTTATTTGTGTAAGACCTTATTTATGGTTTGTAATGGATGATGTACTATGATATCCAATCTGTTATGTCTTGCAAAAATGGTAATTCTGGGATTGCGATGAATGACATAACAGGCATCTGGGATTAAAAATCCGGGTGTTGATAAGTTGGTATCAGAGCCATCCTGACCATAGGAGACCCTAGTTAGAATGGACTTCCGAACAAAAACTTAATGTCAAAAGCAAAGTGAGTATTTATGAAAAACTATTTCCTCTCTTACCCTTGGGAATTCATTCTTTCTCAAAAATTCATGTTCCTAAAATTCTTACATTACTACTTAAAACTTGACACACTTGATCACTTCACTAACTTCCTCATCCTTAATTCTTGTAGATGGAGACTCAGTTCAGCAAGTTCTACCAGTTGGGAAACGGAGGTCAGCTGATCTTCGAGAGGGACCTAGATTCACTGTCAGAGTTATTGGGCCGCCCACATCCGGAGTTTCTTGGAGCTCAACTTCCAGGACCCCTAGGAGGAGATTTGCAGTGGCTAGTAACCGCTGATCTTTGAGGAAGCATAGAAGCACCAACGTCCGGGAGAATCCAGTTCTCCGTGAGAGAGAACAACTGGCTAGATGGATTAGCCAGGGCAATGCATGAAGCTATCGCACGTCTATGTGCCCTTAGCGTCAACCAAATCCAAGGAACTCGTTTTGCTTACTATGCAAGGCGTGACTTCATGAGAATGCCGATGGAGATGCCAAGTCACCTAGAGCTGAAGCGTCAAGTGGAGAACCTTGACTTCCTGCTGTACGATCGCCAGAAGGAATTGTACAATGCTAGGGAGCTTGCCACCCACAACCGTGCCATTATCGACGAGAAGGCCCAGACTTTCTCATTGGTCGTCAAGGACCGTCAGTCTCTTCACCTCCAGCGCGAGAAGAAGGATGGCACCATCGCACGTCTTCGCAAGAAGGTGGCCGACCTCGAGAAGACCGTCAAGGAGCAAGAAGCTCAGCTTGCAGCAAAGGAGGAAGAAGAGGAGGGTGAAGACATCCAGGGATACATGGATTCTTACCTCAGCAATGATGATGACTTTCTGGAGGAGGATGTCGTGGACTTCTACACTGACGATGAGGACTCCGACTTCATCGACGTTGAGTAGATGCACTAGAGCACTGTCGTAGCACGAGATGTAGCAGTCCTACTGTATCGTAGCTTACAGAATGATTCTTCAAACCATCTGTTTTCCTTTGTTGTTGTGTGTGTGTGTGTTTGTATCGTGTGCTTGTTTGAGTGAATGAAATGAAGTTAGTTGCAAAACCTGAGTCAAACTCAAAGTTTTAGCTTTGAAACCAAAACCATGAACCTTAGAACTTTCCCTCTTACCCCTTTATCTACCTCAATCTTCAGATGACTCGTGGAAACCCAGGAGGGAGCAGCTCATCGCAAGACCCAGTGCTGCAGATTATGCAGATGTTAGTTGCAAACCATGAAGCAAGCAGGGCAGAGTGCCAGGCCAACTTAGCAACATTGCAACAGATAGCCCAGATGGCCCAACACAACCAAGGGCATGGAAATCGGGATCATCATGGATCCAAACTCAAAAACTTTCAGAATACCAATCCCCCAATCTTTAACCAGGCTAAAAACCCACTAGATGCTGACGACTGGTTGCAGACAATGGAAAACAACTTAGAAGTAGTAGGAGTTGATGACAACGAGAAAGTTCTCTTCGCCACCCACTACCTGGCAGGAGATGCAAGAGCTTGGTGGACTAGTATCCGTAACATGAACCATGGTCACGTGATGACATGGGAAGCCTTCAAAATCAAGTTCAGCCGCACCCACGCGCCGCAAGGTCTAGTCACCAGAATGAGGGATGAGTTCCGCGACTTGAAGCAAGGCAGAATGACTGTGGTGGAGTACCGTGACAGATTCCTGTCGCTTGCCAGGTACGCCCCTGATGAGATCAACACGGAGGCCAAGAAGAAGGAGAGATTCCTGAACTGACTGCATCACGAGATGCAGATTGTCCTCGTCAACATCCGCTTCAAGGATCTAGAAGAGCTAGTCGACTCTGCTATTCAGATGGAAGGGAAGATTAACCAAGCAAACGACAACCGCAAACATCGTATGATGCAGCAATCCAGATCCAGCAGTCACCAGAAGTACCATCCCAACCCCTCACTAGGATATGCACCAAGGAACAACCGACCCCCAATGTCTCACCCCAGCTACCCCAACCGTAGCGGAGGCAATGTGAAGTACGGAGGAAACAATCACAACTCCGGCAACGCCAACAATTTCAACCGTGCCCCTCCCAAGAGCAACAACAACAACAAAAACACCAACACTGCCCCCAGAACTGGCAGCAATGTTGTGCATGTCGCAGCAAAAGACAAGTCCCAGATCACCTGTTTCGAGTGTGGAGTGAAGGGTCACTATTCTAATGAGTGTCCCAAGAAGACTGTTGCCACTGCCAATGTGAATGCCCCAGCGCAACAGCAGCGTCGTATTCAACCAGGAAGAAGATTTGCCCCAGGAAACCCTCACAACCACAATGGCCGTCTCTTCCACATGAACGCCGAGGAAGCCTAAGAAGCACCAGATGTAGTGCTGGGTATGTTTTCTGTCAACTCAGTTTTAGCAAGCGTATTGTTTGATTCGGGAGCATCGCATTCATTTGTCACCGAAGAATTTGCATGCACTAGTAAGATTCACCCAACCAACTTGAAGCATGTCATGATAGTTCAAATCCCCGATTCAACTACAAAAGCTAGAAAAATTTGGAAAGTTGTGCCTATTAGAATACATGGGATAGATTTTTATGCCAACCTAATTGTACTCGGAACCAAAGGATTGGAAGTATTACTAGGTATGGACTGGATGTCAAGGCATAAAGGACTGATAGACTGTGCTAAGAAAGCCATCACCATGACCAGTAGCTCTCGAGTCACAGTAGAGAATATATCTGAAACCTTACCTCGTCAATTCAAGTGCAACAAGAGTCTAGCCCTACCCACCATAGACCAAGTCCGAGTAGTCTGTGAATACCCCGACGTATTCCCAGATGAATTTCCAGGTATGCCCCCGGATAGGGATATTGAGTTCATTATCGAACTAATCCCCAGAACTGGACCCATAGCCTAGAGACCCTATAGCATGAACCCCTTAGAGTTAGTGGAACTGAAGAAGCAGTTGGATGCCATGTTAGCAATAGGCTTGATTCAACCAAGCGCATCGCCATGGAGATCACTAGTGTTATTCGTCGACAAGAAAGATGGAGGCAACCGTCTGTGCACATATTACAGAAAATTGAATGACGTCGCCATCAAGAACAAGTACCCCTTGCCAAAGATAGAAGATCTATTTGATCAGTTGACTGGAGCCCAGGTATTCTCAAAGATTGATCTTAGGACTGGTTATCACCAACTTAAGAGTGCAACGGATATTCCGAAGACCGCCTTTACTACTCGCTATGGTTTATACGAGTATACGGTTATGTCTTTTGGATTAACCAATGCCCCTGCTTATTTCATGAATCTCATTAATAAGATCTTTATGAATTTCTTTGATAAGTTTGTCGTTGTGTTTATCAACGACATCCTTATCTACTCCAAGTCAAAAGAAGAGCATGAGCAACATCTGAGAATCATCCTAGAAACCCTGAGAGAGCATAGGTTATATGCCAAGTTCAGCAAGTGTGAGTTTTGGCTGAAAGAAGTAGGATTCTTAGGACATATTGTGTCTGCCGGAGGAGTCTCTGTTGATCCCGCCAAGATCAAAGATGTCGAAGAATGGGAAGCCCCAACCACTCAATCCCAAGTCCGTGCATTTCTCGGATTAGCGGGATATTACCGCAAGTTCGTCGATGGATTTTCGAGCATCGCCCGACCCATGACCCAATTGTTAAAGAAGGACAAGAAGTTTGAATGGACTGACAAATGTGAAGCCAGTTTCCAAGAGCTGAAGAAGAGATTGATATCAGCCCCAATATTGATCATGCCAGACATCAAGAAGATGATTGATGTATATTGTGATGCATCCAAGATTGGTCTCGGATGTGTATTGATGCAAGAAGGCAAGGTTATCGCCTATCTGTCTCGACAACTAAAGCAACATGAGAAGAACTATCCGACCCATGATCTTGAATTAGCAGCCGTAGTTTTGGCATTGAAGACATGGCGTCATTTTCTGATGGGTAATCACTATGAGATTTACTCAGATCACAAGAGCTTGAAATATATTTTCACTCAGAAGGAGTTGAATATGAGGCAAAGGAGATGGATAGAGTTAATCAAGGATTCTGACCTTGACATTCACTATCACCCCGGCAAAGCCAATGTGGTAGCGGATGCTCTTAGCAGATTTCCTTGTAGGCTAAACACCATGATCAAGGATAAGCAACCAAATTTGTATGAGGAGTTGGAGAAGTTTAGAACTGAGTTGGTTAGCAAAGGATTATTAGCTAGCCTTGAACTTCAACCCACTTTGATTAGCCAAATCAACGAAGCCCAGAAGGGAAATGAAAGTATCGATGGAACCAAACATCGTATTGGTACAAGAAAGGTACTTGGATTCACTGAAGACGAAGAAGGAGTTATGTGGTATAAAGGCCGTATATGTGTGCCAGCAGATTCGGAGCTGAAGCAAGTTATCATGCAGGAAACTCATGATACTCTTTATTCTATCCACCCCGGAGGAACGAAGATGTATCAAGATTTGAAAGAGCAATTTTGGTGGCACAAGATGAAGAGAGAAATCGGAAGCTACATTGCCAAGTGTGACATCTGTCAAAGAGTCAAAGCAGAGCATCAGAGACCTGCAGGACTGTTGCAACCATTGTAGATTCCGGAACGGAAATGGGATACCGTCGGAATGGACTTTATCACCGGTTTGCCTACTTCTAGTAGGGGAAATGACTCAGTCTGGGTCATAGTTGATAGACTGTCCAAGGTAGCCCACTTTATACCAGTCAAGACAACCTACCAGATTTCGAAGCTAGTAGACCTGTATATTGCTAGGATTGTTAGTCTGCATGGAACCCCCAAGACCATAGTATCAGATCGAGGAACCCAGTTTACCTCGCGATTTTGGCAAAAAGTCCAGGAAGGATTAGGAGCCAAGTTCAATTTCAGCACCGCTTATCACCCGCAAACTGATGGACAGACTGAGAGAGTCAACCAGATCCTAGAGGATATGTTGAGAGCTTGTGTGTTAGAGTATGGATCAAAATGGGAAGACTGTCTTCCTTTCGCAGAATTCTCATATAACAACAGTTATCAAGCTAGTTTGCAGATGGCACCATTTGAGTTCCTATACAGAAGGAAGTGTCGTACCCCTTTGAATTGGTCACAAGTAGGAGAGAGTCAGATTTTTGGACCCGACATTCTTCGAGAAGTCAAAGAGAAGGTTCACAAAGTACGTGAGCACCTCAAGACCGCCCAGTCCAGACAGAAGAGTTATGCTAACAAGAGAAGGAGAGACCTGAATTTCAATGTCAAAGATTTTGTATATCTCAAGGTTTCGCCATTAAAGGGAATCCAACGCTTTAGTCTGAAAGGAAAGTTAGCCCCCAGATATATCGGGCCCTTCAAGATTCTGAACCATCGAGGAGAAGTATCGTATCAACTGGAACTACCTGAAGAGATGTCAGCCATCCACAATGTGTTCCATATCTCGTTACTTCGCAAATGCCTGGAAGTGCCGGAGAAGACTAAAGTTTTCAAGAACATCGATCATCGAGCCGTTGAGATCAACAATGACCTGACATATCGTGAAGTGCCCATCCGTATCTTGGAGGAAGCTTATAGAACCACCAGTACCAGAAGTATCAAATTTCTCAAGATTCAATGGAGCAACCATAATGAAGAAGAAGCCACTTGGGAGCGAGAAGATTACATTAGGACAGAGTTCCCAGATCTCTTTAGTTCCTAGTTTTCTTTCGTAAATCTCGGGACGAGATTTTGTTTAAAGGGGGAAGGTTTGTAACATCCCAAAACTTTAATCCAAGGTTATTAAGATCCAAATCATCAAAATTAGGGTTAACAAAAACTTTTCCATTTAAAGATATTAAAGCATTCATATGTGTGCATTTAAATAGGAGTTGTTTTGAATTGCCTTGATTAAGTGATCCATTGCTTGTAAAATGATTCTTAGGTGAAATAAACATCATCTAGATCATTCCCAAACAAATCCCAAAGATAAACAAATCAAAATGAATAAAAGAAAGAAATGGTCATTTGTGCCATTTTAATCAACATGCCTACTTTGGCTATTCCTAGGACTCAATTCTTAACAGAAACAAATATGGATCTTTGCACCCCTTGCTAGTACATGTAATGATGTACCAAGGCCCACTTTGTGATCTGCCAAAAACTTTCAAACACTAATGTTAAATGGCATTTGAAAATTGAATGTAGTTCATATGAGAAGATTCCACTTATTCAAAAACCACTCAAATGAGCTCCATTTTCAAATCCCAAGCAACCACAGAGGCTTAAGCATGTGTCTAGCAACTCCACCAAAAATCACCCAAAAATTCAAAACTTGAGTTCATGCGGCCATTGTGTCGAACAGGTGGCATGCAGAAAATAAACTGCCTAACTATTACTGTTTGTACTTAAGCCATTGTCCCCCATTTGACCCCCTCTGCACTCCCTTATCCCCCTGAGTCGAACCAAGCCAGCACCGGCCTACCCCTAAGCCGCAGCAGCAGTGGAGCGCCGCCACTTTGTGGTCACCGCCGGCCGATCGTGGACAGAGCGCCACAGACCGTGTCGCGCCATTCCAGCGCCACCACTCGCTCCGCCTAATGCTACCACCGCCCCTTGTCCACCCCTCGATCACCCCCGGGCCCTGGACCATTGTAGGGGTTCCGCGCATGAAAACAATTACAATTTACACTACGCCCCTTAACCCCTGATGCTGCCAGGACCTATCTATTAGTAATATAGTAACGAGAGGGGCTTTTCGCGAACTTACCCTCGAAGACCGAAAAGTGTTGTCAACGCTCAGGAGAGCGTGGTTGATGTAGATGAGCCAAAGCCGACCTCAAGGTCGTGATGAAGTCTTCCGCTCCTTCTGGCTCCAACGACTTGAGTGCCTCAAGTGCGACACCTCGTGGGGAGTTACACACGTCCGGTGCCTGACGATGACTCCCGCTTCCCTAATCCAGCAGCAATTGCGGAAGTAGAGCTCCCAGATCCGAATCCCGCAACACGACGACGCTCCGCGGTGAAGATGTCTCTCGCTCGCGCAGTCCAGACTTGGGACCACGGTCACGACAGAGAGAGGGGGAGAGAGAAAATATCAATTAGAGGTCCTCCCAAAAGTGGGGAGACCTTTATTGATTATTGGTTTATTTTTCTAGGCAAAATACCCCACTATATATAGGGGGAGGGGAGGTACTACCTCTCTCAAAGTCGCGGGGTGGGACTAAAGGAGAGGAGGGGAGGAGATGGCCGTCGGCCACCTAGTGGGCCCCGCGCGGGGGGGCTAGGCCCAGCCAGCCTCCCTCTTGCCCCTTCTCCCTCTCTCCTTTCCCCTAATGGGCCCTCTCACTCCGGAATTGGCCCATTAAGCCTTTTTGACCTTTAATTGATTTTTCTCTTTATTAAATAATTATGAATAAATGATTAAATCAATATTTAACATTCATTCACATATTATTCAACCTCTGTGGCTATGGAACACCTTCCACCTCCACTCCGGACATCCTCCGGACTTACCGAAAACCTTCCGGTTTTCTCCCTTCTTTTCTTCGGTGATTCTACCGATCCTATAAACACTCTCTAAGCATCATCAAGCCCTTAAGCGTGATACCCAACGGTTTGGGAACACTCCAGACATGGTCGGGACACTCCCGCACCAATGATCGACAGAGGGACCTGGATGGCCATGTGACCCCTGTGCGTTCCACGAAGATCTTTCGTCGTT
The DNA here is from genome assembly GCA_910589775.1 of Avena eriantha. Lineage (NCBI taxonomy): Eukaryota > Viridiplantae > Streptophyta > Magnoliopsida > Poales > Poaceae > Avena > Avena eriantha. The sequence goes on along the minus strand of OU342742.1, from coordinate 196,458,149 downwards.
TAAACCGGGACAGTCGTATCTTATTCCCTTTGTCACTCGATACTTGCATTGTCCGAGATCTGATCAATGACATCACCATGTCGTGTTCAATCTCGTTACTGAACAATGCTACTTGACTCGTTCCGACAAGTGATATCCCCGTGATCTAATCACACGCTACGCAGCTATTGGATATAACTTCTCTGAGTGGGCCCTTGAGTATCTTCCCGTCACATGGACGGACAAATCCCGCTCTTGACATATATTGCCTCTAATGTTTCCTCCGAATACCTGAACACACCTTTATAACCACCGTTTTACCAGATGGCGTTTGATGCTATCTAAGCACTCTCGGGAGACAGTGATTGATATAGCCTCACGGTCTAAGGAATAGTCTACGAGGATCCATTTCTAATCATCGTAACTTGAACTTCGTGACATGATTGGGTCATGATGTTTAGGTTGGGTATTCATCATCTCATTCTCTGAATGAGATGACCTCATTTCCAACTGGCATAAATGCCACATGATCAGGAAACATGATCATCCGTGGACCAATGAACCAGTGACTAGAGTTTCACTGGGAACCCCCTAGTTGTTTGCATATCACACGTGTATTGATGTTTCCACTCAATACAGTTATAGCATGATATAAAACTTAATCATAAACTATATGAAATATGATAATAGTCCTTACTACTATTTGTCTCTAGGGCATATTTCCAATAGTCTCCCACTTGCACTAGAGTACAAATACACTAACTGCATTTTGTTCTCAATCATTGGCACCACATACCCGATACCCTGAACATGCTTGCTCATGGAAGCGGTTGAGTCTTGGGTCTATACTTTACAGTGCCAAATCCTTTGCAACTTACTAATGTCACCTTGATTGACATTAATACTTTATCATCACATGATAGCATATGTGTGTATGCATCGTCGCTATGGCAGCAGAACGAGGCTTGATTCCAGGAGCCTACAGTGACGTTAGATCAACCTCGAGGGCTTTCTCATGGGCACTGTGCCCTGGGACACATCATTCTACGTTAAAAGCGAACTAGGCCCGCCATAACATTATACAACACTTTAGATGGTACCCTTATCTATTATTATAAATGTATTCATCGAAACACTAGTGCACTCTATGCAACTTTTGATGTTTTGTTCACCTCGCTTCCTACTTGACTTTAATTGGTATCTACAGGAGTTTCCATATTCCCTTATAACATAACTCTTTATGCTTTAAGATATGTTATCCTTTATGGATTTGGAAAATATGTCCACAGTTCTCTACTAGATACGACGGGCAAAAGCTTAGCTCAACGTTCTGTGATTCGAACTTAATCACTTTTAAACGTTCCATATTGGATCATATATTATGTTAAGTTATCATCATGATTTTCAAAGATAGAACCTATGTCTCAACATAGTGGATGACGATCATCCTTTTCTTTCTTTCAACCATTGATGTCAAACTTAATGCTATTCCTAATTTGGGTTATTAAGGACTGGTTCCTTAATTAACTTCTATTCCGAAACACTTTTCAGAATCCCTTAAGGAATACTACATAATATCATAATACGATTATTATCAACTTCTACACCTTATAAATCATTATTTATAAGTATCTGCACTTTCATCCTTAACATACTTAAGAATTACTCCTATAAGCTCCCACTCAGAATATGTTCCTTCATATTTGAATTTGAGACTTATATGGCTCCCACTTAAAAATATGACAATCATATATTGTTTCAGGAAGACTTTCATAGCTCCCACTCAATTTTATGCAAATTGCATATCCTCCCACTATTTTGAACAACTTCAAAATTCTTTGATGAAATATCAAACTTGGAGATTTACTATGAGATACTAGTACTGTTACTAGTTTTAAATCCACTAGACATTTAACACACATGAATCAAATTCATTTGAATTCATCCAATACTTGACAAATTGTGCTTTTGTCATTCACCCCCTTTTCCACTATGGCTTCGCAGTTATTTGGGAAAATTCAAGTAACTCCTTTTACTTGTGAGATTCAGCAACGAATTGCTTTCTAATCTCAAGGGAATTTTACTTCTAGGATTTCTCATAATCTGGTTTACCATTATTTCCTTTGTAGTTAGTAGGTATGTCATATTTCAAGAATCATGACAAATGACTCACAAATGTCTCCATACAAGATATGGATTTACATTTTGAATTCCACTGCATGCAGTGAAAAAACAATAGTGGAGGAAAAAACACAATAATCAAATCATTGATTCTTTCCTTCTGTGAAGAGAATCGTTCAGGAACGCTGTCCGTTGCGCTTCTCAACACTCTGATGCAGGGTTTTGAATCATCATCATGTTTTACACTATTCCCATTTGCTCCATAATCGAGAAACATCACTAAAAGTGAGCTTTCTCAAGAATGCACCAAAATCCAGGCAATACCAGTTTTGCTTCTCTTTTGGTTTCAGCTATGGATTTCGTATTCAAAGTTTCCAATGAATACGCTACAAGGACTTATTCGCTATTGTTTTGGTTATATCGAATAACCCCAAAACTTTCACGAATTCAAATGGTTTACCAATTCTAATTGAGTGCTAACTATTTCTAACTAATGGTCTCTACATCTATACTACAACGATTTATTTGGTGCCTTCTATTGAACCCCTTTGATATCTAATATCACATTGTGATGCTTTGCATTTTGACGTTTCAAAACACTTCGCATTTCACAATTACTTTTATGCCATTCTTATAAGTTCGAATTTCATTACTATTGATCAAATCATAGTAATTGGATTCTCTTTTATACTTATACCCTTTGTTGATGAAACACTTTGATCAAATCAAATGGTTTCATATTCATGTTTCCTTTGGTAAACTACTTTGCACATTTAAACAATCATATAATGATAATTACCATTTTCATTAAAACGCAATACATCGAATATGTATTTACTTTAACAATTCTTTAGACACTTTGTATTCACGTAATACACGGTGTTCAAGTTATTTTGCCGAACTTAGGCATGATTTATATGTGACATGAAATCGAATGACTTTCACATACTATCAAATAACTTTGAATTTAAACAATGGTTTCATTCATCAATGAAATATCATTAAGTTGGGTATTTTAAACAAGGCATTTTAATGTTTTACAAATGTTCACACATCATCAATTAGTTTCAAATAACAAGGATAATTCACACATAATAAAACAAGATATGAACACGAATAGAAATTATTCATAAAAGTAGAACAACTGTTTGTTACAAACTCATATGAATAACCGTCTCACGAAGTGTGAGACACACTAAATAAGTTCAAATCTCTTGATTACATTAATCATCCTAGAACACAAACTAAGTGATAAATGTCGAGGGAGAGTGTCGTCGGCCGTCATCATCATGCTCGCCATCAACACGCAACGTCACCTCCTCTCCAGCAAGCACCTCTCATGCAGAAGGACCTATTTTCAGTAAAACAGAACAAGTATCAGATATACTTAACACTGCAATGTGTTTGCAAGATTATAACATTTATAAAACTGTATATCAAATATATACCTTTGTCGTTGATGACCTGAGCGACATCTGGTTCAACCAACACATTCCTGAGATGTGTCATGAACCGGTGGAGCTCCATTTCCGTGTCGCCCCTCATTACGCAAGTCCGGACTTGTGCTTGGTAGCTTGGTGGCAGCGACCGCAACACAGCAGCGTTTGCAAAAGAGCCCGTAATCCAGACGTCCACGAAGTATGTTGGCCTCATGTACACATCATGCATGTGCAGCAAGTGGCTGTCCAGTGACGAGTTCTCCTCCATCTTAATGGAGAGGAAGTCTCCCATCAACTCATGCTCCTAAATGCGTGTCTGGTCCATGAAATGTGTCCTAAGCTATAGCATCACCGAACAAGGGTTGACATCACCCATGAAAGGCCACAGCTCGTCCACCATTCCAAAACGCATCACAACTGAAATATAGGAGGCCATCTCATGACGGAGATAGCGGTCTTTCCGCTCCTCTGGGGTCTCAAGGTCCATGGACAGATCCAAATCCATCCCGTCGAGTATGTAGTCGACCATGTCGTTCTCGCTAAGAACATGGAGACTGGCAACCCAAATGGAGAAGTTTAATCCATCTAATCTGAGCTTCTCCTTCTAACCATTCAATTATCAACACGAAAGATGCCATCTACATTTATAATTGCAAAAGGAATTTAGACTAAGTTTATAATTAAATGAGTTAATAATAACTCCACTTAGAAACACCTATCCCCAGTGAGGGTTCCTAGTGATAACACGGCCCCTATTAGCCACATCTCCCCCGATCATCACGGCCATCAATGTGGGTTCAAGGGTGGACGCTAAACGTCGGTCACATCATTCATGCGACTCGTGCTCGATCTTTCGATCATCCGCGTTCCGAGGCCATGTCTGTACATGCTAAGCTCGCCAACTCAACCTTAGTGTATTCGCTGTGCAACATGGCTTACACCCACTGTATGCGAACATAGATATGTCTGACACCCAGGCCTGTAACCCTGGATTGCCTCATACCGAAGAACTTTCTTGGTGGTGCACACTAAGGGGGAACACAATCGTTGGTAATTTTAACAGGGATCATCTTATTAGGCTACCGTCGAGTATCTAATACTAGCACACAATAAGACATACAAACAATAACATTGAATGTAAATGCTATGTGATATGGTCCTTCACTTCGTGATCTCCATCCGCCGTCACCGGGTTCTGGCGCCAGGGTTCCGGCGCCGTAGACACCAGGGTATTGGTGTCATTCCGGCATGGTAGTTCGTCACCTCCGTGACTATCTACTACTATGTAACAAAAGGTAATCACTTTACCTTTGCCACAACCATATCACAAAGCAACGCCCCCCTGCAAAACAAAGTTAGACGTCTCTACTTTATCTTTGCATGTTTTACGTGGCTGAATGGGCTTTCGGACAAGAACCGTTCTTACCTATGAACTTTCAGCACAACGCTAATCAAGTAGTTGTCTCTACTACACCCCTTTCGGGGCCCTCCATTGCAAATGGTATACCAACTAATGCGAGAGAGACAGACACCCCCCTAAGCCACTTTATACGGTACAAGCCGTATGTCAAGCGTGGACCAGTCTCGTGAATGAACGCGTAAAGTCGGTTGGGGCCGCTTAATCAAGCATTACTGCGGTATACACAAGTACACGTGGGAGGGTAACAACTAAAAGATCAAGGCACACACGCTACATATCGTGTGTTCTACCCGTACTAGCATTACTACGCATAGATCTAGCTCTGATACCACTGTAGGGGTTCCGCGCATGAAAACAATTAAAATGTACACTACGCCCCTAAACCCATGATGCTGCCAGAACCTATCTATTAGTAATATAGTAATGGAGGGGCTTTTCGCGAACTTACCCTCGAAGGCCGAAAAGCGTTGTCAACGCTCAGGAGAGCGTGGTTTATGTAGATGAGCTGAACCCGACCTCAAGGTTGTGATGAAGTCCTTGCGCTCCTTCTGGCTCCAACGACTTGAGTGCCTCTAGTGCGACACCTCGCGGGGAGTTACACACGTCCGGTACCTGACGATGACTCCCGCTTCCCCGATCCAGCAGCAGTAGCGGAAGTAGAGCTCCCGGATCCAAATCCCGCAGCGCGACGGCGCTCCGCGGTGAAGATGTCTCTCGCTCGCGCAGTCCAGACTTGGGACCACGGTCACGAGAGAGAGAGAGAGGGGGAGAGAGAAAATATCAATTAGAGGTCCTCCCAAAAGTGGGGAGACCTTTATTGATTATTGGTTTATTTTTCTAGGCCAAATACCCCACTATATATAGGTGGAGGGGAGGTACTACCTCTCTCAAAGTCCCGGGGTGGGACTAAAGGAGAGGAGGGGGAGGAGGTGGCCGCCGGCCACCTAGTGGGCCCCGCGCGGGGGGGCTAGGCCCAGCCGGCCTCCCCCTTGCCCCTTCTCCCTCTCTCATTTCCCCTAATAGGCCCTCTCACTCCGGAATTGGCCCATTAAGCCTTTTTGACCTTTAATTGATTTTTCTCTTTATTAAATAATTATGAATAAATGATTAAATAAATATTTAACATTCATTCACATATGATTCAACCTCTGTAGCTATGGAACACCTTCCACCTCCACTCCGGACATCCTCCGGACTTACCGAAACCCTTCCGGTTTTCTCCCTTCTTTTCTTCGGTGATTCTACCGATCCTATAAACACTCTCTAAGCATCATCAAGCCCTTAAGCGTGATACCCCACGGTTCGGGAACACTCCAGACATGGTCGGGACACTCCTGCACCAATGATCGACAGAGGGACCTAGATGGCCATGTGACCCCTGTGCGTTCCACGAAGATCTTTCGTCGTTTAAACCGAGACAGTCGTATCTTATTCCCTTTGTCACTCGATACTTGCATTGTCCGAGATCTGATCAATGACATCACCATGTCGTGTTCAATCTCGTTAATGAACAATGCTACTTGACTCGTTCCGACAAGTGATATCCCCGTGATCTAATCACACGCTACGCAGCTATTGGATATAACTTCTCTGAGTGGGCCCTTGAGTATCTTCCCGTCACATGGACGGACAAATCCCGCTCTTGACATATATTGCCTCTAATGTTTCCTCCGAATACCTGAACACACCTTTATAACCACCGTTTTACCAGATAGCGTTTGATGCTATCTAAGCACTCTCGGGAGATAGTGATTGATATAGCCTCACGGTCTAAGGAATAGTCTGCGAGGATCCATTTCTAATCATCGTAACTTGAACTTCATGACATGATCGGGTCACGATGTTTAGGTTGGGTATTGGTTCATCATCTCATTCTCTGAATGAGATGACCTCATTTCCAACTGGCATAAATGCCACATGATCAGGAAACATGATCATCCGTTGACCAATGAACCAGTGACTAGAGTTTCACTGGGAACCCCCTGGTTGTTTGTATATCACACGTGTATTGATGTTTCCACTCAATACAGTTATAGCATGATATAAAACTTAATCATAAACTATATGAAATATGATAATAGTCCTTACTACTATTTGTCTCTAGGGCATATTTCCAATAGTCTCCCACTTGCACTAGAGTACAAATACACTAGCGCCGCCGCCCATTCTCTCTGTGCCGTTCTCAGCACGCGCCAGAGCGCGATCCTCGCCAGCACGCAGTAGACCGCCACTGGACATAAAATCCCGCACACCGCTCCGCCTCGACCCCAGCACCCCGCTAGACATGGTCGTGCGCCGCCACGCGACCCATAGTTGCCGTGCGCCGCGTCGAGTACCACATGTGTCTCCCAGAGCGCGGGACGCTCCCGGCCAATCGCCACCGCCCCTAGCCACGCATTAAGACCATAGAGCACCGCTAGGAGGCAGGCCACCGTCCGCCTACACCGCCCATGCCGCTAGCCGCCTGTATCAGCATCACCGACAAGCTCGCCGTCGTGCCGCTCGGTCCCCTCGTCGCCCTATAAAAGGAGCCCTCCCTAGAACCAACGACTCACACCATTCCACTCCCCTCTCCTCACTAACCGTTCCCCACCTCTCGTCGGAGCCGCTTGAGCCATAGTTCACCGGAATTTAGCCGGAGGAGCCCGCTGCAGAGGAGGAGAAGGTGTCGTCGATTTCGTCCACCCTAGGAGCTGCCGCGACCACCCCTGAGTCCGCCATCGACAGCACGTTCGATCGCCCCCATCACCGCAGTAGCTAGAGCCCTAGTATGCCCCCTGTGCACCCCCACCAAGCCGCTAGGGCTAGTTCTCGCCGGCGAACTATTCGCCGGAGACGACACTCCTCAGCCGTAGATCTCACTTTTAATCTAATGGCCAACATCGCCCCGTACCGCTTCGCGTGTAAAGAGCCAATGACATGTGGACCCCCCTGTCAGCTGTTCTCGACGCCGCGAAATGCCTCTGGGATGATAATAGATCATTAAAATGTGTGCCTTCGTGTGCTAAGTAGACTAGTTAATAAAATCTTGTGATGCTTGTGATGATAATAGATAATTAAAATGTGATGTCTTAGTGTGCTAAGTAGACTAGTTAAGTATTGTTTGGTGATTGTGTATACCGTATGTATTTATAGACGATAGTACCGACCAAGCTTTCGAGGGGGAGGAGTGCTATCAAGAGGAGGAAGAAAACTTCAACCACTGCACCAACCAAGTCAATCCATCATTAACAATGCAAGCTAACACTTGCAAGTATAATGCTTAGCAAGCTAGAATTAAGCTAGATGATTTGAGCAAAGATGCTTTAGGCATGCTTTGGTTATACCACTTTGACTTTTCCCTACCCCAAGTTTTATTTCCAAGCTTTACTTTCTTTACTTTACCAAAGCCCTTTACTTGTTTTGAAGGTACCATAAAAAGTATAAAACATGACCTATATGGATAAGTTTAGGTGTCATCCTATGGCATGAGATTGATCCCATCTTTCTACCTTAGTGAACACTCTTAACTTAGTGGTTTAGAGTTAGATAAAAACTTAAGTCACTTTAGATGGGAACACTTGGTGAAAATGAATTGTGAAAACCTTGGAATGATGAGTCATTCTATTGAGATGTTTTTGACATGTGTTGAGAAACACAAATGGTTTATGATGATGCAAATGTTGAGGCATGAGCCTTAACCCTTTTTACACAAGCTGATGGTTGGATTCGGATGCGATACCATTCCAAATTTACCGTACAACCACAATACCTGAATTGGGTAAGGCTTAGCCGGAAGTTTATATGCATTAGTATTAGTTCCCTCGCGGGAGAGGTTTGAGCTGAGGCTACCTCTCAATGTTGTCCACCTATGAAGTGCCCAAGATGACAGATGGTCATGGTTGGGAGGCCATGCTCATAGGATATGTGCTTATACTAGGGTGTGTAAAGGAAAGGTTATGTTTGATTATCTGCATACTAAGTATGATGATTCAGGGTTATCCCTGACAGATGTATCGAATCTTGTGGTGAAAGTGTACCACCTCTGCAGAGTGTCAAACTATTCGAATAGCCGCGTCCGCAGTTATGGACAGTTGGAGTGGCCATACTGTTTCGTTGTCAGATGTTTTCAAAATGACTTATGAAATGAATGATGAATCTTGACTTGACCACATCAGGGTTGTGTTTATGACACTAGCTTCCCAACTTAAGTGATTCTAGAACTTTACTTTATCTTTCTTTGCTTCTGAACTCAGCTTAGGTTTCAAACTTAACTTTATAGTTAAACTTAGAGTTAGCACTTTACCTTAGAACTGTACTACTTGTTAGTGGTAGTTTGCGAGTACTTAAAGAGTACTCATGGCTTTGTCCCTGGCTATTCTCATGGCCAGACTATGAAGGAGACTACCAAGATGATGGCCAGTAGGACGGCTATGATAACTAGGAATATCTGCCTTCGTCAGCATTGCCTGTGCCCCTGAAGATGGACCCCACCGCTATGCTTATTATTTATTCCGCTGCTTGTTGCATTAAGACTGGATCATGAGATCCTTATTTGTGTAAGACCTTATTTATGGTTTGTAATGGATGATGTACTGTGATATCCAATCTGTTATGTCTCGCAAAAATGGTAATCCTGGGATAGCGATGAATGACATAACAGGCGTCTGGGATTAAAAATCCGGGTGTTGACAAGAACAAGCCTTTAGTCCCGGCCCGAAGAGCCTTTAGTCAAGAGAGGGGGGACTAAAGGCCCACCCACTAGTTCCGGTCCGCTTACCAGCCGGGACCAATGGGTGTCCACGTGGCCGCCCCTGCGCGCGCTAGGTCCCCCCATTAGTCCTGGTTCCTATTATAAACCGAGACTAATGATACTCTACCGTGCCAGAGTTTTGGCCTCTATTTATTTCTTTTTTCATTTCAAAATAGATTTCTACGCTATCACATACCGTACACATTACCGGGACTAGAGCATACAAATATATACATGATAGTTACATGGATAACCTTTACGATCGAGCATACAAATATATACATGATAGTTACATGGAGACATCAAAGTTATTGAGACTAGAGCCCGTCTATTCAATTAGACGGTCAGGGATCATCGGTAGCGCCTATTCACACTAAATTCTTCAGCGTCATCTATCATCTCGTTCATCAAGAATCCTGCTAGTTCTTCAGCAATTCCTAATACGCTTCGCTCTGGTAGGAGCTGATCCCGCATTCTATCAAACTGTATAAGAAAAGGAGATCAATATGAATACCATCATGATAACAAAAGGTGACGGTAATAAAAATAATGTTGTGGATGTATTTCTTACATCAACTTTATAATTTTTGTGCTCAGTGGTAAACATGCGAATGAACTCGCAAACGTAGAATCCACATAGATTCGTCCTGGGTGGCTGCCTAGCGCACTTTACGAGAATAGAATTCAATCAAAATAATAATCAAGCATCATAATTGTATTGAAACTACAGAAGTAAAGAGATGTGTGTACTACTTACCGAGACCGGCTTAAACGCTAGCTTCTCACTAAAGTGACCCATAACCACACTCTTGAACTGGTTCCAAACCCTGCCTAGTAAAGAAAATGAATGAGTTATTTATTACATGATATCTCAGGAAATCAACAAAAGAGACCGATGTAGCGCGAAAATTACCTCTGGAGCGTGTCCTGCATGTCCCTAAACTGTTCTAGGGGTCTTTTTAGTGGGTCCATGACTTCAAATCTTCCCTTATCAAGTTGAATGTTTAGCAGAATCTAGTGGAATCTGCACACGTTTATATATACATCAATAACTCATCAATAACACTTAAATTGAGTAAGCAAAAGTGAATGTGTACACTAGAAATTGTAAGGAAATAGTATGTGATCATAGAAATTTTGCTCTGTTAGAAACCTTAGAAGGTTTTCCTCAGTCTCCTCGGGTTTATCCGTTAGCATCTTTATATGTATTTTATCTGGGTCAATGAACCCAACACTAAAGAGTGACCTTCTTTTACATTCCTAGATCTTCATTCTGCATAATAATATAGTACAAAAGGATATAATGAGGATAATTACATGCAATGAATTGAACAACTGAAAAACTAAACAACTTATATATAGACAATGAATTCAACAACTTGCAGACAATAGCAACTCATGATAGATTTGTCGAGGGCGTCGAAAGTATATAACTGGAAGAGTTCTAGAAACTCAACATGGACCTCTTCTTCTCGGAAGTTGTAGTCATGTGGTACTTTCGCCACGATCATTATTCTCTCCTCCTTTGTGGATTTCAAGTACCAGTTATGTAAACTCCGTATTTGTGTTGGCAGTTGTTGCAACCTCACTTGGGTGGCCAATGGCATCCTTGGGACATATTGAGGGACTACATCATCCTTGTGTAACTTGTCGTCCTGTGAACCTAGCAATTCCTCAACAGTCACATTCATAGCAGCCACAAGCTTCGTAGCTTCTTCCATATTCTACTGGGGAATGTCATAGGATGCCACCCTGAGGGGTGGGATCGGTTTTTTGGCCTGTTTCCCGAGCTGGGGGACGTCCTTTCTTTTCCCAGTTGCTCTTTGACTTGATGATTTGCTCCTGCTTGCACTTTTACTTAATTTACTCTTCTTCACTTCCTTTTGAAGCGTGTGTAGATAGTCATCTGGCTTATGGTGCAAGTCATATTGTGATTTTGTGTTCAGAAAAGCAAGTGCATACGTTTTTTGCTTCTCGGTGTATACCAGAGCGGGCTCAGGTTTCTTCTTTTGAAGCTGCGCAACACATTCGGCCTTTGCGGTCGCTATATTTTCCTCTTCAGTATGATCGTAAGGTCCGATGGGAAGATTCTTATGAGGTACTCTTGGGAGGGACGACATTTGTCATTTTGGGTTGCTGCGTCGTTTAGTACTCATCGACAGAGCACGCTTCGCTTATTGTCCTTAGTGTTGGGTCCGCAGCATAGAAAACAAAAAATTTCCTACGATGAGAACTACACGCCAAGATCTATCTACTAGGTACAAAGCAACGGGTGGACATACATCCAACGAGAACTTACCCTCGAAGACAACGAGTTTTGTTAACGAGTAGGAACTCGTGGTTGATGTAGTCGTACACTTGTCGATCTCAAGATCGTGAGGAAGTCCGAGCGCCACAACTTAGCAGCGCATCCGTACTCGCACACACGTTCAGGCCACCGGACAACCTCCACCTCCTCTCTCCAGCGATCCAGCGGAAGCAGCAACTCCTTCCAAACGAAATGCCACCGGGAACATGTATCTCGCTAATCCGAGACCATGGGGGAATAATTCTAGAGGGGGAGAGAGATCCTTCACAAGAAGGTGTGAGGAAGGAGGAGGGTATAACACCCTCGAATCGTCCCTATGCAAGTTTTAGCGCTTCCCGCCAAACCAGCATAGAAACGATTCAAGGACGCCCACCAGGCACTTTCGTGTGGGTGGAAAACGAAGTAATACCATTACACATTAGTCCACGATGGAACCCACAGAACATATATATACAACAACAACTCCATGAGTCAAGAATAGAGATATACAATACAAAGATCCAAATCACCTTGAAAACGATAGAGCGTCCGACTACGGACAAGATGCAAATGGGGCTAAGAGCCCTGAAGAATAACCAATGGCGTCCATAACCCTGCCCAGGCCAAGCCGGAAGGGTAACCCTGCTAACGACGTCGATCTCAAACCTGCTAAAACAAAAGGGGTGCCGACAAAGGGCAAAGGAAAAAGAGGAGCATCAATACTGAGGCCAGTACACGGCGAGGCTAGAATTCGGCGGCTCTCGCCTACATAGGTATGGTGGACTGAAGCGGCAGCGCAGCAGCACTAAACAACCTATAGAGACTCAGTAAAACTAGCGGCTATTAGAGAGGGATAAGAAAGACCTATTCGGATCCAACCTGATAGTAACACCAAACATACCCATCCTGGTATTCCCCCTCAAGACCAAACGAGGAAGTCAGACCGAGGAACTCACACAGTTAACAGTTTTACTCATTCCATTATAGTTGCAGCATTTACTAGTCAAATATAGATAGCGTGGGCCGTCCTGATAGCATAAGTAGTGGGCAGTTTTAATCACCATTCCGTTGTAGTTGGAACATTTACTAGTCAGATATAATAGTCCTGAGGAATCCCAAAACCCAGCAGTTGTTGGCACTTTTATCACATTCCATTGGAGTTGCGATACTTACTAGGTAGGTATAGTATGACTCAGATCACCACAGAACCACCAGTTGTTGGCATTTTTATGATCCATTCCGTTCTACTTGAACTGATTACTAGTCACATATTAAGTCAAGTTTATAGCACTACTTTAGTTATGCTTGTCTATGATCGAGATACTATGCTCCAAGTCATCCATAACCGCAGACACGGCTTTCAGAAAGTTTTACCCTGCAGGGTTGCACAAATAGCAACACACAATCGATCAACCTCGGAATAACCAACTCAAAACCCAACGAGGCATTCACGACAAAGCGATCACAGGATTCAGAAATATTTCAGGGGGCCACCCCACTAAGCTACCCGCAATGAAGTTGGCCAGCTCCGGAACGGACCTAGGGTTTGCGACGACGGCTGTAAAACGACTGGGAACCCGAAAGTGTGACTGGGCTTGTTGATACTGCGAAAACGTGGCGCGATCCAAAACAGTACAGGTGCTCCACGCACAATCTTAAATAAAGCAGTAACATGGCATAAGTACAGGATAGTAATAAAGCCCCAAACTACTTTGTGGCCCCAAGAAATAGAAATGAATCAAGCTCTGGCTCAGGAGGGTCCATAAGGCCTCCCGGATGTGGATAGTGCGAATAGTCAAGGAACATGTATCAAGTACTCGGGGTCCTACGGGACAGAAGTGAGCGTGGAAGAACCAAATAACATCTATTGCCCACCGATGCCTCTGCATTAGTTATATCTAGCATTTTCATAGTTGTGTTTAAAGTCATGATCATCTCCACCATTAAACATCTCCACCGTTTATCCTGTGCCAACTTGCCGTCACCGATGGAACGACAACGACACGAAGCAACACAGAAGCAAGCAACTACGACTCGCAGGGCCAACTATCTATCAAACAACAGGCAATAGGATGTGTCCATGGCAATATAGAGGCTGCAAGGAGTATAAATGGTGCACGGAAACTAAAGCATCACGACACAGATAGCAATAGATCAACAGGAGGAAATAAAGACTATAAACGCAAAATAGGTAGAAAGGGGGAGAGATGCTCGCCTGGGAAACACTGCCGGAGATTCATATCCGGAGAACTTGTCGATACTCGCATCAATTCCTCGGCCTAATCCGCGAAGAAGCAAACACTAGAAGAAACACCGAATGCAATATTTAATACTACGGCAGAAGATCCGGCATAATTATGATATGCATGCGAGATGAACCATTTAATATGCGACAACCGGTAATGCCATATTATAAAAATAATGAGGGTCTTGGATAGGGAATCACATTTAGGGTTCGGTGAACTTGGGCTCCGAGGGGTTCGGGGTTCGACGGAATCGGTCTCGGGCAACGGAAGTAGATCTTGTCACATCCAGGAAGAAGGACTTGGCGGGTTGGGGACGATCTTGTCGGGTCCGCGTGTCGGGTCGATCTTGGCGTTGGGGAGAAGAACTTGGCGTTCCGCGGCGTAGTGCTTGGCGTCTTCGGGTCCGACCTCGCATCCGGGAAGGAGTACTTGTCGCATCTGATGGATCGGTCCTCGGGTCGAAGAGCTTGTCGCGCCAGGGTTTGGTCTTCGGGAATAACTTGACAGCAAGCGTTTCTTGTCGATGCCGATTTTGGTATAGGACCCGGGTGTTGGGAAAACACAGACGGTCGTCTCGGTCCTGGACGGCGGGGATCCATCTCGGTACGCCAGGGCTCTCCAAAGCCTCGTAACAACACAACCACACATGCATACACACATAACCGCACAGACACACATAAACACTAAGAGCAGGCACCAACATAAGCAACACATGGAAAATACGGCTTGCAGATGCGGTGCTGGGCACGGTCGCGGCCGGAGACGCAGGCGGCGTTGCCGGAGGAGAGCGGGAGGTGGCGGCAGGCGCTCGCGCAGACGGGCTGCCGCGGCGGGCAACGGGCGGCGGCGGGCGACCCGACGCGAAGGCCGGTGGGGAGTGAGCTGCAGGAGGGCGCGGGGGACGTCTCGGTCGGCGCCCGCAGTCGCAGACCGGATCGAGGAGTCGGTCGTCGGAGCGGAGGGGGCCAAGGCAGGCGCGGGCTCGAGAGTGACGGTCCGGCGAGCTTGGCGAGGCGGGGGCGCATCTGGCGGGGCGAGGAGGAATGGAGGCGGGAGGCGGGGTCGAGAGCGCACGGGAGGGAGACGTAGGTGGCGACCAGGGAGCAGCGGGGAGGCCACGGTGCCGGTGAGGACGGGGACGGAGAGGACGCGGCCGGCGGCGACGGAGAAAGGGAGGCAGCGGTCGGAGCTCGAGGCGGAGGCGGGGCTCGGTGCCGGCAGTTGCTGGCGGCGGGGACGACGGCGGGTCGCACGGCCGGGAGGGGTCGGGAGACGGCGGTGCGAGCCGGGCGAAGGGGAGCTCGCGAGGTTGGAGGGGAGAGCGGCGGCGGAGGAGATGGGGAAGGTGGCGTCTAGCAGCGGGGAGGCGGGGCGCGGAGCGGGCGGAGCCGGGAAGCTCGACCGGAGCCCGCGTCGGGAGGAGAGGCGGCAGAGGTGGAGGAGGGCAACCGGCGAGCAGGCGGAGGGTTCGGTAGCGCCGGTGGCTGGCGGTGGGAACAACGGCGGGGGAACGCGGCCGGGCCCGGCGCTGGAGGGCGGCGGGCGGCGGCGTCCACGCCGTCGGAGGCGGCGGTCGGTGGCGATGGGTCGACACGGGATGGCGCGTGGGGCGTGTCCGTCGCGAGGAAGAGAGGCGAGGCAGGTGGCGGGGGGTACGGGACCTGGGGAGAGCGGGGGTCGCGGTCAGGCGGTGGTGGGGCCAGGCGCGGGACGTGGGGATCGAGGGCGGGAGGTGGAGGCGGTCGGCACGGGGGAGCGGGCAGATGGGGCCCGGCTGGCGGCGTGGGCTGGCGCGGGAGGCGCGCCTGTCCAACCCGGGGTGGGGCCCGCGCGGAAAGGGAGGTAGGTGGAGTGGGTGGCGGGGCAGGGGCCAGGGGTGAGGTGGCGCGGGGTGGTTGGCTGCAGGATTGGGCCAGGGTGAGGTGGCGACATGGGATTGGAGGGGGTGAGGTGGAGGGGCTGGGTAGGAAAATAGGGTAGGGTTTTTGGTGGGAAAAGTGTTGGGTGTTTTCTGGGTAGGTAGAATTTTATCTGGAGGTGGCCGGCTAGGCTTTCGGGCCTGGCGGGCTGCCTCCTAAAAATAATTAAATATTTTATTTATTAAAAACGAGCCTTTTGCACACCGTTGGAAGACGAAACAAAATAATCCGGAGACCCGGGGTTTTAGTTTGAAATAATACCGGGGCGTTTAGAAAACAAAAACAGACTTTTCGAAAATAGTTTTATGCAAACAAATGCAAGATGACATGACGATGCTCAAATGCAAGGTGGCATGATGACATGAGCATGCGGTCATGACGATGCAATGCACAAAAACAACGCGGTTTTCTAGTAGTGGTTTTTGCGGGGCGCCACAATTCGACACCACTAACAAAGGATCTCGCCCTCGAGATCCGCCTCATGGTACCGGGAAGAAGGTCGGCAATCTGAATCTTCTCGCTTCATGTAGATCCTCGCGACACCACTAACAAGAGGTCAGCGTCCGTGATCGTCGAGAGGACACTCCGGGAAACAAAGGAGGAAGGTAAAGGTATCAACAAATTAAGCCACCTCTATCTTCAAGGGAAGGAGTAATTGCAGATCCACCGATTCAATGTACAAAAGCGAATGATAAGAGTAGTCGGATGGTGATCAGTCCATCGCGCACCCAAATCATTACTCTGCATATGAATAGGGGGTTTATGCAACCAACTCTCGGAATCAGACTGAAGATCTCGACAAGCGAGGCTCGGAAACAAAGGAGGGATGCAGACTCTGCATCGGATCTGGCGTGATGTCGTCGCGTCGGAAAACTCCAGAAGGCACAAACAAGGAACAAAGAATGGTACCACAGATAAAGGATCACTCAAATAGCATGAAGATCGGATGTAGAAGCACCGTTACCAAAAGAGGGAGCGAAACCCTAAAGGTACGACGGAAAACCCAACCACGAGAATCCTTGACTCAAAGAAAGATAAGAGAGTAGAATCAAAACACGCCGAGGTAAGAGGAGAATAACAGAGGGGTAAGGAGGAAAATCAGACCTAATCAGATCTATCCAACCGATTTTTGCAAAATAGTTTGACACTCTACTTCAGCCGTTAGCTAGGTTATCCTACAGGCTGGACTTATGGGGTATCGCAACTGCTGCGCTCTGATACCACTCTATAACACCCTCGAATCGTCCCTATGCAAGTTTTAGCGCTTCCCGCCAAACCCGCATAGAAACGATTCAAGGACGCCCACCAGGCACTTTCGTGCGGGTGGAAAACGAAGTAATACCATTACACATTAGTCCACGATGGAACCCACAGAACATATATATACAACAACAACTCCATGAGTCAAGAATAGAGATATACAATACAAAGATCCAAATCACCTTGAAAACGATAGAGCGTCCGACTACGGACAAGATGCAAATGGGGCTAAGAGCCCTGAAGAATAACCAATGGCGTCCATAACCCTGCCCAGGCCAAGCCGGAAGGGTAACCCTGCTAACGACGTCGATCTCAAACCTGCTAAAACAAAAGGGGTGCCGACAAAGGGCAAAGGAAAAAGAGGAGCATCAATACTGAGGCCAGTACACGGCGAGGCTAGAATTCGGCGGCTCTCGCCTACATAGGTATGGTGGACTGAAGCGGCAGCGCAGCAGCACTAAACAACCTATAGAGACTCAGTAAAACTAGCGGCTATTAGAGAGGGATAAGAAAGACCTATTCGGATCCAACCTGATAGTAACACCAAACATACCCATCCTGGTATTCCCCCTCAAGACCAAACGAGGAAGTCAGACCGAGGAACTCACACAGTTGACAGTTTTACTCATTCCGTTATAGTTGCAGCATTTACTAGTCAAATATAGATAGTGTGGGCCGTCCTGATAGCATAAGTAGTGGGCAGTTTTAATCACCATCCCGTTGTAGTTGGAACATTTACTAGTGAGATATAATAGTCCTGAGGAATCCCAAAACCCAGCAGTTGTTGGCACTTTTATCACATTCCATTGGAGTTGCGATACTTACTAGGTAGGTATAGTATGACTCAGATCACCACAGAACCACCAGTTGTTGGCATTTTTATGATCCATTCGGTTCTACTTGAACTGATTACTAGTCACATATTAAGTCAAGTTTATAGCACTACTTTAGTTATGCTTGTCTATGATCGAGATACTATGGTCCAAGTCGTCCATAACCGTGGACACGGCTTTCAAAAAGTTTTACCCTGCAGGGTTGCACAAATAGCAACACACACTCGATCAACCTCGGAATAACCAACTCAAAACCCAACGAGGCATTCACGACAAAGCGATCACAAGATTCAGAAATATTCAGGGGGCCACCCCACTAAGCTACCCGCAACGAAGTTGGCCAGCTCCGGAACGGACCCAGGGTTTGCGACGACGGCTGTAAATGACTGGGAACCCGAAAGTGTGACTGGGCTTGTCGATACCACGAAAACGTGGCGTGATCCAAAACAGTACAGGTGCTCCACGCACAATCTTAAATAAAGCAGTAACATGGCATAAGTACAGGATAGTAATAAAGCCCCAAACTACTTTGTGGCCCCAAGAAATAGAAATGAATCAAGCTCTGGCTCAGGGGGTTCCATAAGGCCTCCTCGATGTGGATAGTGCGAATAGTCAAGGAACATGTATCAAGTACTCGGGGTCCTACGGGACACAAGTGAGCGTGGAAGAACCAAATAACATCTATTGCCCACCGATGCCTCTACATTAGTTATATCTAGCATTTTCATAGTTGTGTTTAAACACATGATCATCTCCACCATTAAACATCTCCACCGTTTATCCTGTGCCAACTTGCCGTCACCGGTGGAACGACAACGACACGAAGCAACACAGAAGCAAGCAACTACGACTCGCAGGGCCAACTATCTATCAAACAACAGGCAATAGGATGTGTCCATGGCAATATAGAGGCTGCAAGGAGTATAAATGGTGCACGGAAACTAAAGCATCACGACACAGATAGCAATAGATCAACAGGAGGAAATAAAGACTATAAACACAAAATAGGTAGAAAGGGGGAGAGATGCTCACCTGGGAAACACTACCGGAGATTCATATCCGGAGAACTTGTCGATACTCGCATCAACTCCTCGGCCTAATCCGCGAAGAAGCAAACACTAGAAGAAACACCGAATGCAATATTTAATACTACGGCAGAAGATCCGGCATGATTATGATATGCATGCGAGATGAACCATTTAATATGCGACAACCGGTAATGCCATATTATAAAAATAATGAGGGTCTTGGATAGGGAATCACATTTAGGGTTCGGTGAAATTGGGCTCTGAGGGGTTCGGGGTTCGACGGAATCGGTCTTGGGCAACGGAAGTAGATCTTGTCGCATCCAGGAAGAAGGACTTGGCGGGTTGGGGACGATCTTGTCGGGTCCGCGTGTCGGGTCGATCTTGGCATTGGGGAGAAGAACTTGGCGTTCCACGGCGTAGTGCTTGGCTTCTTCGGGTCCGGCCTCGCATCCGGGTAGGAGTACTTGTCGCATCTGATGGATCGGTCCTCGGGTCGAAGAGCTTGTCGCGCCAGGGTTCGGTCTTCGGGAATAACTTGACAGCAGGCGGTTCTTGTCGATGCCGATTTTGGTATAGGACTCGGGTGTAGGGAAAACACAGACGGTTGTCTCGGTCCTGGACGGCGGGGATCCATCTCGGTACGCCAGGGCTCTCCAAAGCCTCGTAACAACACAACCACACATGCATGCACACATAACCGCACAGACACACATAAACACTAAGAGCAGGCACCAACATAAGCAGCACATGGAAAATACGGCTTGCAGATGCGGTGCTGGGCACGGTCGCGGCCGGAGACGCAGGCGGCGTTGCCGGAGGAGAGCGGGAGGTGGCGGCAGGCGCTCGCGCAGACGGGCTGCCGCGGCGGGCAACGGGCGGCGGCGGGCGACCCGGCGCGAAGGCCGGTGGGGAGTGAGCTGCAGGAGGGCGTGGGGGACATCTCGGTCGGCGCCCACGGTCGCAGACCAGACCGAGGAGTCGGTCGTCGGAGCGGAGGGGGCCGTGGCAGGCGCGGGCTCGAGGGCGACGGTCCGGCGAACTTGGCGAGGCGGAGCGCATCTGGCGGGGTGAGGAGGAATGGAGGCGGGAGGCGGGGTCGAGAGCGCACGGGGGGAGACGCAGGTGGCGACCAGGGAGCAGCGGGGAGGCCACGGTGCCGGTGAGGACGGGGGCGGAGAGGTCGCGGCCGGCGGCGACGGAGAAGGGGAGGCGGCGGTCGGAGCTCGAGGCGGAGGCAGGGCTCGGTGCCGGCAGTTGCTGGCGGCGGGGACAACGGCGGGTCGCACGGCCGGGAGGGGTCGGGAGACGGCGGTGCGAGCCGGGCGAAGGGGAGCTCGCGAGGTTGGAGGGGAGAGCGGCGGCGGAGGAGATGGGGAAGATGGCGTCTGGCGGCGGGGAGGCGGGGTGCGGAGCGGGCGGAGCCGGGAAGCTCGGCCGGAGCCCGCGTCGGGAGGGGAGGCGGCAGAGGTGGAGGAGGGCAGTCGGCGAGCAGGCGGAGGGTTCGGTGGCGGCGGTGGCTGGCGGTGGGAACAACGGCGGGGGAACGCGGCCGGGCCCGGCGCTGGAGGGCGACGGGCGGCGGCGTCCACGCCGTCGGAGGCGGTGGTCGGTTGCGATGGGTCGACGCAGGATGGCGCGTGGGGCGTGTCCGTCGCGAGGAAGAGAGGCGAGGCAGGTGGCGGGGGGTACGGGACCTGGGGAGAGCGGGGTCGCGGTCAGGCGGTGGTGGGGCCAGGCGCGGGAGGTGGGGATCAAGGGCGGGAGGTGGAGGCGGTTGGCATGGGGGAGCGGGCAGGTGGGGCCCGGCTGGCGGCGTGGGTTGGCGCGGGAGGCGCGCCTGTCCAACCCGGGGTGGGGCCCGCACGGAAAAGGAGGTAGGTGGAGTGGGTGGCGGGGCAGGGTCCAGGGGTGAGTTGGCGCGGGGTGGTTGGCTGCAGGATTGGGCCAGGGTGAGGTGGCGACATGGGATTGGAGGGGGTGAGGTGGAGGGGCTGGGTAGGAAAATAGGGTAGGGTTTTTGGTGGGAAAAGTGTTGGGTGTTTTCTGGGTAGGTAGAATTTTATCTGGAGGTGGCCGGCTAGGCTTTCGGGCCTGGCGGGCTGCCTCCTAAAAATAATTAAATATTTTATTTATTAAAAACGAGCCTTTTGCAAACCGTTGGAGGACGAAACAAAATAATCTGGAGACCCGGGGTTTTAATTTGAAATAATACTGGGGCGTTTAGAAAACAAAAACAGACTTTTCGAAAATAGTTTTATGCAAACAAATGCAAGATGACATGACGATGCTCAAATGCAAGGTGGCATGATGACATGAGCATGCGGTCATGACGATGCAATGCACAAAAACAACGCGGTTTTCTAGTAGTGGTTTTTGCGGGGCGCCACAGAGGGTGGCCTTTTATAGGAGGAGGGGGTGCCCCTCCTCTCCATGGCCGGCGCATGGGGGGATGACTCCTCACCTCCCCCATTCATGTGGTGGTAACCCCTCCACATTAAAATGCCTCTTCACATTCCCTTTTAAAGTTCTCACTTTAAATGCATTAAAATTCTCCAAGTTTAATGCTCTCTCATTTAATAAAACTCTTTTATTAAATTTATTCAGAATTTTATTAATTACTTTAATTAACAAACATTCACATATAACCCCTTGCAATATTTCAATATCACATGCAGAACCACTTTCTGCAATTTCACCCGAAACAATTTCCGGTTTCTATCGAAACAATTCTTGCGCTTTGCAATTCTTTCGTCTGAAACATACGTGCTCCAAAATGGTGTCTGGTAAATCTTAAGTGTGTCACCCTACAGTTCGCGAATAATGCAAACATGTTTGAGACTCCTCTCAGATCAATAGTCAGAAGCGGGACCTGGAAATCCATACTGACTCCTGCATATTCAACGATGACTTCTGTGATCGTGAGAACCTTTAACGCTAGTAATTTAATCCCTTTGTCTCATGATATAATACATGTCCGAGATTCAATCATCGGTATCCAAATACCTAGTTTGATCTCGTTACCGACATGCACTCTTTTCTCGTTCCCGTGATATAACATTCTAGTGATCACATCACTTGCTTGCAAGCTATCTCAATGTGATATTACCGAGAGGGCCCAGAGTATATCTATCCGTCATCGGGATTGACAAATTCCACTCTTGATCCATGAGCCTCAACATAACACCTTCGTAGTACTGAACCCATCTTTATAGTCACCCTGTTACGGTGTGATGTTTGATGTTATCAAGATACTCTTTAGGTGTTAGCAATTAACATGATCTCATGGTCTAAGGATAAAGATTACTTCGTATGATGTTATAGCAATATAATCATAATGACTTGATCATAATTCTATACTTCGGATGAATGTTCATCACATCATTCCACCAATGTTGTAACCTTGTTATTAACAACATCCAATGTCCATGATCAGGAAACCTTGATCATCTTGTTAATCAACAAGCTAGTCTATAAGAGAGGCATAACTAGGAACCCTTTTTGTTTATTAAACACACATGTATTGATTTTTCCGATCAATACAATTCTAGCATGCAAAATAAACATCTATCATATATAAGGAATACATAATAACAACTTTATTATTGCCTCTCAGGCCATATTTCCTTCAGTCTCCCACTTGCACTAGAGACAATAATCTAGTTCACATAGTGATAAATCTAACACCCATGGAGTTCTGGTGTTGATCATGTTTTGCCCTAGGGAGATCTTTAGTCAACGAATCTGCTACATTTAGGTCCGTGTGTACTTTACAAATCTTTATATCTCCATCCTTGACATGTTCGCGGATGGAGTGAAACCGGCACTTAATATGCTTGGAATTCTTGTGAGACCTCGGTTCCTTTGTGTTGGCTATGGCTCCATTGTTGTCACAATAGATCACCATTGGGTACAATGCACTAGGAACCACACCTAGTTCCATAATGAACTCTTTCATCCAAACCGCTTCCTGCGCCGCTTCTGAAGTAGCAACATATTCTGCATCCGCCGTTGATCTGGCCACAATAGGTTGTTTGGAACTCCTCCAACTAACTGCTGCTCCGTTCAAGAGAAATACGTATCCGGATTGAGACTTAGAGTCATCCGGATCGGTGTCAAAGCTAGCATCGACATAACACTTAGTGGCTAGCTCTTCTTCACCTCTGTATATAAGAAACATATCCCTAGTTCTTCTCAAGTACTTGAGGATGTTCTTGACCGCTATCCAGTGTTCCGAACCTGGATCAGATTGGTACCTACTAGTCAAACTAATAGCATGTGACACATCCGGTCTTGTACATAGCATGGCACACATAATAGAGCCTATGGCCGAGGCATAGGGGATCTTATCCATCATCTCTCTTTCTTCCGCCGTAGGCGGACTTTGAGTCTTACTCAATGTCTTGCCTTGCAACATAGGTAAGAACCCCTTCTTACTTCTGTCCATATTAAACTTCTTTAATATCTTATCAAGGTATGTACTCTGCGATAGCCCAATTAGGCGCCTTGATCTATCTCTGTAGATTTTAATGCCTAATATATATGACGCTTCACCAAGGTCTTTCATCGAAAATTTGCTGTTTAGATAACTTTTAACACTGTTTAAAAGATCTATATCATTTCCAATCAATAATATGTCATCCACATATAATATCAGAAATGCCACATTTCTCCCACTCACTTTCTTGTAAATACAAGCCTCTCCACAAGTTTGGACAAATCCAAACTCTTTGATCACCTCATCAAAGCAGAGATTCCAACTCCGGGATGCATGCTTCATTCCATAGATGGATCGCTGAAATTTGCATACCTTATTAGCATCCTTAGGATTGACAAAACCCTTAGGTTGTATCATATACAACTCTTCTTCAATATTACCATTGAGGAACGCAGTTTTGACATCCATCTGCCATATTTCATAATCAAAATACGCAGCAATTGCTAACATAATCCTAACCGACTTAAGAATCGCTACGGGAGAGAATGTCTCATCGTAGTCAACTACTTGAATTTGTCAAAAACCCTTTGCGACAAGTCGAGCCTTATAGATGGTCACATTACCATCAGCATCAGTTTTTCTTTTGAAAATCCATTTATTCTCAACAGCCTTTTGATCGTGAGGTAAGTCCACCAAGGTCCAAACTTGGTTCTCGTACATGGATTCCATCTCGGATTTCATGGCTTCTAGCCATTTGTTGGAATCCGGGCTCATCATCGCTTCTTCATACGTCGCAGGGTCACCCATTTCATCAACCATGAAATTCACAATAGGATTGCCATACAGTTCAGGAGTTGCACGTGTCCTGCTTGACCTGCGAGGTTCGGTAGTGTCCTCTTTCGGAATTTCATGATCAATATCATTGGCTCTCTCTTCATTAGGTAAAGTCAACTCTGAAACAACTCCCGGTGCTGCGCTACTCGCCATTTCATGAAGAGAAGGTTCAATAACCTCTTCGAGTTCTACCTTCCGACTACTCACACCTTTCGCGAGAAACTCCTTCTCAAGAAAGGATCCATTCTTGGCAACAAAAACCATGCCCTCGGATCTGTGATAGAAGGTATACCCAATCGTTTCCTTAGGGTATCCTATGAAGATGCATTTTTCTGCTTTGGGTTCGAGTTTATCCGGCTGAAGTTTCTTCACATAAACATCGCATTCCCAAACTTTAAGAAATGACAGCTTAGGTTTGTTTCCAAACCATAATTCATACGGTGTCGTTTCAACGGATTTAGATGGTGCGCGATTTAAAGTGAATGCAGCTGTTTTCAGTGCATAACCCCAAAATGACAGTGGCAAGTCAGTCAGAGACATCATAGATCGAACCATATCCAATAAGGTACGATTTCGACATTCCGACACACCATTACGTTGTGGTGTTCCGGCAGGCGTGAGTTGTGAAACTATTCCACACTCTTTCATGTGTGTACTAAACTCGTAACTTAGATACTCTCCTTCACGGTTAGACCGTAGAAATTTGATCTTTCTATTACGATGATTTTCCACTTCACTCTGAAATTCCTTGAGCTTTTCAAAAGTTTCAGATTTGTGTTTCATCAAATAGATATACCCATATCTACTCAAATCATCCGTGAAAGTAACAAAATAACGATATCCACCTCGCGCCGACACACTCACTGGTCCACACAAGTCAGCATGTATGATTTCCAATAAATCTGTCGCCCATTCCATTGAACCGGAAAATGGCATTCTAGTCATTTTGCCCATAAGGCATGGCTCACATGTATCAAATGATTCAAAATCAAGTGATTCCAAATGTCCATCAGAATGGAGTTTCTTCATGCGTTTAACGCCAATATGACCTAGACGGAAGTGCCACATATATGCAGATATATCATCATCAAGTTTAATCTTTTTAGCATTAACATTATGAATGTGCGTAATATTACTATCGAGATCCATCAGAAATAAACCGTTCAACACAGGTGCATGACCATAAAAGATATTATCCATATAAATCGAACAACCATTGTTTTCAGATTTAAACGAATAACCACTTTGCATCAAAAACAATCCGGATACAATGTTCATGCTAAGTGTAGGCACCAAATAACAATTATTCAGGTTTATAACTAATCCTGATGGCATATGGAGAGGAAGCGTTCCGACGGCGATCACATCAACTCTTGATCCATTGCCGACCCGCATTGTGACCTCATCCCTTGCTAGTTGTCGCTTGTTCCGCAGCCCCTGAATCAAGTTACATATATTAGTAACCGATCCTGTATCAAATACCCAGGTGCTACTGCGAGTACTAGTCAAGTACACATCAATAACATGTATATCATATATACCTTTGTTTGCCTTGCCAACCTTCTTGTCTGCCAAGTACTTGGGGCAGTTGCGCTTCCAATGGCCGGTTGCCTTGCAATAGTAGCACTTGGTATCAGACTTAGGGCCAGCTTGGGATTTCTTTTTAGGTGCGGCAATATATTTGCCGCCCTTCTTTCCCTTTTTCATTCCCTTCTTGTCTTTCTTGAAACCACCTCTCTCCTATATAATTTTTGTACTATTGTTCAAATCATATATACCTTTGTTTGCCTTGCCGGACTTCTTGTCCGCCAAATACTTGGGGCAAGTTGCGCTTCCAATGGCCAGTCCCCTTGCAATAGTAGAACTCGGTATCGGACTTAGGGCTAGCTCGGTGTTTCTTTTCAGGCGCGGCAACAGATTTGCCACCCTTCTTTCCCTTGTGCTTGCCTTTCTTGTTCTTCTTGAAACCGGTGGTCCTATTGATCATCAACACTTGATGTTCTTTCCTAATCTCCACTTCTGCAGTCTTAAGCATTGACAGAAGCTCGGGAAGAGTCTTCTTCATGCCCTGCATATTATAGTTCACCACAAAGCTCTTGTAGCTAGGTGGCAGAGATTGGAGAACACGATGTATGCCTAAGTCAATGGGAATCGTTATTCCCAAGGACACAAGCTTATCGGCGTACCCAGACATTTTGAGTACGTGCTCACTAACGGAGTTGTTTTCCTCCATTTTGCAGCTGAAGAACTTTTCAGAAGCATTATAACTCTCTACGGCAGCATGGGTATCGAAAATCATTTTAAATTCTCCCATGGTATCAAAGGCATTGCTATTTTCGAAACACTTTCGACGTTCTGGCTCTAGCCCATACAGTATGCCGCAATGAACCAAGTTGTGGTCCTCCTGATGACTCACATAGACATTCTTTTCCTCGATAGGGGAATCAGGAGCTGGTGGGGGCCTAGCGGCGCATCTAGCACATATTTCTTTTGTGCAGTAGTGAGGAGAATCCTCAAATTCATAGCCCAGTTGGTGAAGTTGCTACCATTCGCAGCAAGTTTCTCTTTCTCCATGAACACATTGAAATTAAAAGCAGGTGGTGCCATCTACAACAGAATTTGTAAAGTTTATTTAGACTAAGTATATGATAGAGTGAGTTCAACTAATCCAAATTACTAATGAACTCCCACTCAAAAACGACATCCCTCGTGCCTTTTTGGTGATTACATGAACCAAATCCACTACACCAAGTCCGATCATCACGTGAGTCGGTGTAGCTTCAAAGGCGAGCATCTATATGGGCATCATATCAATTATATGACTCATGCTTAACCTTTCGGTCCGTGTTCCGAGGCCATGTCTATACATGCTAGGCTCGCCAAGTAAGAACCTTAGTACTCGCGTGTGTAAAACTGTCTTACACCCGTTGTATGAAAGTGTAGAGTCGAGTACACCCGATCATCACGTGATGTCTCGAAACACGATCCATAGAATGGTGCATACTCAAGGAAGAACACATTTTATCTTGATATCTAAATGAGGGATCATCTTACAATGCTACCAAAAGCGCCAAACTAGCAGTATAAGATGCTAACATCTAATGTGTAAAGTGAGATGATATGGTCCATGCATTTGATCTCTATCATTTGCATCGTGGCATGATCTCTATCATTCCTTTGTGTGTAAGGCCAAGGTCTATGGAACTTACACGTTGAATGTGTTGTAAGAGTATCTATCATACATCTACTTACAACAATACCATATCAATACACTAGCCCAGCAACGATCTAAACTAGACGCCTCTAATTTATCAATTGCAAGTTTTATGTGGCTTAGTGAAATGGATCGTATGGGCACCTAGAGGGGGGTGAATAGGTGCTACACCAATTTTTAATTCTTTTTCAATTTTAGGCTTAGCACAAAGGTAAATTCTCTAGATAAACTAATGTGTGGAATTTCCCTATATGCAAACCTATCTACTAGCAAGTAAAGAGCGAGTGGAAGAGGAACGAGTGAACCGAAGTGAAGCACGCGGAGACACAGGATTTGTTTGACCGTAGTTCCTTCCTTGTTAAGGGAAGTATGTCTTCGTTGGAGGGGTGGGCGGTACTAAGACCACCACGCCACAAAAGGCCTCACCCTGTTCTCCGATGGATCTCGCCACAACAGGCCTGGTCCACCTTCCACTATAGGTACCCTTCGAGGCGGGCACCGGCACCTTTACACAACTAGCGGGGCAACAACTCCACAACAACTTGGAGGCTCCCGAAATGACAACAAGCTGCCACACGAACAAAGTTGTCAAATACAATAACAATATCTAGGTATTAACAAGAATACTAGATCAGGGATTTCTCCAAGTGAATGGAGAGGAGTTGAAGCGCTTGATTCTTGATGTTGATGATGAACTTCTCCTCCTTCCATTCCACCAAAGATCAAGACCTTCGGGTGGTTGAAGTGGGAGATCGAGATTTAGAGCTCTTGCACAAGGTCTGGTCAAATTCGAGTGAATCAAGAGTTCTGGACGTTGGGGAAGAAGGGGTACTTATACCCCCTTCCAAAAACCAGCCGTTGCACACTTTGGGGACCGGATTATCCGGCCCAAGTGGGGGCCGGATTATCCGGTCTGGGGAAACTCCGCCCCAGACTCGGAATATGCGGCAGAAAATCTGCCCCCTCACAGTGAGACGCGCTGAGCTTGCCCTTGATCATCTTCTGGGGGGGCGGATTATCCGGTCCTATGCGAAGGCCGGATTATCCGGCCTGGGGAAGAAAAACCGCCCCAGTTCAGATTTTCCGGGAGAAAATCCGACCGGATACCGAGCGACGCGCCTTGGCTCCTTTTGCTCGAAAATTGGGAGCTGGATTATCCGGCCCTTGCGAAACCCGGATTATCCGGCCTAGGGAGGAAAAACCGCCCAGATTGGATTTTCCAGGAGAAAATCCGACTGG
This sequence comes from Avena eriantha, assembly GCA_910589775.1. Classification (NCBI taxonomy): domain Eukaryota; kingdom Viridiplantae; phylum Streptophyta; class Magnoliopsida; order Poales; family Poaceae; genus Avena; species Avena eriantha. Next base: position 196,429,163 of record OU342742.1, on the reverse strand, counting down.
ACACAGAGCGACGCGCCTTGGCTTCCTTGAGAGATGAGGTAGGCCGGATTATCCAACCCTTGGAGGGGCGGATTATCCGGCCCCCCTCAAAACTTCCTGCACACTTAGCACACATGAAAAGTCTCCATAGTATTGTTATCTAACACGCAAAACAAAGGAAAACATGAAATGTTCTTTCAATATCCCCCTTTTTGGTGTTAGATGACAATACCAGGATTTGCAGGAGAAATACACAAGACAAACAAAGATAACTACGAAAGGGACTCCCCCTCAATGTGTGCATAATAGAGTTTTGCATTGGAATACAAATGCACACAAATAGGTGAATCTATTCCATAGACATAAGGGCAAAAGCACATACCACCTAAGTAGAGAATAGGCATCCTTGACAAAAATCACAATTATTATTGGATAACCATTATGAGCGCGCGCCTTCCGTGATAAACCTCCAGCAATAGGATATGAATAGATATAGCCATGAGCATAATCCATGATATGAAGTCCATAGGTATCATCCAGACAACCACATAAAGTCTCAACCACAAATCACAAACCACGAATTTAAAAGTTCAACGCTAAATGGGCATAAGCAAGAAATAACGAATAAAAAAGTGCAAGTGCTTATGCCCGACCCATGCAAATCCACGGACAACCTAATAGAACTACTTCTCCCCCTTTGGCATCGAGACACCAAAAAGGGGAGAAGAGCGATGCCTAATAGAACTACTTCTCCCCCTTTGGCATCGAGACTTGTGTGCAAGCATAGATGGCTTAGGGGTAGGGAAGGCTTAGGATTGAGAAAGCCAAACTAAGATGGTACTAGACACTCAAAATTGCAAAATCCAAATCAAATAAAAGCCAAGATTGAGTGTGATTCCCATAAGAACATGAGAGAGCAAATAACATTCAAAAAGATCCAATTCTCCACGAGGGAGAGGGCGGTGGCCGAAGCCACCTTGTTGGAGTGTATGGTGTGACACCGCGAAGATATATCTTGGGTTCACGACCAATACTCATCAATAAGCTCACATATCACACCATGATATTAAGAGAAATGATATAACTTGATATTGGCATTATGGGGGGAGGGTTAGCCCAATAAGTTAGGACCACACTTCCCCTATATCCATGCCCACACCTAGACCAAACAAGGATTGAGACGTACGAGTGAGTGCATGGGTAATCAAGACAAACTCCCGGAATCAATGATATTTAGCTCATTCCTCAAATAGCAGAATCTTGCTTCATCGAGTGGCTTTGTAAAGATATCCGCCAGTTGGTTCTTCGTGCTCACAAAAGATAGATCAATATCGCCTCGAGCAACATGGTCACGAATAAAATGATTCTGAATCTCAATATGCTTCATCCTTGTGTGTTGAACTGGATTGTACGCAATTTTGATAGCACTTTAATTATCACATAAAAGAGGCACTTTGTCACAATTGACACCGTATTCTTTTAAAGTTTGCCTCATCCACAATAATTGAGTACAAGCGTTGGCAGCAGCAACATATTCAGCTTCGGCGGGGAGAGATATACAATTCTGCTTTTTGGAGTACCAACATACAAGAGATCTTCCCAAGAATTGACAAGCTCCAGAAGTGGATTTCCGATCATCCTTATCACCAGCCCAATCTGAGTCAGTATAACCACATAAAGAGAAATTGGAGCCCTTGGGATACCATAGACCAAAGTTGGGGGAATGAACCAAATATCGAAAGATCCTCTTGACTACCACTATGTGGCTTTCTTTAGGAGTTGCTTGATACCTTGAACACACTCACACACTCAACACAATATCGGGTCTAGATGCGCAGAGGTAAAGAAGAGAGCCGATCATGGACCGGTATACCTTTTGGTCCACATCTTTATCGTGAGGGTTGAGCTCGAGATGACACGATGTTTGCATCGGAGTAGCGACACCATTTAGATCCGTCATCTTGAATATCTTGAGCATGTCTTGGATGTACTTTGCTTGATTAATAAAGGTTCCTTCTCTAAGTTGCTTGATCTTGAATCCAATAAAGAACCGTAATTCCCCCATCATAGACATCTCGAACCTGTCAGTCATAAGCTTTGAAAACTCATCGTTAAAAGCTTTGTTAGTAGAACCAAAAATGATATCGTCTACATATAGTTGGCATACGAAGAGCTCCCCCTTAACCTTCTTAGTAAAAAGAGTGGGGTCGATTTTCCCAACTTCGAAGCCACGATCTAACAAAAGCTCTTTAAGGTGCTCATACCACGCACGTGGGGCTTGTTTAAGGCCATAGAGTGCCTTATCGAGTTTGTAGACATGGTTCGGGAAGTTAGGATCCTCAAACCCCGGGGGTTGCTTTACGTATACCAACTCATGTAGAGGACCGTTAAGGAAGGCACTCTTGACGTCCATTTGCTGCAACTTGAAATTGTTATGAGCAGCATAAGCAAGTAGGATACGGATGGACTCAAGGCGAACCACAGGAGCATAGGTCTCGCCGAAGTCGATGCCCTCACCTTGGGAGTAACCTTGTGCCACAAGTCTTGCCTTGTTCCTCACAACAATGCCATTCTCATCTTGCTTGTTCTTGAAAATCCACTTGGTGCCAATAACATTGCGGCACCCTTTAGGTTTCTCCACTAGTTTCCAGACTTTGTTGCGCTCGAAATTATTCAATTCTTCATGCATAGAAACAACCCAGTTTGGGTCTTCAAGAGCTTCAAAGACCTTCTTAGGTTCCACCATGGAGATATGAGCTTGATGCTCACCAAAACTGGCCAATTCTCTTCTTGTAGACACCCTTCGTCGAAGATCACCAACAACCTTGTCGAGAGTGTGACCCCGCAACTCAAGGTTACGATCAGCCTGAGCCTTGCGACGAAGTTCAATAAGTTTGTTGTCTCTTGGTGGAGGAGATTCATCACTTGAGTCTTCATTGGAAGCATTTTCTCCGCCTTTATCAGTAGCTGGAACATCAGTAGCAGGTGGTGGAGATGCATGCCCTTGAGGTGAATCCGAAGCCATAACAGGAGGCTGCAGAACTAGAGAGTCAGGGCCGGATAATCTGGCCGATGAAGAGGCTGGATAATCCGGCCTGGGAGAACTTGCAGCAGCTTCATCAGGAAGCCTGGGACTTGCTTGAACTGGCGATGAGCCGGATAATATGGGGTCAGCCGGAAAATCCGGCCTGGAGCTTGTATTGATATCTTCACCACCAGGAGCTGCAAGGTCAGCTGGAGCAGGGTGGCCGGATAATCCGGTATCCACCGGAAAATCCAGCCTGGAGCTTTCTAGAGCATCTTGACCTTCAGCAGTTGATGGAGATGGTGTAGAAGTTGCCCCCGTGGTTGGAGCATGTTGCGTATGTGTAGATGAGGGCTCTATATGGGAAGAGCATTGTCCTTCCCGATCCTCCACAAGGGGTTCCTCAATGGGGCGGAAGAATCCCACGCCCATTCTTCTTATGGCATCTTGGGGTATTTCAACATCTGCATCACAAACACCAACTTGCTCCGCACGGGAACCGTCATTTTCCTCGAACACCACACTACAAGATTCTACAACAGTTCCGGAGAGCTTACTGTAGACTCTATAAGTGTGGGATTCGGCACCATAACCAACAAAAATACCTTCTAGAGCCTTAGATTCAAACTTAGATAAACGAACCCCTTTAATAAGAAAGAAACACTTACACCCGAATACCCAAAAGTATGAGATGTTTAGCTTGTTACTGGTAAGTATTTCATAAGGAGTCTTGTCCAAAATCTTGTGGAGGTATAAACGGTTGGATGAATGACAAGCAATAGAGCTTGCTTCAGCCCAGAAATTATATGGAGATTTGAATTCGGCCAACATTGATCTTGCCATGTCCATTAGAGTTCGATTCTTCCTCTCGGCTACACCATTTTGTTGAGGGGTGTACGCAGCGGAATATTGATGTCTTATCCCCTCTTCACTTAGGAACTCATTTAAGGTGTAGTTCTTGAACTCCGAGCCGTTATCACTCCTTATAGCCAGAATGGGTTGACGTTGAACCTCGTTGGCAAAGTTGATGACAGTTTGTTGAGTTTCACTCTTAAACTTGAAGAAATAAACCCAAGTGTATCTTGAGTAATCATGAACAATCACAAGACAATACTTCTTCCCACCGAGGCTTGCATGAGATGGAGGTCCGAAAAGATCCACATGAAGGAGCTCCAAAATCCTTTTTGAAGAGATAATAGTTTTCCTTCGATGAGGAGAATCATGCATTTTCCCTTCAACACACGCCCTGCAAACACGATCTTTGCCAAAAGAGACATTTTCTTTTAGTCCAAGAATGTGGCCACCCTTGTGGAGACTTTGCAAAGTTCTCATATTGACGTGGGCTAGTCGGCGATGCCATAGCCAACCCGCGTCAGCCTTTCTGAAAAGACACATCAGACCTGTAGTGGTTTTCCCCAAAAAGTCCACCACGTACAGGTCGTTTTCGACATATCCCACGAAAGCGACTTTTAGAGACTTGCTCCACAAGAGTACCACTAAATCAGCATCAATGTAAACTGCAAAGCCCATCTTACCAAGGGCACGAACTGAAAGTAAGTTATACCCGAGGGTTTCAACAAGCATGACGTCCACGAGAGAGATATCATGAGCCACCACAACTTTGCCGAGACCCAATACCTCAGATTTTGACTTGTCACCATAGGAGACGGTAATGTGATCAAGGTTTGGCCGCATCTCCATGATGATCTCCTTGCTTCCGGTCATATGACTCGTACAACCGCTATCGAGTACCCATTTAGACCCACCGGAAGCATAGCCCTGCAAGAAAATTACTTCTTGGTTTTAGGTACCCATTTTTCAATGGGTCCTCTCATGTTAGTAACAAGGGTCTTGGGAACCCAAATAGACCAAGGAATGTAATAATCATAAGGCCCTACATAACTAGCATAAACATCACCATAAGAATCACAATATAGTTCGAAGTTAGGATTGTTGATCCCTGCAAAACCATCATAATTAGTCTTGTCATTGGTAATGTTGCTAGTCTTCGATTGAGCAGTCTTGTTCTTCTTCTTGTTGTTGTTTTTCTTGCTCTTTATCTTGGGTATGTAACCAAGACCTTCTTTATTGTTGTTTGTCCTTTGCCTGCTCAGTATCTCATCAATAACCCCATTACCTTTGTGTTGAGAACTCCTTGCAAGATCTTCTTTTCCAAAGGATGAAGAGGAGGTACTTGGCACATCATACCGTTTCAATTGAGTTTGGAGCTGGTCATGAGACTCATTTAGAGTAGAATTATCACTCTTCAATGCCTTGTGAGCACTTTCAAGATCATCAAACTTCTCCAAAAGTCTAGCATGAACAGCCCCAAAATCAATCTTTTCTTTCTTTAGTTTCTTTACCTTGGCAAGAGCATGGTCACATTCTTTAATGAGCTGAGCTACAGCTTCTTCTTGTGACTCCTCTAGGGATTCGAGTCTTTCTTCCAAAGAAACTCGAGTTTCCTCTTCCTCTTCCAAGGCATTCTTCAAAGAGGCTATCTCCAAGGCATATTCTCTTTCAATTCTGCCCTTTTCTTCAAGGAGATCTTCGGCTTGAGCAAGTTGACTCATAAGAGCATCAAAATGGAGTTTGTGCTCACCTTGTAGGTTAGTGAAAAACGTATCCAAGGCAATAACTTCTTCTTTCATTTCAAGACTGTCATGATCATCCATATCCAAAATTATGTTAGTCTTAGGAAATGAGGAGTTAGAAGTTGATATCTCGGATCCTCTTGCCATTAGACAAGTGGCGTTGTTGTTGATGGCATTCTCGTTCAGCGAGTCGAAGAGAGAGGAGGGAGTCGATGTGGTGGCTATAGTAGCCACTTCGCTGGAACTATCATCATCCTCTTCATCTTCACTTGCGGAGGAGTATTCCTCTTGAGCTACAAGGACCATCTTGAGTTGCTTCTTGAAAGGGCCATTGTTCTTAGCAAATGGCTTCTTCTTCGGAGCTTTGGATTTCTCTTTGAGAATGAGCCTGCCACCATTGTCTTCTCTTTTCTGATAAGGACACTCGGCTACAAAGTGCAGTCTATCTCCACAGTTGAAGCAAGTTCTCAATCTTGGGCCACTTTCTCTTCTTCCATTTGACCCATTCTTGCTCTCAAGTTCAGACTTGGCTTTGGCAGGGTCCTTCCAAAAGTTCCTTGCATAGAATGCCATGTACTCACCATGAGCACGTTTGACCTCATCGGGGCAGTCCATGGATACCCTCTCAAAAACTCCTTCATCGTCCTCTTGCTCAACAACATTGGCTTTGAGAGCCACATTGACACCCTTTTGCATTCCAATGGCCCGAGCACGGGCATCTTCAGCATTCTTTGCCGCCACTTTGAATGATGCCATTTCTTGCATGACTTCATTGGATGTCATTTGATGATAGTTGTGTCTACCTTGCAAGCTCTTCAAATCCGTCGGTTCGAAAGGCATTAAGGCACTCACATACTTTCTTTTTATCCATGCATCATCAATGTGAGTGGCCCATGCTTCTGAAATGTTGTTGCGATGCCCTTGAGTCTTCTATACATGTTCTCATGGTTTTCACCATCCAACATGTAGAATCCTTCAGCTTCGTTACTAAGGGCATCATACCGGTTTCTTCTCATGCTTTCATTTCCAACAAAAAGGTCCGTAAGAGCATCCCATGCCTCTTTAGCTGTGTTAAGATGTTCAATGTGTGGCATGTCCTTGGGACCCACATCCAGCTGTATCATGTGGAGAGCAGTGGCATTCAACTGGCTATCCACAACTTCCCTTCTGGTTAGATTGGTTTGATCTCCAATATGAAGACCTTCAATAATCCTCCACAATTCAATAGAGAAGCTGCAAACATGAGATTTCATTAGAAATTGCCATTGGTTAAAACAAGATGCAGTGAGCTTGGGTGGATCACCCCTATTGTTTATATGAGGATGAGGGATAGGTGGGTCAGGGGAATATACGTGGCGAACCTCACTATATTCCTCCTTGCCACTTCCCTTTTTGGAGGTGGAGCCATTTAGTTTTTCACCTTCCACATCATCATCCTTGGATCCGGTGTTACCCTTTTCCTTAGATGATGGTGTGGGAGCCTCAGAGGAGGATGGAGATGGGGCTATGGATGATGTAAGGCGAGCAATCATTTGATTCATCTCCTCCATCTTGGCCTCAAAGGATTTCCACAAGGTTGTTTCCAACGACTTGAGATCATTTATTGTGACCTTATCCACAGCCTCATTTCCATCATCCCTGGTACCATACTACTCTTAGGCGGTTAAGCCCGAATTAAGAGTTGGGGCTCTGATACCAATTGAAATGGATCGTATGGGCACCTAGAGGGGGGTAAATAGGTGCTACACCAATTTTTAATTCTTTTTCAATTTTAGGCTTAGCACAAAGGTAAATTCTCTAGATAAACTAATGTGTGGAATTTCCCTATATGCAAACCTATCTACTAGCGAGTAAAGAGCGAGTGGAAGAGGAACGAGTGAACCGAAGTGAAGCACGCGGAGACACAGGATTTGTTTCACCGCAGTTCCTTCCTTGTTAAGGGAAGTACGTGTGCGTTGGAGGGGTGGGCGGTACTAAGACCACCACGCCACAAAAGGCCTCACCCTGTTCTCCGATGGATCTCGCCACAACATGCCTGATCCACCTTCCACTATAGGTACCCTTTGAGGCGGGCACCGGCGCCTTTACACAACTAGCGGGGCAAAAACTCCACAACAACTTGGAGGCTCCCAAAATGACAACAAGTTGCCACAAGAACAAAGTTGTCAAATATAATAACAAGATCTAGGTATTAACAAGAATACTAGATCAGGGATTTCTCCAAGTGAATGGAGAGGAGTTGAAGCGCTTGATTCTTGATGTTGATGATGAACTTCTCCTCCTTCAATTCCACCAAAGATCAAGACCTTCGGGTGGTTGAAGTGGGAGATCGAGATTTAGAGCTCTTGCACAAGGTCTGGTCAAATTCGAGTGAATCAAGAGTTCTGGACGTTGGGGAAGAAGGGGTACTTATACCCCCTTCCAAAAACCAGCTGTTGCACACTTTGGGGACCAGATTATCCGGCCCAAGTGGGGGCCGGATTATCCGGTCTGGGGAAACTCCGCCCCAGACTCGGAATATGCGACAGAAAATCCGCCCCCTCACAGTGAGACGCGCCAAGCTTGCCCTTGATCATCTTCTGGGGGCTGGATTATCCGGTCCTATGCGAAGGCCGGATTATCCGGCCTGGGGAAGAAAAACCGCCCCAGTTCGGATTTTCCGGGAGAAAATCCGACCGGATACCGAGCGCTGTGCCTTGGCTCCTTTTGCTTGAAAACTAGGGGCCGGATTATCCGGCCCTTGCGAAACCCGGATTATCCAGCCTGGGAAGGAAAAACCGCACCAGATCGGATATTCCGGGAGAAAATCCGATTGGACACAGAGCGACGTGCCTTGGCTTCCTTGAGAGATGAGGTAGGCCGGATTATCCAGCCCTTGGAGGGGCGGATTATCCGGCCCCCCTCAAAACTACCTGCACACTTAGCACACATGAAAAGTCTCCATAGTATTGTTATCTAACACGCAAAACAAAGGAAAACATGAAATGTTCTTTCACTTAGGGCTTTCGGAGATAGAACCGTACTCACCTACGAACATGAACCACAACGAGGATAACCGAGTTATTAGCAACTCGTTGTAAATCAGATATTGACTATAGTAGGAGAGACAGACACCCGCTAGCCACTTATGCAAAACAAGTTGCATGTCAGTCGTGGAACCGGTCTCATGTACGATGACATGTAAGGTTGGTCCGGGCCGCTTCATCCCACTATGCCACCAATATCCAAAATACATAGAAGATGCAATAACATGATCATCATCGCCACATATAAACATATGTGTACTACCCGTGCAAAGCACCTACGCATAGACCTGGCTCTGATACCACCGTTGGGTCCGCAGCATAGAAAACAAAAAAATTCCTACGATGAGAACTACACGCCAAGATCTATCTACTAGGTACAAAGCAACGGGTAGACATACATCCAACGAGAACTTACCCTCGAAGACAACGTGTTTTGTTAACGAGTAGGAACTCGTGGTTGATGTAGTCGTACACTTGCCGATCTCAAAATCATGAGGAAGTCCGAGCGCCGCAACTCAGCAGCGCATCCGTACTCTCACACACGTTCAAGCCACCGGAAAACCTCCACCTCCTCGCTCCAGCGATCCAGCGGAAGCAGCAACTCCTTCCAGACGAAATGCCACCGGGAACATGTATCTCGCTAATCTGAGACCATGGGGGAATAATTCTAGAGGGGGAGAGAGATCCTTCACAAGGAGGTGTGAGGAAGAAGTAGGAGGAGGGTGGCCTTTTATAGGAGGAGGGGGTGCCCCTCCTCTCCATGGACGGCGCATGGGGGGTGACTCCTCACCTCCCCCATTCATGTGGTGGTAACCCCTCCACATTAAAATGCCTCTTCACATTCCCTTTTAAAGTCCCCACTTTAAATGCATTAAAATTCTCCAAGTTTAATGCTCTCTCATTTAATAAAACTCTTTTATTAAATTTATTCAGAATTTTGTTAATTACTTTAATTAACAAACATTCACATATAACCCCTTGCAATATTTCAATATCACATGCAGAACCACTTTCTGCAATTTCACCCGAAACAATTTCCGGTTTCTATCGAAACAATTCCTGCGCTTTGCAATTCTTTCATCTGAAACATATGTGCTCCAAAATGGTGTCCGGTAACTCTTAAGTGTGTCACCCTACGGTTCGCGAATAATGCAGACATGATTGAGACTCCTCTCAGATCAATAGTCAGAAGCGGGACCTGGAGATCCATACTGACTCCTGCATATTCAACGAAGACTTCTGTGATCGTGAGAACCTTTAACACTTGTAATTTAATCCCTTTGTATCATGATATAATACATGTCCGAGATTCGATCATCGGTATCCAAATACCTAGTTTGATCTCGTTACCGACATGCACTATTTTCTCGTTCCCGTGATATAACATTCTAGTGATCACATCACTTGCTTCCAAGCTATCTCAATGTGATATCACCGAGAGGGCCCAGAGTATATCTATCCATCATAGGGATTGAAAAATTCCACTCTTGATCCATGAGCCTCAACATAACACCTTCGTAGTACTAAACCCATCTTTATAGTCACCCTGTTACGGTGTGACGTTTGATGTTATAAAGATACTCTTCGGGTGTTAGCAATTAACATGATCTCATGGTCTAAGGATAAAGATTACTTCGTATGATGTTATAGCAATATAAACATAATGACTTGATCATAATGATATACTTCGGATGAATGTTCATCACATCATTCCACCAATGTTGTGACCTTGTTATTAACAACATCCAATGTCTATGATCAGGAAACCTTGATCATCTTGTTAATCCACAAGCTAGTCTATAAGAGAGGCATAACTAGGAACCCTTTTTGTTTATTAAACACACATGTATTGATGTTTCCGATCAATACAATTCTAGCATGCAAAATAAACATCTATCATATATGAGGAATACATAATAACAACTTTACTATTGCCTCTCAGGGCATATTTCCTTCACTTAGCGGGGGGCGAAGACAGCTGGCCCTGTGGCGGAGATCAAGATGGACTCGTGTTGTGGTGGTCGTTGTCATGGGGTGGGCTTCTTGGAGGTGATGGAGGTGAAGGTGACATGCAACGACTCGAAGGCGGTGTTGGCCTTGGCGCTGAGCCTGGAAGCTTGATGTTGTTCTTGTCCCATAGAATGATACCACCCAATACTTCTCCGAGTGTCCTCTCACCTTCAGGTCCAGGAATGTCAAGCTCCATTGAGTTCCACCCCGTTGCGATTTCATCCACCCCGACTTTAGCATAGCCAGCTGGAATCTCACGGCCATGCCAGCATGTGTCAGGTGCGGACAAGGTAAAGCACATCTGACCGCCACCATGATGGATAGGTTCTTCACCTTCTGATGGATCTCACAAGATGTCTGCTCCTTGATTCCATCAACGGGGTATCCGAGACCACCATCTACCATTTGTGCACTGTCAGGTGGGACCGCCGATTCAGCTACGCTGCTTCTCCGCTGAGATGGGATGGTGGTAATATCGAGTGCAGGATCTTGCAGGCGCTACTCCTCGAAGTTCGTCAATCTATTGCTGATGAATTTGAAGTGTTCCTAGCAACTCGTTGAACATGTCTCCCTCCTCCTCCTGTCGTCGCCTCTTTGCTCTCTCTCGGCTCCTATAAGTATCTTTGTCTTTGGAAAACCCCATCTCCCATGTATAACTAGGGCCAAGGCCTCGTACTCGTCCTCCGTGTTCTTTATTCCTGAGGACCTTTATCGGCAAGTCATTCTCTCTATCGAGACAGAACTTTGTTGTCCCCTCTTTAATTTCCTTCACCACTCTCTGCCATGTCTCTTGGGGTATCATAATCCCGTCAGTGCAAATAAGGTCCCCTGTATTTTCGGCATACTAACTCTCATGCCCAAGGGACCAATTTCTTGCCCTCAAATCCTATTCTTTGCGTATTGGTTATGGAGTGATCCATTTAGCAAGCAGCTCATTCTCTTTAGCATCCCACTTTGGCATGGCAGTCGCATAGCCCCTGCCCCAGGTGATGGTGATATTTCTTCTTCGCAGCATTTAACTCGTTTTTTCTGACTTTTTCTTAGCAGCTTCTGACTCCTTGTACTTCACAAATGCATCCCATTTAGCCTGCTGCTTCGTTAGATAGGCTTCGAATTGAGGACGAGTCTTCTTCTTCTGATACTTTTGCCATAATGATTTCTTCCAGTTCTTGAATAGTTCGGCCATCTTCATAAGAGTTCACTGCTTGACTTTCTTCCTCAATGCAGTTTTGTCGGCATCATCCTCGAATTATGGCAGGGTGAAATGTGTCATGAGGTCATTCCAAAGACCCTCTTTGTACCTGTCGGCAACATACTCACCATCTTCTGCCCCTTTTGTCCTATTCCACTCTTGAACGATGATCGGGATGCGATCCCTAACCATAACTCCGCATTGTTGTACAAATACATTTTTAGCCTATTCGGGTTCCGAGGGTTCACCCCGTGGTGATACCCGTGTAATTGTATAACGCGTAGATGTGTCCAAATTTTGGCTAGGCCTCGTTTGGAATATTTTTGGCTCGATGTGGAGGCCTAAGAGAAGAAATATTCGTCAATTTATATATATACAACTCAATTAATGCATCTACTCATCACCAGACTTCATATATATACCTTGCTAGACTTCGTTAAGGATCCACCGGAGCCGTCGGCTTCTCCATCATCGGAGCCATCGGCTTCTCCATCATCGGAGTCGTCGGCTTCTCCCAGGTCATTTCGGTCGACCTCCTCACCCTCACCGGAGGGGTTCAGATACATCGACGGAGATTAGGGTGGATGAACATGGGGGTGCCATTGATCATATTCTCGAGAATTTCTTCTTGTTCCAGGTCTCTGCGGATTGAACTAGGTGGATCCATAGTTTCTAAAAAATGTGAGATGCACACAATATTATTTCAAAATGCACACAATATTTGAACATGGCAAAAAAATGCGAGATCCACATATTTTCTATACAAATATTTCCTATATAATATTTCCTAAACAAATATTTTCTATACAAATATTTCCTAAACAAAAAAATTCTAAAATATTATACAAATATTTCCTAAAATATTTCCTATACAAATATTTCCTATACAAATATTTCCTAAAATATTTCCTATACAAATATTTCTTAAATATTTTCTATACAAATATTTCCTAAACAAATATTTTCTAAAATATTTTCTATACAAATATTTCCTAAACAAATATTTTCGAAAATATTTTCTATACAAATATTTCCTAAACAAATATTTTCGAAAATATTTCCTAAAACCTATACAAATATTTCCTATACAAATATTTCCTAAAATATTTCCTATACAAATATTTCCTATATAAATTAAAAACTTACTGGTCGGTGGTGGCGATGGCGGAGCTCGTGGTCGAGGAGGTGGCGGTGGTGGAGCTGCTCATGGCCGGGACGGTGGCGATGGTGCAGCCAGGGAGGTGGTGCTGGGGAGGGACCACGGTGACCGTTCGTGGAGACGGCTTGGCGCGGCAAAGGAGGGACCGGCACAGGGAGGCGCTCGACGGAGGGGCCGGTGGTTGCCATGGCGGACAGGGAGGGGCGCGGTGGCGGCCGACGATTTTGGAAGCTTGGCGGCGCTGTGCGTGCTCCTCGTGATGGCCAATTCCCGTTCGATGGATTCGACCGGGGGAAGAAGGCACTATGAATACCCTCCCTCCCCTTTAGTCTTTAGTCCCGGTTGGTACATCGCACCGGGACTAAAGGGATGGGGCGGCTTTTCGGCTGCAGAGCCTTTAGTCCCGGGCGGTGTATTGGGCAAGGACAAAAGGCCCAAATTCGCGCGCTGGGCCGAAGTTAGCGCTTGTTTTTAAAAAAATCAATTTAAAAAAATCACTGTTTCGGGTTTAGGGTTAGGGTTATGGTTATGGTTTAGGGTTTAGTGTTTATATTTTGGGGGGCTTTAATCCTGGTTGGAGCCAATAACCGGAACTTAAGATATTTCCCGCCCTTCTTAGAGTCACCAAGCCAGCGTCATACTTTCCCGCCATTTCCCTCCGCTGTCCGCCATATTTTCCTGCCTTTTCCCTCTATATCTAGGTCGGCCACCATGGACATCCACACATCCACATCTTCCCCTCTCACAATAATAGACACCGCATACTAGGCCATTCTGACCCTCGAGGAGACTGAGGCGTTGTGGGCCTCCAGCTACCCATGCTCGCCAGGCTACCGGCTGCCCGCCGACTGGATGCTGAGCGCTGGAGGAGTTCATGTCCCTCTTGTGCCTGAAGGTTCCGCCTGTCGGGCGGCCATCACGAACCCTTCTTGTGGCTCTGTGGTGGGCAAACCGGACTATCGTCGGTGTGATGCGCTACATCGCCCAGGAAGATCATCCTCGCATGCGGTGCCCGCACTTTGACCCTCCACAGAGCCACAAGAAGGGTGGGGATGGTGAAGGTCACGGGCTACACGGTGTTGTCATCCAGGAGCCCCCTCCCTCGTGTGCAGTGAATCTGAGGCTGAAGTGGCAGGTACCCCTGGAATATGCCATGGCTGGGCTTAGGATCCAGCCACGTGTGCCTAGCAATGACGATGACGATCATGACAAAGACGAAGACGACCCTGAAGCTATGTACTATAGGGTTAGATATGAGTATGGCTAAAGGTGGCCTTTAGTCCCGATTCCTTAGTCCTAGTTTTTTAATAATAATAAATGTCTTGAGTGTTAGTCCCAGTTTGTGGCTGGACCGGCGGGACTAAAGGGGGGCCTTTAGTCCCGATTCCATAGTCCCAGTTAGTAAACCGGGACTAATATATATCGTTTCCTACTAGTATCGGTCTCTCTACAACTTTTCTGAACTATATATGAAGATATTGTTCTATTCTAACTAATTTCACATATTAGCGAGTGCGTCTATGGCCAGCTTCAGAGAGATGCCTGAGGACTGGATCCTCTGGCATCTCCCTGAAGCTGGCCGTAGTGTTGTCCCTTCTCTCGCACACCATCTTGTAGTTCATAACTTCTCTATCTAGACCAATATGCCGGGGAGCTAACTAATTTCACATATTAGGAAGTACATCTATGGCCAGTTTGTTGGAGATGCCGGAGGACTGGGCTCTGCCGACATCTCCCTCAAACTGGCTGTAGTGTTCTCCCCGCTCTTTCACACCATCCTGTTTGCAGTTGATAACTTCACAGGGATGCCTATTTATAGATTAAGCAGCACAACATAGTGTCAACACTCACGACATAATGTCAACACTCACCCCTTAAGTCCCTTTTTGTTTCTTCAACCAGGACTAAACATGCTCGCGCCGGCTCTAGCCTGCCGCAACCCCTTAAGTCCCGGTTGGAAACACCAACCAGGGCTAAACATATTTCCCGCCATGTTTTCCCATCATGTTTTCCCGCCATGTTTTCCCACCATGTTTTCCCGCCATGTTTTCCCGCCATATGTTTTTCCCGCCATGTTTTCCCACCCTTTCCCTCTATATATAGGTCGGCGACCGTCATGACCACCACACATCCACACATTCCCCGCCACACATCCACACATTTCTTGCCGCCTACTTTAGGATGCCCTCGCGTGTTCGTCCATGACTCGGCGGCAATGACGACGGAGTACTAGGATCCATCGGGCATGTCCGAGACTGGGCTCCATCGGGCTGGCACTAGGAGGTGCTACCTTCCAGGACGCGTAGCTTGGTGAGGAATCCGGGTCATGTCGTTGACCTGGAGCTTCTTTGGTGGCGGTCGCATGGTCCAGGAGCGGTGCAGAGGGAGCTGACCCCTGAGGAGGTGGTACGGAGGCGTGCCAGGTTGGAGGACGAGCACGTCCGCCGCTATATGTATATGTTGGAGGTCAGGTTTTCCAATACCTAGCAGCTTCTTCAGGGACCTCACCCGAGCTATGCTCCTGTGATGGTTCCTTATCTTTGTGTGACTACCTCCCTTGGCCCCGAACCCGGTCGTCGACGTCCAGTTTGATTGAGCAAGATGTATTACATGAAAGGGGGGCATTTATGCCTCAAATTAAAGGTTTAATACATTACATAGATTTATGTCTCAAATAAAAGGTTTAATACATTATTACACATCACCAACATCTAGTGTTGTGGTTTTCTTCTGCACCGTAGCCACGGAGAATCTTCATCATTTAACAGGATGCTTGGGTCAGTTTTCACTTTGAATGGCGGAATTTCATGAAACTTATTGTAATCTTCTGATATGTGTGTCTTGTCATCCACTCCCATGATGTTTCTTTTCCCTGAAAGAACTATGTGGTGCTTTGGCTCATCGTATTCTGTATTCTTTTGCTTATCTTTCATTTTTCTCGGTTTGGTAGACATGTCCTTCACATAAAAAACCTGAGCCACATCGTTGGCTAGGACGAATGGTTCATCCATGTACGCAAGATTGTTGAGATCCACTATTGTCATGCCGTACTTTTGCTCTACATGTACCCCGCTTCCTGTCAGCTTGACCCATTTGCACCGAAACAAAGGGACCTTAAAAGTAGATCCATAGTCAAGTTCCTATATATCCTCTATGTACCCATAATATGTGTCCTTCTACCCATTTTCATCTGTTGCATCAAAGAGGACACCACTATTTTGGTTGGTGCTCTTTTTATCTTGGGCAATCGTGTAAAATGTATTTCCATTTATCTCGTACTCTTGGAAAGTACATATAATCGAAGATGGTAACCTGGCCAACGAGTACAACTGATCTCCAACAGTGGTGTTATTCATGAGATGTGTCTGCACCCAACTGCCGAAATTCTTCTCGTGATCCCCTTTAATCAAGGAGTCAGGCTTCCCCGGGTTTTCGAAGCGTAGAATATTCTTGTGTTTCTCGATATACGGAGCCACCACAGTGGAATTGTGTAGAACTGTGTAGTGTGCTTGAGTGAAAGAATGTCCGTCCCTACATACCATTGATTTCCTTCCTAGTGTGCCTTTTCCAATCAGCATCCCCTCATACCGAGATTCAGGAACACCGATCGGCTTAAGGTCAGGAAGAAAGTCAACACAAAACTCAGTGACCTCCTCTGTTCCATAGCCCTTGGAGATGCTTCCTTCTGGCCTAGTACGGTTATGAACATATTTCTTTAAGACTCCCATGAACCTCTCGAAGGGGAACATATTGTGTAGAAACACAGGACCGAGAATTCTAATCTCTTCGACTAGGTGAACTAGGAGGTGCGTCATAATATTGAAGAAGGATGGCGGGAACAACAACTCGAAGTTGACTAGACATTGGACCACATCAATTTGTAACCCTGATAGACTTTCTTGATCGATTACCTTCTGAAAAATTGCATTGAGGAATGCACATACCTTCACAATGGCTAGTCGAACATTTTCTGGTAGAATTCCCCTCAATGCAACCGGAAGCAATTGCATCATAAGCACGTGGCAGTCATGAGACTTTAGGTTTTGAATTTTTTTCTCTTTCATATTTACTATTCCCTTTATATTCGAGGAGAAGCCAGATGGGACCTTGATACTGAAAAGGACTTCAAAAAAGATTACCTTCTCTTATTTGGTAAGAGCGTAGCTGGCAAGCCCTTGAAACTGCTCTGGATGCTTGCCGTCTCGTCCTTTATGATGTTGTTGGTCCTCCCGTGCTGCTTGGGTATCTTTTGACTTCCCATACAAGCCCAGGAAGCCTAGAATATTCACGCAAAGATTCATCGTCAGGTGCATCACGTCGATTGCAGAGTGGACCTCGTGCACTTTCTAATAGGGTAGCTCCCAAAATATAGATTTCTTCTTCCACATGGGTGTGTGTCCGTCGGCGTCTTTCGGAACAAGTTGTCCTCCGGGACCCTTTCTAAAGATTACATACAAATCCTTGAACATACCATCAACACCAGTACGGGGGACAGGCTTCGTCCGGGTTTCTGCCTTGCCATTGAAATGCTTGCCTTTCTTCCTTAAGGGATGACTTGGCGGAATAAAACAATGATTGTACGAGTACACATTCTTCCTATAGTTATCTAGATATATACTTTCAGTCTCATCTAAACAATGTGTGCATGCATTGTATTCTTTGTTCGTCTGTCCTGAAATGTTACTAAGAGCAGGCCAATCATTGATGGTTACAAACATCGATGCTTGTAGGTCAAATTCCTGCTGTTTGTTCTCATCCCACACACGTACACCTAGTTTGGCCCACAACTATAAAAGTTCATCAACTAATGGCCTTAGGTACACATCAATGTCATTGCCGGGTTGTTTCGGGCCTTGGATGAGCACTGGCATTATAATGAACTTCCGCTTCATGCACAACCAAGGAGGAAGGTTTTAGATACATAGAGTCACGGGCCAGGTGATGTGACTGCAGTTCTGCTCCCCAAAAGGATTCATGACATCGGTACTTAGACCAAACCATAAGTTTCTTGCATCACTAGCAAAGTCCGGGAAGTCTCTCTCGAATTTTCTCCACTGTCGACCATCAGCAGGGTGCCTCAACTTCCCGTCTTTCTTACGGTCTTCCATGTGCCATCGCAACAACTTTGCATGCTTTTTGTTTCTGAACAAACGTTTTAACCATGGTATTATAGGAGCATACCACATCACCTTGGCAGGAATCCTCTTCCTGGGTGGCTCGCCCTCAACATCGTCAGGTTCATCTTTTCTGATCTTATACGGCAATGCAGTGCATACCGAACATTTATCCATATTCTCGTACTTCTCACCGCGGTAGAGGATGCAGCCATTAGGGCATGCATGTATCTTCTGCACGTCTAATTATAGAGGGCAGACAATCTTCTTTGTTTCGTACGTACTGGAGGGCAATTCGTTATTTTTTGGAAGCAGCTTCTTCATTATTACCAGCAACTTTTCAAATCTTGAGTCAATCACACCGGTCTCTACCTTCCACTTCAGCAATTCCAGTATGCTATCCAGCTTCTTCTGGCCATCTTCACAAGTTGGATACAACAATTTGTTGTGGTCCTGTAACATCTTCTTGAACTGCAACCTTTCCTTTTCTGTGTCGCAGTCTCGCTTTGCATCAAAAATGACCCGACCAAGATCATCGGCGGGCTCATCTGGTTCCGTTCTTCTTCATTGTCTTCCATTGTGGTATCAGCGTATTCAGGGAACATAGATCGGTAGTTGTCATCATCGTTCTCTTCTTCATCGCTGTCTTCCATCATAACCCCTTTTTATCTGTGCTTGGTCCAAATATTATAGCCGGACATGAAGCCAGACCGAAGCAGGTGGCTCTGAATGACTCTTGAGAAAGTGTGAGCCTGCTCATTCCGACATTCAACACATGGACAACACATAAAATCATCCCGCCGCTTGTTCGCCTCGGCCACAAGGCGAAAAGAATGCACGCTTTCTCTGTAAGCGTCAGAGTGTCGGTCACCGTATATCCATGGACGACTCATCTGCATCATAGAACCATATATATCAAACGCAATCACGGTGATAAAATTACTACCGCGCAGTCTAAACGAGAAAATATTTGCTAACCTTTTAGGACACCCGGAAACAAAGATGAGAAAACTTAAGTGTAGCTCTGGCACCTCATATCATGTTTTGTCTTGTGTGAACTCAAGTGGCATCGCACTAACATGCATTTCACCGACCACCTCTAGTGCATATGAAAAAAAAATAGCACAAAGTTATACCCACCTCACATAAAAAAAACAGGAGAGAGTGGAAGGCTGAGTGCATTATATATAGGATCAGACCATTAGTCCCGGTTTGGGATACAAACCGGGACTAATGGTCCCTTACGGGTCGGGACAAAGGACTTCTGCCGCGACCTCGGGCTGTCTGGTTCAGACCATTAGTCCTGATCCTAGCCACGGCCAGGACTAGTGGCCCGAACCAAAGGACCATTTTCTACAAGTGATATAAGAGCAATTCATGGTTTCGCTACTTCACAAGAGGCGCTTTTGATAGAAAAACGAATGAGGTGACATGAACACGGGATCAATACATCACACGAGGAAAACCACCAGCATGAGAAGTTGAGAACAGATCACGATCACCAGTGTGACCTTCCTTAGCAGTGGCCAGATGGTCTCCCCGAGCAATCTACGGCAATGAGATTCAGAGTAATTCTTCAGGCCAGAGCTAGAATGTATGGCCACAAGGAGCACAAGCAGTGGCCTCGTGCGGCACACCGCAGCCTATAGCCGCGGCCGCGCCGCCGCTGCCACCGCCTCGGCGCCGTAATCCTTGACCTTGCTCCACACAGCGGGCCACATCGCTTTCCTGATCTCGGCCACAACCTCCCCGTCCCATCCCCTCGCCGCGAGCCCCTCGGCCGCCGCGACGGCCGCGGCCACCACGTCGTCGACCCCGCCATCCACGGCCGCGTCCACCACGCCCCGCCGCACCGCCTCCGCCGCCGTCATCTTGCTCCCCGGCACCGCCTCCGCCGCCGTCATCTTGCTCCCCGAGAGGACCATGTCCCGCCTGGTCGCGGCGTTGGGGACCTTCTGCCGGAGCACCTCCCCGAAGTAGTCGACGATCTTCATGCCACCGTCGACCTCGCTCATGTACAGGAACCCACGGGAGCCGCGCATGATGACGGAGTCGTGGGCCAGGACCAGCGCGCAACCGCCAGCGGCGGCGTGGCCCGTTACGGCGGCGACCGTGGGCATAGGGAGGGCCAGGAGGTCGGCGAAGAGGCCGCGGAAGCCCTCGCTCATGGACCTCTGGAGATGGCGAGGGACCGTGCGCGCCCAGGCCCGGTCGAAGCCGTTGGAGAAGTACTTGCCCTCGGCGGCCAGGACGACGGCGCCGGCGCCGGGGGAGACTCGGGCGGCGGCCACGGCGGAGCGGAGGGCGGAGATGAGGGGTAGGCCCAGGCGATGCTCGCCGGCGCCGGTGATGGTGATGAGATAGACACGGCCGCGCCGCTCCACGGTGCACATGCTTCCAGTGTCCATTTGGGGATTAGGGTCGAAGCTGGTTCCTGGGTAGTTTAGTACTTGATCGCCTTTTTCTTCTTAATTTTTAACGTGTAAGCCGTACTGATCTACACGAGCTTCCCAGCAAGACGAATGGATCATGACGCAGCTGCCAGCCTACTTTGTTTTCTTTCACTATTAAAAATATAACCACTGACTATGAACTTTGAATATTGCTTCGTTTTCTTACTTGGAAATAATATTGGGGAAAAAACAGCTGCTATGAACACAATGAAAACGATGTTTTAGCCATAAGAGCATGTGTAGACGTTGCGCGCGCACACACCGGCGCTCTTTGGGCCACTATCTCACCGTTTATTTGCTAAAGGTTCGTGCTATTCATTTTATAAAACACCCCTCTCATCTCACTTTTTTTAAGTCCATTGTTGTTTTGCTTATTAGATCCTCGTGTTTTCAGGTTTTATACATATTTCGTCGTTGTTTTCTCTCCTCACAAAATATATTAATAAGATATTTCTGACCAGTTTTTGTTAGCCAGGTTTATTTTTAGTCTAATTAAAAATAGTAGAAGCCTGTATAGGTTTTCTAAAAGATTCGGACAAAATTCATGTAACATTTTCAAAGAATAGTCAATGAAACTTTATACAAGATTTAAAAAATTAATATATATTTATTATTCAGTAAATATTCAACAATATCCATACAAGGTTTCTCATGTTCTTGTTTTAAGCTAAAATCATTCTAGGATTTTTCCAGATTCACAAAACTAATCAAATAAAATATTTTTTGTTTAATTTATTAATAAGCCAGTTTTAATTACCATATAGTTTCATGAATTTTTTTCACGGAATATTTCTCAAATCATATTTTTCACAGGATTTTTTTCTTGACACATTTTTCAGTTTCCTTTATGAATTTCACATATTTTTTCTTGACACATTTTCCATTCAAAATTGAAGCAGTTTGCAAGTGTTAAATTCATGGAAGTTTCAATGAATATTCATACAAATTTTATCTATTTTTTCATATATGATTTTTTCACGAGCTTTATACAAGGTTTCTTAAAAGATTCGTATATGGTTTTTCATATATGATTTTTTTCATTAGTCTAATTAAATACTGTCCAAGCTTTGTACAGGTTTCTTAAAAGATTTGTACAAAATTCATATAACATTTTCAAACAATATTCAATGTAACTTTATACAAGGTTTATAAATATTAATATATATTTTCAAACAATTTCATACGATGCAAATAACCATACAAGTTTCATACGATGCAAATATACATACAAGTTTCATACAATACAATAGATTCAAGCAAGTCTCATACAAATTTTATACCATTTTTTAACAGTAAATTTCAAGGAATAGTTTTTCACGGAATATTTCTTACATAATATTTTTCACAGAATTTTTTCTATGGATTTCTTTTCATAGATCTTGCATGTAATAATTTTTCACAGATTATTTTTCACGGAATATTTCTCAAATAATATTTCATGTAATAATACTTCAGGAATATTTCATGTAATTTTGTCTTTGAAG
Source organism: Avena eriantha (assembly GCA_910589775.1). Classification (NCBI taxonomy): domain Eukaryota; kingdom Viridiplantae; phylum Streptophyta; class Magnoliopsida; order Poales; family Poaceae; genus Avena; species Avena eriantha. The sequence continues at coordinate 196,407,127 of OU342742.1, read as the reverse complement.
AATATTCGTCAAATATCCATAATTTTCATTCAATAATTTTCATAGGAGATGTTTCATAGAACATTGAAAAAATTCACACTTATGTACGTGTTTCTTCAAAGAATCCAAGAAACATACGTAATCCTTTCAAGAATTCAACAATATCCATATAAAAGGTTTAAGATCTTGATTCATTTTAAGATTCATATAAGATACATACAAGAATCCTGACATACAAGATTTTTCAACAATATTCATTCAATTTCTATACATGTCTCTATCAAGAATCATACATATTTCATATACGGTATCAACAACAATAATCGTACAAACAAAAAATATTTTTCTCCACCATTTTTTCCAGATCTGTACATTTTTGTTAAAACAATAGCAATAAAACATGGACAATTCATGCAAGATCCATCAAATTCTATAGGATTCAACACGGTTCCATACTGAATAATTTTTGGATTGACAGATTCATAGAAGTTCACACTCTACAAAAATCAACTCATTAACATAGAGATTCAATCAAGATCCATAGAAGTTCATACCCTATTCCTGGATCCATAGAGGTGTCAAGATTATTTCGCTTATGGATTAGTCAAGATGCATACATATTCATATAAGAATCATACACTCCAAAGGATTCAACAAAACGACAATAAATTCAACCAAGTTACATACATGTTTCCATCTGCAACATGATTCATACAAAATCGAGCAGATCCATACAAGAAAAGGTGAAGAAAAAGAGAAGACATTCTAGAACCTTGCCAATCCAAAAGAAACGTCCTCCCACTTTTTATTATGAACTTTCACATCGATGTTTTTTCTATGTATCAACGAAAATTCAAAGAAACACACACAAAAAGATAGTCTTTCGGATTTCGGATATGAATTGGGACGAATAAATGAAATATGCACTCGTTGTATCCCACACAAAAGAAATAAATCAAGAAAAACTATTGTCTAGATTGACGTCGCCATGGAGGGGAACCACTCACGTCCATGGGCGCGGCACGCTTGAGGGGGTCCCCGGCATGGGAATACAGGGAAGGAGGTTGCGCTGGTCACCTCGATGGGGGTGGTGGTGGTTGCGCTGGCCGCCGGCAAGATGGGGCGGAGTTGAGCAGAGCTCGCGGAGGGGCCTCTGGCCGCGGTGATCCGAGTCGCCTCCCCTCCGGCATCGGTCAACAAAGACCGGAGCCGCTGCTCCATGGAGGCCAAAAGCAGGGGTGTGGAGCAACTGGGAACGGGCTTCGTAGGCGGCGGCGCTATCATGGTCAGAGCTCCCGTGGGAGAGAGGTGCGGGCTGGAGAGGGGCAGCGGCGCCGGGGGAGAGAGGGGTCATGGGAACAAGATGGTTAGGGCTAGGTACCGGGAGGAGACCGCCCGGGCTGTGAGGTGTAGTTTTAGTTGGAGGCAGCAGGCTAAATCCATCATTTCTCGAGGTCTAAAATGCAAATATGCTCGCAGCATCGACCCGTGGAATTTTGTTTGGATCTTAAAGCATTGAACGGTAGGATTGATGCCCGGGGCCCAACACCCCTATGGTAAATCCGCTCTCCCAGTGCGGTGTCGTGGCGCTAGCAATGGATATTCGATACCCGCTAACCTGACTGGTACCCGTCTTAAATAGGGAGGGCTCGGTAAAGAAAAACCCACAAGGCTATTTAGCGGTAAAAAACTAGTCCAATCAGGTCCAGCGAGAGCTGGTCTGGGGTTGGCAAATCAGAACTCTCTAACCTGGAGACCCGGCTTTGTCCTACAGACCTCACATGTAAGTGTCTAAACAGGGAAACCCTACGAACCCAAATCCCACATTTTGACCCTGATTCCCCACTTGCCCACTCCCTAGATCCCCCTCCCCTCCCCTCCCCCCCCCCCCCGCGGCCTCCCGCGAAAGCGTGGTCAACCAGACGCGCACACGATGCTGCTGCTCTCTCCCCTGCAGTCGTAGCCTCGCCTCACACTCTCCTGGATTTCTCCTGCTCCCCTCGCCGCCGCCTACCACGAATCTCCTCTATAGTCTGCACCGCTCCCTCGTCCATGCATGTCCCTTCTTGTGTCGTCGTCGGTCGAGGTCAATGACCACGAGGAAGGGAGCGGCTCCAGCGACCACAAGCGCCCTTCCGCATCCCCTTGTCCATGTCCTCTACATCGGCCAACGCCTCACGCCTACACCTTTTCCAGCGTCATCGCCGCTCAATCCCTCCAGTGCCGCCGCCACTCAATCCATGCGTCGCCGCCCACCTGGAGAGATGCCGATGGCCCAGATCCTTCCACCGTCTGTGCATCTTGGCGGGTACCCATTGGGTCCCGCAAACCTAGCTTGTCGCGGGTCTGGTGGAGTTATGAACCCGATAGCGAGTATGGGGCCAGGTCGTGGGGGTGGGGGAGCGTCGAGTGCAGGTATGGGGAATCCAAACCCGGCCCCGAACACGGTGGGTGCCATCCAAAGTGTTGCCCAGTCGCGCCACCGAAACTGCCGACACCTCCCCCCACCCCCTCCATCCTCCACCGGCGGCGATTTTTGGTGAAAAATAGGTAAAGAAAATATAAACCATAATTCTGATAACATAGTTCGACATGTGAATAAATACTAATTTAACTAGTTCACCAAAGCAAGATCATAATTTAACAAACTTGTAAACACGAATTAAAACTAGGCGTTTCCTTTGAGCATCCACAGGTGCTCCACCAGATCTTCTTGCAGTTGGTGATGCGTATGTGGGTCTCGGATTTCCTCAAGCATGGTGAGGAAGGCATAAACTCAGTCAGCACCACCTGGTGATCAACGACTTCAAGAGAACCATGTCTGAAATATGGTTCACTATCAATCATTGGCTTCTCCCGCTCGCTTTCAGTGATCATGTTGTGCAATATAACACATGCATTCATCACCTCCTGCATCTGATCTTTCGACTAAGGTAAGAGCGGGGTACCAAACAATAGCAAAGCAAGATTGGAGCACACCAAATGCTCGGTCATCCTTCCTGCAAGCCTTATGGTATTGAGCAAAGTGAGATCTCTTGCCCACAACATGGTTTGAGATTGTCTTCACAAATATTGACCATCTTGGATAGTATCCCTTGTTATTCTAGTGGCCATTGATCACATAGTTCATTGGAGAAGCATGTCCTTCAACAAGCTTGGAGAAGAGATTAAAGCGTTGATGTCATTGTGAAATCCTGTCATACCAAAGAACCAAAGAATACATGCCAAATCCAGAGACCTTGATCAACCACTGTCTCAAGTACCACATTATAATATCTTTTGTAGTCTTCGTACATTCTTTGTCAAGCAAATAGACACTTCTTTCAGACCCAATGCATACAGTCGATGCTTTCTTTCATCTTAGGAAATCCACTTGGTTCATTATGTGCTAGGATTTCAGACCCAATGTATACAGTCGATGCTTTCTTTTATCCCAAGAAATCCACTTGGTTCATTATGTGCTAGGATTCGGGGAGTGTCTTCTATATTTGGTGATTTCAATGTCTTCTACATTTGGTGATTTCAAGTAATCCAGTCATCATGTGTATTAGCAGGAGCTCTATAATCCACTGCCTAGGCTTGCTCGGAGCCACCACGCCGCGGCTGTGCTGCCTACGAGTACACGAGATCTGCTCCACTGTCAGCAGCATTACTTCCCCTTCCACGAGGGCCAAACATCTGTCAACATTTCTACCTTCATCGGTTCTCAGGAGTCAGGATTAGAAACAGACAATTGGTATTCATCTGGTCAACGAGGGACGGTTCCAAAGTAGTAATGCACACACCTCGTGGAGAACGAACCAGGAGTTTCGAGAAGACTTTAAGAGACACAAAATAAAAGAAGGATATCTTACGACCAAACATATATCTATTGAGAGAGGATAAAACAGAAGTGTCTTAAGAGACGAAAGTGCAAAACAACCAAAATCATCCAACTTCAGTACAGGCAAAAACTGACAAAGCATCTGGTATCTAAGGAACATACATATCCAGCAACCAGGTGAACTTAGATTAACTCAAGGTCTAAGGAGAACTCCGTTCTTCTCTTAGCTAGCATGTGACTTGTTGAGGATGACACCCTCATACTTGACCTGGAACCACTTCATGGCGTCCTCCTTGGTGACCCTCTGGTGGATGCCAATACGGGCCTTGCACCTGCGGCGGCGGGAAACACGGTACCCAGCACGCTCCAGAACGACAAAGAAGTCCATACCATAGATACCAGTGGATGGGTCATACCTAGTACAGCAAAAAGGTTAGTTACTGGTCACTAGAGAATTGCAGAACTTCAACAAACAAAGATTGTGAGTAACCCATGGTATGCCAATAATGGGATGCCAGTGTGCAATCAGCAAACAGCGATGGACTGCGGCTAATTGACATGGGAAGCCAGTAACCCCATAAGGAACTAGCAGCAGCAACACAGTAAAATCAATTTTGTGATATGCACTACTAAACTGAATACAATTAGTTGTCCACTAGGATTAGATAGATTGTCAAATACTAACAGTGTGATAAGATATATTAGGTGAACAACTAAAGGGAATTTCATTATAAAATGTGGCTGCATAATGATGCAGGCCACATCTTTTACTATTACTATTGCCAGTTACCCATCTTGGTGCTATGATTCAAATAGTTGTCAGATCTACACATAATTACCAGTCTCAGCTCTCATGCCCAAACAGTTGTTTAATCTACACATAATTAGCAGTCTCGGTCTTCATGTGCAAACAGTTGTTAAAGCTGCTCTAGAGAATTGCAAACCTGGAAGTTAAAGCTACATATATGATTTGCCTCTATTCAGACGTTTTTTGAGATGTTTTTTAAGACATTTTCGTAGGCTACCAAAACATCCTAGAAAAGGGAACGGAGGGAGTATTTACAAGGAAACAGTATCTTAATGAGAAATATAATCAGTAGAAGGCTGGAAGCCAATGTGCCAGACACAAAAAGTGCCAGAATCAGATCGACTTACTTCATGCCAAGATCAATGTGCTCCTGGATACCAAACCCAAAGCATCCGGTGTCGCTGAAGTTCCTCCTGAGCAGCTCGTACTCCTTCACCTTCAGGCCACTCTCCAGAAGCTGCATCGCCTTCTCGCCCCTGATCGTCACGTAGCACGCAATCTTCTCATTACGCCGGATACCGAAAGACCTCACAGTGTACCTCGCTGCAACAAGACAACACCATTGCTGTCAGCACCACCAACATCGACCACATTGGACATGGCCAACAAGAACAGGCTGGATGTAAGAAACTTACCCTTGGAGAACACTGGCGACTGTCCACTCAGCTGCTCCAGCACCTAACAAACAAATGAAAACATTACAGTTAACATCAAAAATTAACAGTTAAGTTGTATTTCCAACACACCATATTCAGAGAAATCAATTAAACGGCTTGGTGCCACTAACATTTTCATTTTCGGACTGAAATACCATACAGGGGTAGTGCCTATTGTGCCACTCAGATTACACAAATTAAGGTTAATCTACAGCTATCAGAAATGGAACAGACATGAGTGACTACACCCAAACAACTGAGGTTACATGGCAACAGCATTAGTATCAGAAGCTGATGTATTTTCTCCTACTAGCACACTCCAAAAGGGACTGCAACACAGATAGAATAGGCCAGCGCCAAGCCTGGCTTGATCATCGCTGGCTTACAATTCCACGAACTACTAAAGCAACTAGATTCAACTAAATTGATGTACGCGAAGTAGAACACTCGCTGCTGATCACAGCATAACCAAAAGCTAATAGGCAACATACTAATATATCTAGACGAAACTGATGCGAATCCCAAACGAGCAAGCGCATCAACGAGGAGAGGAAGAGGATAAATAGATAGGCATATTTATAGTACCTTGGAGGCGCGGGTGAGGCGATCTCCGCTCTCGCCGACGGAGATGTTGAGGACGAGCTTCTGCACCTTGATCTCCCGCATGGGGTTCAACTGCTTCTTCTCCGTCGACTGCGAGCACAAAACACAAATAAAACCACATCGTCAGAATAGCAGGAACCTGAGGACTCCCAGGATTTTGGTACAATGGATGGAGAACTCACCATGTCGGCGGGATCTGGGGAGCGGCGGCGGGACACGCGAGAAGAGGGAGAGGGGGTTTAGAACGTCGTGTGGGGCGGCGGCGGCAGAGTCTTTGTAGGAAGGAAGGAAACCCTAGTGCAGATGGTGCTTATATGCGTGCAATTACCTTAGTACCCTTGTAGGTACCGTAGAATGGAGGGTGGTTTAGTAATTTTAAGATAAAATCTGGATTAAAGGCAAAACAAAAATTCCGTCGCCGGGACTTGAACCCGGGTCTCTCGGGTGAGAGCCGAGTATCCTAACCACCTAGACTACGACGGAAGCATGCTAACATCAGCGGTTAGAACTTTAATAGTATTACTTCTAGAAATGTTGTAAATATTATTTCTCAAAAAATTCTACTGAAACCCCGTACTGTAGAAGAAGTTCTACAGAAATAGGAGCAGAAGTTTTTTTTTTTAGTATAAAGCAAAGCTTTATTAATCAACCACATGGGCTAAGTCACCCGCTACAAAACCAACTATTTCTGCTGGACATTCATTCTCCCAATACATGATACTATTACCACTACAAGATTTGCCAAGCTTGGTTGTTTCATGCGCTACCTGATTAGACGATCTTTTACAAGCTCGAACCTCACAAGTAGAGAACCACAACTTCAATTGGATTTTAAAATCTTCAATTACGTGAGCATGCTGGGAGTAATATGGTGCTCTTCGGTTCAGTGCTTGCTCAATCAATTGAGAATTAGTCTCAAAGACAGCATGGATGATACCTAGTTCGGTCGCAAGAATGTCCGCCTCCTCCAACGCCCGAAGCTCAACTGAGAAGGGATCACGCGCATGTTCCGCTCTGCCTCCTTCGCCACAACCACTTCTTCAGTTCTGGTTCTTGCAACTACGCCTCATGCACCATCTCTCCGAGATAATAATAACTTGTATTGATTTAAACAATAGTACAAAGATTATACAGGAGAGAGGAGGAGCCAGCTAAACCGACTTAGGCTAGCATCCTAATTCAACTCAAACACAACTCTAATACCCCCGCAGAGTCAACGTCGGGCGCCACGATGTTGAGACTGGATCGAATATCTGTAAATGTTGCAGTAGACACCCCCTTGGTGAAGATATCTGCAAATTGTGCGCTGGTCGGAACATGAAGAACTCGAACCTCGCCGAGAGCCACCTTCTCTCGAACAAAATGAATATCAATCTCTATGTGCTTGATGCGACGATGCTGAACCGGATTAGAGGCCATGTAGACTGTAGATATATTGTCACAATAGACAATGGTAGCATGCTCAATTGGTCGATGTAACTCAGCTAGAAGCTGAGTATCCAGACTGCTTCGGCCACTGCATGAGCAACCGCCCGGTATTCTGCTTCCGCCGAGGACCTGGAAACTGTAACCTGCATTTTCGAAGACCAAGAAACAAGATTATGATCCAAATAAACACAAAAACCAGATGTGGATCGTCAAGTATCTACACAACCTTCCTAGTCTGCATCGGAATAAACTGTCAAGCTTGTAGGAGAAGAATTATTTAGAAGAAGACCATGGTCGAGAGTGCTTTTGAGATATCGGAGAATTCATTTGACGTGAGAAAGGTGGAGAACACGAGGATCATGCATATACAAGCAAGCTTGCTGAACAGAGTAAGAAATATCAGGACGAGTAAGAGTAGCATATTGTAGTGCCCCTGTAAGACTACGATAGAGTGTAGGATCGGGAACGGGATCACCATCCGCCGACAGTTTGGCGCCAATATCATCAGGGGTACGGCTGGGCTGGTAGTTAATCATGCCGGCACGAGATAGGAGATCGAGAATATATTGGTGTTGAGAAAGAAAGAGAGTGGATGAATTTCGAGAAGCAGTAACACCGAGAAAATAATGAAGTGGTCATAAATCTGTCATAGAAAATTCCTGATTAAGAAGGGTGATAATGTAGCTAAGAAATGAGTTAGAGGAGGTGGTTAGAACTATATTATCGACATAGAGAAGAAGATAGACGGTTTGAGTAGAAGAGCGAAAAATAAAGAGAGAGGAATCAGATTTAGATGGAATGAAACCAATAGTCTGAATAAAGGTGGCGAAGCGTTGAAACCACGCATGTGGTGCTTATTTGAGACCGTAGAGAGACTTTTGGAGATGACACACAAAGTCAAGACGAGAAGAATCTATAAAGCCAGAGAGTTGCTGATAATAGACGGTCTTATTAAGAGTATCATGCAGAAAAGCATTTTTAATATCAAGTTGATGAATCGGACATGACGAAGATACAACAAGAATGACAATAATGCGAATAGTGCTTGGTTTAACAACCAGAGAAAATGTTTCATTGAAGTCAATCCCTTGCTATTGATAAAAAACCCGGCATACCCAACGAGCCTTGTACCGTGTGAGAGACCCATTAGAATTATATTTGTGGCGAAAGACCCACTTGCCGGAAACAACCTTGGCGCCGGCAGGTTTTGGAACTAGAGTCCATGTATTATTTTGGAGAAGAGCATCGAACTCATCACGCATGGCCGAATGCCAAAGAGGATCGAGAAGAGCACGTTTGTAAGATGTGGGAATAGTTGAAATAGTGGGGGGTAGCATTGAGGTTAAGAAAACGACGAGGAACATGAAAACCCTTTTTGCCACGAGTACAGATGACATGATCATTAGCCGGAATTGGGACAGACACGGTTTTAGGAGGAAGTTGTGGAGTGGGAGAGGGAGTAGATGTACTGAGATCGCTAACAGACGACGCAGAAGAAGTTGTTGATGTAGAGGAAGAAGTAGCGGTAGTGGGTGAAGACATGGCAGGAGATCCTGTCGTGGTAGGCTGCCGTGGTGGTTTGGCAGGCTGCCATGGGTGCGTGGCAGAGAGATCGGCTGAAGGGAATATGTCCTAAGAGGCAATAATAAAGTTATTATTATATATATTCCAAGTATATGATAGATGTTTATTTTGCATGATATAATTGTATTAATACGGAAACGTTAATACATGTATGTTTAATAAATAAATGGAAAGTTCCTAGTTATGCCTCTCTTTAAACTAGCTCGTTGATTAACAAGATGATCAAAGTTTCCTGATCATAGACATTGGATGTCGTTAATAACGAGGTCACAACATTGGTGAAATGATGTGATGAACATTTATCCGAAGTATAGCATTATGATCAAAGTCATTGATTTTATATTGCTATAACATCATACGAAGTAATCCTAGTCCTTAGACCATGAGATCATGTTAATTACTAACACCGAAAGAGTATCTTGATAACATCAAACGTCACACCGTAAAAGGGTGACTATAAAGGTGGGTTCAATGCTACGAAGGTGTTACGTATAGGCTCATGGATCAAGAGTGGGATTTGTCCATCCCGATGACGGATAGATATACTCAGGGCCCTCTCGGTGATATCCCATTGAGATTAGCTTGCAAGCAAGTGATGTGATCACTAGAATGTTATATCACGGGAACGAGAAAAGAGTGCATGTCGATAACGAGATCAAACTAGGTATTTCGATACCGATGATCGAATCTCGGACATGTAATATATCGTGAGATAAAGGGAATAAGTTACTAGCGTTAAAGGTTCTCACGATCACAGAAGTCATCGTTGAATGTGCAGTAATCAGAATGGATCTCCAGATCCTGCTTCTGATTATTGATCTGAGAGGAGTCTCGATCATGTCTGCATTATTCGTGAACTGTAGGGTGACACACTTAAGGGTTGCCAAACACCATTTGGAGCATATATGTTTCATACGAAAGAATTGCAAAGCGCTGGAATCATTTCGATGGAAACCGGAATTGTTTCGGGTGAAATTGCAGAAACTGGTTCTGCATGTGATATTGAAATGTTGCAGGGGCTTTTATGTGAATCTTTGTTAATTAAAGTAATTAACAAAATTCTGAATAAAATAAATAAAGATTTTTATTAAATGAGAGTTGCATTATATTTGGTGGAAATTTAATGCATGTGAGTGGAACTTTGAGTGGAGGCAAAATTGATGTGAGTGGAGCTTCCACCACATGAATAAGGAAGAGGTGGGGGAACCCCCATGGGCGCCGTCCATGGGAGGGGAGGACCCCCCCCCCCCTCTCCTCCATCACAAAGTATGTTGGGGATCGCAGCAGAAAACAAAAAATTCCTACGATGGAACCCCAAAACTGCCTAGATCTATCTATGTAGTAATGCGGTAACGGCCGGAGCATAGAGAATACATACCCTTATAGACCGTACGCGGTTAACGTTCCGCGGGGAACATGGTTGAACTAGTCGTACTCATAGTCGACCTCAAGGTCGCGAAGCTCCTCTTAGGTCACCCCTTGCTCCTTCTTCATCTTCATCGTGCAGCAGCTCCGGCTCACGACATTTAAGCACCCTAAGTGTTGCGCCTCGTGTCTTCGTACACATCCGGTGCACGATGAGACCTCCGGCTCCCCGATCCCGCTGGGAATGCAGAAGTTGATATCCGGCTAGGAATCCCTGCAGCGCAACGGCGTGCTGCAGGTGTGCCTCAATCACACAGCCCAAACTTGGGGCCATGGTCACAAGGGCTAGAGAGAGAGAGGGAAGGAGGAAATCAACCAAAGGACTTCTCCAAATATTAGTGTGTTTCATCTCACCCATGGGCACCCCTTTATATAGGGGAAGGGGGTGTGCCCTCCCCTTTGGGTTTCCCATGTGGGACTATTCAAGGGAGAGGGGGAGGCGCATGGGCCTCATGGGCCAGCCGGCCAGGGGTGGGCCCCACCCCACGCACAGCCCTAGGCTGGCCGAGTAGGCCCCCTTGAGGCGCCTGGGCCTTGGCCCTTTGGCCCTTGGCCCTTCCCTCCTTTGGTTTTCCCTCATGGGCCCTTTTTCCCTAGGAAGTTTGGCCCATTAGTGGAATACCCCTTCAAATTAGATTTTTAATATTATATTTAATATTAATTATATTAATTAATATGTAAATACATATTACAAAATCCGTCTTGACCCGAAACACCTTTCGGTTCCCTTTCGATTTCCTCCGAACGACTTTAGATCTTTCCCGGAATGATTCCGGTCCTTTATTCTTTCTTCGAACAACTTCGGATCTCTCTACGGAACGATTCCGGCTTTCTCTTTCTCTACTGTGATTCCGTCTTACAAATTATTGCTCTCATCGTACCCTTAAGTGTATCCTCTCACGGCTTGGGAATGCTCTAGACATGATCTGTATCAATGATCAACAGAGGGACCAGGGATATCCATGTGACCCCTATGCATTCCTGATGACAATGTCGTTTGAACCGCTAAATGTAGCATCCTCTTCCTTTTGTTTCTCGATACAACTTGTCCGAGATCCGATCATTGGTATCCCATACTTTGTTCAATCTCGTTCACAATAAGTTTTGTTTTCTTGTTACCGTGATATTACATCCCCGTGACCTAGTCACATGTTGCAACATTTATGGATGTAATCTCACCAAGCCGGCCGTATGTATCTTTACCCTTCATGTGGGTGAACAAATCCCGGTCTTGCAGTCACATGTCATCTACTGTTCCTTTGGAATACCCAACGTACACCTTTATAACCACTGTATTACCAAGTGGCGCTTGATGCAGTCTAAGTAGCCTCGGAAAACAGTGAGTAATATGAGCTCACGGTCTAAGGAAAAGGAGTCTAGGTATAGTTATTGCAACAATGAACTATATGACTTGATCGTGTTGCAATCCTTTGAGGAATGTCCAATCACATCATTCTCCAATGATATGATCCCGTTGTCAATTGGCATAAATGCCCATGATCTTGAAACCTAGATCATCCTCATGACCAACGAACTAGTATGAATAGAGGCTACTAGGGACTCGGTTGTTTCATACCACACCTGTACTAATGTTTCTACTTGGCACAATTATAGCATAATATGAAACTATTATAAACTAATTGAGATATGACAATAAAAACCTATTTATTATTTGCCTCTAGGGCATATCTCCTTTAGTCTCCCACTTGCACTAGAGTACAAATAACCTAGCTTGCATTTTACTCATATAAACCATATACCATATGCGTTTACAGATCATGCATGCTCATGGAAAACGTCATTGTTTTACCAGATCATTATGTCTTTTGCAAATCGTTAATGTCTTCCTAACTTTGACATTCACACCATTATATTATAATGGGTTGAAGCATTTGTTTGGCGACAAAGTGAGACTTTGTTTCTAGTGTTTATGATGATGGTCGTTTTCACTGTTGTCATCTAAACTTCGAAACACACTTTGCTATACTTTGTGTATATACTATAGTCATGGCAGTAGAACGAGGCCGGATTCCAGGAGCTTACAGTGACTTTAGATAAACCTCGAGGGCTTTCTCATGGGCATTGGGCCCTAGGACACATCATTCTATGTTAAAAGCAAACTAGCCCCGCCATAACATTATACATCACATCAGATGGAGTTTTTATACTTCTATATCTATGTAGATCCTAGTGCATGAAATGCAACTATGTCACTTACTTTGCTTCTTGCCATTTAAGTACAAACTTAATTCTGGTTCAGTGATCAACTCAGGAATCACTTAAAGACATGTTCTTACAATTAAGACTTTGTCCTACCAACCAGAACCCCGGGTCACATTACGTCAAGTATACAACATGGTTGTATGGAAGAACCTATGACTAAGGCATAGGAGATGCAACACATCTCTTTCTTTCAACCATAGTTGCAATACTAACTCAATGCTTCATATAGTAAGAACTTATTTCTTACCTTGTTCCATTCTGAGCTTCTTCAGAATCTTGCTTAGGACATTCTGAAAATCTTTTAGAATCAAGTCGAGGAAGCATTCGACATTCAGTGTTTATTAAACTCACCAATCTATCTCGATAGATTTTCTTGTTTAATAACTTCAACTTCATCCTTATTTATCTAACTTAAATATTATTAACACCAATCACATCATTCACATATGTCATCCACATATCCCAGAATGATTTCACGCTCCCACTCAAATATGACATTCATGTTTGAGATCCAGGGATTTCACTTAGATCCCACTCAAAATATGTCAGCTACATATTATGGATTAGCCAAGCTGATTTGCTCCCACTCAAATCTAGGTCCTCTCGATAATCTTGGACATTCCAAAATTCTTTGATCATCATCAATTTGAGAATTCCAATTACGAGACTTCAATATCCATATATTTCTAGTGTAAATCCAAAAGACTTAAGCATCACTATTGTTGTATTCAACTCCTTGAATTTGTCCAAACTTGTGACAAATCGAGCTTTTTGTCATTTATTAAGTTTCATTTTCTTCTATGACTTTGCAGTCATTTAGAAATATCAAGTAAACTTCTTTACTTTAATAAGATCAAGTAACATGTTACTTTGCAATCTTAAATGTAACTTAATATAGGATTTTATGACTCCTAGTCATTTCTCGCACTCAGGTCCATCACGCTTCTTTGTAATTTGTAGGTATGTCTTGTTCAAAACATGACAAGTGAATCAATAATATAATTCCACAAACTTGTAGAATATATAGTTGAATCCTACTTTTTTAGTAAAAGTATTCATTGAAACTTTATGATCATTATCATTGGTTTCTCCTCTATTTGTAGAGTTTGGATTCACGAAACAAATTCCGCTGCGCCACTCAACAATCCAGAGGTAAGTTCAAATACCTTGTTTTGATCTTTTACTTTCTTCCACTTGTATCTTCATCAAGACACGTCAACTTTGGACAACAACAGGTTTGCCCCTTTTGTGGAAGATGCATTCATAGCTTCCGAAGAATTCTCTACAAAGACTTGTTTATTCGCCACGATTTCGACTTATCGAAATCTCCAGAAACTCGAACTTGCCATAACACTTATGGTGTTGTTTCCACGAGTCTTTAGATGTTCCTTTGTATTTCAAATGAGTGTTTTCTTATTTCGATCTCTAACTCTAAATGATAACTATAACCTCGATAAGAGATAATATTATACCAAATGTATCCTATACATAATGATTATGATGTTTAGATATTTCAACACAGTTTGAATTCATCCAATTATCATAATTTGTGAAACATGTTTCACGAGTTCCTTTTATGCTAAACTTCACTTGAATACTTTAGTCATGTCGATCAAATCGAAGAGACTTGTTAATTTAGTTAATTTAATATCCCATTTAGTTATGAACTCATTTGAACAATTCAAATCATTTCAAACTCATGTTTCATTAAGTAAATACACTTATTCACTTAAGAACACAATTACCTAATGATATCCACTACTTGTTGAAATTACGATACATCATTATGTATAAGATTCAACATTTCTTCGCATATCACCGTTTTACCAGAATGCAGAGTTTCAGTCATTCTGCCCAAGAGGCATGGTTTTGCAAAGTCTCTAGATTAAGTATCTAGGACCCCGATCTTTCATAAAGAACCTGCAATAACCAAAATGACTTTAACTGTAGTGTCATTTCATTATTAAACTTTGGATATCTTTTAGCATTATAATCCTTTATAAATGTTTAAACTATTATCATTAACATAGTGATGAGAATAATGTGTTTATAATCATAATGTGACCATAAGGTATTGTTCATAAGAATAGTACAAACTGGCTTGTATCTTGTTCATATGAATAATCTTCTCGCCAAAAGCAAGACACACAAACAAGGATTACAAATTATATTCAAGTCCACTAATCCAAATGATAAACTTTGAGGAAAGAGGTTATATCGGCCATCAACTATTTTGCTTGTCGTTGTCAAGTCACGTTGCCTCAAAACCAGCAATTTTCAAGCAGATCCTCCTGTTTTCACAAAACGGGACAAGTATCAAATACTTTGCAAACTGCAGCGAGTTTTGCAAAAACCACATTTATAATTTGTATATCTTACATATACCTTTTTCTTCCATGACCTCCTTTTGCAATCAAGCCCTTCCAAGAGTTCTCAACTCTAATGCAAGATCGCTAAGTGTTTTTCCAAACATTCTATTTTCATCCATGATGGATGAAAACCCATCCAACGGCTCATACTCTATGTGCCTTATTCTGTAGAATACAAAATGTAGACCAACTCTCCATCGAATGGAGAATGGCTTATTGGATGTTTATGGAGAAAACTCAAACATTACGGAGTCATCGAATCACCTCCTAATGGTTATTGTATCAAGAAGAGAAGATCACCTTTTACGAGGATATCCCTCAGGCGTGGGTATTAATCTATGAAGTTGGACCCTTTTGCTAAGTTCCAAATTAAGCAATATATTCCCATGGTCGCAAAGGACCTCAATGGGATAGGCTAAGATCTACTAAGATATTTGCAAACAGACATCTAGACTAAGTTTATAAGAGATCAATTTATAATTGGTCTCCACTAAAATTGTCATCCCCTGGACGATTTCAGTGATCACATGATCCCTATCCTCTGCACCTCCCCCGATCATCACGGCCATCAGTGCATTATCAAAGGTAGACATTAAACAATGCCAATCACATCATCCATCTGACTCATGCTCGATCTTTCGATCTCTTGTGTTCTGAGGCCATGTATGTACATGCTAGGCTCGCCAAATCTAACTAGTGTGTATTCGTTGTGCAACATGGCTTACACCCACTATATGCGAATGTAGATATGTCTGACCCCCGATCATCACGGCTGGCCTCATAACGAAGAACTTTCTTGGTGGTGCACACACAAGGGAAACACGGAACATTGGAATTAAATAGGGATTATCTTATTTGCTACCGTTGAGTATCTTAATACTAGCACACAATAAGATGTAAAACATGTATCAACATCATATGTATAATGTGATATGATATGGTCTTTCTTGCGCCTTGATCTCCATCGAGTGCTCCGGCATGATCTCCATCTTGCCCTTGGTTTGACGCCAAGTCCACGACACCTCCACCAGGTCGTTCATCGGAACGATGACTATTACTATACTACTTAGTAACAGAAAAGTAAACTACTTTACCTTCGCAACGACCAATGCCATATCATCATCACATACCCCCTACAAAATAAAGTTAGACGCCTCTACTTTATCTATTGCAAGTTTTACGTGGTTGTTAGGGCTTTCGCAATAGAACCGGTTCTCATCTATGAACTTTCCAACCACAACACGGATCCGTCATTTGTCTCTACTACACCCCTTTCGGGGCCCTCCGTTGTAAATGCTATATCAACTATTGAATGAGAGACAGACACCCGCTAGCCACTTATACGGTACAAGCCGTATGTTGAGTGTGGAACCAGTCTCGTGTAAGAATACGCGTAAGGTCGGTCCGGGCCGCTTCATCAAGCAATACCGTGATATAAACAAGTACACGTTAGAGGGTAACAACTAAGGGATCAATGCCTGCACAATACATGTGTGTACTGGCCGTACAACACTCCTACACATAGATCGGCTCTGATACCACTGTTGGGGATCGCAGCAGAAAACAAAAAATTTCCTACGATGGAAGTCCAAAACTGCCTAGGATCTATCTATGTAGTAATGCGGTAACGGCCAGAGCGTAGAGAATACATACCCTTGTAGACCGTATGCGGTTAACATTCCTTGGGGAACGTGGTTGAAGTAGTCGTACTCGTAGCCGACCTCAAGGTCGCGAAGCTCCTCGCAGGTCACCCCTTGCTCCTTCTTCATCTTCATTGTGCAGCAGCTCCGGCTCACGACATTTAAGCGCCCCAAGTGTTGCGCCTCGTGTCTTCATACACATCCGGTGCATGATGAGACCTCCGGCTCCCTGATCCAGCCGGGAGTGCGGAAGTTGATATCTGGCTAGGAATCCCTGCAGCGCAACGGCGTGCTGCAGATGTGCCTCGATCGCACAACCCAAACTTGGGGCCATGGTCACAAGGGCTAGAGAGAGAGGGAAGGAGGAAGTCAACCAAAGGACTTCTCCAAATATTGGTGTGTTTCATCTCACCCATAGGCACCCCTTTATATAGGGGGAGGGGGTGTGCCCTCTCCTTTGGGTTTCCCATGTGGGACTATTCAAGGGAGAGGGGGGAGGCGCATGGGCCTCATGGGCCAGCCAACCAGGGGTGGGCCCCACCCCACGCACAGACCTAGGCTGGCCAGGTGGGCCCCCTTGAGGCGCCTGGGCCTTGGACCTTTGGCCCTTGGCCCTTCCCTCCTTTGGTTTTCCCTCATGGGCCCTTTTTCCCTAGGAAGTTTGGCCCATTAGTGGAATACCCCTTCAAATTAGATTTTAATATTATATTTAATATTAATTACATTAATTAATATGTAAATACATATTACAAAATCCGTCTTGACCCGAAACACCTTTCGGTTCCCTTTCGATTTCCTCCGAACGACTTCAGATCTTTCCCGGAATGATTTCGATCCTTTATTCTTTCTCCGAACAACTTCAGATCTCTCTGCGGAACCATTCTGGCTTTCTCTTTCTCTACTGTGATTCCTTCTTACGAATTATCGCTCTCATCGTACCCTTAAGTGTATCCTCTCACGGCTCGAGAATGCTCTAGACATGATCTATATCAATGATCAATAGAGGGACCAGGGATATCCATGTGACCCTTATGCATTCCTGATGACAATGTCGTTTGAACCGCTAAATGTAGCATCCTCTTCCTTTTGTTTCTCTATACAACTTGTCCGAGATCCGATCATTGGTATCCCATACCTTGTTCAATCTTGTTCACAACAAGTTCTGTTTTCTTGTTACCATGATATTACATCCCTGTGGCCTAGTCACATGTTGCAACATTTATGGATGTAATCTCACCAAGTCGGCCGTATGTATCTTTACCCATCATGTGGGTGAACAAATCCTGGTTTTGCAGTCACATGTCATCTACTGTTCCTTCGGAATACCCAACGTACACCTTTATAACCACTGTATTACCAAGTGGGGCTTGATGTAGTCTAAGCAGGCTCGGAAAACAATGAGTAATATGAGCTCACGGTCTAAGGAAAAGGAGTCTAGGTATAGTTGTTGCAACAATGAACTATATGACTTGATGGTGTTGCAATCCTTCGAGGAATGTCCAATCACATCATTCTCCAATGATATGATCCCGTTGTCAATTGGCATAAATGCCCATGATCTTGAAACCTGGATCATCCTCATGACCAACGAACTAGTATGAATAGAGGCTACTAGGGACTTGGTTGTTTCATACCACACATGTACCAATGTTTCTACTTGGCACAGTTATAGCACAATATGAAACTATTATAAACTAACTGAGATATGACAATAAAAACCTATTTATTATTTGCCTCTAGGGCATATCTCCTTCAAAGTACACCTCCTCGTTAAGGATCTCTCTCCCCCTCTAGATATATTCCCCCATGGTATTGGATTAGCGAGATACATGTTCCCGGTGGCATTTTGTCTGGAAGGAGTTGCTGCTTCTATTGATTCGCTGGAGCAAGGAGGTGGAGGTTGTTCGGTGGCCTGAATGTGTGTGCGAGGATGGATGCGCTGCCGATTTGCGGCGTTAGGACTTCCACACGATCTTGAGATCGGCAAGCATTCGACTACATCATCCACGAATTCCAACTCATTAATAAAACTTTGTTGTCTTCGAGGGTAAGTTCTCTATGGATGTATGTCCACCTATTACTTGTATCTAGTAGATAGATCTTGACATATAGTTCTCATCGTAGGAAATTTTTTCTTTTCTATGCTGCGAACCCAACAGTGGTGTCAGAGCCTTATCTATGTGTAGGTGTTTTGCACGGGTAGTACACATATGTTTATATGTGGGTGATGATGATCATGTTATTGCTTCTTTCATGTATTTTGCATATTGGTGGCATAGTGGGATGAAGCGACCCGGACCAACATTATATTTCATCGCACATGAGACCGGTTCCACGACTAACATGCAACTAGTTTTGTATAAGTGGCTGGCGGGTGTCTGTCTCTCCTACTATAGTCAATATCTGATTTACAATGAGTTGCTAATAACTTAGTTATCATCGTTGTGGCTCCATGTTCATAGGTAAAACCGGTTCTATCTCTGAAATCCCTAAGCCACGTAAAACTTGCACTGGATAAATTAGAGGCGTCTAGTTTAGATTGTTGCTGGGATAGTGTCATGATATGGTAATGTTGTAAGTTGATGTATGGTAGATAACCTTATAACACACCTAATGTGTAAGTTCCATAGACCTTGTCCTTACACACAAAGGAATGATAGAGATTATACCATGATGCACATGATGGTGATCAATTGCATGGACCATATCATTCCACTTTACACATATGATGTTTGCATCTTATATGGCTAGTTTGGCGTTTTTAGTAGCATTATAAGATGATCCCTCATTTAGATATCAAGATAAAAATGTGTTCTCCCTTAAGTACGGATCGTTTATGTTTTGCCGCTTCAAGACATCACATGATGATTGGGTGTACTTGAATCCACGATCATATTTCGGGTGTAAGACAGTTTTACACACGCAAGTACTACGGTTCTTACTTGGCGAGCCTAGCATGTACATACATGGCCTCGGAACACGGATCGAAAGGTTAAGCATGAGTCATATAGTCGATATGATGCCCATATTGATGCTCTCCTTTGAAACTACACCGACTCACGTGATGATCGGACTTGGTGTAGTGGATTTGGTTCATGTAATCACCAAAAAGAAACGAGGGATGTTGTTTTTGAGTGGGAGTTCATTCGTAATTTGGATTAGTTGAACTCGATCTATCATAAACTTAGTCTAAACTTTACAAATTCTGTTGTAGATGGCACCGCCTGCTTTTAATTTCAATGTGTTCATGGAGAAAGAGAAACTTGCAACGAATGGTAGCAACTTTACCGACTGGGCCATGAACTTGAGGATTCTCCTCAATGTTGCACACAAGATGTATGTGCTAGAAGCACCGCTAGGCCCCCCACTAGCTCCTGATGCCCCTGACGAGGAATAGAACGCCGATCTGACTCATCAGGAGGACCACAAATTAGTTCATTTCGGCATACTGTATGGGCTAGAGCCAGAACTTCAAAAATGACAATGCCTTTGATACCATGGGTGAATTGAAAATGATTTTTGATACCCATGCTACCGTAGAGAGTTATAATGCTTCTGAAAAGTTCTTTACCTGCATGATGGAAGAGAATAGCTCCGTTAGCGAGCAAGTGCTCAAAATGTCTGGGTACGCCGATAGGCTTGTGTCCTTGGGAATAACGATTCCCATTGACTCAGGCATACATCATGTTCTCCAATCTCTCCCATCTAGCTACAAGAGCTTTGTGACGAACTACAATATGCAAGGCATGAAGAAGTCTCTCCCGAGCTTCTGTCAATGCTTAAGACTACAGAGGTGGAGATCAAGAAAGAACATCAAGTGTTGATAATCAATAAGGCCACCGGTTTCAAGAAAGACAAGAAGGGAAAGAAAAAGGGAAAGAAGGGCAGCAAATCTATTGCCGCACCTAAAAAGAAATCCCGAGCTGGCCATAAGTCTGATACCGAGTGCTACTATTGCAAGGCAACCGGCCATTGGAAGCGCAACTGCCCCAAGTACTTGGCAGACAAGAAGGCTGGCAAGGCAAACAAAGGTATATATGATATACATGTTATTGATGTGTATTTGACTAGTACTCATAGTACCACCTGGGTATTTGATACTAGATCGGTTGATAATATATGTAACTCGAATCAAAGGCTGCAAAACAAGCGACCACTAGCAAGGGGTGAGATCAAGATGCGTGTCGGCAATGGATCAAGGGTTGATGTGATCGCCGTCGGAACGCTGCCTCTCCACCTACTATCGAGATTAGTTATAAACTTAAATAATCATTATTTAATGCCTGCACTGAGCATGAACATTATATCCGGATCTTGTTTAATGCGATGTGGTTATTCATTCAAATCCAAAAACAATGGTTGTTCGATTTATATGAATGATATCTTTTATGGTCATGCACCTATGATGAATGGTTTATTTCTATTGGATCTCGATAATATTGTTACGCATATTCATACTATTGATGCTAAAAGGATTAAACTTGATGACAATATATCTGCATATCACTGCTGTCTAGGTCATATTGGTGTTAAACGCATGAAGAAACTCCATTCTGATGGACTTTTGGAATCACTTGACTTTGAATCATTTGATACATGTCAGCCATGCCTTATGGGCAAGATGACTAGAACGCCGTTTTCTAGTACAATGGAATGAGCGACAAATTTATTGGAAATCATACATACTGATGTATGTGATCCAATGAGTGTGTCGGCGCGTGGTGGCTATCGTTATTTTGTTACTTTCACTAATGACTTGAGTAGATACGGGTATATCTATTTGATGAACCACAAATCTGAAACCTTTGAAAAGTTCAAGGAATTTCAGAATGAAGTGGAAAATCATCGTAATAGAAAGAGCAAATTTCTACGGTCCGATCGTGGAGGTGAGTATCTAACTTACAAGTTTAGCACACATATGAAAGAGTGTGTAATAGTTTCACAACTCACACATGCCGAAACATCACAAGGTAATGCTGTGCTAGAACATCGTAATCGTACTTTATTAGATATGGTTTGATCTATGATGTCTCTGACTAACTTGCCATTGTCATTTTGGGGTTATGCACTGGAAACAATTGCATTCACTTTAAATCGGGCACCATCTAAATCCGATAAAAAGACACCGTATGAATTATGGTTTGGAAACAAACCTAAGCTGTCATTTCTTAAAATTTGGGGTTGCGATCTTTATGTGAAGAAACTTCAACCGGATAAACTCAAACCTAGAGCGGAAAAATGCGTCTTCATAGGATACCCTAAGGAAACTATTGGGCATTCCTTCTATCATAGATCCGAGGGAAAAGTTTTCCTTGCCAAGAATGGATCCTTTCTAGAGAAATTTTTTCTCACGAAAGGCGTGGGTAGTCGGAGGGTAGAACTCGAAGAGGTCACTGAGCCTTGGCTTCATACAACGGCGAGTAGCGCAGCGCCGGAAATTGTTCCAAAGTTGACTTCACCAAATGAAGAGGGAACTAATGATAATGATCACGAAACTCCAAAAAAAGGACACTACCAAACCGCGCAGGTCAAGCAGGACACGTGCAACTCCTGAACTATATGGAAATCATGTTATGAATTTCATGGTCAATGTAATAGATGACCCAGCAACGTATGAAGAAGCAATGATGAGCCCGGATTCCAACAAATGGCTAGAAGCCATGAAATCCGAGATGGAATCCATGTACGAAAACCAGGTTTGGACCTTGGTGGACTTACCTCACGACCGAAAGGCCATTAAGAATAAATGGATTTTCAAAAGAAAAACTGATGTTGATGGTAATGTAACCATCTATAAAGCTTGACTTGTCGCAAAGGGGTTTCGACAAATTCATGGGGTTCACTACGATGAGACATTCTCTCCCATAGCGATGCTAAAGTCGGTTAGGATTATGTTAGCAATTGCTGCTTATTTCGATTATGAGATATGGCAGATAGATGTCAAAACTGCATTCCTCAATGGTAATATTGAAGAAGAGTTGTATATGATACAACCAAAGGGTTTTGTCAATCCTAAGGATGCTAACAAGGTGTGCAAGCTTCAACAATCCATCTATGGAATGAAGCAAGCATCACGGAGTTGGAATCTCTGCTTTGATGAGGTGATCAAAGAGTTTGGATTTATCCAAACTTATGGAGAGGCTTGTATTTAGAAGAAAGTGAGTGGGAGCAATGTGGCATTTCTAATATTATATGTGGACGACATATTATTGATTGGAAATGATATAGATCTTTTAAACAATGTTAAAAGTTATCTAAACAACAAATTTTCAATGAAGGACCTAGGTGAAGCGTCATACATATTAGGCATAAAGATCTATAGAGATAGATCAAGGCGCCTGATAGGGATATCACAAAGTACATACCTTGATAAGATTTTAAAAAAGTTTAAAATGGACAGAAGTAAGAAGGGGTTCTTACCAATATTGCAAGGCGAGATATTGAGTAAGACTCAAAGTCCGGCTACGGCGGAACAAAGAGAGATAATGGATAAAATCCCCTATGCTTCGGTTATAGGCTCTATAATGTACGTCATGCTATGTACAAGACCGGACGTGGCACATGCTATTAGTTTAACTAGTAGGTACCAATCTGATCCAGGTACAAAACACTAGATAGCGGTCAAGAATATCCTGAAGTACTTAAGAAGAACTAAGGATATGTTTCTTGTATACGGAGGTGAAGAAGAGCTGGTCGCTGAGTGTTATGTCGACGCTAGCTTCGACATCGATCCGGATGACTCTAAGTCTCAATCCAGATACGTATTTCTCTTAAGCGGAGCAACCGTTAGTTGGAGGAGTTCAAAACAACCTGTGGTGGATGGATCAACGATGGAGGCGGAATATGTTGCTGCTTCAGAAGCGGCGCATGAAGCGGTTTGGATGAAGGAGTTCATAACCGAACTAGGTGTGGTTCCTAGTGCGTTGCACCTAATGGTTATCTATTGTGACAACAATGGAGCCATAGCCAACGCCAAGGAACCATGGTCTCACAAGAATTCCAAGCATATTAAGCGTCGGTTTCACTCCATCTGAGAGCATGTCAAGGATGGAGATATAAAGATTTGTAAAGTACACACGGATCTCAATGTTGCAGATCCATTGACTAAAGTTCTCCCTAGGGCAAAACATGATCAGCACCAGAACTCCATGGGTGTTAGATTTATCACTATGTAACTAAATTATTGTCTCTAGTGCAAGTGGGATACTGAAGGGAATATGTCTTGAGAGACAATAATAAAGTTGTTATTATGTATATTCCAAGTATATGATAGATTTTTATTTTGCATGCTATAATTGTATTAATACGGAAACATTAATACATGTGTGTTTAATAAACAAATGGAAAGTTCCTAGTTATGCCTCTCTTTAAACTAGCTCGTTGATTAACAAGATGATCAAAGTTTCCTGATCATGGACATTGGATGTCGTTAATAATAAGGTCACAACATTGGTGAAATGATGTGATGAACATTCATCCTAAGTATAGCATTACGATCAAAGTCATTGATTTTATATTGCTATAACATCATACGAAGTAATCCTAGTCCTTAGACCATGAGATCATGTTAATCACAAACACCGGAAGAGTATCTTGATAACATCAAACATCACACCGTAAAAGGGTGACTATAAAGGTGGGTTCAGTGCTACGAAGGTGTTATGTAGAGGCTCATGGATCAAGAGTGGGATTTGTCTATCCCGATGACAGATAGATATACTCTGGACCCTCTCGGTGATATCACATTGAGATTAGCTTGCAAGCAAGTGATGTGATCACTAGAATGTTATATCACGAGAACGAGAAAAGAATGCATGTCGGTAACGAGATCAAAATAGGTATTTGGATACCGATGATCAAATCTCGAATATGTAATATATCGTGAGACAAAGGGATTAAGTTACTAGCGTTAAAGGTTCTCACGATCACGGAAGTCATCGTTGAATGTGCAGGAATCAGAATGGATCTCTAGGTTCCGCTTTTGATTATTGATTTGAGAGGAGTCTCGATCATGCTTGCATTATTCGCGAACCATAGGGTGACACACTTAAGGGTTGCCAAATACCATTTGGATCATATATGTTTTATACGAAAGAATTGCAAAGCGCTGGAATCATTTCGATGGAAACCGGAATCGTTTCGGGTGAAATTGCAGAAACTGGTTCTGCATGTGATATTGAAATGTTACAGGGGGTTTTATGTGAATATTTTTTAATTAAAGTAATTAAAAAAATTCTGAATAAAATAAATAAAATAGTTTTATTAAATGAGAGTTACATTAAATTTGGTGGAAATTTAATGCATGTGAGTGGACCTTTGAGTGGAGGCAAAATTGATGTGAGTGGAGCTTCCACCACATGAATGAGGAAGAGGTGGGGGCACCCCCCCATGGGCGCCGGCCATGGGAGGGGAGGATCCCCCCTCTCCTATAAAAGACCCCCTCTCCTCCCTCACAAAGCACACCTCCTCGTGAAGGATCTCTCTCCCCCTCTAGATATATTCCCCCATGGTCTCGGATTAGCGAGATACATGTTCCTGATGGCATTTCATCTGGAAGGAGTTGCTGCTTCCGCTGATTCGCTGGAGCAAGGAGGTGGAGGATGTTTGGTGGCTTGAACGTGTGTGCGAGGACGGATTCGCTGCTGATTTGTGGCGCTAGGAATTCCACACGATCTTGAGATAGGCAAGTGTTCGACTACATCATCCACGAGTTCCAACTCGTTAACAAAACTTTGTTGTCTTTGAGGGTAAGTTCTCTATGGATGTATATCCACCCGTTGCTTGTATCTATTAGATAGATCTTGGCGTATAGTTCCCATCGTTGGATTTTTTTGTTTTCTATGTTGCGAACCCAACATCGGCTGCCGCGACAGAAGTGTCGGCGAGCACGATGGTGGGGATGAGGGGGAGTGGTGTGATCACATGTGGGGAGGGTTGGGAGGTGGTGGACGTGGATGACTGTATGGCGGAGTAAGGAAAAGTGTTTTCGTCGAAGATAACATGACGAGAGGTAAGCACACGTCCAGAAGATGGGTCGAAACATCGAGAACCCTTGTGATCGTTGGAGGGACCAAGATAAATGCTTGGTAAGGAGCGAGGGGCTAGTTTGTTGGAGGTAGTGGATGTAGTGTTGGGAAAACATAGGCAACCAAAGACACGCAATTCTGAATATTCAGGATGATGAAGAAAGAGAGATTGAAAGGGAGTGTAAAGTGGACAAGTTTTGGTTGGTCGGATGTTGAGAAGATAGGTTGCCGTGTGAAGGGCTTCTGCCTAAAAATGAGGGGGGGAGAGGCTTGGATGAGTAAAGTACATAGTATATCATTGATGGATCGTAAAGAACGTTTGGCTTTACCATTTTGAGGAGAAGTGTATGGACAAGAAAAACGTAGAAGAATACCTTGAGAGAGAAAGAAAGATCTATTTTGAGTATTGTCAAACTCTCGGCCATTGTCACATTGGATAAATCGTATGGTGAAGCCAAAGTGTGTAAGAACATATCGCCGAAAATTTAGAAAAATAGAGCGCACATCGGATTTGGCATGAATAGGAAAGGTCCATATGTAGTGAGTATAATCGTCAAAAATAACAAGATAATATTTGAAACCAGAAACACTAGGAATTGGAGATGTCCATAGATCACAATGCAATAATTCAAACGGAAAAGTACTATAGGTAGTTGATGCGCCAAAGGATAATCTAACATGTTTGCCGCATTTACAGACATTACAAATAGAGGGATCATGAGAAGAACTAGAACTATCTATAGGGAGACTAATTCTTGAAGCAATGATGACATTGTGTTTTTATTGGGATGGCCTAGCCGATGATGCCAAAGGTCGACGGAGGTGTGCATGGCTTGAGGTGTGGAAGTTGGCGCGCCATGGAGGGGATAAAGATCGCCCGAGCTATTGTAGCGAGCGAGGACCTCCGTCGTTTTCAGATCCTTCACGGATAAACCAAATGGGTCAAATTATAAAGAAACATTGTTGTTGATAGTAAAACGACGAACAAAGATAAGGTTTTTGATTAAAGATGGAGCAACAAGAATATTGTGGAGAAGAAAATTTGTGTGGGGATTATTGATGTAGGATTGACCAGCATAAGATATGGGGATTGAAGAACCATCACCAATAGTTATAGAAGAAAAGGGGAAGAAGAACAAGCTGATAGAAAATCCATATTTGAAGACATGTGCGAAGATGCACCAGAATCGAAAATCCAATCCGTACCTTCGAGGTTGTTGAGCGTGAAATTCTTCATGGCAGCGATGAAGGCGGCTTGGTCCCAGCTTGGTGGAGCGGTTGATGAAGAGGTTGATGGCGATGTCATAGGCATGTACGGTAGGGCCGGAGGAGCCTCGTACATGTAGGGCATTTGCATTGAGGAGGGCGTGTAGTATTGAGGCGCGTGAGGCGCCATGTAGGTCGTCGGTGGAGCTTGAGCAGTGTAGACCTGCTGCGGAGGTCGAGGTCCAAGAGGCCCGGGCGAGCCGATGGATGGACGAAGACCGGGACTCCATGTCCCGGTGTAGGCCGGTGGGGCTCCGTAGGGAGAGGGGGCCGACCAGGGCATGGGCCATGCCTGAACGAGACCCGTCCATGGATCGTGCTACGGCTGCCAGGGGGCCACGACAGAGGGAGGAGTCGGCGCTGGTGGAGTAGGCGCTAGAGCAGGTGGCCGAGGCTGAGGAGGTGGCTCTAGAGCAGGAGGCCGATACACTGGGTTCTTGCCGCGGTAGTTCGGGCTCGGACGCCATCTAGGAGGGGTCGTTGGTGGTGCAGGAGGAGTCGGCAGGAGTGGGGGACGAGCCACGGTGTGAAACACCTGAGGAGGACGAGCGGCCTTGCGTGCTTGATTCTGAGCCTCGAGTTGCAAATAGATCGCATTTTGGCGAAGGTTGGATAGGGTTTCAGCAGCAGGATGAAGGCAACTTGCTTCTCAAATTATTCGCCTAGACCGACGAAGAGGGCGTTGATGAGGGCATAGTCGTCAACGGGATCACCAAGCTCCCGAAGTTCGTCACCGATGGTCTTGATGTGTTGGCAGAAGACGGTGACGGGGGAATCGCCTTGAGTGCTGGTGCGGAGCTCGATGTGGAGAGCATTGACGCGCGAGTCGGAGTTGTCCTGGAAAAGCTGATGTAGGGCAGCCCATAGTTGTGTTGTCGTGGTGTCGTCGGTGGAGACCAGGTTGAAGAGCTCGGTGGAGATCCTGGTGTAGATCCATTGGATGACGGTGAGGTCGTCCTTAACCCAGCGTGGATCAGTAGGCCGCGACGTCGAGGCGAGGTTGATGTGATCACGGAGGCCGCAGCGACTGAGATGAACGTGGAAGAGGTGGCGCCAATGATAAAAATTATACTTGGAGAGATCGAGGATGATCGGGACAAAGGGGAAGACGTCAGCGATCGTGTCGGCTAGGGTGAGTTGTGGGGGCTGTGGATTTTGTTGGGGAATTTGGTGGAAAGTAGAGGTAGAGAAAGAGGAGAGAGATGCGCCGGTGGCGCGAGCTTCGGCCGGCATCCAGAGTGGACGCGGCGGCAGCTACGGCGGAGTTGGGGGAGCCATCTAGGTGCAGAAAACCTAGGCGTCTGATACCATGATATTTTAGGATAATGATAACTTGTATTGATTTGATGATTTGAACAATAGTACAAAAATTATATAGGAGAGAGGTGGAGCCGGCTAAACCGACTTAGGCTAGAGTCCTAATTCAACTCAAACACAACTCTAATAATATAAAAGGCCCATCCGTATTGAATTTAATGGTATTCCCTTCACGAGGAACCCAATGTTTCCAATGTTCGTCCTGGCCTGAATCCTTCCTCATTTTTTTGCCAAAGCACTGCCTATACTCTACTGCCTGCATCTCACATTGTGAACGACAGCAGCTGCCTCCAAAGGCTTCTCTCCCTCTCTAGCTTTAATCCTTTGGTGCCACCACAACCATCACATGACCACAACTTCCAATCTGCATCGGTGGTCCAGCTTCCAAATCTCATCCATTGTATCATTAATCCCATCATACTCTTCCAGTCTTATTCTAACGTGTTCCAGGCCAAGGGCCCTCCATATTTGTTTCACTTCCTTGCAGCAAATAAACAGGTGTCCTCCATCTTCGTGTATCCTGTTACACATGATACATTTCGGATCATCAATTTTAACTCCTCTTCTAATAAGATTATTACGTAAAGGTAGAGAATTGTACTTGCATCTCCACAAGAAATGCTTTATCTTTCCCGGGCATGAGAGTTCCCATATTCTCAACCATGAACCCTTTGTCCCGGAGCGTTGCAGACGCAAACGAGCTACCGGAAGGATGGAATGATACTACAGTGGTTCTTATTCCTAAGGTAGACAGCCCAGAGTCTATTGCTCAAGCCCCTTATTATTTTGCTAATCTATTCACGTCAGAAGTACAAGTGACAGACCCAGGACTTCTTGATAAGGTGCAATCGAAAGTTACCGATGAGATGAATGCAAAACTATTGGCACCTTTTCTCCCAGAGGATGTCAACAAAGCAATATTCAGTATTGGTGATTATAAGGCGCTGGGCCCAGATGGTCTCCATGCGGTTTTTTATAAGAACCTTTGGGACATTTGTGGGGAAGATATTACTGCTGAGATACTCCACGCTATGGAGTCGGCAATAATACCAGAAGGATGGAATGATACTACAGTGGTTCTTATTCCTAAGGTTGACAGCCCAGAGTCTATTACTCAGTTTTGCCCAATTAGCCTTTGCAACGTGATATACAAAATTATTTCTAAAATGCTTGCTACTCGATTAAAGGCTATTCTTCCTGACATTATATCTCCCACTCAAAGTGAATTTGTTCCTGACCGTCTTATTACTGACGATGTTCTGCTGGCTTATGAGTGCGTCCATACCATTAAGAAGAAGAAATATGGCTCATCTGGGGCGTCTGCAGTAAAATTAGATATGCATAAAGCCTATGACAGAGTGGAATGAGTGTTCCTCGAAAACATGATGAGGAAGCTGGGGTTCGATGACAAATGGATCTCGCTTATGATGGCCTATGTTAGTTCGGTTAAGTATCAGGTTCATTTTAACTCCGAAGAAACAGAGATGTTCTCTCCCACTAGAGGGCTTCGACAAGGGGATCCTCTCTCCCCTTACTTGTTTCTTTTATGTGCTGAAGGTTTATCTAGCCTCTTGTCGTATGAAGAAGTTGGTGGCATTGATGGGGTTGTGGTGTGTAGAAATGCACCATCACTTTCACACTTATTATTTGCTGATGATTCCCTTATTCTCATGAAGGCAGATTTGGATAATGCAACTTCCTTACAACAAGTTCGTGATACCTATTGTGTAAACTCGGGAAAATTGGTGAGTCTGGCTAAGTCTAGTATTTATTTTTCACCCAATACTCATGCTTTGGTACGAGCAAAAGTTTGTGAGGCTCTCAATATTGATACGGAAGCCCTCTCAGATAAATATTTGGGTTTGCCTGCCTTAGTTGGGGTTGATAGAAGTGATTGCTTTATACATCTTATTGAGAGAATAATTCAGAGGATAAACAAATGGAAGGAAAAATTGTTATCTATTGCAGGAAAGGAGATACTCCTTAAAGAGGTGGCCCATGCTATTTCGGTGTATGCCATGTCTGTTTTTCTTGTCCCCATTGGTGTTTGTAAGAAAATGACTGATGCTATATCTCGGTTTTGGTGGGGCGATGATGAAAATAGTAAAAAGATGCACTGGCTCGCATGGTGAAAATTATGCTATCCAAAGAGCGAAGGAGGTATGGGCTTTCGGGACTTCCACTCCTTCAATCTTGCCATGTTAGCTAAGCAAGCTTGGAGGCTGATAAATGCCCTGGATTCTTTATATGCTCGTGTTCTTCGTGCAAAATACTATTCTCATGGAGATATTATGAAAGCTGGACCAAAAGCTGGCTCAAGTTTTACTTGGCAGAGTATTTTAGCTGGCCTAACAACTTTCAAAAGATGCTACATCTGGAGGATAGGTAATGGAGACAATATTAATATTTACTCGGACCCGTGGACTCCATCAAGTCCGGATAGGAAAATAGTCTCACCAAGAGAAGGTAATATTTATACAAGAGAAGGAACCGTTTATACCAAAGTTTCAAAATTGATGAGCCCACATATAGGATCATGGGACGAAGAGATATTAAATGAGCTTTTCCTCTCGTTTGATGTCAATCGGATCCTTCAAATTCCTCTCAAGAGGCATGGGTTTGATGATTTTATTGCGTGGAATTTTACTAAGCATGGTAGGTATACTGTCAAGTCTAGATACTATTTACAATGGAAGCACTGATTTGGAGCATCGGCGTCGCAGCTACAGTTGCCTGGTTCTTCGGCAAATAACCAAGTTTGGAAAACTACCTGGAAACTCAAAATCCCTAATAAAATTAAAATATTAATTTGGAGGGATTTGCTTGGTATTCTCCCGCTCAAGTCAATTTTATACAATTGGCATGTTGGGACTAGTGGGGAATGCTCAATCTGTAACCAATCTGCGGAGGATATTCTCCATTTTCTATTCAAGTGCCCTACGGCACAATCTACGTGGGATTCCTTGGACTTAGTTATTTGATGGAAGAGGCATTGATAGTTGATCGATCAGGTTCTGCGGTCCTAGAGTTTCTACTCGGGAGGAATGATGAACCACTTCCTAGCTTTGGTATTGGTCTTAAAAAGACGATTGCAACTGCGACATGGTACCTTTGGTGGATCAGAAGGTGGCGTACGCATGATGAGCAAGTTCCCCCCTATGTTCAAATGCAAGATGTATGTGTTGACGATCGTCTCCAACAATGCCAAAACAAAGCTTACCCTAGATATCTCACGCCCAAAATGGAGTATGCCTAGTCCTAGACAGGTAAAAATTAATATAGCTGGAAGTTTACACGTTGATTCTTATGCAGGTTCGGTTGGTGCTGTTCTTAGAGATTTAGAAGGTCGTTTTATTGCGGCGTCTACTATCTACATTCCAAATATTGCCTCAGTGGCTGCAGCGCGAAGCTATGGCGATGAGGGAAGGGCTATCTTTGGCTAACAGGATGGGCTGCAATAACGTCCAAGCTGAGTCCGATTCTATAGAAATTGTTCAAGCTTGCACAGGTGAGGAAACTTGGTGGGATGAGTGCCGTTTGCGCAGATTGTATTGACTTGGTGATGCTAATTGGCAACGTTAAATTTTAATATTGTTAGAGGGAAGCAAATGAGGTGGCTCATGAACTAGCTAGGGCTTGCTTTATTGATAAAATTTCTTGTAATTGGGTCGATGAACCCCCTGCTTTTCTCTTGCAATCCCTCCTAAACATGTAACTATTGAATAATTTCAGAGTAGCAAGTTTTAGATGCACTCTTTTCCTTCCAGGATACCTAAGAGGATTGAAATGTTTTTAATGAGACAGCTTGCTAGCTTAATATAATGTGTTTTTACCTAAAAAAAGCTGCTGCCCTGACCTCCATCATCTTCCATCTCTTCTATTTCTCTCTGCAGCTTGTACGCTTGTTTACTGAAAATAGTCCTTTTGAATCAAAATGTCATGCCTGAAAGTCAACCATGCTCTCCCTCAACGGTATGCTTTTAATTATGGCAGGATCAACTCGCCAGAAAGTGTCATCAACTAACTGCGTGTCCCACTGTTTCGTCACCAGGTTTATCAGCTCAGACACATTAGTTAGTAAATTGTCACCTTTTGGAGTAACAACTTTCCTTGACCAAGATAAAGGGATCTAAGGATTAGACCAAATTAGGTGGACATGCGTGCTTCGCCGCGCCGTCTACAGGCTATTTGGTAGAGTGTGGTAGGTTATTATACTCACTGCTGGTAACACATTTTGTTTTGTTTGTGTTACCATAAATTAAATATATGAGCATGTGCAGGGTTGAGTGTTTTAGTTGGTAGAGAAATGTGTCATTTACATATTAGACATGTCTAAAAATGAGAGATCTGACCTTAAGCGCAAGAAGAGGGCCCTTATTTCATATTAAAGCTCATAACGACCCTTGTGCATTCCACGAATCTTTTGTCGCTAAACCATGAACGTCGTGTCATATTCCTTTTATCTCTCGATACTTGCATTGTCCAATATTTGATCATTGACATCTCCATATCGTGTTCAATCTTGTTACCGACAAATGCTATTTGACTCGTTCCGACAAGTGATATCCCCGTGATCAAATCACATGCTGCGCAACTATTGGATATAACTTCTCCGAGTGGGCCCTGTAGTATCTTTCCATCACGGGATGGACAAATCCCTCTCTTGACGCATAATGCATCTACATGTTCCTCTGAATAATTGAACACACATTTATGCTCATCGCTCCTGTAAATGACGTTTGATATTATCTAAGTATTCTCGGGTGACAGTGATTGATATGGCATCACGGTCTAAGAAATAGGACACTATGTCTATCCTAATCATTATAACTTGAACTTCGTGACATGATCGAGTCACGATTCTTAGGTTGGGTATAGATCATCATCTCATTCTCGTAATGAGGTGACTCTACTATCAACTAGCATAAATGCCACATGGTCAGGAAACCTTGATCATCTGTTGATCAATGAACTAGTGACTAGAGCTTCACCGGGAACTCCTGGTTGTCTATATATCACACATATATTGACGTTTCCTTTCAATACAGTTATAGCATGATATAAAACTTAATCATAAAATTTATGAAATACGATAATAATCCATATTATTATTTGTATCTAGGGCATATTTCCAACATGTTTTCGTAAACACTTTTGTCCTTCTCCTCTTCAGCATCATTTGTAAAACAAAACCTTTTCCTTTCTCAATTTTCTCTCGGTAGATCAAACTTCACCAATGTTTTACCATAAAACATTTTGTGAACTTATTCGGGGTCTTCCCATCCTATAGTTTGCTTTGGCTAAAACGGGGTCTTTAAGGGATATGGTGTTATATAACACTTACAATACTAGGGGAAAGTAGGTGCCATCCAAGCCACTACCTGCCAACACCCGAATTTTTAATCCCAGATGCCTGTTATGCCATACCTCGCAATCCCAGGATTACCATTTTTGCGAGACATAACAGATTGGATATCACAGTACATCATCCATTACAAACCATACATAAGGTCTTACACAAATAAGGATCTCATGATCCAGTCTTAATACAACAAGCAGCGGAATAAAAGATAAGCGTAGCGGTGGGGTCCATCTTCAGGGGCACATGCAATGCTGACAAAGGCAGATAGTCCTAGTTATCATAACCGTCCTGCTGGCCATTATCTTGGTAGTCTCCTTCATAGTCTGGCCATGAGAATAGCCAGGGACAAAAGCCATGAGTACTCTTTAAGTACTCGCAAACTACCACTAACAAGTAGTATAGTTCTAGGTTAAAGTGCTAACTCTAAGTTTAACTATAAAGTTAAGTTTGAAACCTAAGCTGAGTTCAGAAGCAAAGAAAGATAAAATAAAGTTCCAGAATCACTTAAGTGGGGAAGCTAGTGTCATAAACACAACCCTGTTGTGGTCAAGTCAAGATTCATCATTCATTTCATAAGTTGTTTTGAAAACATCTGACAACGAAACAGTATGGCCATTCCAACTGTCCATAACCATGGACGCGGCTATTCGAATAGTTTGACACTCTCCAGAGGTGGTACACTTTCACCACAAGATTCGATACATCTGTCAGGGATAGCCCTGAATCATCATACTTAGTATGCAGATAATCAAACATAACCTTTCCTTTACACACCCTAGTATAAGCACCTCTCCTCCCTAGATCCGATGACCAGTAGAGGAGACGTCGAGCATGCCTCTCCTCCCTAGTCCTACCCTCTCTCTCTCCCCAGGCCTCCCTTGCTCTTGCTCGTCTTGCCGCAAGCAAACCGAAACCCTAGCCCCCACAGGAGCCACTCGTTGATGCTGCTCCGGCCTTCCCTGTGCTCCGCCAATCAAGCTTGCGTCAGTGCCTCTCTGTGCTTTACCTCCCCACCAAAGTAATCAAGCCACCACACCCTGGTTCGAGCTCGACATGCTCGTCGGCACCGACGCCGGTCGCCATCGATTCGGCACCGTCAAACCACGCCTAGCCTTCCCGAGCCCTTCTCTTCCACCATGGAAAGACCACGGTGCTCAAGAACCTCTCCTCCGCCTCCCTCTCGCTCTCCTCCATGCTCGCCCTGTAGACCATCGAGCACTGCTGCCAGCCACTATCGTTGCTGACGCTCCGACGACCCAAAAATAGCGTCGCCACCACTCGCGTGTTTGCCTCGCTCTTCCGGTTCTAGCGCACCCAACCGTGCATGATGGGGTGCCCTAAATTGCTGCCAGCGACCACCTTCTACCCCGTTTGGTGAGATGACGTGGAGCTGAGGTGGCGTTTGTGTTGCCTCCACGTGGTGCCAGCGTGGCCCTGATGTGGACGTGACCAAGGTTGGCCATCATGGCATGCCTATGTGGCCCCGGGCCCGTCTGTCAGCCTCAGAGGCTAGGTCTGTTACGAGTGTAAAACGTCACAGTGTTCGTGATGATGTCAGCCGGAGGTAATATTAGTTTAATATTTTTAGAAATTGTTTTAATCTTGTAAAATCAATAACTTTTAATCTATAAGTCATGAAAAGATGTATAATATACCAAAATGTTCAGAAAAATAAGATCTTCCTCTTAGCATCAAAATCATGCATTGTTAAGCAACTTTCATGACAAGTTTAATTAGGATAACATGATGAACCCCCGTAGGTGATTTCGAGGTTTCCCTGTTTTAGGGTTTAGAACCCCTCGGACCCTATTTAAAATGATCAAGCATGTTTTAGGGTTTCACCTTAGTACTATTTAACTTGTCATATCATCATACTTGCTGGAGCATTGCATTGATGTCATGTGTTGATTGTTTCCCTTTCTTTCCGGTGTTTGGTTCTTCTGGGTAGAATACGATATCGAGTCTGGGATCGAATAAAGAGATCAACACCATTGAAGCCCGAAGATCAATACTTGACAAACTTTAATCAACTCAAGTACAAGGTCATGAAGATCTCCTTATTGGTTATCAACGGGCAAAGATAAGCATAGCCCCACTGTCAACACCCGGATTTTTAATCCCAGATGCATGTTATGTCATACATCGCAATCCCAGGTTTACCATTTTTGCGAGACATAACAGATTGGATATCACAGTACATCATCCATTACAAACCATAATAAGGTCTTACATGAATAAAGGATCTCATGATCCAGTCTTAATACAACAAGTAGCGGAAATAAATAATAAGCGTAGCGGTGGGGTCCATCTTCAGGGGCACATGCAATGCTGACGATGGAAGATAGTCCTAGTTATCATAGCCGTCCTGCTGTCCTTCATCTTGGTAGTCTCCTTCATAGTCTGGCCATAGGAATAGCCAGGGACAAAAGCCATAAGTACTCGTTAAGTACTCGCAAACTATTACTAACAAGTAAGGTAGTGCTAGTAGGATTGCTAACTCTAAGTTTATTTATAAAACTAAGTTTGAAACCTAAGCTGAGTTCAGAAACAAAGAAAGATAAAATAAAGTTCTAGAATCACATAAGTTGGGAAGCTAGTGTCATAGTCACAACTCTGTTGTGATCAAGTCAAGATTCATCACTCCTTTCATAAGTCATTTTGAAAACAACTGACAACGAAACAATATGGCCACTCCAACTGTCCATAACCGCGGACGTGGCGATTCGAATAGTTTGACACTCTGCAGAGGTGGTACACTTTCACCACAAGATTCGATACATCTGTCAGGGATAGCCCTGAATCATCATACTTAGTATGCAGATAATCAAACATAACCTTTCCTTTACACACCCTAGTATAAGCACCTCCCCTATGAGTATGGCCTACCAACCATGACCATCTGTCATCTTGGGCACTGCATAGGTGGACAACATTGAGAGGTAGCCTCAGCTCAAACCTCTCCCGCGAGGGAACTAATACTAATGCATATAAATTTCCAGCTAAGCCTTACCCAATTCAGGTATTGTGGTTGTACGGTAAAATTGGAATGGTATCGCATCCGAATCCAACCATCAATTTTTGTAAAGGGCTAAGGCTCATGCCTCAACATTTTCATCATCATAAACCATTTGTGTTTCTCAACACATGTGAAAACATCTCAATAGAATGACTCATCATTCCAAGGTTTTCACAATTCATTTTCACCAAGTATTCCCATCTAAAGTGACTCAAGTTTTGATTTAGCTCTAAGCCACTAAGTTAAGAGTGTTCACTAAGGTGGGATGCTAATCTAAATCTCATGCCATAGAATGACATCTGAAGTTATCTAGATAGGTCAAGTTATATACTTTTTATGCTACCTTCAAACAAGTAAGGGACTTTGGTAAAGTAAAGGAAGTAAAAGCTTGAAAATAAAACTTGGGGTAGATACTAGTCAAAGTGGTATAACCAAAGCATGCCTAATGCATCTTGCTTAGGTTATCTAACTTAATTATAGCTTGCTAACAATAGCTTGCCTTGGGTAGTGCAGTGGTTGAAGTTTTCTTCCTCCTCCTCTTGGTAGAACTCCTCCTCTTTGAAAGCTTGGTCGATACTATCGTCTATAAATACATACGGGATACACAATCACCAAACAATACTTAACTAGTCTACTTAGCACACTAAGTCACACATTTGATGGTCTATTATCATCACAAGCATCACAAGGTTTTATTAACTAGTTTCATTCTTTTTATTTAAGAAAAGTAATTTCTACTCATTGAAAATAACTAAGATTTAATATTCTCCATTTAAAATTTGGGATCATGTGGACACATGTCATCACCACATATTCTAACATATGGGAATGTGATTTAAAGGTTGGATCATATTTTAATAAGTTTAAGTTTAATATTTAATGATTTAAAGTGACTAGAAATGCCTATATAGCACTAATTTGGTACTAGTCCAAAGTCACTACATGCAAACCTCAATATTATTACATATTCAAATAGGTATGGTTAAATGTGATTTTGAGATTTGGAAACAACTCAAAAGCTACTATGTTTGATTTTACAAAAATGTTTTAAGGTGCAAATGCTTATGTCTTGTTATTTTTACTAGGAGAGATCTCTAACTCTAAATGAATTAAATCCAACGGGCTTGGATAGATCTTTTCAGCAGCTTTCCAACAAAATTGGAATCACTCAATTTGGTTCGGTAAATCTTCCTGAATTCATTTTTGAACTAAGGGACAGAACTGAGTTCAAACCTAAATGGAAAAATCTAGATTTGAATTAACTGGGTTGTGCAGGAAAGGAAATGGGTCAGCCCAGTGACGCTCCGCGGTGCAGAGGGCGGCTAACAGGTTGGTCCCGCTTGTCAGCGACACATAAAACCCAAAACGGTATATAGCGATCTGGGCCACACGATTAGAACATAGATCGACGGCTCACAGTCATCGTCGACGACGGACTCGTCGTCAGCGAGACTGAACCCTAAACGGCTGGTGGGGGTCTACTAGGGCCGTACCAGGGCTCCAGCTAGTGCGGCGAGGCGGGCAAACGAACTGGACGGCGATGGCGGACTCAGGCGAGGTCACGGTAGCTCCAGGGGTGGACGAAATCAACGGGGACGTCTCCTCCTCTGAAGCGGGCTCCTCCGGTGCAATTCCGGCCAACTATGGCTCGAGCAGCTCTGGTGAGAGGTGGGGAAGGATCAGTGGTGAGAGGGGAGTTGAGTGGTGTGAAGAAATGGTGCTGGGGAGGGCTCCTTATATAGGCTCGACGAGGGGACTAAGGGGGCGACGGCGAGCTCATCGGTGACGACGATACAGGCTGTTAGAGGCATGGGCTGG
Source organism: Avena eriantha (assembly GCA_910589775.1). Lineage (NCBI taxonomy): Eukaryota > Viridiplantae > Streptophyta > Magnoliopsida > Poales > Poaceae > Avena > Avena eriantha. Next base: position 196,368,784 of record OU342742.1, on the reverse strand, counting down.
GTAGGCAGACGGTGGGCTACCTCCTGACGGTCAGCTACGGCGCAATGGCGCGGCTAGGGGCGGTGTTATATGGTCGGGAGCGTCGCGCGCTCTGGGAGGCAGGGGCGGTGCTCGACGCGGCGCTCGACAACTATGGGTCACGTGGCGGCACACGACCATGTCTGGCGGGGTGCTGGGGTCGAGGCGGAGCGGTGTGCACGGTCTGCGGTCGAGGCGCGGTCTGTGGCATGCTGGCGGCTATCGCGCTCTGGCGCGCTCTAGCAAGCTCGCAGAAAGAAATGGCGGCGCTGCTGGGGAGTGGTCCAGGGGCTGTGGGTGATTGAAGGGTGGACAGTGGGCGGCGGTAGGGTTAGGGGGAGCTAGTGGTGGTGCTAGAACGGCGCGGCGCTGTCTATGGAGCTTTGCCCACACTCGGCCGGCGGTGACCAAAATGTGGCGTCGCTCCACCGCTGTTGTGGCTAAGGGGTAGGCCGGTGAGGGTCTGGTTGGACTCATGGGAGACAAGGATGATCAATGCAACTCAATTGGCTCGACAAGATTTGCTCAAAAACAGTAATAGTTAGGCTAAATTGATTCTGCTAAGAAGGTGTTCGACACAATGGCCGCAAGAGAAAAATGTTTGAAAGGCTGAATTTTGGTGGAGTGTTGTATCTTATGCTTGAGCTTCTAGGTGTGCTTGGGTTTTGAAAGTGGAGTTCATTTGAGTGGTTTTTGAAATAGTGTGATCTTGACATATGAACTACATTCAATTTTCAATTGTCGTTTAAAATTAGAGTTTGAAAGTTTTTGGGATGAAAGAAAGTGGGCCTTGGTACATCACTACTTGTACTAGCAAGGGGTGCAAAGATCCACATTTGTTTCTGTTAAGATTTGAGTTCTAGGAATAGCCAAAGTAGGCATGGTGATTAAAATGGCACAAATGACCATTTGCTTATTTTATTCTTTTTGATTTATTTTTCTTTGGGATTTGTTTGGGAATGATCTAGATGATGTTTAATTCACCCTAGAATCATTTTACAATCAATGGATCACTCAAACATGGCAATTTAAAACAATTCCTATTTTAAATGCATACACATATGAATGCTTAATGATTTTAAGTGGAAAAGTTTTTGTTAACTCTAAATTTGATGATTTGGATCTTAATAACCTTGGATTAGAGTTATGGGATGTTACAAACCTTCCCGTGATTTACGAAAGAAAAACTAGCAACTAAAGGGATATGGGAACTCTGTCCTAATGTAATCTTCTCGCTCCCAAGTGGCTTCTTCTTCGGAATGGTTGTTGCATTGAATCTTGAGAAATTTGATACTCCGGGTCCTGGTGGTTCTGTAAGCTTCTTCCAAGATATGGATGGGCACTTCACGATATGTTAGGTCCTTGTTGATATCAACAGCTCGGTGATTGATGTTCTTGAAAAATTCGGTCTTCTCCGGCACTTCTAGGCAGTTGCGATGTAACGAGATATGGAACACATTGTGGATGGCTGACATTTCTTCTGGCGGTTCTAGTTTATACGATACTTCTCCTTTTAGACGATTCAGAATCTTGAAAGGTCTGATATATCTGGGGGCTAACTTTCCTTTTAGACTAAAACGTTGGGTTCCCTTCAATGGCGAAACCTTGAGATACACAAAATCTCCGACACTGAAAGTCAGGTCTCTCCTTCTCTTGTCAGCATAACTCTTCTATCTGGATTGGGCAGTCTTGAGGTGCTCACGGACTTTGTGAACTTTCTCTTTAGCTTCTCGGAGAATGTGTGGTCCAAAGATCTGACTTTCTCCTACTTGTGACCAATTCAAAGGGGTACGACACTTTCTTACATATAGGAACTCAAATGGTGCCATTTGCAAACTAGCTTGATAACTGTTGTTGTACGAGAATTCTGCGAAAGGCAGGCAGTCTTCCCATTTTGATCCATACTCCAACACATAAGCTCTCAACATATCTTCTAGGATTTGGTTGACTCTCTCAGTATGTCTATCAGTTTGCGGGTGATAAGCAGTACTGAAGTTCAATTTGGTTCCTAATCCTTCTTGGACTTTCTGCCAAAATCTCGAGGTAAATTGGGTTTCTCGATCTGAGACTATGGTCTTGGGGGTTCCATGCAGACTAACAATTCTAGCAATGTACAACTCTGCTAGTTTTGAACTCTGGTAGGTTGTTTTGATAGGTATAAAGTGAGATACTGATGACCCACAAGTATAGGGGTGTATCGCAGTATTTTCGAGGGAAGTGAACCCAATTTATTGATTCGACACAAGGGGAGCCAAAGAATATTTATAAGCCTTAACAACTGAGTTGTCAATTCAGCTGCACCTGGAAACAATCTTGCTCACAGCAGTTTATCAGTAGCAACAGTTTTGTAGTAGGAATAGTAAAGTAACAGCAGTAGTAAAGTAAAGACAGCAGTAACAATAGCAGTAAACAGTGGGATTCGAGTGTCGTAGGCATATGGATGGATGGACGGGCGTTGCATGGACAAGACAATTCACAAAGCAATCAGAACATAGGGCAATTGCAGATAAATAAGATAAAGCATCCAAGTACTAGATAATCCTAGGCATGTGTTCCATATATAGTCATACGTGCTCGCAATGAGAACTTGCACAACATCTTTTGTCCTGCCAGCTCGTTTGCAGCAGGGCCTCAAGAGAACTACTGGCAATTAAGGTGCTCCTTTTAATAGAGCACCGGAGCAAAGCATTAACACTTCGTGAACACATGTGATCCTCACATCAAATCCATTCCATCCGGTTATCCCGATTTCTGTCAGTTTGAGGCCATTGGTTCCGGACAACAACGTGTGTATACAACTTGCAGATAAGACCATAAACAATACTATCATAATGAATCAATAAAATGTTCAGATCTGAAATCATGGCACTCGGGCCCTAGTGACAAGCATTAAGCACAACAAGTCGCAACAAAGTCATAAAGCACTAATAGAAGATACTAGGCACCATGCCCTAACAATCTAATGCCATTACATGAACGATCTGATCCACTACCATCCCCATAGCCTACATCGGGGGATTACTCACTCATAGATGGGGGAAACATGGATGGTCGATGGAGAAGCGATGGTGATGATGATGGCGATGATCTCCTCCAATTCCCCGTCCCGGCAGGGTGCCAAAACGGAGTTTCTGGTGCTGTTTCATGGAATCTGGTGGTGGCGGCGGAGCAGAACTCCTTCTGGAAAAATGTCGAACCCCTCTGAGTTTTTAGGTCAGAAGGCAACTTATAGGCGAAGAGGGAGACTGAGGGGAAGTCTGGGGCGGCCAGACCACCCCCTGGAGCGGCCTTGGCTTGCCAGCGCGGCCAGGTGGTGTGGCCTGGGCCCAGCCCCCCTCCGTCTCGTATTCTGGCTCCGGGAGTCTTCTGGTGAAATATGATTTTTGGCATATTTTCCGGGATTTTTCCTGATAGTTGATTTTCTGCACAAAAAGTAGACACCAAGGCAATTCTGCTGAAAACAACGTTAGTCCGTGTTAGTTGCATCCAAATCACACAAGTTTAGAGAAGAAACAATAGCAAAAGTGTTCGGGAAAGTAGATGCGTTTTGGACGTATCAACTCCCCTCAAGCTTAGATTATTGCTTGTCCTCAAGCAATTCAGTTGAAAACTGAGTGCGATAAAAGAACTTTCATGAACACAATTGCTTCATATGATGTATATATTCTCGGCATGTGATCAAGTACTTAGACAATTCATAATAAGGAGGAAGCAACTAAGTTTACTTAATAGGCAATGCAAGCTATGAAGAGATTCCAACTCAAAAATAATAAGTAGCATGAAGCATAAACATAAGCAACATTACAATGCTCATAACAAGGTATGATAGAGTGGTATCTCGCGTGCCTTTGATTATGAATGCCAAGGCACCTCTGAAGTCCAAGCATCAAAGTCATAACACAAATAATCAAGTAATGAGACAAGCACAAAGAATGACAACTATGCTCTCAAGAAGGTGCTCAAAGAATATATGGAGACTCAACAAGTAAAAGAAAAAGGGTTTGAATAGTTTGAAAAGCTTCCAAATGCTGAAAGTATGGTACTCATTAGCTTTGAGCTCTCAATGCCCCTAGCATAAGCATCTTTAATGTGGTTAAGGTGAAAGTGAGGTCCAATCCGAGTTATATGCTTGACAGACTATAAACTGAAAATCCCATGTCCCTTGAGTACGAGGGCCGCTCCTCATGCTACTCAACTTTAGTTACCGGTAAGTTCTTGTCATCGTAAATACCTGCGTATCATAGAAACCGCCAACGGGATACCCCTTGCCCGATGATACGGAAGAATCCCCATATCAAAATGACAAGGCAAGAAGACAATGAGTATCTCAGCAATCTTCTTATTTACCATGGGCAAATGGTGTCTTTTCCTCTCTTTCCTCTTTTCATAAATCTCTTTTTTCCTTTTTCTCAATAGCTATCTCTCTTTTTTATAAGAAGAATGCTTCATAGATATCATTATTGTTACGCTGCAGGTTTCCACCATGACGGCATGGATTAGACCGGCGGCCTAGGCGTTTCTCTAACCCACATACATAACTCCATGGACTTACAAGCTCCCCTTTATTTCACACCGATGACATCCGCAAACAAAAGAGCATGGTATCAACTGGGTATATATTTACAAGTGTTGAAAGCGTTCCCCGTGACAGCACGGTTCTGCTAATCCCCAGCCTATAATTTGCAAGCATATAACTTTCATGGATAGTCACAATGGTTCAGGTTTATTAAGTGCAGAAAATAAAGTGTGCCATCAAGTTCGTGAGAGCTTTACTAACTAACTTTCCCATAACAAGCAAACATTTTATTCGGAAGAAAACAAGGCATATTGAATATGCACGGAAGTAGCAAATGATGCTAATAGGTAGGTATGGTGGACACTTTGGAAATATTTGGTTTAGGGAGTTGGAAACTTGAGTAAAACATACTCAGTGTAAGTGAAGGCTAGCAATAGTAAGGGAGCGCAAAAGAGAGAGCAATAGCTGTCATAATCATGCTTGCAACAAAAGAGGACTAATCATGGCATGAAAGTGATTCAAGATCCTCAAGGCAAAAGAAATCATCGAGGCTTAACTGATTATTTTAGTCATATGCATGCGTGAGCATGTGCCAAGTCAATTCAAATGAAACATTCAGAGGAGGATACCACGGTGTCATACATAGTTATGAATAGAGTAATGCAAACAAACAATCATATGACATGCTACAAACTATTAGCAAGCTGGGACTAATCATAAGAAAGCAAGAACTACTAAGCATCCAAAGATAACATACACCCTACACGAACAGACTAAGCACGCCTACAATGATGAGTATATATACAAAAATGAAAACAAATAGAGTTTGTTACGAGCCTCTTACCACTCCTCAAGTTGTCATTAATCCTCATTATTGCTCTTCACTTGCGTGGCTTGAATAATAATAATATGAAACTAAATCCCACCGAGGACTGCTAAACTCTGCAACAAACTCTCAAAGCCAAAGAAGAACAACAAATATTTTTGGTGTTTTCGATTTTTAAAGCAAGAACCAAAAAGGAAAAACAAGCAAAGCAAAAATATTTTGGGGTTTTTCAAATAGTTCAAACAAAGCAAAAAGGGAACAGCAAACCAAGGCAAAAAGAAGAAGAAACAAACCAACAGAAATATTTTTGGTCTTTTTGTGTTTTTAGAAAGCAAAAGCAAAGAAAGAACGAAAACTAAAAAGAGAACGAAACATGAATATACAAAGTATCGACGCAAAATGATATGGAGATGAGTGCGGTGTCGGCGTACCTCCCCCCAAGCTTAGGCTTTTGGCCTAAGTGGGTATCAATCCCAAGCTGGCTAGGATGAAGTGTCACCGTGGTACGACGAGGAGGTACCCTCGTCCTGGTGCGAGCTCGAGTACGTCCCTCCGTAGTGCGCAGAGTAATCGTAGGAGGGTACATCCTCCTGATGCTGCTCGTGGAAACCTAGCAAGTGGAGCTGCTCGTCCACCTCCTCCTTAGAGCGCGACCACGGTCTCCTGTGAACACTAAACAAAGAAGACTATGGAAAAGGGATTTCCCTCTCATCCCCGTCAGTATCAGAAGTGATATTCTGAAATTTAAACACCTATTAAACAAGTGATTGCAAAGTGAATTTAATGAAGGGCACTACTCATAGGGACTTGTAAGAGGCTTAAACATGCATCAAAACTATATCTCTAAGCATCAAACAAGCTTACAAGCTCTCACAACCTGTCACCTACAGCAACAAAATACTCAAGATATAATCCACTAAACACAAATCTACTTGGACAAGGGGAGGAGTCACACAAATGCTCCAAATTTCAGCGACAACGATGGGCTGAGCACAGAGATCGAAAAAAAATCGAGAGCAAGCACAACAAGAACACGACTTTGAGCAATGAACTGAGGCTTACTCGGGAGAGAGAAGAAAGTGACAGGTGAGAGAGTTAGTGGAGGGCCAGGGTGGCCCACACCATGGCATGGCGCCACCCAGGGCAGGCCGCGCCACCAGGTGGTGAGCCTGCCTGGTGGGTCCCCCTGGTACCTTCTAGGCACTCCTCTGCCCCTTTTTTCACGTAAAAATTTAATATGAATTTTCTAGAATTTTCCGAGACACTTTATTTTGGGGCAATTTTCAGGCATAGAAGAATGATTTTCTGATAGACATATTTTTTTGGAAATGATGCAATGACAAAATAAGGCTAGAACTACAGAAGTTCTAAGACACTCTAACATGCAAGCAACTAACAACAAAAAAGAAAACTAAACAAAAGCAAAAACTAAAATGGATAGCAATAGGAGTAAACAGAGATAATCATAGTGAAAACATTGTTTTGTTCAACGAAATCCTTTTGTTAACAAGGTTGATCAGGTCTTGTTACCAAAACAATTTTATATGAGACAAAACTTTATATTCCACTAATGATTATGTTACCTCAACCTTGATAGCAATGGTCCCAATCATAATAGTTTCAAATTTTTCTCTTGGTATGGGACAATATATTTCTCCAACTTGAATGCCCTCAACATGTTCAATTGAATTCAAACCATAAGTCCTTTCAATCTTCGTGGGGAAATAGACAGTATGTTCCTTGTCATTAACATTGAAAGTCACCTTTCCTTGATTACAATTAATAACAGCCCCCGCAGTATTAAGAAAAGGTCTCCCAAGAATAATAGACATATTATCATCTTCAGGCATTTCAAGCACAACAAAATTAGTTAATATTAAGAAATTATGAGCCACTTGAATAGGTACATCCTCACATATACCAACAGGAATAGTGGTAGATTTATCAGCCATTTGCAAAGATATATCAGTTGGTATCCGTTTTTCTAGTTGAAGCCTCTTATAGATTGAGAAAGGCATAACACTAACTCCATCTCCCAAATAACACAAAGCAGTTCTAACATAACTATTTTTAATAGAGCAAGGGATAGTTGGAATCCCTGGGTCTCCAAGTTTCTTAGGAACCTTACCATTAAAGGAATAATTAGCAAGCAAAGTAGAAATTTCTTCATTAGGGATCTTCCTTTTATTCGAGACAATATCCTTCATATACTTTGAGTAAGGAGGCAATTTAGTAGCATCAGTCAAAGGAATTTGCAGGAATAAAGGTTTCATCCACTCACAAAACTTACTATAGTGTTCATCTTCCTTTGACTTGTGTTTCTTATCAGGGAATGGCATAGGTTTTTGGACCCAAGGTTCTCTTTCACTACCATGTTTCTTAGCAATACAATCTTCTTTAGTGTATTTAGTATTCTTAGTGTGGTTTTCAGGTTCTTCTTCAACTTTTTCTTCATTAGGAACGTCATTTTCTTCATTACCACTTTCAGTTTCAGCATCAGAAATAGATATACTATTAGGATCTATAGCAGGTTCAGAGGGTTCTACAACAGTTTTATGTTTCTTTTTTCCTTTTCTTACGAGTAGAGCCACTATTTTCAGCTTGTTGAGAATCCTGGTCAATTCTTTTGGGATGCCCCTCGGGATATAGAGGATCCAAGGTAGCAGCTCCACTTCTAGTTCTAATTTCATAAGCATGTTTTTCTTTAGCGGCATTAATGAGCAAGTCTTTTTGTACTTTAATGAGTTGATCTATTTGAGTTTGAACCATTTGAAAGTGTTTAACAATCATTTTAACATCATTAGAGGTTCTTTCCACAATATCCTTCAACTCAACAATAGCTCTAGTGTTTTCCATTAGATGATTTTGCACCCTTTTATTAAAATTTTCATACTTAACAATAAACATATCGAATTCTTCTAAGCATTGATCAGGAGGTTTATAGTAAGGGATATCACCTTCATCAAAGTGTTGGAGAGAGTGAACCTCAATAGTGGATGAGTAGGGGATATGCTTACATAATTCTTCTATAGGAGGTAAATTCTTGACATCTACAGCTTTAATTCCCTTCTCCTTAAGGCATTTCTTAGCTTCCTTCATCACTTCATCATGTAATTCAATAACTCCCCTCTTCTTTGATGTTGGAATAGGCACTGGAATAGTAAGTTCAGGTACAATTACTTCAGGTATAGCTTGTTTAGGAGGAGTCCAATCTTCATAGTTCTTACTTATTTTAGCCATTAATTCCTCAGCTTCCTTAGGAGTCCTATTCCTGAAAACACAATCAACACAACTATCTAGGTATGTCCTAGATTCTTCAGTTAGTCCATTATAAAATATATCAAGAAGCTCATTCTTAGGTAATGGACTTCCAGCTTGTGCATTCTTCAGTTAGTCCATTATAAAATATATCAAGAAGCTCATTCTTAGGTAATGGACTTCCAGCTTGTGCATGAATCAAAGCACAAAACCTTGCCCAAGATTCAGGCAATACCTCTTTTTCTCCCTGTTTAAAATCAAAAAGTTCCTGCAAAATAGCATGTCTAGCACTAGGAGGAAAATATTTCTGCAGGAAAGTACCAATCAAGCAATCAGGGCTATCAATAGATCCAGGAGGTAAATTACTAAACCAAGTTTTAGCTTCTCCTTTTAGTGAAAAAGGAAAATCTTAGCAACAAAGTAAGTACGCATCTTAATATCATCAGAAAACAAGCCACTCATGGTAGAAAGTTCATTCATATGTGCTACCGCACTTTCACTCTTAGTCCCACAAAAAGGTTCTTTCTCAACAATAGCTATGTAAGATAGATCGAGAGAGAAATCATAATCTTTATCTATAATGTTTATGGGAGAAGCAGCAAACTTAGCAATAGGAGATAATTTGGGTCTAATAGTACGCCTCTCAAGGAGACTCTTAGAAGCACTCCTATCATGGGTGTTTTTACATTCTTTCATAAATTCATTGGTCATCTCAACATAACCATCTTCAATATCATAACTTTCACTAGACTCAGGTGAACTAATTGGTGTGGTAGTGTCTTCATTAGGAGTTTCAGTATTTCCAGCTATAGTTCTAGCAATCGTAGCATCTAGGAAAGGACCTAACGAACCACTCTTATCAAGAACAGTAGAAGCAACATCATCAGGATCAGAAGTTTCAGATTCAGCAGTAGTAGCAGTGTGAGTAGCATGTGTATGTGGTGGTGTAACGAGCTTACTTATAACAGATGGTGAATCAAGAGCAACATAGGTGTTCAGAACCGTACCTCTTCTTGTAGTGGATGGTAAAATAGGAACCTTTCCATCACGAGACTTACCCATGATGGATGGATAGTAGCGAACAACAGAGAATCCAAGTGAACTTGATAAATAAAGCTATGGTCCCCAGCAACGACGCCAGAAAATAGTCTTGATGACCCACAAGTATAGGGGGTGTATCGCAGTATTTTTGAGGGAAGTGAAACCCAATTTATTGATTTGACACAAGGGGAGCCAAAGAATATTTATAAGCCTTAACAACTAAGTTGTCAATTCAGCTGCACTTGGAAACAATCTTGCTCACAACAGTTTATCAGTATCAACAGTTTTGTAGTAGGAATAATAAAGTAACAACAGTAGTAAAGTAAAGACAGCGGTAACAATAGTAGTAAACAGTGGGATTCGAGTGCGGTAGGCATAGGGATGGATGGACGGGCGTTGCATGGACAAGACAATTCACATAGCAATCAGAAAATAGGGCAATTGCAGATAACTAAGATAAAGCATCCAAGTACTAGATAATCCTAGGCATGTGTTCCATATATAGTCATACATGCTCGCAATGAGAACTTGCACAACATCTTTTGTCCTGCCAGCCCGTTTGCAGCAGGGCCTCAAGGGAACTACTGCAATTAAGGTGTTCCTTTTAATAGAGCACCGGAGCAAAGCATTAACACTCCGTGAACACATGTGATCCTCACATCAAAGCCATTCCCTCTGGTTATCCCAATTTCTGTCACTTCGGGGCCATTGGTTTTGGACAACAACGTGTGTATACAACTTGCAAATAAGACCATAAACAATACTATCATAATGAATCAATAACATGTTCAGATCTGAAATCATGGCACTCGGGCCCTAGTGATAAGTATTAAGCACAACAAGTCGCAACAAAGTCATAAAGCACTAATAGAAGATACTAGGCACCATGCCCTAACAATCTGATGCCATTACATGAACGATCTGATCCAATCCCTACCATCCCCATAGCCTACAGTGGGGGATTACTCACTCATAGATGGGGGAAACATGGATGGTCGATGGAGAAGCGATGGTGATGATGATGGCGATGATCTCCTCCAATTCCCCGTCCCGGCAGGGTGCCAGAACGGAGTTTCTAGTGTTGTTTCGTGGAATCTGGTGGTGGCGGCGGAGCGGAACTCCTTCTGGAAAAACATCGACCCCCCCCTGAGTTTTTAGGTCAGAAGGCAACTTATAGGCGAAGAGGGAGACCGAGGGGCAGTCTGGGGCGACCAAACCACCCCCTGGCATGACCTGGGCTTGCTCGCGCGGCCAGGTGGTGTGGCCTAGGCCCAGCCCGCCTCCGTCTCGTATTCTGGCTCTAGGAGTCTTCTGGTGAAATAGGATTTTTGGCATATTTTCCGGGATTTTTCCTGATAGTTGATTTTCTACACAAAAAGTAGACACCAAGGCAATTCTGCTGAAAACAGCGTCAGTCCGTGTTAGTTGCATCCAAATCATACAAGTTTAGAGGAGAAACAATAACAAAAGTGTTCGGGAAAGTAGATACGTTTTGGATGTATCAGCTACCTTGGATAATCTATCAACGATGACCCAGATTGAGTCATTTCCCCTACTAGAAGTAGGCAAACCGGTGATAAAGTCCATTCTGACGAAATCCCATTTCCATTCCAGAATTTACAATGGTTGCAACAATCCTGTGGGTCTCTGATGCTCTGCTTTGACTCTTTGACAGATGTCACACTTGGCGATGTAGCTCCCGATTTCTCTCTTCATCTTGTGCCACCAAAATTTCTCTTTCAAATCTTGATACATCTTCGTTCCTCCGGGGTGGATAGAATAAAGAGTATCATGAGCTTCCCGCATGATAACTTTCTTCAGCTCCGAATTTGCTAGCACACAGATACGTCCTTTGTACCACAGAACTCCATCTTCGTCTTCAGTGAATCGAGGTACCTTTCATGTACCAATACAACGTTTGATTCCGTCGATACTTTCATTTCCCTTCTGGGCTTCCTTGATTTGACTGATTAATGTGGGTTGAAGTTCAATGCTTGCTAAAAATCCTTTGCTAACTAGCTCAATTCTAAACTGCTCCAACTCCTCATACAAACTTGGTCGCTTCTCCTTGATCATGGTGTTTAGGCTACATAGCAATCTGCTAAGAGCATCCGCTACCACGTTGGCTTTGCCGGGGTGATAGTGAATGTCAAGGTCGTAATCCTTGATTAAGTCTATCCATCTCCTTTGCCTTATATTCAGCTCCTTCTAAGTGAAAATATACTTCAAGCTCTTGTGATCTGAGTAAATCTCACAGCGATTACCCAGAAGATAATGACGCCATGTCTTCAATGCCAACACTACGACTGCTAATTCAAGATCATGGGTCAGATAGTTCTGCTCATGCTGCTTTAGTTGTCGAGACAAATAAGCGATGACTTTGCCTTCCTGCATCAATACACATCCGAGACCAATCTTGGATGCATCACAGTACACATCAAAGGACTTCTTGATATCTGGCATGACCAATATTGGGGCTGAAATCAATCTCTTCTTCAGTTCTTGGAAACTGGCTTCACATTTGTCGGTCCATTCAAACTTCTTGTCCTTCTTTAACAATTGGGTCATGGGTCTGGCGATGCTCGAGAATCCTTCTACGAACTTACGGTAATATCTCGCTAATACAAGAAATGCACAGACTTGGGTTTGAGTGGTTGGGGCTTCCCATTCTTTGACATCTTTGATCTTGGCGGGATCAACAGAGACTCCTCCGGCAGACACAATATGTCCTAGGAATCCTACTTCTTTCAGCCAAAACTCACACTTGCTGAACTTGGCACATAACCGATGCTCTCTTAGGGTTTTCTAGGATGATTCTCAGATGTTGCTCATGCTCTTCTTCTGACTTGGAGTAGATAAGGATATCATCGATAAACACAACGACAAACTTATCTAGGAAATTCATAAAGATCTTATTCATGAGATTCATGAAATAAGCAGGGGCATTGGTTAATCCAAAAGACATGACCATATACTCGTATAATCCGTAGCGAGAAGTAAAGGCGGTCTTTGGAATATCCGTTGCACGAATCTTAAGTTGGTGATAACTAGTCCTAAGATCAATCTTTGAGAATACTTGGGAACCAGTCAACTGATCAAACAAATCTCCTATATTTGGCAGAGGGTACTTGTTTTTGATGGTGACGTCATTCAGCTTTCTGTAATCGGTGCACAACCAGTTGCCTCCACCTTTCTTGTCGACGAATAACACTAGTGATCTCCATGGCGATGCGCTTGGTTGAATCAAGCCTATTGCTAACACAGCATCCAACTGCTTCTTTAGTTCCACTAACTCGGAGGGGTTCATGCTATAGGGTCTCTGGGCTATGGGTCCGGTTCCGGGGATCAGTTCGATAATGAACTCAATATCCCTATCCAGAGGCATACCTGGCAATTCATCTGGGAATACATCGGGGTATTCACAGACTACCCTGACTTGGTCTATGGTGGGTAGGGCTAGACTCTTGTTGCACTTGAATTGACGAGGTAAGGTTTTAGATATATGCTCTACTGTTACTCCAGAGCTACTGGTCATGGTGATGGCTTTCTTAGCACAGTTTATCAGTCCTTTATGCCTTGACATCCAATCCATACCTAGTACTACTTACAATCCTTTGGTTCCAAGTACTATTAGATTAGCATAAAAATCTATCCCATGTATTCTGATAGGCACAACTTTGCAAATTTTTCTAGCTTTTGTAGTTGAACCGGGGATTTGGACTATCATGACATGCTTCAAGTTGGTTGGGTGGATCTTACTAGTGCATGCAAATTCTTCGGTCACAAATGAATGTGATGCTCCAGAATCAAACAACACTCTTGCTAAAACTGAGTTGACAGAAAACATACCAGCACTACATCTGGCGCTTCTTGGGCCTCTTCGGCGTTCATGTGGAAGAGACGGCTGTTGCGGTTGTGAGTGTTCCCTGGGGAAAATCTTCTCCCTGGTTGAACACGTCGCTGCTGTTGAGATGAGGCATTCACATTGGCAGTGGTGGCAGTCTTCTTGGGGCACTCATTGGAATAGTGACCCTTCACTCCGCACTCGAAACAAGTTATCTGGGACTTGTCTTTTGCTGCGACAGGCACAACATTGCTTCTAGTTCTGGGTGCAATGTTGTTGTTGTTGTTCTTGGGAGGTGCACGGTTGAAATTGCTGGTGTTGCCGGGGTTGTTGTTGTTTCCTCCGGACTTCACATTGCCTCTGCTACGGTTGGGGTAGCTTGGGCGAGACATTAGGGGTCGGTTGTTCCTTGGTGCATACCCTGCAGACGGGTTGGGACGGTACTTCTGGTGACTACTGGATCCAGCTTGGTGCATCATACGACGTTTGTGGTTGTCGTTTGCCTGGTTATCTGAATGGCAGAGTCGACTAACTCTTTGAGATCCTCGAAGCGGATGTTGACGAGAACAGTCTACATCTCATCATGCAGTCCGTTCAGGAATCTCTCCTTCTTCTTGGCCTCCGTGTTGATCTCATCAGGTGCATACCTTGCTAAGGACAGGAATCTGTCATGGTACTCCACCACAGTCAATCTACCTTGCTTCAACTCTCTGAATTCATCCCTCATTCTTGTGACTAGTCCCTGTGGCACGTGGGTGCGACTAAACTTGATTTTGAAGGCTTCCCATGTCATCACTTGACCATGGTTCATCAGGCGAATGCTGTTCCACCAGGCTCTTGCATCTCCTGCCAAGTAGTGGGTGGAAAAGAGAACTTTCTCGTTGTCATCAACTCTGGCTACTTCCAAATTATTCTCCATTGTCTGTAACCAGTCATCAGCATCTAATGGGTTCTCCGAAGTGCTAAAGATTGGGGGATTGGTATTCTGGAAATCTTCAGCTTGGATCCTTGATGATCTCGATTTCCATGTCCTTGGTTGTTTTGGGCCATCTGGGCTATCTGCTGCAGTGTTGCTAAGTTGGCCTGGCGCTCTGCCCTTCTTGCTTCACGGTCTGCAACTAACATCTGCATAATCTGCAGCATTGGGTCCTGCGATGAGCTGCTCCCTCCGGGGTTTCCACGAGTCATCTGAAGATTGAGATAGATAAAGGGGTAAGAGGGAAAGTTCTATGGTTCATGGTTTTGGTTTCAAGGCCAAAACTTTGAGTTTGACTCAGGTTTTGCAACTAACTCCATTTCATTCATTCAAACAAGCACACGATACAAACACACGCACACCACAACAAGGAAAACAGATGGTTTTAAGAACCATTCTACAGGCTACGATACATTGGGACCGATACATCTCATGCTACGACAGGGCTCTAGTGCATCTACTCATCATCGATGAAGTCAGAGTCCCCATCGTCAGTGTAGAAGTCCACGACATCCACCTCCAGAAAGTCATCATCATTGCTCAGGTAAGAATCCATATCTCCCTGGATGTCTTCACCCTCCTCTTCTTCCTCCTTTGCTGCAAGCTGAGCTTCTTGCTCCTTGATGGTCTTCTCGAGGTTGGCCACCTTCTTGTGAAGATGGGCGATGGTGCGATCCTTCTTTTCGCGCTAGCGGCAAAGAGACTGACGGTCCTTGACCAGGAGTGAGAAATTCTAGGCCTTCTGGTCGGCAATGGCACGGTTGTGGTTGGCAAACTCCCTAGCATTGTCCAATTCCTTCTGGCGATCGTACAGCAGGAAGTCAAGGTTCTCTACTTGACGCTTTAACTCCGGGTGACTTGGCATCTCCATTTGCATTCCCATGAAGTCACGCCTTGCATAGTGCGCAAAGCGGGTTCCTTGGATTTTTTTGACATTGAGGGCACATAGACATGCGAGAGCTTCATGCATTGCCCTGGCTAATCCATCTAGCCAGTTGTTCTCTCTTACGGAGAACTGGATTCTCCCGGATGTTGGTGCTTCTATGCTTCCTCGAAGATCAGCGGTGACTAGCCATTGCAAATCTCCTCCTGGGGGTCCATGAAGTTGAGCTCCAAGAAACTCCGGATGTGGGCGTCCCAATAACTCAGACAGTGAATCTAGATCCCTCTTGAAGATCAGTTGGCCTCCGTTGCCCAACTGGTAGAACTTGCTGAACCGAGTCTCCATCTATAAGAATTAAGGATGAGGAAGTTAGTGAAGTGATCAAGTGTGTCAAATTTTATGTAGTAATGTAAGAATTGGAGGAACATGTATTTTTGAGAAAGAATTAATTCCCAAGGGTAAGAGAGGAGATAGTTTTCATAAATACTCCCTTTGGTTTTGAAACTAAGTTTTTGTTCGGACGTCCATTCTAACTAGGGTCTCCTATGGTCAACCTGGCTCTGATACCAACTTGTCAACACCCGGATTTTTAATCCCAGATGCATGTTATGTCATACATCGCAATCCCAGGATTACCATTTTTGCGAGACATAACAGATTGGATATCACAGTACATCATCCATTACAAACCATAATAAGGTCTTACACAAATAAAGGATCTCATGATCCAGTCTTAATACAACAAGCAACGGAAATAAATAATAAGCATAGCGGTGGGGTCCATCTTCAGGGGCACATGCAATGCTAACGATGGAAGATAGTCCTAGTTATCATAGCCGTCCTGCTGTCCTTCATCTTGGTAGTCTCCTTCATAGTTTGGCCATAGGAATAGCCAGGGACAAAAGCCATGAGTACTCTTTAAGTACTCGCAAACTATTACTAACAAGTAAGGTAGTGCTAGTAGGATTGCTAACTCTAAGTTTATTTACAAAACTAAGTTTGAAACCTAAGATGAGTTCAGAAACAAAGAAAGATAAAATAAAGTTCTAGAATCACTTAAGTTGGGAAGCTAGTGTCATAGTCACAACTCTGTTGTGGTCAAGTCAAGATTCATCACTCCTTTCATAAGTCATTTTGAAAACATCTGACAACGAAACAGTATGGCCACTCCAACTGTCCATAACCACATACGCGGCTATTAGAATAGTTTGACACTCTGCAGAGGTGGTACAATTTCACCACAAGATTCGATACATCTATCAGGGATAATCCTGAATCATCATACTTAGTATGCAAATAATCAAACATAACCTTTCCTTTACACACCCTTGTATAAGCACCTCCCCTATGAGTATGGCCTCCCAACCATGACCATCTGTCATCTTGGGAACTACATAGGTGGACAACATTGAGAGGTAGCCTCAGCTCAAACCTCTCCCGCGAGGGAACTAATACTAATGCATATAAATTTCCAGCTAAGCCTTACCTAATTCAGGTATTGTGGTTGTATGATAAAATTGGAATGGTATCGCATCCGAATCCAACCATCAGTTTTTGTAAAGGGCTAAGGCTCATGCCTCAACATTTTCATCATCACAAACCATTTGTGTTTCTCAACACATGTCAAAACATCTCAATAGAATGACTCATCATTCCAAGGTTTTCACAATTCATTTTCACCAATTATTCCCATCTAAAGTGACTCAAGTTTTGATTTAGCTCTAAGCCACTAAGTTAAGAGTGTTCACTAAGGTGGGATGCTAATCTAAATCTCATGCCATAGAATGACATCTAAAGTTATCTAGATAGGTCAAGTTTTATACTTTTTATGCTACCTTCAAACAAGGAACTTTGGTAAAGTAAAGGAAGTAAAAGCTTGAAAATAAAACTTGGGGTAGATACTAATCAAAGTGGTATAACCAAAGCATGCCTAATGCATCTTGCTTAGGTTATCTAACTTAATTATAGCTTGTTAACAATAGCTTGCCTTGGGTAGTGCAGTGGTTGAAGTTTTCTTCCTCCTCCTCTTGGTAGAACTCCTCCTCGAAAGCTTGGTTGGTACTATCATCTATAAATACATACGAGATACACAATCACCAAAAAATACTTAACTAGTCTACTTAGCACACTAAGGCACACATTTGATGATCTATTATCATCACAAGCATCACAAAGTTTTATTAACTAGTTTCATTCTTTTTATTTAAGAAAAGTAATTTGTACTCATTGAAAATAACTAAGATTTAATATTCTCCATTTAAAATATGGGATCACGTGGACACATGTCATCACCACATATTCTAACATATGGGAATGTGATTTAAAGGTTGGATCACATTTTAATAAGTTTAAGTTTAATATTTAATGATTTAAAGTGACTAGAAATGCCTATATAGCACTAATTTGGTACTAGTCCAAAGGCACTACATGCAAACCTCAATATTATTACATATTCAGATAGGTATGGTTAAATGTGATTTTTGAGAGTTGGAAACAACTCAAAAGCTACTATGGTTGATTTTACAAAAATGTTTGAAGGTGCAAATGCTTCTGCCTTGTTATTTTTACTAGGAGAGATCTCTAACTCTAAATGAATTAAATCCAACGGGCTTGGATAGATCTTTTCAGCAGCTTTCCAAAAAAATTGGAATCACTCAATTTGGTTTGGTAAATCTTCCTGAATTGATTTTTGAACTAAGGGACAGAATTGAGTTCAAACCTAAATGGAAAAATCTAGATTTGAATTAACTGGGTTGCGCGGGAAAGAAAATGGGCCGGCCCAGTGATGCTCCGTGGCGCAGAGGGCGGATGACAGGTTGGTCCCGCTTGTCAGCGACACATAAAACCCGAAACGGTATCTAGCGATCTGGACCACACGATTAGAACACAGATCGACGGCTCAGAGTCGTCGTCGACGACGGACTCGTCGCCGGCGAGACCGAACCCTAAACGGCTGGTGGGGGTCTACTGGGGACGTACCAGAGCTCCAGCGAGAGCGACGAGGCGGGCCAACAAACTGGACGGTGACGACGGACTCAGGCGAGGTCACTGTAGCTCTAGGGGTGGACGAAATTGATGGGGACTTCTCCTCCTCTGAAGCGGGCTCCTCCGGTGCAATTCCGACGAACTATGGCTCGAGCGGCTCCGACGAGAGGTGGGGAAGGATAAGTGGTGAGACGGGAGTTGAGTGGTGTGAAGAAATGGTGCTGGGGAGGGCTCCTTATATAGGCTCGACGAGAGGACCGAGGGGGCGACGGCGAGCTCGTCGGTGACAACGATACAGGCTGCTAGAGGCATGAGCTGGGTAGGCGGATGGTAGGCTGCCTCCTGATGGTCAGCTACGGCGCAATGGCGTGGCTAGGGGCGGTGGTATATGGTCGGGAGTGTCGCGCGCTCTGGGAGACAGGGGCGGTGCTTGGCGACTATGGGTCACGCGGCGGTGCATGGCCGTGTATGGTGGGGTGCTGGGGTCGAGGCGGAGCGGCGTGCGTGGTTTGTGGTTGAGGTGTGGTCTGTGGCGTGCTGGCGGCTATCGCGCTCTGGCGAGCTCGCAGAGAGAAAGGGCGGCGCTGCTGGGGAGTGGTCCAGGGGCTGTGGGTGATCGAGGGGTGGACAGTGGGCGGCGGTAGGGTTAGGCGGAGCTAGTGGTGGTGCTGGAACGGCGCGGTGCTGTCTGTGGAGCTTTATCCACGCTCGGCCGACGGTGACCAAAATGTGGCGGCACTCCACTGCTGCTGTGGCTAAGGGGTAGGCCGGTGAGGGTCTGGTTGGACTCAGGAGGGACAAGGATGATCAATGCAACTCAATTGGCTTGACAAGATTTGCTCAAAAACAGTAATAGTTAGGCTAAATTGATTCTGCTAACAAGGTGTTCGACACAATGGCCGCAAGAGAAAAATGTTTGAAATTTGGGCTGAATTTTGGTGCAGTGTTGTATCTTATGCTTGAGCTTCTAGGTGTGCTTGGGTTTTGAAAGTGGAGTTCATCTGAGTGGTTTTTGAAATAGTGTGATCTTGACATATGAACTACATTCAATTTTTAATTGTCATTTAAAATTAGAGTTTGAAAGTTTTTGGGATGAAACAAAGTGGTCCTTGGTACATCACTACTTGTACTAGCAAGGGGTGCAAAGATCCACATTTGTTTCTGTTAAGATTTGAGTTCTAGGAATAGCCAAAGTAGGCATGGTGATTAAAATGGCACAAATGACCATTTGCTTATTTTATTCTTTTTAATTTATTGTTCTTTGGGATTTGTTTGGGAATGAGCTAGATGATGTTTAATTCACCCTAGAGTCATTTTACAATCAATGGATCACTCAAACATGGCAATTTAAAACAACTCCTATTTTAAATGCATACACATATGAATGCTTAATGATTTTAAGTGGAAAAGTTTTTGTTAACTCTAAATTTGATGATTTGGATCTTAATAACCTTGGATTAGAGTTTTGGGATGTTACACCCACCATTATACAATCCTATGTTTCCAAACGTATTTCAATTCTTGCCATGATGCATACGATTCAACTGTGGTCTTTTATCGATAGATAGAGTATCCTGTCTATTGCATTACTCCCTTTGATCTTATATTATCTGATCCACTTCTCCTAGCATAACTAGGTCTGGCTTGTGTGCATTGCTAGAGCTTACATCTGTGTCCTTCTTAGCCATACTTAGCTATCGGTGCTGGTTCATTCTAATGATGTACCATATGCAAGAATACAGTATGACAAGAGAACATAATATGAGGTGAGATTAGTGATGAAGATTAAACATGCTAAGGCTTGTATGGGAGGCCATAGTGGGATGTGGTTTTTGCAGTCCATGCTCGCCACCCATAGGACCCGGGAGTTCTTGCCTCTTGAACCAGGACGAGCGTACAACCACACGAGGCCTGGAAAACCCCTCGATTGACTAACTTGCCTAGTAGATTCCATGAGTCACATAGTTTGGGCGTTTCATTCGACATATGCATCTTGGTTGTTCTTGAAGGCAGTGAAGGAGGTGCATCATAACAGGTAGGTAAGCGTGGCCGGAATTGCTTGGGGTCGATAGAGTCCCTGATCAACCAACCTCGACTCGCATCTATGGATCGGCTTCGGTATTTGACCTATTATGGCAGAACCCTCCTTAGGGCGTGACTCATGGTCTCGGTGACAGCAAGGTAAAGGTTGTGGTCAACCACCCTCTGCTGGCCTTCCAAGGAAGAGGGCTAATGTTAACTGGCATTAAGAGTCGCTTGATACGTGTGGGTAAAGTTGTACACCCTGTAGGGTTATAATCTTTTTGACAAGCCGTGTCCACGGTTATGGACGACTTCGGACGTGAGATCATAGAGAACTATAACCTAATCGTAAAACTTGGCAGATCAATGTGTGCTTAAGGATGCTTCCTCAGGGTACGAGGGGATCCTAGTTGAGAGTTCTGATGATATTTTGGTGGATATCAAAAGATGATGATCAATAATTTGGAGATGTCCCTCTCTTATCCCCTTTTAAAATGTTCTGATTAGACGAGATTCTTCTCCCTATGTTTTATAAACAAAGATGACTTTATGCAAAATAGATCCACCAGCCATAAGTCTTATGGAGTACACCCTGTACTCACCCTTTCTTCGTTGATACTTTTGTAGTAGAGTAAGTGTTCCCCTGAAGACGAGTTTGGTACAACATCGACACCAACGAGTAGCTTGGGGTTCCCGGCCAGCAGCCTGGAATCTATGGGCTGAGACGTTATCGTTATGCTTCATGCCTCTTAGGCCATTTGTTAAGTTTGCTATACTTAGTTGTATAATTTGCCTTCCATTGTTTGTTGTTTGTGGTCAGTGACATCTTCTTGTAATATTTTGGTTTTCTGCTCAGTTATGAGCTTGCTATAATATTTTTTATGTCATAGGGTCACTGTTGTGTTACCAATTCTTCACTGGATATCCTCGAGGTCTAGGTTATGCTTACGTCAGACTAAGGTCTGGGATTTATTTAACCCTGATCCTCGGGGTGTCACATATAAGATTCCAATAGGCCCAAAGCTGCCCTTGGACATTGCTTCTTTTCTTCTTCTTCATTTCTTCTACCTTGAAGCCAACACATGGTCTAAGAGATGCCAATGGACAATTCTTACAAGTGCAACTTAATGCAAATATTAGTCCATAGAGATTGTCATTAATTACGAAAAACACACATGGAGCCCTACATGCTCTTTCACAGAGGATTCTCCTGCTTCCCCACACGACCGAGCGGAAGAATCCCCACTCATAAAACTGGGGAAGCACCGCGCGGATCTCAGTCTTTCACTCGTTGAGGCATCTCGGCTATTGAGAGCTTGCGGCTAGCGGAGGCAAGATTGGGGAGGATGTCCCCGGAGGCAGAGGGAGCAAGATAAAATCACATTGAGAAATACCCTGCTTTTTAAAGGTAAAGGGCGGCGCCGCTTCCTAGGCGCAGTCATCACCGTGACGACTATAAGATCCAACGTGCCTTAGCTACTAGCCATTTCGCACAGACGACGAAGATGGATTCCCTAGTGAGCCAAATATGCCATGCATCTTTAGAGGTGCCAGCCACCGTTTGGGCCCTTTCCCATTCGTCTGCATCAACCGACGCGTGCAGGCCAAGGGCCCGGGGGCTACTATCGGGCTAGGGACTTAAGGGGTACCCTGACCCATTGATGGCTGGGCCATCATCCGACCCGACAAATCACTCCGTGAGGGAGGCACCAGACCTCGCCAGTGCTCGGCGAGGGAATCCCTGTCCGAGGGACCTCTTGAGGGTGATCCTCACCCACGATCCTCCTTCAGGAGGACTCGGGGGTACCTTTGACCTCACCAGGGGCAATAAGGTAATCCGTGTACCCCGAAGGAAGGCGACAACCCCAGCGGGAGCATTGGATGCCTCCCGGGTATGACCACTACGCTCTCTTCTTTGGCTAAAGATAGGGCTGACGAAGCCCTGACAACGGAGGCCATGTCTCCCCATTTTGGTGTAAGGGACCATCAGACAGTGTGTCCCATGCGGAAGGACGTCACCCACAACCACAACTTTATGGAAGACCGACGCTCTTGGGAGGTCCTAGACCTAGTTCATGTAAAGTGGTCTTGTAGACACGTTCCCCTTGGGCGGCAATGTCGTAACCTTCCCACCCAAAGAATTGGGAGAAGAGGTCCATCACCACTATAAAAGGGGAGCCGCCCCTGCCTTAGAAGGGATCGATCCTTGTGATCTAAAACCCTATGCTTACAACCACCATTGTACCCTCGCGAAGCATCGCGAGAAATACAACCAAGCAGGAATAGGGGATTTACCTCCTCACGAGGGTCCTGAACCTGGGTAAAAAACCACCATGTCAACTCTTTGTCGTGTGCGAGCTCCGCCGTAGCCTTCGTCGCCAAGAAGATCTAAACACGTGTTCAGCCTCCTCACGAATCTAGGGCTCATTGGACCCCTTGTTCTTTCACAGGACATCAATCTCCGACAAAAAGGAGGCCTCTCATGACCCTAGCAATTTCGTTCATCGCACTCCCTAGCTATTTTTGGCCGTTTGATCTATACTGGTCCCTGCAGTGGGCCGGAAGCCTATGAGGGAAGCTACTGATTCCAAACCGGATCGTTAAATTGAACAAGGAATCCAATTTTCATGAAGGAAAAATTAGGAGAGAGGGGGATCGGTGATTCAAAAGGCGATGCGGGAGCGGGGCGAATCATCTGGCGATACATGCCTTAGAGGGGGAGATCGGTGATTATGCGGGAGAGGGGCAAATCATCTGGCGATACGTGCCTTAGGGGGGAGATCGGTGATTATGCGGGAGAGGGGCGAATCATCTGGCAATACGGGCCTCGACAATTGATGTGGCAAGTGGACGAATATCACAACTATTGAAGCCGAATCCGTCCCTAGAAGTCATTAATGGCAGATGAGGTACGCGTGCACCCTCACCGGTGGCGAGTTATGAAGGTACCCATTTCTTTTGTTCGCATGCCTATATATTCGAGCAAGTGGGCGGCGATCCTTCGGCCAATATCGATGGCAGAGGTCGACGAGGGGATTCCAAATTCAGGAGGGGGAGATCACTAATCCTCAATCTCCATGCTGGTAGGAGCAGCAGCGGCGCACCACACCATGGCCCGCTCCCTGTATGTCATTGTCAATGGCTACCGACGTAAGCATGATGGTCACATCCCTAACTCCACCGCCGCGACAACTTGCCCTTGTTCTTCGACCTTAGCCTCCGAGATAATTTCGGACTATTGTGTTTGTTGTGCGATGGTTGGTGATAAATGAAGGGAAACCTCTACAACATAGTACTCCCTCCGTTTTAAATCATATGTATCTACATACCTTTTAGCGTATAGGTTCGAAGCAAAATGAGTGAACTTAGTAACCTACGCACTGAAAGTATGACATCAACGTGGCGTGGTGTTTATATCATCGGGTGTGGCTTTTTCTAGGATGTCTGTCTAACTCTCCTCTGTATCAATTAGGCGAAACACAAACATTTACATTGCCTACTAAACAAAACAATAATGATTTACCTAAAAAAACAATAATGATTGAACTGAAGAATCCTGTCTCTTCGTAGAGTTCCTACAAATTAAGCTGGCCAGCAAGACCTCCCACGGAGTGGACTGAACATGTCACCAAAGTGCGCAGGAAAATAGAAAACCCAACAGAACAGCTGCTACAGAAATCGATTCTAACTACACGGCCTGATATTTTCCTCGCATAAGAAGACTCAATCATCATCACACCAAACCCCCTTTCAGAAGGTCAATCAGCTCCCCCTTCTTCAGCTTGGAGTAACCCCTCATTCGCCTCGCCTTCGCCAGCTCTTTCAGCTCAGGCACCTTCATGTCCTCCAAATTTGGCTGCCCATCTGGGTACAGTTTCTCTGAAAACACAAACCACATACGCCTAACATGAGTCGAGGGGCGCCGCACGACAAGCAGATGATCCAGAACAAAGCAAACAGAAATAAAATGCATTTTTGACGATGACATGTTCTTTCTTTGAAAATAAAATCTTGGTAGTATGTATGTTCTTTTTATTACAGCAGAGCTAACCGTCGGTATTCAGCAAGTGCGAATGCAGGCAGAAGAGAGATGATTTGATTCTCCTCGTGTTTTTCATTTACCGTATGATTGGTCGCCGGCGTCTTCGAACGCGTCGGCCGGCGACGGCTTCCTCGTCCTCCGGGACGCCCTGGGCGAGTCCCTGGCGATGGCGGCCTGGATGCCCCCGAAGAAGTCGATGAGCTCTTCTTTGCTGTGCTTCTTGACCACCGTTCTTGGCGGCAGAGACCCGTTGGCTTCTGCTCTGATGGTCAGGGAAGATGCGCGCGGCGGAGAACCTCGGGCACGAAGTAGAATTATATCTGCAGAGGCGACCAAGTTCAGCGACTCGCTTCACCAAAACGTAACACTCTGCCTTAATTAGTTTGTCTGATCCAGTGTGCAGTTCGCTTAGTGCAGTTTTCTAAATGACGCTTAATGCATTTTTCACTGGTATTACTCTGTTCTTTTTTTTGGAAGACTCTGGCAAGGAGCAGAGAATATGATTTTCAGTGAACTGCCATCTGGTCAGGCTAGGAACAATTGGATTTGGAAGAAAACAAAGACTGAAACTCAGCGAGGGAGTTGTTACAGAGTCTTCTACTCTATAATGCCTGTATATTGTAGGATTTCAGACAAAATAGTACAAAAAGTATCACGAACGAGGCAATGGACACTAATGGAAGTATGGAACCCGGAGCATGAAGCTTCCCACGGAGCGAAAACGAGGACATGAACAGATGAACACAAGGAAGGAGCTCAAACATAGTAATTCCTGAGTGTAAATGTTCCCTATCGAAATGGGAGGCAACTACTAGGATGTTTCACAGTCACCTCTTTGGAGAGCAAATGATCCCGGGAAGGCGGCTTTTCGCAGAGGATTGGCAGAGATTTGGTGATGCCGCATGACAATTCCTCCCATTTCTCCTCTCCCCTTCCTCCACCGAAGAACACAAGCTGTCCTCCTCCAATGCAGTGACAGCGTGGTCTTACTCTGTGTGTGCTCTATCCTCTTTCTCAGCCACATGCAGATGATGTCAACTGATACATGCCCTGGAATTTTGCATAGAAGCCCTCGCTCTAAAGTGAACTTTTTTTTATCATCGGTAGGATAGAGTAGAAAGGCCCAAGTCTGCGACAGTTCGTGTCCTTTTGTAAGTTTTCTGAAATGCGAGGGAGCAAACGGCCAAAGAGGCAACGTAATCCAGAAAGCTATCCATTACGAACCGCAAATCAGCGAGACCAAACTACGCCGCCGACATCGCGAGACTTCGCGGCAAAAATTTGAACTCCTCTGCCACTGCCCACCGGCTCCCATGGCGACTCCTCCAGCCGCCTCCATTTCCAGCCACCTCCGAGCGCCGCCGCCCTGGCCGCCTCCCAGGGGCGCCGCCATCCAGAGAGCGAGGGTTAGGTGCAGCGTCCTCGCGCCGTCGGGCCAAGTCTCGGAGGCATCCGCTTCCGCGAGGGACACCGAGAGATCGCCAAACTGGGTCCCGAGATCCGACGTGAACCTGCAGATTCAGAGGCTGTGTCGGTCGGGTGACTTGACGGAGGCTCTGACGTTGCTCGGCTCCGACGGGGTCGACGACCAGAGCTACGGCGCCGTCCTCCAGCTCTGCTCGGAGGCGAGGTCGTTGGAGGGCGGGAAGAGGGCCCATTTCCTGGTTCGTGCGTCTGGCCTCGGAAGGGATGGACTGTGCAGCGTTCTCGGGCAGAAACTGGTGCTGATGTATCTGAAGTGCGGGGACCTGGGGAGCGCAAGAACCGTGTTCGATGAAATGCCTCAGGTAAGCGACGTGCGTGTTTGGACCGCTCTGATGAGCGGCTACGCGAAGGCTGGCGATCTACGGGAAGGAGTATCTCTGTTTCGGAAGATGCACGGCTGCGGGGTTCGACCGGATGCATACACCATTTCGTGTGTCTTGAAATGCGCTGCTGGTCTGGGCAGTATCGAGGATGGCGAGGTGGTTCATGGGTACCTTGAGAAGCTGGGTCTTGTCTCGCAGTGTGCAGTTGGGAATGCGTTGATGGCTTTGTACTCGAGGTGTGGCCGTAACGAGGATGCTCTGCTGGTGTTCGAAGGGATGCCGCAGCGGGATGCTATTTCCTGGAACTCTGTGATCAGTGGTTGCTTTTCAAATGGATGGCATGGTAGGGCTGTGGAGTATTTTAGTGAGATGTGGTTTGAAGGCATGGAGATCGATTCAGTGACGATGCTCAGTGTCTTGCCTGCTTGTGCTGAATTAGGTTATGGGCTTGTTGGAAGAGTGATTCATGGATACTCTGTCAAAACTGGATTACTCTGGGAGGTTGAATCTTTGGAGAGAGGAGTAGATGAAAATCTGGGTTCCAGGTTGGTCCTCATGTATGTGAAATGTGGCGAGTTGGGCTATGCACGAAAAGTGTTTGATGTGATGTCATCGAAAAGTGACATACATGTATGGAATCTGCTGATGGGTGGGTATGCAAAGGTTGGTGAATTTCAAGAAAGCCTATTTCTTTTTGAAAAGATGCATGATGGTGGAATTACCCCCGATGAACACACTGTTTCGTGCCTCATAAAGTGTGTCACTAGTTTGTGTGGTGGTAGGGATGGCCTGGTGGTTCATGGGTATCTTGTGAAGTTGGGTTTTGGGGCTCAGTGTGCAGTTTGCAATGCACTGATATCGTTCTATGCGAAATCCAACAGGATCGAGGACGCAATCTTGGTGTTTGATGGAATGCCTCATCGTGATGTCATTTCTTGGAATTCTATAATTAGTGGTTGCACTTTCAATGGATTGCACGACGATGCTATTGAGCTGTTTGTAAGAATGTGGTTAGAAGGACAGGAGGTGGACTCAGCCACATTGTTAAGTGTTTTGCCTGCTTGTGCACAATTGCGCCATTGGTTTCTAGGGAGAGTTGTCCATGGGTATTCTATGAAAACTGGATTGATCGGTGAGACATCTCTCGCTAATGTTCTTCTCGATATGTACTCAAATTGCTCAGACTGGCGTAGCACCAATAAGATATTCAGGAATATGGATCAGAAAAATATTGTCTCGTGGACAGCAATAATCACGAGTTATACCAGGGCTGGTCTCTTTCACAAAGTGGCTGGGTTGTTTCAAGAAATGGGGTTAGAAGGTATCAGACCAGATACGTTTGCAATTACCAGTGGTCTTCATGCTTTTGCTGTTGATGAGTTGCTGAAACATGGCAAATCTGTCCATGGGTATGCCATCAGAAATGGAATGGAGAAAGATCTTCCTGTTACCAATGCACTGATGGAAATGTACGCGAAATGTGGAAACATGGAAGAAGCAAGGTTGATTTTTGATGGTGTGATGAGTAAGGATATGATATCGTGGAATACAATGATAGGAGGTTACTCCAGGAATAATCTTGCCAATGAAGCATTCAGTTCGTTTACTAAAATGCTGCTCCAGTTCAGACCTAATGAGGTGACCATGACTTGCATCCTTCCTGCTGCGGCAAGCCTTTCATCCCTGGAGCGAGGCAGAGAGATGCACGCTTATGCCTTACGAAGAGGGTACTTGGAAGACGATTTCATAACCAATGCACTCATGGACATGTATGTTAAGTGTGGTGCATTACTGCTAGCTCAACGGTTGTTTGACAGGTTGAGCAACAAGAACCTCATTTCGTGGACCATCATGGTAGCTGGATACGGCATGCATGGCCGTGGCAGGGATGCCATTGCGCTCTTCGAGCAGATGAGGGTCAGTGGCATTGAGCCCGATGCAGCCTCTTTCAGCGCAATACTGTATGCTTGCAGCCATTCAGGTCTGAGAGACGAGGGATGGAGATTCTTCGATGCGATGCGTTATGAACACAAAATAGAGCCCAGGCTGAAGCACTACAACTGCATGGTTGACCTTCTAATCAACACCGGAAATTTGAAGGAAGCTTACGAGTTCATCGACTCGATGCCAATTGAGCCAGATTCAAGCATATGGGTCTCGCTGCTACATGGATGTCGGATTCACAGGGACATCAAGCTCGCAGAGGAGGTGGCAGAGAGGGTCTTCGAGCTGGAACCTGAAAACACTGGATATTATGTTCTTCTTGCCAACATATATGCTGAGGCTGAGAAATGGGAGGCTGTAAGGAAGCTCAGGAACAAGATTGGTGGGCGAGGACTCCGAGAGAAAGCTGGCTGCAGTTGGATCGAGGCCAGGGGCAAGGTTCATGTCTTTGTCTCTGACAAGCAGAATCATCCACAGGGGACGAGGATCGCAGAGTTTCTGGATGGAGTTGCCAGAAGAATGCAGGAAGAAGGCCATGACCCAAAGAAAAACTATGCTCTGATGGGTGCCGACGATGCAGTGCATGGTGAGGCACTCTGTGGTCACAGCTCAAAGCTCGCCGTCGCATTCGGCGTGCTGAATTTGTCAGAAGGGCGTCCGATCCGTGTGACGAAGAGCTCGAGAGTTTGCACTCACTGCCACGAGGCTGCCAAGTTCATGTCCAAGATGTGCAACAGAGAGATCCTACTGATGGATTCAAACAGGTTTCACCATTTTGAACAAGGCAGGTGCTCTTGCAGAGGTTACTGGTGAGAAACATCTGCCCTGTAACAGTAATTAGTGAACCGGCTGGCCAGCTGTAGTATGTTCATAGCAGCATTTATACCATGCTGATTTGCTTGTTACAGTTTGAAGAGGATGCCATCACGTTCACAGCGTTGAGGAAATGACTTTGTAAGAAACATCAGTTATATAGAAGCAGGAGGCAATCAAAAGATTTAAGCACATTTCACCATCTGGCACATACATAATCATTCCATTCCGAAACCTTTAATTTGCAACACCATACAACAGAGATATAGATATCTATTCTAGCAGCATAGGAAGCACATAGAATTTAGTGCAGCATAACTTTCGTCTCGGTACAAAAAGATAATTTCAACAGTGCCTAAGTCCCATATATGATTACCCCAAAAGGAGAACCAGCTATTTGAGCTTTCATTTCACAGATCTAGCTGCAACTGGCTCCATATGAAGAGGCGTGAGTCAGGGCCCCCACCATGGCAACGATGACCAGGGAATATATTGTGTTACTCGGTCCAGAAAACTTTCTGCAAAATGAGGGCACACATTTCCATCTATGGGAAATTATACACTTTGACCACCTTGGATGTGTCACACACAATCAGGTTATCTGAATCAGTTGGAGCAGTACACAACCAATTTACCTGCCAAGATATGGATAAGAATTCAGTATCATCGATTATACCTTAAATTTTCAACTGCATAATAACTACGTACTAACAAATACTAACTCTACGTATCAGTCATGTTAAGCGTTGACATTTAGAGAAATAGAATAATTCAAACAAATTGAAGGTCTAGTTATAACCTTTTTTTTCACATCAATATCCAACACCAATTCACTATTGCTGTTTGTTTCAGAAGAAAATCCTCTGGACCAATCCCATAGTTTCACTGATGCATCATTACCACCTGAAACAAGGAACTTTCCCTTATCACCAAACGCTGAAAATGCCCTGTTAAGCAGCCAATTAGTGAAACTGTTAATACCTCTTATATTTTGGAACGGAGGTAGTACATATTTAAGGAACACAGAAACAACATGAAGGGACTTACACACAGGACACTGCTGCAGTATGTCCACCCATTGCATAATCAATATGGATCCTTTTCCCTTGACTTTGGTTACTGCTTCCATCCCCAAGATCGGTTCTTTTTGAGCTCATGGTCGAACCCCCTGCCCTAGAAGGGCCTTTTGATTTTGCAGGGGCCAGTTCATATTCTAGATCAACTACGTCAACAGCACCATCCCCCCTTGCAACAGCACAAACTTTGTACAACCCTCCTAAAATGCCCTCTTCAGAAACTGCTACCGAGTGAACGAAGGCAGGGTTGAAACATTGCCCTGCACTACCTGAAGAACTGCTACTTTGCAATTCAGGTGATCCTGGCATTAAACAGAAATGCGTTTAACGGTCATCCACATTGGAGAATAGTGAATTGAGATAACAGAGGTTATTACTATTTAACAAATCAACAGATCTTTTACTGCTATGTACACCGACAGATGTGACCCTTGTTTCTAATAGACACATAAGAGCTGCATTTTAACATGCCTAAGACAAGTTATATGAGGTTTACTAGGAACTGTTAGGATGCATCATTACCAGGGCAAGCCACAAATACCACTCTGGAGAAGTGCAAGCAAAGTAAACTATGTACTAGATTTTAATAGAACAATGAGGTACCATAATCAATAGAAAGTAGTGTTCGCCCTTTGGAGAAATCCCATACAGCAAGCTTTGAGTCGAGGCCACCAGTAATTACTGCCAAACAAAGATGATAATACATATTTAAAATAACAGACACCAGATATATTGATACTATTTCCTCTCTTATCAGTTGAGAGAAAATTGAAGAAGCAGGAGCAACTCGGAGTGTCAAACAAAACAAAGGAATAGCAAACAGTGGCAAGAACCTGTCCAAGGTCTCCAAGGAATGAATTGTACAGTACTGCAAATCTGGGGAAAGATTGCTAAGGAAAAACGTTCATATACAGGTTGTAGTGTAATGGAACCATTAAACTAGGAATTAATAATACACAAAACATAAAGTAAACACTGTCATTTGATGAAAATGTATGATAACATCCAGACCACATAAGGATACACTTGTGTGGGCTTCCCTCAATCTTTTGTACAAGCATTTTTGAGCGGTGTTGACAATCTGTGAAAGGAATAGTGAAGCTTCTTAATAATGGAATTGTTGACGAGTTGTCATGCCAAAGAAGTGAGAATTTATTGCATACAAGTTTCTTCAACTTGATGATTCTACGGCACCCTACAGGTCTAGATCTAAAGTCATCCCACAGTCCTCTTGCAATTCAAAAAATACATTTTAATACTGCTTGGTTCCTAAGCAAGCAGAACTATAAGCCAGTAAGCCTGACCTTAGAAGGACTTAATTCTATTATTATTTTGAAAAGATCATATATACCTTAACATCCCCACTGTCATCGGCAGCAGCAAGAAAGCCTTTAGAGCTGACAGCAATCTGCATAAAATACAGAACTCTTAGATACAATGTTGTTTCAGGTAAATGTTTGAATCAAGCCTAAGGTTTAATAAGATAAGAAAATTCACAGTGACATGTCTGTCACAGCATCATTGCACACCATAATAAAGGACTATATGGAGTTGCATTGCAGATAGCACAACACCTGGTTAATTTCATCCCTATTGTAGTTGTATGTCTCAAGTGGCTTTGATTGAGAACCCTGCAAGAAAACCAGTGTCATCACATTACCAATAAGAAC
Source organism: Avena eriantha (assembly GCA_910589775.1). Classification (NCBI taxonomy): domain Eukaryota; kingdom Viridiplantae; phylum Streptophyta; class Magnoliopsida; order Poales; family Poaceae; genus Avena; species Avena eriantha. The sequence goes on along the minus strand of OU342742.1, from coordinate 196,337,062 downwards.
CGACACAAGTGGCATAATAGCAAACTGGTAATGTGGAACATACATCTTCGAACTAGGGATAGAAATAGAAGTATTAATTGGGTGTTCAACTTACCATGCGGACATCAAAGGACAAGATTTCATTTCCAGCAGATGCATATACAAAATCTTCATTTCCTATGAAATGAAAACAAAGGATACTAAAGAGCATGATGTTTGCATGTCATCCGAGAAACTGTGACGAACTTCTTGAAATGTTTGGAGGGAATTACTGACCTGCTTTAAAACAGATAGATGAAACAGGTTCATTTGTCGCCTCAATGGTCAACGTAACATCTTTGGTGCGCAAATCAAACCAGCAAAGACATCCATCCTAAGGTGATAGAATAAGCTATTAGAAGTTCAAACAAGAGAGATTCCCCAAAGGGCAGAAACATCAGAAGGTCCAAGGAGAATGAATTATATGCCCAAGACACCGAAACAACAATCCATTAAGCAGTTTATCATTTGTAACGTCTGCACAATGCACTATTGCAAAACGCCCACGAGGTGTTCGACCAGTGTCCTCACCAAGAGACACTATGCTACTGCAACTAGGGGCAGCGCGAGGACGCCCCACAGGCTACAAGGCGCTCGCAGATAGACCCGAGGTCCCGAGTGGGAATCGAAGTCATGGACCGCCGTAACCATTTTCTCGGGAAAAGAACAGAAGCTCAGAGGGAGTAGAGGAGCGTACCTCGCCGGAGGACGCGACGACGCCCGGGCGGGAGGAGGACGCGACACAGCAGGTGACGGCGCCCTTCTTGTGCCCGCGCAGCCGCCGGGGCTTCCGCTCCGTCGATACCTTCGCCGCCGCCGGTTCCGTCTCGGACATGACGCCTCTGTCTCTCCCCTTGTCGTCGGCGCAGTCGCGCAGAACCCCTAGGCTGAGAAGGCGCCGCACGGGTGGGTGGACCGTTCGATTGAAATCTGAACGGTCCAGATCCCCGCCCGTCCACTTCCTACTAGTGGGGCCACCCCAGAAACAGCGACCATTCCCGAAGCAGCTTCCGTTCCATTCCACCACCCAAGTCCGGCGACTCCGCCGGCGAGTTTCCAGCGGCGCCGGAGCTAGGGTTTCGTTAACCAGGAATCAGCAGCGGAGGATGGGTGTCACCCACATGCTATTACGCTCGTTGGCCTCTACACAAAGACATGGGTGAGATATACGGAAACCTCCCTTGTTCAGAGAAACCTTTTTTTTTTTTGCGGGTGTTCAGAGAAACCTTGTGTCTTAGTAGCAGCATCCGTAGTGTAGGCCTGGAATCTTCCTGAGAAGTAACAGTACCTTGTTGCGTCTGTTCTTCTTCTAGCGCATTCCTAAAGAAATTGTCTGGATTTAGTGGATTGCAAGTGAGATCCTGTGAAATTATGTCTACGAATTGCATCACACAAGTATTTATTTTAGCACCTTATATATTTTTTACATTCTAAGGTTTACCGAAATTGACTGAATGCTAGAAATACTATAGTGCCAAACATGTGTAGTGGGCATTGGCACATTGAGTACTTGACTTTGCTTTCATGATGTTAAACGGAGGATTGTTTGGGTGGGTGAACGTTCAGTCCTCCGTTGTGAAGTTGCACACTAAATTCTATTTGTGTACCAATACTTGACTTAATACAGCTACTGGATGCTGCAGAAGACCAATAAATCGTTTATTTAGTCATGTGTGTAAGAAATAAATATGGATGCTTTGAAGTTTTAGACTCTCTAGTATTGTTGCTACAGCCTTGAAACCATCATAAGCATGTAATATCGTTAGTTGTCTCTTGAGACTACAATGATAGTGGGGACAAAAACATACCATAGAATGCATTAATAATGATGAAAATTCACACAAAGCACGGATAGGGCAAGGGAGGAGGATCTTGTGGCATTGAATGGCAGGGCAGTTCTCCCTTGACAGGACTACAGAAGCATGATTCGTTCTTTCTTGGTCTCCCTGCCAAGGGAGAACAGCACTGTAATTCACAAACCACACACTCCTCACTATTACCCAACTTGATAGTTTTGCTCAAGCCCTTTCGGTTCGTACAGAGAATTTATAGTGAATAAACGATTTAAGTGACCTTGTCTCTATATGCAGAAGGATATGCTACCAACCCTAAAGGTATTCTCATGGAGCTCTTGCACAAAGAGCACACACACACACACACATCTTGCTCTAAAGTTGTAATGATACGGTGGACCATTTTTCCACCATCATTGGCATGGCTTGCGATTTTCTTACATTTTAATGTCTTCTACATTCTTCATGACACTGCATCAAACTGTTGCATAGGGCCACCTTGATAAATCATTTATCGTCAAATTCTAACCTTATCTGTTATTTGTGAAGGCAGCCATTCAGGCGCCATACATCCAGGTGCATTTCTAGTTCTTGTTATCACTCTGTTCTTATCCATCTTGATCAACTTAGGTAGCCTGTTGTCAGTAAATTTTGCATTGAAGGTGTCATATAAGAGAATCTTATGAGATTTTATATCCAGACAAGCAATTAACTGCCTGCATTCCTGACGAACATAAGATAGACCCTGGTAATATTAGTGATGATCCTCAAATGCGTGCGTAAATCTAGAGGAGCATCGTTTTTCTGGTAGTATGCCTGCTTTGTAATGACGCTCTATGTATAACCAGGAGCCTGAGAAACCATCTGCTTGTTTGAACCTTCACTAAGATTTAAAACTTTCCTTGGCCAGCTCAACCCAAATGTTTCACCGCAACTCTTTCTTTGGTTAGGAAACCCTCAAAATCTGAACTCAGCGTGCTAAAAAATGAATCTGCTTCCTATACATTGACTATGTTTGGGATGTAGAGGGGGAGAGAAGATGATGCTTGTGGTGTTGAATGGCAGGGCAGCTCTCTTTCGGCAGAGCAGGTTGCAAATTCCTATCTCTGCTTGTGTACTCTGCCGAGGGAGCACTGCCCTGTTATTCACCTTGGCCACAGTATTTGCGTACTCTGCGCTTTTTTGCTCTTCCCTAGCTCCTCCTTGCTTAGGCTATCTGACTTTGTGCCAAATTTATAGCCGGCCGGCAACTTGCACGGTTTTGTAAGCTTATTCTGGGAAGCTGATGCCTCAGGATATGCCAGAGAACAAGCTGAAGAATGAGGAGTATTCTTCTGAATCTTCTTGTTTAGATTGGACCAGCAATATGTGCACGCTATGTTGTATGTCATCCTTTAAAGTCACATCTATGGACCGTCTCTGCACTAACCATAACGTACGTAGTAAGATTATTACTAGCCAGATATTTATTTTTTGTTTTGCACTGCACTTGGATAGCTGGGGTATCCACTGCACATTATAGCTGGCACCCCTTGCTTTGCTACAGTATTTCACTAACAAATCAGTACAAGCCCCCTGCAGTCCTAAGCTCGATTCTACTCTTAGTATTTATTTTCCATTTCACAATTAGTCATTCATTATGCGTCATGTTATTTTCAGTTAAGTGTTTGCTAACAAATTTGTAATTGCAGAGAAAAATATTTCTACTATGGAGTATCTCAAAACATGATCTTTGCCTTAAATTCAGGGTATGGGCATGCACCACCGACGGAATGAGGACATGGTTGTTGTTTTCAAGAAATAAGGAAATAGGACTAATATAACTAGTGCACTTTTACATGCAGTATATAATTCTATCAGGAGAAACTCTCCGTAGAAGTAATTAACCTGCTTCTCACGTTTGTAAGTACTCCCTTCGTCCTGAAATAGGTGACTTGGATTTGTCTAGATTCACATGTATCTAGACGCAGTTTAGTGTGTAGCTACATGTGAATCTAGACAAACCCAAGTCACTTATTTCAGGATGGCAGGAGTAATATTTTGCCTCTGAAAATCTAATATAGAATGAAAAGGTACAGTAGCATAATATTTTCATGGTCTAGACACAGGTGTGAAAAAAATTATTTTTTCCCTGCCACCAGTATGAAGATTTAGTCATGGGTTCATACAAAATAGCAATAACACATATGGCACTTCATGATACAGAGTCATTCTTTTATAGGTTCATCTTGGGGCAGAGAGAATTGATGCTGCAGGTGGAGTCGAAAAACTGGGCCGAATAACCGGAACAGAGATTGCAGGGCTTAGGTCAAAGAAGTTGTAATCCAAATTTGCTTCCACATCCCTCTCTCCTTCAATGACCTTTACCACCAATGACATGGCAGGCCTTCTGTTTTTGTCACTCTGCAAACACCACATTCCAAGCTTCATCACCTCAACCACTTCCTCCTTGTGTAAGCGCATGTCATCAGTGTTTTCATCGATCATGTCTTCCAGCTGCCCATTCTCCGCCTTCCCTTGCAGCAAGGTAATGAGCTGTATGCTGCCTTCCGGTTGAGAGTAGTCCAGATTCTTTCTTCCGCTGATAATTTCCATGACCACAACGCCGAAGCTGTAGACATCAACCTTCTCAGTTATTTGAGATGTCAACCACTCAGGTGCCATATACCCAGGCGTTCCCCTCATTCTGGTCACTACTTGACTCTCGTCCCTGTCTATCAGCTTGGACAGCCCAAAATCAGACACCTTTGCATTGAAGCTGTCATCTAATAGGATGTTCTGTGGCTTGATGTCAAGATGAGCAATTCTCTGTCTACAGTCCTCATGAAGGTAAGAGAGGCCCTTGGCAATGTCCTTCACAATTCGGTGTCTTGTACACCAATCAAGGGGAGCATTTTTCTGTTTGTAATAGATCCACTTTTCTAGTGACCCTCTCGACATATACTCGTAGACTAAGAGCCTATGTGATTTCTCTGCACAGAAGCCAATCAGCTTGACCAAATTGATGTGCTGAACGCAACCAATTATCTGTACTTCTGCCAAGAATTCCTTCTTCCCCTGACCAGCTCTATCCAACTGTTTTACGGCAACAGTCTCATCGCCTAACTGCCCCTTGAAAACTGAGCCAAATCCCCCTTCACCGAGTTTGTCACTGAATTCTTTGGTTGCTACTTTCAGTTTCTCAAAGGTGAATCTTGTGGGCATTCCAGGTATGTTGGCAAATTCGTCCTCATCATCCTTTTCTTGTTGTCTTTTTCTTATGATCACCAAGGCAAAAATAAGTAGGATGAAGAAAGCAATTGATCCTGCAAGCAGGGGAGCTAAAAGCGCTCTGTGCTTGGCTGATCGTGTCACCTGGATCTTCAGATATGCTGAATCATTATGATATACTTTGAACTGATCGACCTGCAGTGAAAGGACTTCCGTTACCAAGGAACAACCACCACCACCGTGAACATTACCATAGGAGCGAAACATGGCAGCTTTGCATGAGCAAGTGGTTAAGCAGGAGCGCTTACAGCTCTCCTCATCGCCTAGTTCTGCCTCTATGGAAGAGTTATAGTAGAAGTAAGAAACATTGGGGATAGCTATGAGCTGATGATATTGCATAGATTCGCAAGAAATTGGGGTCTCCAGTGCACAACCAAGATTGGGTGTCCGGTAGTCAATCTGCCTAAAATATGCTGCATCAGGTGCTGTCGGGCAGGAGCACTGGCTTCTTGAGCAGATGCCATACTCCCCACACGCAGTTGGGTAATCACAGTACTCTAATTGAAACAAATCATGTGCTACCAAACTCAGCTGCAGCTGTTCGTCCAATACCCATTCATATGCCCTGAGATGGCCATCGCACTCAAACCTAATGCACTGAAAAGGCGAAGCTAGCGGCAGTTTGAAATCAAGCAATAGTTGTGGCTTCAGCGTCGAGGAGGATGCATCAACCATCGCCAGACTCCCATTCACAAGAGTGAAATATCTGCTGTTTCCGATAGATGCCGGAAATGAATAGTACGACTGAGGTTGGGCAGACCCAGCAAAAGCGTATAGACCATCAGAAAGAACAGTAAAGTAAAATTGGTTGCTAGTTGTCCAGTCGGCGAAGGAGGTGTTAGGCCTCAGAATCATTCCCTCCAACACTGGCTGCCTAGGAAGCAAAGTATCTGTCGGGTGATCAAATGACTGCCAGACTGACCTGTTATTTTGGTCGAAGAGCACCAGATTGCCAAGCTCGGTGATGGTCATCCCAGCAACTGACTGGCCCGATGTGTTGGTGGACCAAGCAAGGCTATTGTCGGTATCCCGAAGAACCAAATCACCACCGGAGGTGAAGCTGAGGGTGGCATTCAGCTGGACCTGGTGGTCGCGGTTTGCAGACCAGAGAACTACCATTGGGTCCAAAATCCAAACTAGCTGACTGTTATAGTAAGCAGTATCGTTTGAGAAAACAGCTACATATACTCCGAAGACGTATGAGTTACATGGTTGGGCGCAGTAGAAGCCAGCAGCAAAGATAAGACTGTGATTCCCGGGGACAGGGCATGTGATCAAAGGATTGACAGTGTAAAATTCACCTGGTTGAGGGTTTGTACCACTTGCCCAGACAGTGGACAAGTCTGCAGAGGGACCAGGCGGGTAGTCCATACTGAAATCGCAGTGGGCTTGGGTGCCTAAACCTGCGATGACAATGATGATGAACACAAGGGAGCTTAAAAGAGCCATGCATGCAGGCTTGCCGCAGAGGGAATCCGTAGGTGGGTGGGGAAGGCACGACTTTTCACACTTGAAACCGATGATTCATCGGATGGCTGTTCTATGTACTTTCTCTTCTGTATCAAATAAACAAGAGGAGGCATACTAATGAGTGCTGGCCCTGGTACTCCTTAGACTTGGTGAGATATCAAGTATCAGACTGAATCCATGGAGCCATGCTCTCTGGGTCTTTATAATAGGCAGCTGTATTGGTCAAATTTGTCCGAACCAGATGGCAATGTGAAAACGAAAAAGTAGCCTATCACAACCACATGTGGGCTTCTCTCTTTAATACGAAATGGCACATCTATTTCTTTGCAATGACTCTGTTTGGGATGTAGAGAGGGAGAGAAGAATATAGGATGCCTGTCAGCTTGCTGTGTTGGATGCCTTGGCAGAGCAGAGGCGTAAGATTGCTTCATGTTTGTGATATTGACGCTTTTATATTTGTTAGTCTTATTTTTTCCTTACTCCCTCTGAACCAAATTAATTGACTCAAAGTTGTATCGAGACATTTTAGTTTGGATCGGAGGGAGTACCATTTTCTCCTCAGGCAGACCAAATGGTGGTCACTTACACTGTGACAACCTGAAGCTTCTGTGGACAGCAGACGCTTTCCAAGAACAACTGATGTAACCTATTGACTTATGGCTACGACCTGGATATACTTTGGGCTATAAGTTGCTCACTCTGTAGCTGATGATTGCCCTTCCATTATGATCTTATTCTTGACTGGAGATTTGCACGTTTTTGCCTAACAAATAGACCAGGCAATAGTGATGGATGGTTAAATTTCTAGTAAGAGCTGGCTAGACAACGAAGACTGAATTTATCTATGGTTCTCATTTCTGAAGCCTTCGCATTCGTGAGCAGAATTTTGCGGCGAAGACTTGACTTTTCCATCACGAGGTGCCTATGGAGAGGTAAACTGTGGACTGAGCTGTCGATCCTTGATTTTTCGTTGAAAGAAACCTGCTATAATTGATTCCTTTTACACTCTCTAGTTTTCTTCTTGTTCTGCTCGTGATCCGACTATTATCTGCTTAGATGTAGCAACACTGCAGTGTGCTCCGTAGTTCCTCTAGTTGAGCAACGACTCTGTTTGACATGTAGACGGGGAGAGAGGAATATATGATGCTTGCCAGTTTGTGGTGTTGGATGGCGGGCAGCTCTCCGTTTGGAGACCAGAGGCAGATCAACGCGTAAGATTGCTTCATGTTTACAACATTGAAACTTCTACATCTGATAGTATAATTTTGCCTTCCACTTTTCTCCTCAGCTGAACCAAACGGAGGTCCCACTTGCACTGTGACAACCTGATGAAGCTTTGGTGAATAGCACGCACTTGCTCTCCGGGACCAACTGATGTAACCTATATGACTTCGGCTATGACCTGGGATACACTTTGGGATATATCTATGTCCACTTTGTAGCTAATGATTGTTCTTCCATTATGATCTTAGAGCATCTCTAGCCAAAAGCCTAAAATCGGTTAAAATCGGCAATGTTTTTCTTCTGTTTTTTCCTTTTTATAAAAGGAAAATGCTTGGAAACCATCGGGGGATCCAACGCAACGTTCCCCCGCCTCCTGGTGTTGACACGCGTCCCTGCGGGACCCACATGCTACCAACTGATTCCTCTTATCGTTTTATCTGTCTCCCATTGACTAACGAACGAGGGCGAGCGGGACGCCGCCGTCACCCACCGAGACGCCGCGCCGCCGCCCTCCCCCAAGCCACCGCACCACCGTCCCCCAGCCCCCACCGACCTGCTTTCGCGCCGGGATCCGGTGTCGCTGCTCGCCTGCGGAGGTCGCCGCCATGGATCGACGAGTAACCGACCTTGAGTTGCCATGGGAGCGAGGGAGAGGAGGATGTTGCCGGAGATGGAGGCGACGGTGGAGACGCTCACAGCGGAGGAGACACTCACGAAGGACGTGGGCCGTCTCCCCCATCGCCGGTGATCCTGCAGTTGGGCGGTCTTCGCCATCGCCGACTCCTCTCCTCTAGCCACCGACGCGCACCCAATCTCCGCCTTGCCCCGGTTCTTCCTCAGGCCTGCTCCTCCCAGTATCGCGTCGCGCCTACAGCTTCTCCCCACCATATCCTTCCGCTGTCAGTGTCACAGCGGGCCTGCTAGCTATGTGGGGGAGCGGTGCTACCATGGTGACAGGGCTTGTTGCCAGCGGCGGTGATCGGCCTTGCTCCGATTGGTGGGTGGCTTTGCTACAAGGAGCTCGCGGCGCTGCTACCATGGCACGTCCGCTTTTTACTGCCAGCGGTGGCCGGCCTTGCTCCAATTGACGGGTGTCCTTGCTGCAAACGGCGGTTGGCGTTGCTATAAACTTTTATGCGTATTTGCTACATTGGTTCTATGGATTTGCAACACAGAAGAATTTTTTGCTACATACCTTTTTGCGAACTTGTATTATATAAACAAAATTTTGCTACAATCAAAAAAAGTATTTGCTACAATTGTTTTACTTTTTTGCTATTTTAGTACAAAATTGTTGCTAAAAGTTTTACTATAGTAGCATAGTTTTTTCCGGCAAGGTCTCCGGTGATATTTTTGAGGAGGTCGGTATTGCTACAATAGCACCCACATTTTGCTATGACGTCTCCGGCGAGATCTCTATTTGTTGCTACAATAGCCTAAAACTTTTGCTACTGACGATGGACAACATTGCTATGACGGTGGGCGGAGCTGCTGGGACTGGCCCTTTTTGCTTCGTGGGTGAACCCTTTTTTCTTCAATCACCGTTAGTTCTGCTACATTAGCCTTGTATGGAAGCAAAAGTGGGTTTTATGGGGAATTGCAAACAATGCAAACAGAACTTTTTTTTGCTTCATTTGTGCTTTATGGAAGCAAAAGAGAGATTTATGTGGGAACCAGGTTTTGCTCCAAACGAAGCAAACTTTTTCTTCATTGTGCTTTTTGAAAGCAAAAGCGGGATTGAAGAAGGCTAATTGGACACGTGTCACGCTCTGGACCCGGGGGAGGGGGGGGGGGGTTGATCCCCCGGACGACGCCCAGCGCTTCCCTTTATAAAACTAGCTAGCACTAGTATGTGTACGTTTTTTATCCGGATAGCACCCGCCGGGTTCGGGGACGGGTTTGCTACCCATACCCGCACCGACCCTCCTCCTCGCCTCGTGACCCGACCCTCTACCGCCACCGGGTCCAGAACTCCACCAGACCCACCACACATGTCGGGTTCACGAGACCCGACGGGTTCCCATTGTTAGAATACATATAAGACTTAGAGATAGAGTAGGACTCATCTTCTTGTACTCCAAGTTTATCCTCCGTGTACGTCTATATATACCCTCTGAGGGTTAACCAAATCAATACAACACAATATTCTAGGGATTCATAATTTCTACATGGTATCAGAGCGGTTAGCCTCACGACGCCGATCCTAGCTTCCTCTCCACTTTGTCAACGCGCGCCGCTCCCGGGGAGATCAATCTCCTCTCCTCGGGGGCGCGACACCTGGTCTCGATCAAAGATCATATCGGTTCCTTGTCTAGATTAGATCCAATTTTAATTACCAATTTCTAGATTAGATCCAATTAGCAAAAATATATCCCTAAATCCTCGTGGACGGAAATCCGGTGCAGCCAATCGGTGCTTAGGCGGCGGTTCTCCTGCTGCGTGCACGCGACAACTCCGGGCAGCAAACTTCCGCTGCGACACCTACGTCTGGATGCCATCAGAACCGGCTGGATCGCGCCGGCCATCATCTACACAACTTCGATTACATCTGCATTGACCTCCTGAGCATGGACATGGAGAAAGGGACATGGCACGTCATACATGTCCATCTAGCGTCTACACAGACACCAAGATCTGCACTGCTCCGAGACGCGACTACACTGACACCAACATCTGCACTGCATCTAGCTAGACTACAACAACCGAACAACTACATCAACAAATCTATAGCTATACAATGACAACAACTCCAGTCAACAGCATCCGCGTCATCACCTGCGTCCACGACACTCTCGCTGTGACTGTGGGAGGAAAGAGAGGCACCAGAAGGGGACACAGTCACTACCCCTAGGTACTGGCCAAGATCATCAGAGACACAGTTGATGATGACAAGGAGAAGACGACGGACTTCAAATCCAGTCGCAAATGTCCGCTTCTCTCCCGCTACGACTGAGGGAGAATGTTAGAATACATATAGGACATAGAGATAGAGTAGACTAATCTTCTTGTACTCCAAGTCTATCCCCCCTTGTACGTTTATATATACCATCTGAGGGTTAACCAAATTAATACAACACAATATTCTAGGGATTCATAATTTCTACACCCATGACCTTCTCCATGGTATGCGGCTTCTGGCAGTCACTGGAGTCGGTGATGGGGTGCTAGGCATGTTGGTCATCACGCGGGAGGCCGTAGAGGGTCAGAGGGAGCATGGCGGCACCATATGAGAGAGGGAGCATGGCGGCACCATATGAGAGACAGCGACAACACAAGATGGGAGGCGGTGACATATGAAGCGAGCATGTCCGCCGGTGGTGCTGGGTGGATGGGGACTCAGGGGAGAGATGAGGCTAGGGGGTGGCGGCGCATGGGAGATGATGAGCGGCGTCAAGGACTTGGGGGTTGGTGGAGATGGGGACTAGGGAGGGTCACGTCCAGGCATGGGAGATTCCGTAACCATGAGATCTCTAGCCATAGAAATCCGTCGGATGCGCCCACTGACATAGAAGAAGAGGCCATGTCCAGCCGGGACCCAACTCAATCAGAGTAGCCGCCGCCGACCGGGGGAAGATCCCGGCGCGCCGACCAAGGATTCGCCACCGCTGTCGGCGATCCGTTGCTGCCGACCACCGTGCACATTTCCCTCACCGCCTCCGTCGAGCTCGCTACAGGGATCTTGAAGAAACAGCACCAGGGCCTCGCCTCCCCCTTCATCAGCAGCCAGAGCTTTGCCGGCGGCCTCTAGGAGTGGCGAGGAGGGGCGGAGGAAGAGGAGGAGGCCGGCGGCGGCGCGATTTAGGGAGGACTCCGCGATCGCCTGGAGGAGGGCCACCGTTGGAGTCGGGAGGAGGTTATGAATGTGGGATCCTACACCCAAACCTACGAACACACGCAAAATCGAGGCAACAAATCTTAAGATTGGGGAATTCACCATATACATCTTGTAGTCGAGTGGCACATCAACCGTGTGTAAGTCTTGGATCACGAGTTTGTTAGTGAATGGTTCTACGCAATATATATGGCATGCTACTCCAGGAAAGACGGGATCAGAATTAAATCATGTGCTTGTGTTGTATCTGCATGCATGAATGTATCTCGCGAGCTTCTCACTCATCGGAGAAGAAATTTCGCAAACGACCAAAATTTTCAATCCGACACGTGAAGTAATCTGTCGGCAAGCAATCCGAATCATCTATAAAATCAGTCCGATACGATCAGGATACAGCACGGGCCGGGTATGTAGTTCAGGTCCATACACGAGTCAGTTTCCCACACCGACTCCCGATGGGGTAGGCCTCTGACCATCTATATATGCAATCGAGCCGTACGTGCACTACTATCAAATCCAACCTCGCCTTGCACAGCTGAAGTCGCGATAGCCCTACACCAGATGAAGAAAGGAGGCAGGACTGCGGGCGTCGCCGGCGTAAAAGAGCAGCACATGTGATGTTCGAGACAGAGGAGCAGCGGTTGGAGCGGATTGTGGCGGAGGTGGCGTTCTTCAGGGCGACGACTACCCTGACGGAGGAACAGCAGGCGGCGCGGCAGGCGGCGCAGTTGGCGTTCATCAAGGCGGCGTTACAAAAGTATCAGCGCTGCACTGCCATGGGGGAGGAGGGCATTATGGAGGAATACCGACGGGAGGGGAAGCTTCACACCTACGACCCGAACAAGATGAAGCTGAAGCGCTTTGCTAGGATCGCCAACCTCTATCCGTGCGAGGGGTGGTCCGAGCACATGGTCGAGAGGATCAAAGAATATACCAAATACCTCGAGAAAGACGAAGACGACTATAAGATAGGACTTTATTCGTTAATTGAGGAATTAAATTAGAGGCTATTTTTTTACACAGAAAGGAGAGTTTTTTTTTAGAGGAGAAGGATAGTTTATTTAGTAGGAGTACTAAGTATTAGTTAGTGCTGTTTACTTCGTAGGAGTATTTGTCAATTGTTTTCTTAATCAAGTATGGAACCAAAGGTGCTTTTGTACATGGAAAGGACAGGTTTTTTAGTATTTGTCAGTGCTGTTTATTAGGTTTGTATTCGCCGATTTTTCTCCTTACTTTTGTCGACTTCTTTTGTAAACGGATATAAGTGATAAATTATGTTATGCCATTAATTTTTTTGAAGTGGTAAATTCCACCGTGGGAGGTGTGTCTGCGACAACTAAGCACTTCTTACTTTTATATCCTGTTGTTCTTCAAACGATCTTGTCAATCAAGATTTCTTTACACTCACAGACAGCTTGAGGGCCGGTGGGGCGGCAGCCCTATTGGAAGTAAGAAAACTGATAGGTACAAGTACACTTCGGTAAAGAGAATGCAGTTGGAACTCTTAAGTGCGTAGTGATGTAGCAGTGGGAAGACTTTGCACTTAAACGATATAACTGTGGTACGGTATTGAACACAAGAATGTATATGTAAGCATTAAGCAAGCCATTGATGTCCCCGGCAGTACCGGAGCAGCGGTCAGCTTGAAAAAAAAAGTGGTTTTGTAGTTTAGGAATAATTATTTGCAGAATTTTAAAATAATGGCAAAGTTAAATAAACAACAATGTTTCTTATGGTGGAAATGGGCTCACTTGATCTCTCTGTCGAAAATATGGTGGCGCAAAATAACAAGCATAAATATGAGAATAAACATGGTAATTTCTAAAATGCAAGTACATGAATTTTAACTTTGATTCACACGCACGCACGCACGCACGCACGCACACACACACACATATCAAAGCGGATTTGCTTCTAGGATGCTACCTACGCATGCATTTGTTGATATTGGATATAGGGAGTAGTTCTAGTAGCTGTCAAGATGAGAGGGAGCAAGAAGACACATGCACTTCACGGTGTCATCTCCGTTTACTTTCCAAACCACACGACCAGCATTTACATGAGCATACGGAGCAGTCTATTTTTGACATAAATTTGTGCTTGTTATATAGGTTATGCTAAGCCGTATGTAGATACATGCTAGGTAGATATATGCTAGGTAGGCAAGCAAATCAAGCATCCAACCAAGCAAATATATCTGGATGTTTTCATTCAATCTAACAGGCCATTGGAGTGGACCATGATGGCGGGCAGCTCTCCTTTGGAGACCAGAGGCAGATCAACGCGTAAGATTGCTTCATGTTTGCAACATTGAAACTACTACATCTGATAGTATAATTCTGCCTTCCATTTTTCTCCTCAGCTGAACCAAACGGAGGTCCCACTTGCACTGTGACAACCTGATGAAGCTTTGGTGAATAGAACGCACTTGCTTTCCGAGACCAACTGATGTAGTATTGACTTTTGCTATGACCTGGGATACACTCTGGGCTATATCTATGTCCACTTTGTAGCTAATGATTGTTCTTCTATTATGATCTTAGAGCATCTCTAGCCAAAAGCCTAAAATTGGTTAGAAGAGTAAAAATCCAGGTTTACTCCTCTAAACCGGACCTAACTGAATCCTTATCTGGTTTAGAGGCCTTGCCGCCATCGCCGCAGGTGAGGTACCACGGCGTGCAGTAGCGGGCGTGGGACACTTGGGTGGCGGAGATTTACGACTGCAACACTGACAAGAAGTATTGGATCGGAACCTATCAGTCGGCGGCACAAGCGACATGTGCCTACGACCTTGAAAATGTTAGGCTCCACTTCCCCAAGTTCGACGGCCCTGTGCCGGACTTGGATCCTGTCCCCCCGTCATGTGGTCTCCCCACGCGAGGCACGGGAGGACAGTGAGGCCCGCAAGCGACTCGAGACGGAGCAAGCCGGGGAGGCGTACATGGAGGAGCTCCACTGTCGCTACCTGGAGCGTGCCATGGAGGAGGAACAGGCCTACGCTGTGTATGCCGTGCGTCGAGGCGCCGCCATGTCTTCTTCCGACGCTGGGCCATTTGCTGCTTCGTCTTCGTCCGCCCAACGCTGGTCTGGCTGCCACCGCTATCATCGACGTCGTAGGCGACTGATGACCCACAAGTATAGGGGATGTATCGCAGTATTTTCGAGGGAAGTGAAACCCAATTTATTGATTCGACACAAGGGGAGCCAAAGAATATTTATAAGCCTTAACAACTGAGTTGTCAATTCAGCTGCACCTGGAAACAATCTTGCTCACGGCAGTTTATCAGTAGCAACAATTTTGTAGTAGGAATAGTAAAGTAACAGCAGTAGTAAAGCAAAGACAGTAGTAACAAAAGCAGTAAACAGTGGGATTCGAGTGCGGTAGGCATATGGATGGATGGACGGGTGTTGCATGGACAAGACAATTCACATAGCAATCAGAACATAGGGCAATTGCAGATAAATAAGATAAAGCATCCAAGTACTAGACAATCCTAGGCATGTGTTCCATATATAGTCATACGTGCTCGCAATGAGAACTTGCACAACATCTTTTGTCCTGCCAGCCCGTTTGCAGCAGGGCCTCTAGGGAACTACTGGCAATTAAGGTGCTCCTTTTAATAGAGCATCGGAGCAAAGCATTAACACTCCGTGAACACATGTGATCCTCACATCAAAGCCTTTCCCTTCCGGTTATCCCGATTTCTGTCACTTCGGGGCCATAGGTTCCGGACAACAACGTGTTGGGGGGATACCCCCGGGTAGGGTCACGCCGGGGTATAAATGCCGAGTTAGCCGAGGTTCGGCAAGGTCAAAGCGTATGCTGGCCGGGTCACCTCAAGGCAGGCCGAATCACGGAGTAACCCGGACCAGGGGATGTCCACCTAACTGGGTCTCAGCCGACTTAAGCCGTAAGTCAGAACGATGTATCTAACTTTCATGCAGGAACGGGCATGGCCGGATCTACTACGATCCGGGTCATGTCAAGCTTCTAGGAGAAGGAAGGAATCTCGTTGGTCAAAAGTAGCCCCGGTATGCACGACATGAGCGAAGCGGACAGAGGCAGGACCAACGAGGCGTGGCCGACAAAGGTGACAAGGCCAATGTCGGGTGACGCCAGCGCCGCAGAGGCTCACGTAGCCTCTGCAAGGATGACGCGGGGAAAAAGCAACCCGGTCGGCTTACTATTTTGGGAGGAGGCATATTCCAGGGAATATGCATCCACGTATGCCCTAAGTGGAGACCTAGCCACCCCTATATAAGGAGGTCTAGGGCCTCTGTAGAAGGGGTTGGTTGGAGAATTTTAGGTTCTACGGGTTGGTCTTGTGCGGGTTAGCTAGCGGCGAGAGTAAGAGAATCCCTTCTTCCTCCTCTCCCCAAGACAACTCTTGGAGCACTTGTAAACCTTGGAAGTGAATCAAATACAAACTTCTACGTGTGGAATTACCTCACTATCCCTCCCTGGATTCCCCTAGCGCATATTAGTCCCCACCTTTAGCCTATCCATGGCATCTGCCGTGACACCACCATGATAGTTGGCGCCCACCGTGGGGCTAGCGGCGCTAGCAGGGGTCAAGATCCGGACGGGAAACCTCATCGGCACCGGCGAACGCATCGTCTTCGGGCTCGTTCAGCGCTTTGAAGCGCTGGACTTTGTCAGCGACAACGCTGACTGCTTCGGCACGCGCCCGCTTCCGCGCAACGGCCTCTTCGTCAAGCTTGGCGCGCACAAGGTCTACGTTGCTGTCGATGAGTCGTGTGTTCACCCGCGACATGTCGTCGAGGCAGGGGAACCACCCCTTAGCGTGGTTCACGGGGCGCGTATCACTCGCTCCCCGGACAGTGCTGAGGTGATGATGACTGTGCCTGGTGCAGGCGCAAGCAAGGATCCGGCACCAGATCCGGAGGTAACGCCTAAGGCACCGAGGAAAGGTAGAGGTCCTCCACTAGAGAGGCCTGAGAATGTGTTGCGGGAAGCAATGGATAGCTTGGAAAACCCTGTAGTAGCAGCAGTAGATCCGGCTCAGGCGCAGGCCGAGCTAGAGGAAACTAGGCAAAAAATACTAGAGGGTGCGAAAAAGATAGCCACGGGTCAGCAGTCGTTGAACATGACGCTGCGTGAGTACGCAAAGGCAAACAAAGTTGATGCTGTAAAAGTGAAGGGGGAAATCTCATGAGTGAAATGAACAGAGAAGGTGATACTAGGATTGAGGAGTTAGAGAACTGTTTGTCCGTGGGGCTGCCGAGGTATAGTACCCCGGCAAAGAACCTTAGAACAGCGGATGCAGCTGCATCCGAGTTAGAGGGTCTAACGGGTGAGGCCCGTCAAAGACAATAAGATAGGGTCAATGAGTTGGTTCGGATCGCGAACAGGCAAAATGAGGAACTACTCAGAGCTAACCCGGAGAGAGCTGGGGCCTCCAAGATCGTTCATTCCGCGGTGGGTAACCCGGAGAAATCCGCTGGAGCTGCATCGTCTCCTCATGGTGGTCCAAGGAGAGAAGAAGTAGTAACCTCGGCCAGAAGGAACAAATAGATCGTCCCGTATGACCCAACACGGGCAGGGAAAGGAAAAGAAGCACAGAAAAATGATGATCGACGAAGTATGAGCCGAGGTGAAGCTGGCCGGGGTAACCGCGACCAAGGCAATGCCGGTCAAGGGAACGCTGTAAACGGCAGTGCCGGACAGTGAAACTCGGCAGGAGCAGGACAACCGCAGCAGCGGAATATACCAAGGCAAGAGCAAAGTGCCGGCCGAGGTATGCAACAGAGAGGCGCTCCACGAGATCAAGACCGGTATAACGATGGAGATTCGGAGATGGTGAACGCGGGATACCCAAGACCGGACTATCATGTGATAGGGTCAAGATTGGGAAGCAGAGATTTGATGCCCGATGATGCCAGGTTGAAACTGGATCGACTGTATAGGTCGGAACAGATTGAGTGTCAAGGTCCACCGGGTCCTGCGTGTTTTGGGCCCCGGATCATGAAGGAGCCACCGGTACCCAACTTCCAGTTACCTAGAGGCACAAAGACGTATGACGGCAGTACCAAGCCGGAGGATTGGTTGATAAACTATGCTACAGCTATGAAAATTGCTACAGGCAACTTGAGATGGGCCGTGAGATACGTACCCCAGATGCTGGAGGGGCAAGCAAGGGTATGGTTAAACAATTTGCCGCCCGGAAGTATAAACTGCTGGATTGATTTTGATGAAATGTTTATCAGCAATTTCTCGAGTACGTATCAGAGGCCAAATAGGCCACAGACCCTAGCTATGTGTAAGCAGAGACCAAACGAGACGGACCGGGAGTTTTTAACCCGGTGGTGTACCATGAGAAACTCATGTGAGGGCATGATAGAATCACATGCCATAGCATGGTTTGCGCAAGGGTGCAGATATGCAAGCGAGCGGTGGCAAAAGTTGCAAAGGAAAATGCCAACCACATTGGTAGAGATGATCCGAATCGCTGATTCGTATGCTCTGGGTGATCCGACTCAACCTAGGCTCGTGTCAAACGAGTCAAACGATGAGTACTTCCAGAGAGATGGAGCCGGATCATCCCGGAGGAATGACTACAGAGGTAAAAGAAGAGATGACAGACCGGATCACCGATACAATTCACAACAAGTTGTAGCTGTGAATCAAGATCAGCCCGGAGCGGGGGCAATCAACGTCAGAAAACTGGAGAGCAATGGACTCCGAGAAACAATGGCAAGAAGACTTGGACGCCAGCGCAAAAGAAACAGTGGCAAGAAAAGAAGGACCGTCCGAGGTATACTTATGAGTCAATGTTGGATCAGCCGTGTAAATTTCACACGCCAAATACGAATAACCCAGCGGGTCATACAACA
The DNA here is from genome assembly GCA_910589775.1 of Avena eriantha. NCBI lineage: Eukaryota > Viridiplantae > Streptophyta > Magnoliopsida > Poales > Poaceae > Avena > Avena eriantha. The sequence goes on along the minus strand of OU342742.1, from coordinate 196,318,600 downwards.
AGGCAGTGTGAGTGGATGCGCAAAATAGAACAAGGTGGTGCGGGGAATGCTCAGGCACCCCGGAATGATCAACCCCGGCAGGAGTTACCCTGGCAGCAGTTGCTCTCCGGAGCGAACACGCAACAACTAATGTTGCCTCCCCCTCCGCCGAGTTATGATAACCATGAGAGAAGGGATGCAGTGCATCAGGTGGAAAACCAGCATCAGCCGGATCAGAGGTACCCCAGAAATGAGGGGAGGAATGAATAAAGAGAGTATCATCAGAGTTACTATGTGTTTACCACTGAGGAAACATATAGAAAGAGCTTGCAGCGCCGACATATGGAGGTGAATGCGGTAATGCCAGCAGTGACGAGGTATATGCCTTGGTCGGACCAAGAAATCACCTGGAGCATTAAAGATCATCCCAAGCTTATGCCAAGTCCTGGTCGTTATGCGTTGGTGCTGGATCCGACATTCATTGGGCCTAACATCAATGTAAGGTTCTCAAAGGTACTGATTGACAATGACAGTAGCATTAACATCATGTATGCGGATACAATGCGCAAATTAGGTATCTCGGAGAACATGCTACAGGCTACAAGGACAACTTTCCATGGTATTGTGCCCAGCATTTCTTGTGAGCCCATATGCAAGGTCCGGGTTGACGTATTATTCGGCACGAGAGATAACTGCCGAACTAAAAATTTGGAGTTTGAGGTGGTGAACTTGGAAAGTGCGTATCACACGTTACTCGGAAGGCCAGCGCTGAACAAGTTCATGGCAAGCTGTCACATTAGTTACTTGAAGATGAAGTTGCCCGGGCCAAACGGAGTGATTACCATTGCTGGAGATTTCCGACGTTCCATTGAGTGTGCGTCGGCCGGGTCTAACCTAGCCGAGTCACTCGTGATTGCGCAAGAGAAAAGGAAAATCCAAGCGGTGGCGGAATTGGCTCAGTCCGCGCAACAGTATATGCCGGCGCTGAGTAACCCGCACGGAAGTGTCTCGTTCCAAGCCACGAAAGATACCAAGAAGGTGCCTGTTGATGATATGTTCCCAGAGCGCACCGTAACAATTGGTGCCGGGTTAAGTGACAAATAGGAAAGCGAGCTCGTCAACTTCCTCTGTGAGAATCGGGACATTTTTGCTTGGTCCACACAGGACTTCCAAGGTGTTCCGAGGGAGTTGGCCGAGCACTCTTTGAATGTGAGACCCAGAGCAAAGCCGGTGAAGCAACCTCTTCGCCGCTTCGCCGAAGATAGGAGGAAAGTCATCGGAGGTGAGATAGCTCGGTTGTTGGCTGCAGGATTTATCATGGAAGTTCTTTACCCGGATTGGCTATCTAATCCGGTGCTGGTGGAGAAGAAGAAGGTTGATCCAAATGTGGCAGTAGTTTGGCGTATGTGTATCGATTACACGAACCTGAACAAGGCGTGTCCAAAAGATCCATTTCCACTACCGAGGATAGATCAGGTCATAGACTCAACTGCTGAATGTGAATTGTTGTCATTCATTGATGCATATTCTGGTTTCCACCAGATACCTCTGAATCCGGATGATCAAATAAAAACCGCATTTATCACTCCGTATGGGGCTTATTGCTATCGCACCATGCCGTTTGGTTTACGTAATGCAGGAGCAACGTACCAAAGATGTATGCAAAAATGTTTGCACGACCAAATAGGTCAAAATGTACAAGTGTATGTGGATGATGTGGTTATCAAGACCAAGGAAAGCAAAATGCTCCTTGACGATATCAGGCAGACGTTCGCAAACTTAAGAAGGTTCCAGATGAAGCTTAACCTGGAAAAATGTACCTTCGGTGTCCCAGCTGGAAAATTACTCGGATTTCTTGTTTCCAGCCGAGGTATCGAAGTTAATCCAACTAAAATCTGGGCCATTGAACGAATGGAACTGCCGAAGTGTCTTAACAATGTCCAGAAGTTCACTGGTTGCCTGGTATCGTTAAGTCGGTTGGGAGAAAAGGCATTGCCTCTGTACCAACTCATGAAAAAGTCGGATAAGTTTGTTTGGACGCCGTAGGCCAATGAAGCCTTTGTCCACTTGAAGAAGATGTTAGCCACGACACCAGTGTTAGCCTCTCCACTGTCAAAGGAGCCAATGTTGCTCTACATAGCCGCAACCAACCGAGTTGTAAGTGCAGTGATAATGGTAGAGCATGACGAGGAAGGTAAGTCGGTGCAAAGGCCAGTGTATTACCTGAGTGAGGTATTATCTGCCTCAAAGCAGAACTACCCACATTATCAAAAGGTGGCGTACGGTGTCTATATGGCAGCCAAGAAGTTGAAGCATTACTTTGAGGAGCATCCCATCAGGGTAATATGTGAGGCTCCCATATCCGAGATAATGAGTAACAAGGATGCAAGTGGTAGGATTGCAAAATGGGCAATTGAACTAGCTCCCTATGCACCACAATATGACAGAAGAGAAGCGATCAAGTCTCAAGCTGTGGCGGACTTTTTCGTAGACTGGGCCGAGGTGCAATACGAACCACCGCTACCGGATCCGAATTACTGGAGGATGCACTTTGACGGGTCAAAAATGAAAACCGGGCTAGGTGCCGGAGTTGTACTTACCTCGCCAAAGAAGGACCAGCTGAAATACGTGCTGCAGATCCATTTCGCGGCATCAAACAATGTCGATGAATATGAAGCACTTGTGCATGGGCTCAAAGTGGCAAAAGAGATTGGGATACGTTGGATCCTATGCTTTGGCGACTCGGATTTGGTAGTACAGCAAGTGTCGGGACTATGGGACGCCCTTGATCCAAACATGGCGCTGCACAGATTTCATGTGCAGAAGATATCTGGTTAATTTGAGGGATGTGAATTTCACCATGTACCCCGGGTGGAAAATGAGGCTGCTGACGTACTGTCGAAGCTCGGATCAACCCGACAAGCAATTCCACCGGGGGTAGCATTGGAACACCTCAGAAAACCGTCTATCAGGCCGTCCCCAAAAACCGACTCAATTTACGTCCCGGAAGATACAGAATCCGGAGCTGTGTCAATGGACATTGACATGGGAGGTGGTGCGCGAAACCCGGGGACTGCCTCAGCGAACCCGGGGACTACTTCGCAAGACCCGGGGACTGCTTCGCAAGACCCGGGAACTGTTCAACGTGATCTGGTTGAAGTTATGCCGGTGGATCAGATGGAAATTGATGAGGATGTGTTCCCTGTGCGAGCAATACCAGCTTGGGCACTACCTATATTTCAATTCCTGAAAGATGGAACGTTACCCACTGAGGAAGTGCTATCCAGGCAAACTCAGAGGAGGGCAAAGGCGTACACGATCATCAATTCCGAATTGTACAAAAGGAGTGTGACCAATGTCCTCCAGCGATGCGTTGACCCAGAAGAAGGGCTTGACATCCTCCGAGATATACATCAAAGGGAGTGCGGGCATCATGCCTCGTCCCGAGCCTTGGTGGCAAAAGCTTTCCGGCATGGATTCTACTGGCCAAGTGCCTTAGAGCAAGCAGAAGATCTGGTGAGAAAGTGCAATGGTTGTCAGAGGTATGCCACCAAGACACATATGCCAATGTCGGAGCTCAAGACCATACCAATCACCTGGCCATTTGCCGTGTGGTGTTTGGACATGGTGGGCCCATTTAAACCAGCAAGGGGAAATATGACTCACATTTTGGTCATGGTGGACAAATTCACAAAGTGGATTGAAGTGAAGCCTATAAGAAAGTGTGATGGAGCTACGGCCGTAACTTTTCTCAAAGACATCATCTTGAGATACGGTTATCCTCACAATATCATAACTGATAATGGCACAAATTTTGCCGAAGGAGCATTTGCGCGTTTCTGCCGGGATAAGAAGATCCGGTTGGACGTTGCCTCGGTAGCTCACCCCGCTTCGAATGGACAGGTGGAAAGATCCAACGGATTGGTATTATCCGGGATAAAACCCCGGCTCATTGAGCCGCTACAAAGATCAGTGGGGTGCTGGATAAAAGAACTACCAGCGGTACTGTGGAGTTTAAGAACAACTCCGAATCGATCAACAGGCTATACGCCATTCTTTCTGGTATATGGGGCAGAAGCTGTATTACCAGCCGACATAGAGCATGATTCGCCTAGGGTCACCCAATACACAGAAGCGAAGTGCAAGAAGCCCGGCAAAATGATGTTGATCTGCTGGAAGAAGCGAGAGAATTGGCATTGTCTAGATCCGCCATATATCAGCAAAATCTCCGACGCTATCATAGCCGGAAAGTAAGCCCCCGAGTTTTCCGGGAAGGCGATCTGGTACTCCGGTTGGTACATCGTACTGCCGTCATGCATAAATTATCTCCTCCATGGGAAGGGCCATTCATTGTGAGCAAAGCATTGCACAATGATTCTTATTATCTTATAGATGCAAAGCCACAGGAAAAGAACAAGGCGGACAGGTCTGGCGAGGAATCTAAGCGTCCGTGGAATGTAGCTCTACTTCGTCCTTTCTACACTTAGCAGAGAAGTGTATGTATCCGAGTCTTCTCATGTGTCGGTATGTATGCCGACAATGAGCTTATCAGTGAAATGTTGGCACCTCGAGCAGTAACTCAGGGACTGCCTTAATAATATTTGTTGTCTTTGGTTATTTGTGCGTCAGCTGGAATAAGTTGTTCTACTTAACTCGGATTAGTAATGTGTGAGCACCAAAAACCCAACTCTTCGACTTGCTGCTGTCCAACAAGAATTGGCTTCATGGCAAGCAAGAGAACAAGTCTGGAATTGCGTAGCACATGAAAAACGACTAAGGAAAAGAACTTAATCGAGCCGACGTTTGTTTTTCGAACTAACCTTGTATGTTTTTAGTTTATTATGTTGTTTTATTTTGAGCTAAGCCTGAAAGTTTCCTAGTATTGTTAAGACAATTTTTGAAGCTCGGATTCGCAAGTCGTAAAACCGAATCAAGGTAGACATGAGCCGAGCCAAAAGATTGGACGAACAAGAAAAGGAAACTCGAGGACTATGCCCAAGTTAATCCGGCATAGGAACTTAGTAGCAAAATATCACATGTGTACTGGATACAATTCCACCCGGCATACCAGGGATCTGATAAACTTTCAAGTTTTTTCACTTAAGGAGGAGCAGGAGGAGGAAGTTCGGCGTCATCTTCGCTGTCTTCAATGTCCGAGGCATCTCCTTCTTCGTCCTCATCCGACCCGTCTTCAACGTTCTCAGCGTTTTCGTCACCAGCGGCTTCCAGGAAGCTCGGTCCCTCAGTCCATTCATGGATGGGAGCATATTCGATGAGGCTGTGGGCGCAAGCCTTGCGCTGAGCTACCCACTCCGGGTCACTGGTCCATTTGGATCCGGTGCACATGTGCGTTAAGAGGTTGAGGTCGATCTTCTCATACCACGTGAGTACGTAGTGGAGAACGGTCTCAGCTGCGGCGTGCCCAGCGGATTCCCTCCAAAGGTCGAGCTGGGTCTCGCACTCCATCAATTTTTCAACAAGAAGTGCGGTTTCCTTCGGAGTGTCTTCTGCAGGCCAAAACGTGTTGAAGACTCGGACTGCAGCGTCAAGGATATCCTTGCCATAGTTCTTGATGATTTCCACGCGAGATGACAAGCTGACTAGCAGGTCCTCCATGTCATAGGGAATCTCTTGAGTGTCAGGCCCAACGGGAGTACCCCTCTCCTGGCGGAAATCAGCAACAGCAGCGCTCGCGATGGCAGTGCCCTCTAGAAATTTTTCCTGAAAACGAGATAAGAGAAACAGATAAAGAAAGGACATATGAAGTAACCCGGAGAAGTATGCCAGATAAGGGAAAGGAACTTACGTGAAATATGGCTGAGGACCCGAGTCAACTCCCTGGTACAGTCATCACGTCTTTTGCGAAGCTACACAAGTTCAGCGTTCGCCGAATCAAGCTTGACGTCGGACTCCTGAAGAAGTTCTCGGTCCTTGGGAATTTGGAGGTTGAGGCGTTCGCGCTCTTCGGTGTAATCCTGGCCAACCTTTTGGAGCTTGGATTGATGTTGTGCCTTCAATTTCTTCATCTCGGCCTTAAGCTTGGCGATCTCATCATCCTTGGTCCGGAGGAGGGCGAGCTCATCGTCTTTCTTCTTGAGCTCGGCCTGATGCTGTCCTGATTGTTCGAGAAAATGCAGCATCATATCAGGCACGGGCACACTATCTTCCAGCGATACTGAAATAGTGTATTGAACCGGCAGAGCCGAGGTATGAATGTTTGCCGAGCCAAGGAGAAAAGGAGATGGAAAGCGTAGCAAGGTCAGACAAAAGTAACTTACCCTTGATCTAATCCAGATTTTTCCTCATAAGCTTGTTCTCAGCCTCCACTCCAGCTGCGGAAACCAAATGATGGGTTAGTTCGACAGAAGAAAATGAAGAAAAACGAAGAAATGTCAAGGAAGGAATTTACCCCTTTTTTCGTATTCTGCGAGAAGTGCAGTTTGCTTCGCGCGTAGCATCTTGTGAGTGTCCAGGAGACGCTGGAACTCAGCACTCCGGCAATTGGTGGTCACCTGAAAAGAGTACAAAAATATAACTTTGCCTGGTACATATTCGAAGTGTACAAAATCCGGGCCAAGTGGAACTTAACCCGGCTCTAGGTGTGTGCATATTCGAAGTGTACAAAATCCGGGCCAAGTGGAACTTAACCCGGCTCTAGGTGTGTGCATATTCGAAGTGTACAAAATCCGGGCCAAGTGGACTTAACCCGGCTTTAGGTGTGTGCATATTCGAAGTTATCAAAATCCGGGCCAAGTGGAACTTAACCCGGCTCTAGGTGTGTGCATATTAGAAGTGTACAAAATCCGGGCCAAGTGGAACTTAACCCGGCTCTAGGTGTGTGCATATTCGAAGTGTACAAAATCCGGGCCAAGTGGAACTTAACCCGGCTCTAGGTGTGTGCATATTCTAAGTGTACAAAATCCGGGCCAAGTGGAACTTAACCCAGCTTTAGGTGTGTGCATATTCGAAGTTATCAAAATCCGGGCCAAGTGGAACTTAACCCGGCTCGAGGTGTGTGCATATTCGAAGTTATCAAAATCCGGGCCAAGTGGAACTTAACCCAGCTCTAGGTGTGTGCATATTCGAAGTTATCACGGAGCTACGTTAGTTTTGTAAGGAGCATCCTGCCGAGTAACAAGTTACTCCCCCGGAGGCTCGGGGACTAATGGTTATGTCATCATTATCTACAACATGTAAAGGGGAAGTGACGTACCTCCATCATCCGACCCGCGAGGTTGATTGCCTTAGCGGCTGTGTTCATTTGGGCGGAGAATTCGGCGGGGCCAAACCTCTCCGGGAGATCATCGTCATGGACGAACTCCGCCTTGTTCCAGTTGTTGACGAATTCAATAAGGGTCGGAGGGTATCGCTCGCCGGTGGGCATATGGGGCACCACCAAGCCCTTCGCATGCGCCTCCTTCCTCTCAACCAAGGCAAGGGCCGGGCTGGTGTGCAAAACCATCTGTTGTGCATCAGTTGGCTCGGCAGGGGCGTCCTTCGGTGCTGGAGGCTTCTTGGGAAGCATGGACGCGAGAGTGCGCTGTCCAGCCTCGACCAACGCTGTCCTGGCGGCATCAGGGGCCTTTTTGCCCTTGGGCTGCTGGGAGGAGGAAGTGGTTGCAGCAGATTTTCCCTTAGGAGCTGTTTGGGTGCTTTCTTGCCAAGACTGAGAAGTCTCGGACGAGGCGGAAGAGCTTGGCGCTGGTGCTTTTACTGCTGGAGTTGGTGCTGGTGCCGGAGTTGGTGCTAGTGCTGGTGCTGGTGCTGAGGTAGTCTTGGTGATAGCTGGTTGCGGCGGAGCCGAAGTTGTGGATGCCGCCGCCTCGGCTGAGCCAGTCTCCCCCGCTTCAAGGTTGCCCCCCTCTTGACGAGGTGGAGCAGAACCCGGAGCAGCCGCAGAACCCTCTGGAATAGGGCTCAGCGGGCGAGACTCGTCGCCACGAGGGGGAGAAGGGCAAGGTCGGAGCGGCGAAGCAATGCCAGACCCACTCTGGGGGACCTCCACCGCAACCCTGTCAAATCAAACAATGTCGAATGAGAAACTAAAACAGTACAAGAGCAAGTAAGTGGCTGAGGGAAAAGAGGCTTACGCGTCCGAGGTCAGGGGCTCCTTGGGCTTCCGAGCCCTTCGTGCTGGGGCCTTGGCTGCTGGCTTGGAGGCAGTTTTGTCTCTGGACTTCTTTCGCCTTTTGGCGGGTTGGGAAGGTCCGGAGGAAGAAGTTGATGCAGCTCCCCGCTTCTTCTTCGGCGTAGCCGGAATACGGTCACCCACGGCAAGGGGAGGGTCCTCATGGATCTGCCCACCAGGGTTAGCTGATGCCGGAAAAGCATAAGAAAGGGGGACAGCGTCAACATCTTCCATCACCTTGACATCCGAGTCATCTTCATCATCGGGCCAATCTCTAATGGAAGAGGGTTTACCGGTGGGTCGCTTCGTAGCGTCGGTCATCGGAAGGAACATCTCCTGATCCGGCTCTTCCTCGTCTGAGGTCTCCCGGTCAGGCGCCCACTTAAGGGTGGGATCGGTGCCATCTTCTAGGGTCTGCTGAAGGAATAGCTAAGGAAAAGAACAGACAACAGAGTTAAAAATACAACAGCGACCGACATAAGGTTTAATTCGGAGAAAGTTTGTGACACAAAACTTACCACGGGAGGAGGCCTATCATGGCAAAAGTGCTCAATTCCCCACGTCCACTCAGAGAAGTCCTTGTGCATGGTGAAGAGAGCCTTGACCCGGCGATAGATCTCTGTGTTGCTCAACTCGAAGGACGAGGTTCGGTTGGGGTCGCGGCCCCAGATCATGTGACACACTTTGTGAGTGCGCTTCTGGAGGGGGGAGATCCGGTTGCGGACGAACGTGATCATGGCGTCCTCGTTGCACAACCCGAGCTTCTTCAGTTCCGTGAACCTTTTATTGACCTGGTTGGCCAAGGCCGTGGGTTTCTTGGGGACAACCTCCCACAACTCCGGGTTAGGAGGACCCGGAGCATAGGGGAGTAGCCGGATCAAGTCTTTGGTGCTAGCATTCCGGACATAAAAGAAAGTCCGGGCCCATCCCTTGCAGGATTCCAGCCCGGTAACTCGGGGAAAGACGGAGAATCTCCGGGGTGAAATGGACACAGCCCCGAATTGTGTGAGCTGCTTGTCCTTCGGATCAAGTTGAATGTTCGGAATTACGTTACGGCGAAGGCCGAAGAACCGGATCCACAGCTCCTTCGTGGGCCATAATCCGGCATAACTTTCTATCGTGGAGGCGAAAGCAGAAAGAGAGGTGATTGCGTTGGCAGGAAGGTGGTGCGGCTGGAGTTCGTAAGTGCTCAACCAATCATGGAAGAAATCGCTGACCGGCAAACCGAACCCTCGCTGAAAATGTGAGAGGAACACCACATACTCACCCGGATTGGGGGAGGGGGCGAGTTCGGCGGAGGCGAGGCGCGTTGTGACTCCGGCAGGGATGCGCCTGGTGCGGTAGAGCCAGTCCAGGTCATCCTAGCAGACCCAGGATCCGGCCCACGCACCACGGTCCGCCGTGGCGGCGTCTTCCTCCATCTCTTGCTCGGCGACGGCGAGCTCCTCCTCTGTCATCTCGAGTTCGTTGCCCTCGCTGGTGCTAGCGGCGGTGGGGGGCAACGGCCTAGACTGACAGCGACCCGTGGCGGAGGAGGTGCACAGCGGTGGCGGCGACACAGAGGCGTGGGGAAGCAGTGCGATGGCGGTGCTGCTACTTAGAAGCGGTGGCGGCGACGTTGTCGCGGGAGAAGACGAAGAAGAAGAACTGGAGGCAGAGGGGTGCGGAAGGGGTAAAAGACCTAAGGGGTGCGCCCCTCCCCTATTTAACCACTCCCTCGTGGGGAAGTGGGATCGTGCATTGCGGTTACGCCACACGGTGTGGCCGTGTATGCACCGGATCGGCCAATCAGCATCAGGCCACACGGAAGGTCACAGAGCGCAGACGATCCCATGACGTGACGCATTGATGCAGTTAATGAGGAGGCAGGCGTGAAGCGACGTGCGCACAGTAACTCCTGACAATTACTGTGGCAGTTACTGTGGCTGGCCCTTAAAATGAGGCAACCTAATGATTAGCCTCCACGTGGGGAAGCGTACGAAAGAAGGAAGAACAACCCGGATGAGAATATGGTAACCCGGCCGGCAAGTCAAAACTTGGAACGTGCCAAGGGAAAATAAATCCATAGAATCCGAGATAAGGTGGTAACCCGACCAGCAAGGAAAAACTTGGAATGTGACAAGGGAAAGTAAATCCATAGAATCCGAGATAAGGAGATAACTCAGAAATAAGATCCTAAGCTCAGTGAAATGGACCTGATGCGGCCTTAGCGGCCAAGGCAGCTAAGACCGCACCAGCTTCGGGGACTAATGTTGGGGGGATACCCCCGGGTAGGGTCACGCCGGGGTATAAATGCCGAGTTAGCCGAGGTTCGGCAAGGTCAAAGCGTATGCTGGCCGGGTCACCTCAAGGCAGGCCGAATCACGGAGTAACCCGGACCAGGGAATGTCCACCTAACTGGGTCTCAGCCGACTTAAGCCGTAAGTCGGAACGATGTATCTAACTTTCATGCAGGAACGGGCGTGGCCGGATCTACTACGATCCGGGTCATGTCAAGCTTCTAGGAGAAGGAAGGAATCTCGCTTGTCAAAAGTACCCCGGTACGCATGGCATGAGCGAAGCGGATAGAGGCAGGACCAGCGAGGCGTGGCCGACAAAGGTGACAAGGCCAATGTCGAGTGACGCCAGTGCCGTAGAGGCTCATGTAGCCTCTGCAAGGATTACGCGGGGGAAAAGCAACCCGGTCGGCTTACTATTTTGGGAGGAGGCATATTCCCTGGAATATGCCTCCACGTATGCCCTAAGTGGAGACCTAGCCACCCCTATATAAGGAGGGCTAGGGCCTCTATAGAAGGGGTTGGTTGGAGAATTTTAGGTTCTACGGGTTGGTCTTGTGCGGGTTAGCTAGCGGCGAGAGTAAGAGAATCCCTTCTTCCTCCTCTCCCCAAGATAGCTCTTGGAGCACTTGTAAACCTTGGAAGTGAATCAAATACAAACTTCTGCGTGTGGAATCACCTCATTATCCCTCCCTGGATTCCCCTAGCGCATATTACTCCCCACCTTTATCCTATCCATGGCATCTGCCGTGACACCACCACGACACAACGTGTGTATACAACTTGTATATAAGACCAAAAACAATACTATCATAATGAATCAATAACAAGTTCAGATCTGAAATCATGGCACTCGGGCCCTAGTAACAAGCATTAAGCACAACAACTTGCAACAAAGTCATAAAGCACTAATAAAAGATACTAGGCACCAAGCCCTAACAATCTGATGCCATTACATGAACGATCTCATCCAATCCCTACCATCCCCATAGCCTACAGCGGGGGATTACTCACTCATCGATGGGGGAAACATGGATGGTTGATGGAGAAGCGATGGTGGTGATGATGGCGATGATCTCCTCTAATTCCCCGTCCCGGCAGGGTGCCAGAACGGAGTTTCTGGTGCTATTTCGTGGAATATGGTGGTGGCGGCGGAGCGGAACTCCTTCTGGAAAAATGTCGAACCCCCTAAGTTTTTAGGTCAGAAGGCAACTTATAGGAAAAGAGGGAGACCGATGGGGAGTCTGGGGCAGCCAGACCACCCCCTGGCGCGGCCTGGGCTAGCCCCCGCGGCCAGGTGGTGTGGCCTGGGCCCAGCCCCCCTCCGTCTCGTATTCTGTCTCCGGGAGTCTTCTGGTGCAATAAGATTTTTTGCATATTTTCCGGGATTTTTCTTGATAGTTGATTTTCTGCACAAAAAGTAGACACCAAGACAATTCTGCTGAAAACAACGTCCGTCCGCGTTAGTTGCATCCAAATAACACAAGTTTAGAGGAGAAACAATAGCAAAAGTGTTCGGGAAAGTAGATATGCTTTGGACGTATCAACTCCACCCAAGCTTAGCTTATTGCTTGTCCTCAGGCAATTCACTTGAAAACTGAGTGCGATAAAAGAACTTTTACGAACACATTTGCTTCATATGCTGTATATATTCTCAGCATGTGATCAACTACTTAGACAATTCATAATAAGGAGTATGCAACTAAGTTTACTTAATAGGCGTTGCCAGCTATGAAGAGATTCTAACTCAAAAATAATAAGTAGCCTGAAGCATAAACATAAGCAACATTACAATGCTCATAATGAAGGAAATATGCCCTGAGAGGCAATAATAAAGTTGTTATTATGTATTCCTTATATATGATACATGTTTATTTTGCATGCTAGAATTGTGTTGATCGGAAACATCAATACATGTGTGTTTAATAAACAAAAAGGGTTCCTAGTTATGCCTCTCTAATAGACTAGCTTGTTGATTAACAAGATGATCAAGGTTTCCTGATCATGGACATTGGATGTTGTTAATAACAAGGTCACACCATTGGTGGAATGATGTGATGAACATTCATCCGAAGTATAGCATTACTATCAAGTCATTATGTTTATATTGCTATAACATCATACGAAGTAATCTTTATCCTTAGACCATGATATCATGTTAACTGCTAACACCTGAAGAGTATCTTGATAACATCAAATGTCACACCGTAACAGGGTGACTATAAAGATGGGTTCAGTACTATAATGATAGCTCATGGATCAAGAGTGGAATTTGTCAATCCTGATGACGGATAGATATACTCTGGGCCCTCTCGATGATATCACATTGAGATAGCTTGCAAGCAAGTGATGTGATCACTAGAATGTTATATCACGGGAACAAGAAAAGAGTGCATGTCGAAAACGAGATCAAACTAGGTATTTGGATACCGATGATCGAATCTCGGACATGTATTATATCATGAGACAAAGGGATTAAATTACAAGCGTTAAAGGTTCTCACGATCACAGAAGTCATCGTTGAATATGCAGGAGTCAGTATGGATCTCCAGGTCCCGCTTCTGACTATTGATCTGAGAGGAGTCTCAATCATGTCTGCATTATTCGCGAACTGTAGGGTGACACCCTTAAGAGTTACCGGACACCATTTTGGAGCACATATGTTTCAGACGAAAGAATTGCAAAGCGCAGGAATTGTTTCGATAGAAACCGGAAATTGTTTCAGGTGAAATTGCAGAAAGTGGTTCTGCATGTGATATTGAAATATTGCAAGGGGTTATATGTGAATGTTTGTTAATTAAAGTAATTAACAAAATTCTGAATTTTTTTAATAAAAGAGTTTTATTAAATGAGAGAGCATTAAACTTGGAGAATTTTAATGCATTTAAAGTGGGGACTTTAAAAGGGAATGTGAAGAGGTATTTTAATGTGGAGGGGTTACCACCACATGAATGGGGGAGGTGAGGGGTCACCCCCCATGTGCCGGCCATGGAGAGGAGGGGCACCCCCCTCCTCCTATAAAAGGCCCTCCTCCTCCTCCTTCTTCCTTACATCTCCTTGTGAAGGATCTCTCTCCCTCTAGAATTATTCCCCCATGGTCCCGGATTAGCGAGATACATGTTTCCAGTGGCATTTCGTCTGGAAGGAGTTGCTGCTTCCACTGGATCGCTGGAGCGAGGAGGTGGAGGTTGTCCGGTGGCTTGAACGTGTGTGCGAGTACGGATGCCCTGCCGAGTTGCGGTGCTCAGACTTCCTCACAATCTTGAGATCGGCAAGTGTACGACTACATCAACCACGAGTTCCTACTCGTTAACAAAACTCGTTGTCTTCAAGGGTAAGTTCTCGTTGGATGTATGTCCACCCGTTGCTTTGTACCTAGTAGATAGATCTTGGTGTGTAGTTCTCATCGTAGGAATTTTTTTGTTTTCTATGCTGCGGACCCAATAGTGGTATCAGAGCCTGATCTATGCGTAGGTGCTTTGCACGGGTAGTACACATATGTTTATATGTGGGCGATGATGATCATGTTATTGCATCTTCTATGTATTTTGGATATTGGTGGCATAGTGGGATGAAGCGGCCCGGACCAACATTACATGTCATCGTACATGAGACTGGTTCCACGACTGACATGCAACTTGTTTTGCATAAGTGGCTGGCGGGTGTTTGTCTCTCCTACTATAGTCAATATCTGATTTACAACGAGTTGCTAATAACTTGGTTATCCTCGTTGTGGTTCATGTTCGTAGGTGAGAACGGTTCTATCTCCGAAAGCCCCAAGCCACGTAAAACTTGCAATTGATAAATTAGAGGCGTCTAGTTTAGATCGTTGCTGGGCTAGTGTATTGATATGGTATTGTTGTAAGTAGATGTATGATAGATACTCTTACAACACATTCAACGTGTAAGTTCCATAGACCTTGGCCTTACACACAAAGGAATGATAGAGATCATACCACGATGCAATTGATAGAGATCAAATGCATGGACCATATCATCTCACTTTACACATTAGATGTTAGCATCTTATACTGCTTGTTTGGCGCTTTTGGTAGCATTGTAAGACGATCCCTCATTTAGATATCAACATAAAATGTGTTCTTCCTTGAGTATGCACCGTTCTATGGATCGTGTTTCGAGACATCACGTGATGATTGGGTGTACTCGACTCTACGCTTTCATACAATGGGTGTTGGACAATTTGACACATGCGAGTACTAAGGTTCTTACTTGGCGAGCCTAGCATGTACAGACATGGCCTTTGAACACGGACCGAAAGGTTAAGCATGAGTCATATAGTTGATATGATGCCCATATAGATGCTCGCCTTTGAAGCTACACCGACTCACGTGATGATCGCACTTGGTGTAGTGGATTTGGTTCATGTAATCACCAAAAGGACACGAGGGATGTCGTTTTTGAGTGGGAGTTCATTAGTAATTTGGATTAGTTGAACTCAATCTATCATAAACTTAGTCTAAATAAACTTTACAAATTTTGTTGTAGATGGCACCACCTGCTTTTAATTTCAATGTGTTCATGGAGAAAGAGAAACTTGTTGTGAATGGTAGCAACTTCAACAACTGGGCTATGAATTTGAGGATTCTCCTCACTGCTACACAAAAGAAATATGTGCTAGATGCGCCACTAGGCCCCCCACCAGCTCCCAATGCCCCTGACGAGGAAAAGAATGTCTATGTGACTCGTCAGGAGGACCACAACTTAGTTCATTGCGGCATACTGTATGGGCTAGAGCCAGAACTTCGAAAGCGTTTTGAAGATGGCAATGCTTTTGATACCATGGGAGAATTAAAAATGATTTTCGATACCCATGTTGCCGTAGAGAGTTATAATGCTACTGAAAAGTTCTTTAGCTGCATGATGGAGGAGAACTACTCCGTTAGTGAGCACGTACTCAAAATGTCTGGGTATGCCGATAAGCTTGTGTCCTTGGGAATAATGATTCCCAATGACTTGGGCGTACATTGCTTTCTCCAATCTCTGCCACCTAGCTACAAGAGCTTCGTGATGAACTATAATATGCAGGGCATGAAGAAGACTCTTCCCGAGCTTCTGTCAATGCTTAAGACTGCAGAAGTGGAGATTAGGAAAGAACATCAAGTGTTGATGATCAATAGGACCACCGGTTTCAAGAAGGATAAGAAAGGCAAGCACAAGGGAAAGAAGGGTGGCAAATCTGTTGCCGCGCCTGAAAAGAAACCCCGAGCTGGCCCTAAGTCTGATACCGAGTGCTACTATTGCAAGGGGACTGGCCATTGGAAGCGCAACTGCCCCAAGTATTTGGCGGACAAGAAGTCCGGCAAGGAAAACAAAGGTATATGTGATATACATGTTTTTGATGTGTACTTGACTAGTACTCACAGTAGCACCTGGGTATTTGATACGGGATCGGTTGCTAATATATGTAACTCGATTCAGGGGCTGCAGAACAAGCGACAACTAGCAAGGGATGATGTCACAATGCGGGTCGGCAATGGATCAAGAGTTGATGTGATCGCCGTCGGAACGCTGCTTCTCCATATGCCATCGGGATTAGTTATAAACCTGAATAATTGTTATTTGATGCCTGCACTTAGCATGAACATTGTATCCGGATTGTGTTTGATGCAAAGTGGTTATTCGTTAAAATCTGAAAACAATGGTTGTTCGATTTATATGGATAATATCTTTTATGGTCATGCACCTGTGTTGAATGGTTTATTTCTGATGGATCTCGATAGTAATATTACGCACATTCATAATGTTAATGCTAAAAAGATTAAACTTAATGATGATATATCTGCATATATGTGGCACTGCCGTCTAGGTCATATTGGCGTTAAACGTATGAAGAAACTCCATTCTGATGGACTTTTGGAATCACTTGATTTTGAATCATTTGAGACATGTGAGCCATGCCTTATGGGCAAGATGACTAGAACGCCGTTTTCCGGTTCAATGGAACGGGCGACAGATTTATTGGAAATCATACATACTGATGTGTGTGGACCAATGAGTGTGTCGGGGCGAGGTGGATATCGTTATTTTGTTACTTTCGCGGATGATTTGAGTAGATACGGGTATATCTATTTGATGAAACACAAGTCTGAAACTTTTGAAAAGTTCAAGGAATTTCAGAATGAAGTGGAAAATCATCGTAATAGAAAGATCAAATTTCTACGGTCTGACCATGGAGGAGAGTATCGAAGTTACGAGTTTAGCACACACATGAAAGAGTGTGGAATAGTTTCACAACTCACACCTGCCAGAACACCACAACGTAATGGTGTGTCGGAACATCGTAATCGTACCTTATTGGATATGGTTTGATCTATGATGTCTCTGACTGACTTGCCACTGTCATTTTGGGGTTATGCACTGGAAACAGCTGCATTCACTTTAAATCGGGCACCATCTAAATCCGTTGAAATGACACCGTATGAATTATGGTTTGGAAACAAACCTAAGCTGTCATTTCTTAAAGTTTGGGGATGCAATGTTTATGTGAAGAAACTTCCGCCGGATAAACTCGAACCCAAAGCAGAAAAATGCGTCTTCATAGGATACCCTACGGAAACGATTGGGTATACCTTCTATCACAGATCCGAGCGCAAGGTTTTTGTTGCCAAGAATGGATCCTTTCTTGAGAAGGAGTTTCTCACGAAAGGTGTTAGTAGTCAGAAGGTAGAAGTCGAAGAGGTTATTGAACCTTCTCTTCATGAAATGGCGAGTAGCGCAGCACCGGAAGTTGTTTCGGAGTTGACTTCACCTAATGAAGAGAAAGATAATGATATTGATGATGAAACTCCGAAAGAGGACACTACTGAACCTCGCAGGTCAAGCAGGACACGTGCAGCTCCTGAACTGTACGGCAATCCTATTGTAAATTTCATGGTTAATGAAATGGATGACCCTGTGACGTATGAAGAAGCAATGATGAGCCCGGATTCCAAGAAATGGCTAGAAGCCATGAAATACGAAATGGAATCCATGTACGAGAACCAAGTTTGGACCTTGGTGGACTTACCTCACGATCAAAAGGTCGTTGAGAATAAATGAATTTTCAAAAGAAAAACTGATGCTGATGGTAATGTGACCATCTATAAGGCTCCACTTGTCGCAAAGGGGTTTCGAAAAATTCAAGGAGTTGACTACGATGAGACATTCTCTCCCGTAGCGATGCTTAAATCAGTTAGGATTATGTTAGCAATTGCTGCATATTTCGATTATGAAATATGGCAGATGGATGTCAAAACTGCATTGCTCAATGGTAATATTGAAGAAGAGTTGTATATGATACAACCTAAGGGTTTTGTCGATCCTAAGGATGCTAATAAGGTATGCAAACTTCAGCGATCCATCTATGGACTGAAGCAAGCATCCCGGAGTTGGAATCTCTGCTTTGATGAGGTGGCATTTCTGAGGCTTGTATTTACAAGAAAGTGAGTGGGAGCAATGTGGCATTTCTGATATTATATGTGGATGACATATTATTGATTGGAAATGATACAGATCTTTTAAAAAGTGTTAAAAGTTATCTAAACAGAAAATTTTCGATGAAAGACCTTGGTGAAGCGTCATATATATTAGGCATTAAAATCTATAGAGATAGATCAAGGCGCCTAATTGGGCTATCACAGAGTACATACCTTGATAAGATATTAAAGAAGTTTAATATGGACGGAAGTAAGAAGTGGTTCTTACCTATGTTGCAAGGCAAGACATTGAGTAAGACTCAAAGTCTGGCTACGGCGGAAGAAAGAGAGATGATGGATAAGATCCCCTATGCCTCGGCCATAGGATCTATTATGTATGCCATGCTATGTACAAGACCGGATGTGGCACATGCTATTAGTTTGACTAGTAGGTACCAATCTAATCTAGGTTCTGAACACTGGATAGCGGTCACGAACATCCTCAAGTACTTGAGAAGAACTAGGGATATGTTTCTTATATACAAAGGTGAAGAAGAGCTAGTCGCTAAGTGTTATGTCGATGCTAGCTTGGACACCAATCCGGATGACTCTAAGTCTCAATCCGGATACGTATTTCTCTTGAACGGAGCAACAGTTAGTTGGAGGAGTTCCAAACAACCTGTGGTGGCTGGATCAACGACGGAGGCAGAATACATTGCTGCTTCAGAAGCGGTGCAGGAAGCGATTTGGATGAAAGAGTTCATTATGGAACTAGGTGTGGTTCCTAGTGCATTGGACCCAATGGTGATCTATTGTGACAACAATGGAGCCATAGCCAACGCAAAGGAACCGAGGTCTCACAAGAATTCCAAGCATATTAAGCGCCGGTTTCACTCCATCCGCGAGCATGTCAAGGATGGAGATATAAAGATTTGTAAAGTACACACGGACCTAAATGTAGCAGATCCGTTGACTAAAGCTCTCCCTAGGGCAAAACATGATCAACAACAAAACTCCATGGGTGTTAGATTTATCACTATGTGAACTAGATTATTGTCTCTAGTGCAAGTGGGAGACTGAAGGAAATATGCCCTGAGAGGCAATAATAAAGTTGTTATTATGTATTCCTTATATATGATAGATGTTTATTTTGCATGCTAGAATTGTATTGATCGGAAACATCAATACATGTGTGTTTAATAAAAAAAGGGTTCCTAGTTATGCCTCTCTTATAGCCTAGCTTGTTGATTAACAAGATGATCAAGGTTTCCTGATCATGGACATTGGATGTTGTTAATAACAAGGTCACAACATTGGTGGAATGATGTGATGACCATTCATCCCAAGTATAGCATTACGATCAATTCATTATGTTTATATTGCTATAACATCATACGAAGTAATCTTTATCCTTAGACCATGAGATCAACATGTTAATTGCTAACACCGGAAGAGTATCTTGATAACATCAAACGTCACACCGTAACAGGGTGACTATAAAGATGGGTTCAGTACTACGAAGGTGTTATGTTGAGGCTCATGGATCAAGAGTGGAATTTTTCAATCCCGATGATGGATAGATATACTCTGGGCCCTGTCGGTGATATCACATTGAGATAGCTTGCAAGCAAGTGATGTGATCACTAGAATGTTATATCACGGGAACGAGAAAAGAGTGCATGTCGGTAACGAGATCAAACTAGGTATTTGGATACTGATGATCGAATCTCGGACATGTATTATATCATGAGACAAAGGGATTAAATTACAAGCGTTAAAGGTTCTCACGATCACAGAAGTCATTGTTGAATATGCAGGAGTCAGTATGGATCTCTAGGTCCCGCTTCTGACTATTGATCTGAGAGGAGTCTCAATCATGTCTGCATTATTCGCGAACCGTAGGGTGACACACTTAAGAGTTACCGGACACCATTTTGGAGCACATATGTTTCAGACGAAAGAGTTGCAAAGCGCAGGAATTGTTTCGATAGAAACCGGAAATTGTTTATGGTGAAATTGCAGAAAGTGGTTCTGCATGTGATATTGAAATATTGCAAGGGGTTATATGTGAATATTTGTTAATTAAAGTAATTAACAAAATTCTGAAGAAATTTAATAAAAGAGTTTTATTAAATGAGAGAGCATTAAACTTGGAGAATTTTAATGCATTTAAAGTGGGTACTTTAAAAGGGAATGTGAAGAGGCATTTTAATGTGGAGGGGTTACCACCTCATGAATGGGGGAGGTGAGGGGTCACCCCCCATGTGCCGGCCATGGAGAGGAGGGGCACCCCCTCCTCCTATAAAAGTCCCTCCTCCTCCTCCTCCTTCTTCCTTACACCTCCTTGTGAAGGATCGCTCTCCCCTCTAAAATTATTCCCCCATGGCCTCGGATTAGCGAGATACATGTTCCCGGTGGCATTTCGTCTGGAAGCAGTTGCTTCTTCCACTGGATCGCTGGAGCGAGGAGGTGGAGGTTGTCCGGTGGCTTGAACGTGTGCCAGTACGGATGCGCTGCTGAGTTGCGGTGCTCGGACTTTCTCACGAGCTTGAGATCGGCAAGTGTACGACTACATCAACCACGAGTTCCTACTCGTTAACAAAACTCGTTGTCTTCGAGGGTAAGTTCTCGTTGGATGTATGTCCACCCGTTGCTTTGTACCTAGTAGATAGATCTTGGCATGTAGTTCTCATCGTAGGATTTTTTTGTTTTCTATGCTGCGGACCCAACACATAACAAGGTATGATAGAGTGGTATCTCGCTTGCCTTTGATTGTGAATGCCAAGGCACCTCTGAAGTTCAGGTGAAGACTAGAAGTAAAGATATCAAAGATACAAGCATCAAAGTCATAGCACAGATAATCAAGTTTTGAGACAAGCACAAAGAATGACAACTATGCTCTTAAGAAGGTGCTCAAAGAATATGTGGAGACTCAACAAGTAAAAGAAAAGGTTTTGAATAATTTGAAAAGCTTTCAAATGCTGAAAGTATGGTACTCATTAGCTTTGAGCTCTCATTGCTCCTATCATAAGCATCTTTAATATGGTTAAGGTGAAAGTGAGGTCCAATCTGAGTTATATGCTTGATAGACTATAAACTGAAAATCCCATGTCCCTTGAGTACGAGGGCCGCTCCTCATGCTACTCAACTTTAGTTACCGGTAAGTTCTTGTCATCATAAATACGTGCGTATCATAGAGAACCGCCAATGGGGTACCCCTTGCCCGATGATACGGAAGAATCCCCATATCAAAATGACAAGGCAAGCAGACAATGAGTATCTCAGCAATCTTCTTATTTACCATGGGAAAAATGGTGCTTTTTTCTCTCTTTCCTCTTTTCATAAATCTTTTTTTTCTTTTTTCTCAATAGCTATCTCTCTTTTTTATAAGAAGAATGCTTCATAGATATCATTATGGTTACACTGCAGGTTTCCACCATGACGACATGGATTAGACCGGTGGCCCGGGCGTTTCTCTAACACACATACATAACTCCATGGACTTACAAGCTCCCCTTTTATTTCACACCGACGACATCCGCAAACAAAAGAGCATGGTATCAACTGGGTATATATATTTATAGGTGTTGAAAGCGTTCCCCGTGACAGCACGGTTCTGCTAATCCCTAGCCTATAATTTGCAAGCATATGACTTTCATGGACAGTCACAATGGTTCAGGTTTATTAAGTGCAGAAAATAAAGTGTGCCATCAAGTCCGTGAGAGCTTTACTAACTAACTTTCTCATAACAAGCAAACATTTTATTCGGAAGAAAACGAGGCATATTGAATATCCATGGAAGTAGCAAATGATGCTAATAGGTAGGTATGGTGAACACTTTGGCAATATTTGGTTTTAGGGAGTTGGAAACATGAGTAAAACATACTGAGTGAAAGTGAAGGCTAGCAATAGTAAGGGAGCGACAAACGAGAGGGAAATAGCTATCATAATCATGCTTGCAACAAAACAGGACTAATCATGGCATGAAAGTGATTCAAGATCCTCAAGGCAAAATAATTCATCGAGGCTTAACTGATTATTTCAGTCATGTGCATGCGTGAGCATATGCCAAGTCAATTCAAATGAAACATTCAGAGGAGGATACCACGGTGTCATACCAAGTTATGAATAGAGTAATGCAAGCAAACATTCATAAGACATGCTACAAACTATTAGCAAGATGGAACTAATCATATGAAAGCAAAAACTACTAGGCATCCAGAGATAACATACACCCTACACGAACAGACTAAGCATGCCCACAATGATGAGTATATGTACAAAAAATGAAAACAAATAGAGTTTGTTACCAGCCTCTTACCACACCTCAAGTTGTCATTAATCCTCATTATTGCTCTTCACTTGTGTGGCTTGAATAATAATATGAAACCAATATCCACTGAGGACTGCTGAACCCTATAGCAAACTCACAAAACTAAAGAAGAACGACAAATATTTTTGTTGTTTTCGATTTTTTAAAATAAGAACCAAAAAAGGAAAAGCAAGCAAAGCAAAATCTTTTTGGGTTTTTCGAATAGTTCAAACAAAGAAAAAAGGGAAAAACAAACCAAGGCGAAAAGAAAAAGAAACAAACCAAAGAGAAACAACATAAATATTTTTGGTCTTTTTGTGTTTTAGAAAGCAAAAGCAAAGAAAGAACGAAAACCAAAAAGAAAACGAAACATGAATATACAAAGTACCGACGCAACATGATAGGGAGATGAGTGCGATGCCGACGTACCTCCCCCCAAGCTTAGGCTTTTGGCCTAAGTGGGTATCAATCTAGATACGGGTAAGGGTTCCAAGAAGGAGGATCATGATACGAATGGTCATAGTTGGGCCCGTGGGAAGAAGAAGAAGCTCCCCAATCATAAGCAGGCTACTGATATGAAGACTCCCCCTCATTCGAGGGCTGAACCGAATCATCTGTGACCTCCCTTCTAGTATCCTGCTCCTGTTGGGAGAGCTCTCCCAGGTACGTGCCAAGCTCCTCCTCAGTGAGGAACCATCCTTCCCTGTTATCAAGGTTAAACAAAACAGGTGCAGACAAAAGAACAACACGCTCGGACTTGCTCTTTCTCCAACCAGCTTTGAGAAAGGTTATTTCATAAGACAACTCATTCAAACTAGCCCACGAGGAAAGAAATTTATGTTGTATCATGGAATTAAGATCAAGCCTTTCTATGGGGAACTGTAGGTCTAGATGATGAGGCACTAAACCATGCAATGCTAGTAAACGAGAAGCAATGAGGCCTCCACAAATTCCACCTTTCTCACGGTTAGCAGCAAGACGGAAAGCTATCAAAGCACCTAAGTTGTAAGACCTATCTCGTTTAAGAGCAGCAGAGATAAATGCTAGATCATATGAAGATAACTTATTGGCAGTTTTCCTAGCAAGAACACACTTGGCAATAAAGTAGGCAAAGTAGCGAATGGAGGGAAGATGAATGTTACGGATTTTTCCACTCTCCTTCGAGAAGCTGCTCCCTTGGCAAATTTCTGCGTATAAATCCATAAGTGGTTCAGGTCGCTCCTTAATCCTTCTACATGATCCCCATTGAGGTACCTTAATAGCTGCACAAAAGTCACCGAGAGAAAGGTCGACAACAATATTGTAAATTTTGTAGTGGACCATGGGGTTAGGCAAAGAGTGACTAAATTGAAAGTCCTGCACCACATACATGGTTAGCTTCACAAATTGATAAGGTTCATCTTCCAAAAAGTGCTCCAACCCTGCATTAGAAACCAAAGTGTGGAAATCTTTGAGAATTCCTACAGCTCTCATGAACGCAGAGCATGGATAAATGGAAGGAAAAACTTCCTCCTCCCGGTGGACCTTCATGACCTCAGGCACCCATAGTTCATGTTGGTTTAGTTGATGCCCATTCATCTTCTATTCTGAAATTTAAACACCTATTAAACAAGTGATTGCAAAGTGAATAAAATGAAGGATACTACTCATAGGGACTTGTAAGAGGCCTAAACATGCATCAAAACTATATCTCTAAGCATCAAACAAGCTTACAAGCTCTCATAACCTGTCACCTACAACAACAAAATACTCAAGATATAATCCACTAAACACAAATCTACTTGGACAAGGGGAGGAGTCACATACCAGAGAACAAGTGCTCCAAATTTCAGCAAGAAAAATGGGCTGAGCAAGGAGATCGAAATAATCGAGAGCAAGCACATGAAGAACACGATTTTGAGCAATGAACTGGAGCTTACTCGGGAGAGAGAAGAAAGTGGCAGGTGCGAGAGTTAGTGGAGGGCTAGGGGTGGCCCACACCTTGGCATGGCGCCACCCAGGGCAGGCCGCGCCACTAGGTGGTGAGCCTGCCTGGTGGGCCCCCCTGGTACCCTCCAGGCACTCCTCTGCTTCTTTTTTCACGTAAAAATTTAATATGAATTTTCTGGAATTTTTCGAGACACTTTATTTTTGGACATTTTTCAGGTACAAAAGAATGATTTTCTGACAAAAAGATTTTTTTTTGAAATGATGCAATGAAAAAGCAAGGATAGAACTACAGAAGTTCTAAGACACTCTAACAAGCAAGCAACTAACAACAAAAATAAAACTAAACGAAAGCAAAAACTAAACTGGATAGATCAAAAGTAAACGAAGATAATCACGGTGAAAACATTGTTTTGCTCAATGAAATCCTTTTGTTAACAAGGTTGATCAGGTCTTGCTACCAAAAAAATTTCATATGAGACAAAACTTTGTATTCCACTAATGATTATGTTACCTCAACCTTGATAGCAATGGTCCTAATCATAATAGTTTCAAAATTTTCTCTTGGTATGGGACAATATATCTCTCCAACTTGAATGTCCTCAACATGTTCAATTGAATTCAAACCATAAGTCCTTTCAATCTTCTTGGGGAAATAGACAGTATGTTCCTTGTCATTAACATTGAAAGTCACCTTTCCTTGATTACAATTAATAACAGCTCCTGCAGTACTAAGAAAAGGTCTCCCAAGAATAATGGACATATTATCATCTTCAGGCATTTCAAGCACAACAAAATCAGTTAATATCAAGCAATTATGAGCCACTTGAACAGGTACACCCTCACATATACCAACAGCAATAGTGGTAGATTTATCAGCCATTTGCAAAGATATATCAGTTGGTATTAATTTTTCTAGTTGAAGCCTCTTATAGAGAGAGAAGGCATAACACTAACTCCAGCTCCCAAATCACACGAAGCAGTTCTAACATAACTGTTCTTAATAGAGCAAGGGATAGTTGGAATCCCTGGGTCTCCAAGTAAAATGGATCGTATGGGCACCTAGAGGGGGGGTGTGAATAGGTGCTATCCAAATTTTAATACTTTTTCAATTTTAGGCTTAGCACAAAGGGTAAATTCTCTAGATAAACTATTAGGTGGAATTTCCCTATATGCAAACCTATCTACTAGCGAGTAAAGAGCGAGTGGAAGAGGAACGGGTAAACCGAAGTGAAGCACGCGGAGACATAGGATTTGTTTGACCGCAGTTCCTTCCTTGTTAAGGGAAGTACGTCTGCGTTGGAGGGGTGGGCGGTACTAAGACCACCACGCCACAATAGGCCTCACCCTGTTCTCCGATGGATCTCGCCACCAAAGGCCTAATCCACCTTTCCACTATAGGTACCCTTCAAGGCGGGCACATGCGCCTTTACACAACTAGTGGGGCAACAACTCCACAACAACTTGGAGGATCCCAAAATGACAACAAGCTGCCACAAGAACAAAGTTATCAAATACAATAAACAAGATCTAGGTATTGACAAGGATACTAGATCAGGGATTTCTCCAAGTGAATGGAGAGGAGTTGAAGCGCTTGATTCGTGATGATGATGATGAACTTCTCCTTCTTCAATTCCCCCAAAGATCAAGACCTTCGG
The DNA here is from genome assembly GCA_910589775.1 of Avena eriantha. Lineage (NCBI taxonomy): Eukaryota > Viridiplantae > Streptophyta > Magnoliopsida > Poales > Poaceae > Avena > Avena eriantha. Next base: position 196,292,906 of record OU342742.1, on the reverse strand, counting down.
GTGGTTGAAGTGGGAGATCGAGAATGAGAGCTCTTGCACAATGTCTGGACAATTTCGAATGAATCAAGAGTTCTGAACGTTGGGGAAGAAGGGGTATTTATACCCCCTTCAGAAACCAGCCGTTGGACACTTTGGGGGCCGGATTATCCGGCCCAAGTGAGGGCCGGATTATCCGGTCTGGGGAAAACACCGCCCCAGACTCCGAATATCCGGCAGATAATCCGCCCCCTATCAGAGCGTCGCACCGAGCTTTCCCTTGATCAACTTCTGGGGGCCGGATTATCCGGTCCTATGCGAGGGCCGGATCCGGTGTAGGGAGGAGAAACCGCCCCAGTTCGGATTTTCCGGGAGAAAATCCGACCAGATACCGAGCGACGTGCCTTGGCTTCTTTTGCTCGAAAACTGGGGGCCGGATTATCCGGCCCATGCAACAGCCGGATTATCCGGCCTGGGGAGGAAAAACCGCCCCAGATCAGATTTTCTGGGAGAAAATCCGACCGGATACCGAGCGACATGCCTTGGCTCCCTTTGAGAAATGAGGTAGGGTGGATTATCCGGCCCTTGGTAGGGCGGATTATCCGGCTCCCCTCAAAGCTTCCTGCACACTTAGCGCACATGAATAATCTCCACAGTATTGTTATCTAACACGCAAAACATAGGAAAACATGAAATGTTCTTTCAATCTCCCCCTTTTTGGTGTTAGATGACAATACCAGGATTTGCAGGAGAAAGTCATAAGACAAACAGTGATAACTATGAAAGAGACTCCCCCTCAATGTGTGCATAATAGAATTTTGCATTGGAATACAAATGCACACAAATAGGTGAATCTATTCCATAAAAATATGAGCAACATAAACATACCACCGAGGTAGAGGGAAGGCACCTTTGACATAAGTCACAATTATTACCGGATAACCAATATAAGCGCCTTCCGTGATAAAAACCTCCAGCAATAGGATATGAATAGATAGATCCATACGCATAAACCATGAGATGAAATCCATAGGCATAATCCAGACAACCACATAGAGTCTCAAACACCACAAACACAAATTTAAAGTTCAACGCTAAATGGGCATAAGCATGAAAGCGATGAATAGAAAAATGCAAGTGCTTATGTCCGACCCTTGCAAATCCACGGACATCCTAATAGAACTACTTCTCCCCCTTTGGCATCGAGACACCAAAAAGGGAGAAGAGCGATGCTAGCGCCCCACGGGATCACTCGTAGTTCTCGTCCTCGTCCACTTCTTCATTCTCATCCTCATCCTCATCTTCAAGCTCCTCAGTGTCACCTTCTTCATCCTCATCATCAGCAGTAGGCGCAGAGGGGAACAAGTGACGCTCCAGCTCACCAGAGTTCAACCCGGAGGAAGAGTTCCACCGAGCATATGGAGTGGGAGGTGTAGGAGCCGGAGGATCACCCGAAGCACCGGACACGTGGTGGAGAATGAGCTGCTGGGAGTGAGCCAACTCATGGCGTTGCTTGTATGCCTCGTACAGATCCTTGCCCGTGTCCACGCCCATGCAGAGAATGTTACGCTGGAACCAGTTCAGCTGCTTGATCTCATGGGCAACGGGAGGCACAGGGGACCTGCGAGCATCCCTCATGAGGCCCTCAGGAGCAGAGGAGGGGTGAGAGGTCTTCCGAACCTTGGTGTAGATCTTCTTGGCCTTGTGCACCGAGTCGATGTGGAACTCCTCAGTAGGAAGCAGGTGCCGTATGAGCATCATAATGTAGGGTGCATAGGGAATGTACAGACGGTTGAACATAGCATCACACAAGTCATGGTAAATGAAGTCCATGACATCCAGCCTGTACTGCACTGACTCGTCCTCGCAAGAGGCAACCTCATGAGAAAATTGAAGTAGCTGAACAAGGTGATCACGGATGCTATCATTGTTGCCCCCACTCGGAGTAATGGAGTCACGGAACAGACCCACTAAAGCAGCATAGATGGGAGCAAGGCCTGCCAGAGTGCCCACAATGCCATTGTCCACAGTGCAAGGAGAGAGAGCTGCATCTTTGTTGGGCTTCAGCTGGGTGATGATGCGGTGGCCAATGGCTCTATCCCTGTTGCGGAAAGAGTATCCAAGAACCTCAGCAAACACATGAAAATCAGCAGTCATAGGCCTGTCATGAGTCATCCACTTCATAGTGCGACGCTCATCCCCACAAATAACCAAAGTGGAGAAGAACTGCTTCACCACCTCAGAGTCAAAGGAGCACTGGAGAGACATGACATGGTGCAGCCCCATCTTCTCAGCCACAAACATTGCATCCATAAGATGAGCCTTCTCTAAAGCATTAGCAAGTACCAATGGGTGCATAGGACTAATGTTCAGCCTGGCATACACATCTTCATAGATTCCTTTCTATTCTGCACACCAAAAGCGAGTATCCCCCAGCTCATCATCACGAGGCAACTTAGCAAACAAGTCACGGTGATGGATGGAGGAATAGGAGACCGCATCCAAAGTCCTATAGTTGATCTTGGGCTCCTTGCCCTTCCTCTTGGACACCCCCTTCCTAGTCCTCTTTGCCTGTTCAGCCATGCGCTTCTCTTTGTTCTTTCTTCTCCTCAACTCAACTTCGTCCACTAAGTTACCCTGTCTGTCGTCTCGAAAGTATTTGGCGCGAGGGTGGCGCTTGTAGGTCTTGGGAACACCGGAACCACCTGTGAGGAGAATAAGAGTGATAGCAAGGGGATAAGCATACACACAAGTCCAGGAGAGAGCATGGAAAAAGTAGTCAAAAAGTTCATTGGACAAATCTACCCAATGCATACTCCATAGTGAAACTGAACCAGAATCGAATCTGTCAGGCCAGATTATCCGGCCTGGCCAAGGGCGGATAATCCGGCCCTGGCAGAAAATTTCGATTTCACCTAGATTGAATGCAAACAAGTAGATCGGGCCTAGAAACTGCAAGACTACGATTTCTATGTGAAAACACATCCTTCTAAACAACGTTCCACCCAACAAGTAACACATCTAGCAAAAGAAGGGGAGAGAGGGAGTTACCCTTACTCATTGGAGGAAGAACGCGGAGGAGAAGGTACCCGGAGGCGCGGAGAAGAAGATCCGGGGAGGCCCGGAAAATCCGATGGCCAGAGAGGCTCCGGGGAGGGTGGGGGATGGCAGGCGGCGGCTGGGGAGGAGGAGAGGGTTGGGGGAGAAGTGCTGCTCGGTATGAGCCCTTCCCCCGATCCCTGCCCTTTAAGATGAAATCCGCCAGGGCCGGATTATCCGGCCTACACTTGGGCCGGATTATCCGGCCTCAAATCTGGGATTCTGTTGTACACAGAACTAGGCCCACGCGTCCCCAAACAACACCCCCACAAGGTGTACAAGGGACTTGTGTGCTAGAATAGATGCCTTAGGGGTAGGGAAAGGCTTAGGATTAAGAGAGCCACAATGAGATCGTACTAGACACTCAAAATTGCAAAAACCAAATCAAATAAAAGCCAAGATTGAGTGTGATTGCCATAAGAACATGAGATAGCAAAGAACAGCCAAAAAGATCCAATTCTCCTCAAGGGAGAGGGCGGTGGCCGAGGCCACCTTGTTGGAGCGTATGGTGTGACACCGCGAAGATATATCTTGGGTTCACGACCAATACTCATCAATAAGCTCACATATCACAAAATGATATTAAGAGAAATGATTTATCTTGCTTTTGGCATTATGGGGGAGGGTTAGTCCAATGAGTTAGGACCACACTCCCCCTATATCCATGCCCACACCTAGACCTAAGAAGGATTGAGATGTACGAGTGAGTGCATGGGTAATCAAGACAAGCTCCTGGAATCAATGATATTTAGCTCATTCCTCAAGTAACAGAATCTTGCTTCATCAAGTGGCTTTGTAAAAATATCGGTAAGTTGGTTCTTCGTGCCCACAAAGGATAGATCAATATCGTCGCGAGCAACATGGTCTCGAATAAAATGATTCCGAATCTCAATTTGCTTCGTCCTTGTGTGATAAACAAGATTGTAAGCAATTTTGATTGCACTTTAATTATCACATAAAAGAGGCACTTCATCAATTGACACTGTATTCCTTTAAAGTTTGCCTCATCCACAATAATTGTGTGCAAGCACTGGCGGCAGCAACATATTCAGCTTCGGCGGTAGAGAGAGATATACAATTCTGCTTTTTAGAAGACCAACAAACAAGAGATCTTCCCAAGAATTGACAAGCTCCAGAAGTGGATTTTCGATCATCCTTATCACCAGCCCAATCTGAGTCAGTATAACCACATAAAGAGAAATTGGAGCCCTAGGGATACCAGAGACCAAAATTAAGGGAATGAACCAAATATCGAAAGATCCTCTTGACCGCCACTAAGTGGCTTTCTTTAGGAGCTGCTTGATACCTTGCACACACTCCCACACTCAACACAATATCGGGTCTAGATGCGCAGAGGTAAAGAAGAGAACCGATCATGGACCGGTATACCTTTTGGTCCACATCTTTACCATGTGGGTTAAGTTCAAGATGACATTTTGTTTGCATCGGAGTGGTGACACCATTTAGATCCGTCATCTTGAATCTCTTGAGCATGTCTTGGATGTACTTTTCTTGATTAATAAAGGTTCCTTCTCTAAGTTGCTTGATCTCGAATCCAAGAAAGAACCGTAATTCCCCCATCATGGACATCTCAAACCTGTCAGTCATAAGCTTTGAAAATTCATCATTAAAAGCTTTATTAGTAGAACCAAAGATGATATCGTCTAAATATAGTTGGCATACGAAGAACTCCCCCTTAACCTTCTTAGTAAAAAGAGTGGGATCGACTTTCCCAACTTCGAAGCCACGATCTAACAAAAGCTCTTTAAGGTGCTCATACCACGCATGTGGGGCTTGTTTAAGGCCATAGAGTGCCTTATCGAGTTTGTAGACATGGTTCGGAAAGTTAGGATCCTCAAACCCCGGGGGTTGCTTTACGTATACCAACTCATGTAGAGGACTGTTAAGGAAGGCACTCTTGACATCCATTTGCTGCAACTTAAAATTGTTATGGGCAGCATAAGCAAGAAGGATATAGATGGACTCAAGGCGAGCCACTGGAGCATAGGTCTCGCCGAAGTCAATGCCCTCAACTTGGGAGTAACCTTGTGCCACAAGTCTTGCCTTCTTCATCACAAGAATGCCATTCTCGTCTTGCTTGTTTTTGAATATCCACTTGGTGCCGATAACATTGTGGCACTATTTGGGTTTCTCCACGAGTTTCCAGACTTTGTTGCGCTCGAAATTGTTCACTTCTTCATGCATAGCAACAACCCAGTCTGGGTCTTCAAGAGCTTCAAAGACCTTTTTAGGTTCCACCATAGAGATATGAGCTTGATGTTCACCAAAACTGGCCAATTATCTTCTTGTAGAAACCCTTCGTCGAAGATCACCAACAACTTTGTCGAGAGTATGACCCCTCAACTCAAGGTTTCGATCAGCTCGAGCCTTGCGACAAAGTTCAATAAGTTTGTTGTCTCTTGGAGGAGTAGATTCATCGCTTAATCTTCATTGGAAGCATGTACTCGACCTTGATTAGGAACTGGAATATCAGAAGTGGGTGGTGGTGACGCGTGCCCTTGAGGTGAGTCAGTAGCCGTAACGGGAGGCTGCTGAACTGGAGAGTCAGGGACGGATAATCCGGCCGATGGAGAGGCCGGATAATCTAGCCTGGGAGTATTTGTAGCAGCTTCATCAGTAAACCTCGGGTATTCTTGAACTGGCGAGGGGCCGGATAATCTGGGGCTTGCCGGAAAATCCGGCCTGGAGCTTGCGTTGATATCTTCACCACCAGGAGCAATATGGTCAGCTGGAGCGGGGTGGCCAGATAATCCGGTGTCCACCGGATAATCTGGCCTGGAGTTTTCTGGAATAGCTTGACCTTCAGCAGTTGATGGAGATGGTGCAGAATTTGCTCCCGTGGTGGGAACTTGTTGGGCATGTGTAGATGAGGGCTCTTCATGGGAAGAGCATTGTCCTTCCCAATCCTCCACAAGGGGTTCCTCAATGGGGCGGAAAAATCCCACGCCCATTCTTCTTATGGCATCTTGGGGTATTTCAACATCTGCATCACAAACAACAACTTTCTCCGCACGGGAACCGTCATTTTCCTCGAACACCACACTACAAGATTCTACAACAGTTCCGGAGAGCTTATTGTAGACTCTATAAGTGTGGGATTCGGCACCATAACCAACAAAAATACCTTCTAGAGCCTTAGATTCAAACTTAGATAAACGAACTCCCTTGATAAGAAAGAAACACTTACACCCGAATACCCGAAAGTATGAGATGTTTGGCTTGTTACCGGTAAGTATTTCATACGAGGTCTTGTCCAAGATCTTGCGGAGGTATAATCGGTTGGATGAATGACAAGCAGTAGAGATTGCTTCAGCCCAGAAGTTATATGGAGATTTAAATTCGGCTAACATTGATCTTGCCATATCCATAAGAGTTCGATTCTTCCTCTCGGCTACACCATTTTGTTGAGGGATGTACGCAACGGAATATTGATGTCTTATCCCCTCTTCACTTAGGAACTCATTTAAGGTGTAGTTCTTGAACTCAGAGCCGTTATCACTCCTTATAGCCAGAATGGGGACGTTGTGTTGACATTGAACCTCGTTGGCGAAGTCAATGACAGTTTGTTGAGTTTCGCTCTTCAACTTGAAGAAATAAACCCAAGTGTATCTTGAGTAATCATCAACAATCACTAGACAATACTTCTTCCCACCGAGGCTTGCATCAGATGGAGGTCCGAAGAGGTCCACATGAAGGAGCTCCAAAATCCTTTTTGAAGAGATAATAGTTTTCCTTCGATGAGGTGAGTCATGCATTTTCCCTTCAACACACGCCCTGCAAACACGATCTTTGGCAAAGGAGACATTTTCTTTTATTCCAAGAATGTGGCCACCCTTGTGGAGGCTTTGCAAAGTTCTCATATTGACGTGGGCTAGTCGGCGATTCCATAGCCAACCCGCGTCAGCCTTTCCGAAGAGACACATCGGGCCTGTAGTGGTTTTCCCCAAAAAGTCCACCACGTACAGGTCATTTTCGACATATCCCACGAAAGCGACTTTTAGAGACTTGCTCCACAAGAGTACCACCAAATCAGCATCAATATAAACTGCAAAGCCCATCTTACCAAGGGCGCGAACTAAAAGTAAGTTGTACCCAAGGGTCTCAAGAAGCATGACGTCCACGAGAGAGATATCGTGAGCCACCACAACTTTGCCGAGACCCAATACCTCAGATTTTGACTTGTCTCCATAGGAGACGGTTATGTGATCATGGTTTGGCCGCATCTCCGTGATGATCTCCTTGCTTCCGGTCATATGACTCGTGCAACCGCTATCGAGTACCCATTTAGAACCACCGGAAGCATAGCCCTACAAGAAAATTACTTCTTGGTTTTAGGTACCCATTTTTCAATGGGTCCTCTCATGTTAGTGACAAGGGTCTTGGGAACCCAAATAGACCAAGGAATGTAACAGTCATACGGCCCTACATAACTAGCATAAACATCACCATAATAATTGCAATATAGTTCAAAGTTAGGATTGTTGACCCCTGCAAAACCATCATAATTAGTCTTGTCATTGGTAATGTTGCTAGTCTTTGGTTGAGTAGTCTTGCTCTTCTTCTTTTTCTTCTTCTTCTTCTTGTTTTTCTTGCTCTTTATCTTGGGTATGTAACCAAGACCTTCTTTACTATTGTTTGTCCTTTGCCTGCTCAGTATCTCATCAATAACTCCTTTACCTTTGTGTTGAGAACTTCTCGCAAGGTCTTCTTTTCTAGAGGATGAAGTGGAGGTACTTGGCACATCATACCGTTTCAATTGAGTTTGGAGCTGGTCATGAGACTCATTTAAAGTAGAACGATCACTCTTCAATGCCTTGTGAGCACTTTCAAGATTATCAAACTTCTCCAAAAGTCTAGCATGAACAGCCCCAAAGTCAATCTTTTCTTTCTTTAGTTTCTTTACCTTGGCAAGAGCATGGTCACGTTCTTTGATGAGCTGAGCTACAGCTTCTTCTTGTGACTCCTCAATGGATTCGATTCTCTCTTCCAAAGATACTCGAGCTTCCTCTTCCTCTTCCAAGGCATTCTTCAAAGAAGCTATCTCCAAGGCATCTTCTCTTTTAATTCTGCCCTTTTCTTCAAGAAGATCTTCGGCTTGAGCAAGTTGACTCATAAGAGCATCAAAATGGAGTTTGTGCTCACCTTGTAGGTTAGTGAAAAAGGTATCCAAAGCAATAGCTTCTTCTTTCATTTTAAGACTGTCATGATCATCCATATCCAAAATTATGTTAGTCTTAGGAAATGAAGAGCTAGAAGTTGATACCTCGGACCCTCTTGCCATTAGGCAAGTGGCGTTGTTGTTGATGACGTTCTCGTTTGGCGAGTCGAAGAGAGATGAAGGAGTTGATGTGGTGGCTATAGCAGCCACCTCGCGTGAACTATCATCATCCTCTTCATCTTCACTTGTAGAGGAGTATTCTTCTTGTGCAACTAAGACGATCTTGGGTTGCTTCTTGAAGGGGCCATTCTTCTTAATAAATGGCTTCTTCTTAGGTGCTTTAGATTTCTCTTTAAGAATGAGCCTGCCACCATTGTCTTATCTATTTTGATACGGACACTCGGCTACAAAGTGCATTCTATCTCCATAGTTGTAGCAAGTTCTCAATCTTGGGCCACTTTCTCTTCTTCCATTTGACCCGTTCTTGCGCTCAAGTTCTGACTTGGCTTTGGCAGGGTGCTTCCAAAAGTTCCTTGCATAAAATGCCATGTACTCACCATGAGCACGTTTGACTTCATCGGGGCAGTCCATGGAGGTCCCCTCAATAGCTCTTTCCTGTTCCTCTTGCTCAACAACATTGGCTTTGAGAGCCACATTGACACCCTTTTGCATTCCAATGGCCCGAGCACGGGCATCTTCAACATTCTTTGCTGCCACTTTGAATGACGCCATTTCTTGCATGACTTCATTGGATGTCATTTGATGATAGTTATGTCTACCTTGTAGGCTCTTCAAGTCCGTTGGCTCGAAAGGCATTAAGGCACTCACATATTTCCTTTTTATCCATGTATCATCAATGTGAGTGGCCCCATGCTTTCGAAATGTTGTTGCGATGCCCTTGAGTCTTCTATACATGTCCTCATGGTTTTCACCATCCAACATGTAGAATCCCTCAGCTTCATTACTAAGGGCATCATACATGTTCCTTCTCATGCTTTCATTTCCAACGAAGAGATTCGTAAGAGCATCCCAAGCTTCTTTAGCTATGTTGAGATGTTCAATGTGTGGCATGTCCTTGGGACCCACACCCAGCTGTATCATGTGGAGAGCGGTGGCATTCAACTGGCTGTCCACAACTTCTCTTCTTGTTAGGTTGTTTTGATCTCCAATATGAAGACCCTCTTCAATAATCCTCCACAATTCAATAGAGGAGCTGCAAACATGAGATTTCATTAGGAATTGCCATTGATTGAAATAGGATGCAGTGAGCTTGGGTGGATCACCCCTATTGTTTATATGAGGATGAGGGATAGGTGGGTTGGGGGAATATACGTGGCGAACCTCACTATATTCCTCCTTACCACTTCCCTTCTTGGAGGTGGAACCATTAAGTTTTTCACCTTCCACATCATCATCCTTGGATCCAGTGTTACCCTTTTCCTTAGATGATGGTGTGGCAGCCTCAGAGGAGGATGGAGATGGGGCTATGGATGATGTGAGGCGAGCAATCATTTGATTCATCTCCTCCATCTTGGCCTCAAAGGATTTCAACAAGGTTGTTTCCAACGACTTGAGATCATCCATTGTGACCTTATCCACAGCCTCATTCCCATCATCCTTGGTACCAATACTACTCTTAGGCGGTTAAGCTCGAATTAAGAGCCGGGGCTCTGATACCAATTGAAATGGATCGTATGGGCACCTAGAGGGGGGGGTGAATAGGTGCTACACCAAATTTTAGTACCTTTTCAATTTTAGGCTTAGCACAAAGGGTAAATTCTCTAGATAAACTATTAGGTGGAATTTCCCTATATGCAAACCTATCTACTAGCGAGTAAAGAGCGAGTGGAAGAGGAACAGGTAAACCGAAGTGAAGCACGTGGAGACACATGATTTGTTTGACCACAGTTCCTTCCTTGTTAAGGGAAGTACGTCTGCGTTGGAGGGGTGGGCGGTACTAAGACCACCACGCCACAATAAGCCTCACCCTGTTCTCCGATGGATCTCGCCACCAAAGGCCTGATCCACCTTTCCACTATAGGTACCCTTCAAGGCGGGCACCGGCGCCTTTATAGAACTAGCGGGGCAACAACTCCACAACAACTTGGAGGCTCCCAAAATGACAACAAGCTGCCACAAGAACAAAGTTATCAAATACAATAAACAAGATCTAGGTATTGACAAGGATACTAGATCAGGGATTTCTCCAAGTGAATGGAGAGGAGTTGAAGCACTTGATTCGTGATGATGATGATGAACTTCTCCTCCTTCAATTCCTCCAAAGATCAAGACCTTCTATGGTTGAAGTGGGAGATCGAGAATGAGAGCTCTTGCATAATTTCTGGAAAATTTCGAATGAATCAAGAGTTCTAAACGTTGGGGAAGAAGGGGTACTTATACCCCCTTCAGAAACCAGCCGTTCGACACTTTGGGGGCCGGATTATCCGGCCCAAGTGAGGGCCGGATTATCTGGTCTAGGGAAAACACCGCCCCAAACTCGGAATATCCGGCAGATAATCCGCCCCCTATCAGAGCGTCGCGCCGAGCTTGCCCTTGATCAACTTTTGGGGGCCGGATTATCCGGTCCTATGCGAGGGCCGGATTATCCGGCCTGGGGAGGAAAAACCGACCAAGTTCGGATTTTCTGGGAGAAAATCTGACCGGATACCGAGCGACGCGCCTTGGCTCATTTTGCTCGAAAACTGGGGGCCGGATTATCCGGCCCATGCGATAGCCGGATTATCCGGCCTGGGGAGGAAAAACCGCCCAGTTTGGATTTTCCGGGAGAAAATCTGACCGGATACCGAGCGACACACCTTGGCTCCCTTTGAGCAATGAGGTAGGCCGGATTATCCGACCCTTGGTGGGGCGGATTATCCGGCCCCCCTCAAAGCTTCCTGCACACTTAGCGCACATGAATAATCTCCACAGTATTGTTATCTAACATGCAAAACATAGGAAAACATGAAATGTTCTTTCACCAAGGTTCTTTGGAACCTTACCATTGAAGGAATAATTAGCAAGCAAAGCAGAATTTTTTTCATTAGGGATCTTCCTTTTATTCGAGACAATATCCTTCATATACTTTGAGTAAGGAGGCAATTTAATAGCGTCTGTCAAAGGAATTTGCAGGAATAAAGGTTTCATCCACTCACAAAACTTATTATAGTGTTCATCTTCCTTTGACTTTTATTTCTTATCAGGGAAAGGCATAGGTTTTTGGACCCAAGGCTCTCTTTCACTACCATCTTTCTTAGCAACAAAATCTTCTTTAGTGTATTTAGTATTCTTAGTGTGCTTTTCAGGTTCTTCTTCAACTTTTTCTTCATTAGGAGCTTCATTTTCTTCATTACCACTTTCAGTTTCAGCATCAGAAATAGATATACTATTAGGATCTATAGCAGGTTCAGAGGGTTCTACAATAGTTTTATGTTTATTTTTCCTTTTCTTACGAGTAGAGCCACTATTTTCAGCTTGTTGAGAATCCTGCTCAATTCTTTTGGGATGCCCCTCAGGATATAGAGGATTCTGGGTAGCAGCTCCACTTCTAGTTCTAATTTCATAAGCATGTTTTTCTTTAGCAGCATTAACTAGCAAGTCTTTTTGCACTTTAACGAGTTGATCTATTTGAGTTTGAACCATTTGAAAGTGTTTAACAATCATTTTAACATCATTAGAGGTTCTTTCCACAATATCTTTCAACTCAACAATAGCTCTAGTGTTCCATTGATGATTTTGCACCCTTTTATTAAAATTATCTTGCTTAACAATAAAGGTATCGAATTCTTCTAAGCATTGATCATGAGGTTTAGAGTAAGGGATATCACCTTCATCAAAGTGTTGGAGAGAGTGTACCTCAATAGTGGATGAGTAGGGAATTGGCTTACATAATTCTTCTATAGGAGGTAAATTCTTGACATCTGCCGCTTTAATTCCCTTCTCCTTAAGACATTTCTTAGCTTCATTCATCACTTCATTATTTAATTCAATAACTCCCCTCTTCTTTGATGTTGGAATATGCACTGGTATAGTAGGTTCAGGTACAATTACTTCAGGTATAGCTTGTTCAGGAGGAGTTCAATCTTCATAGTTCTTACTTATTTTAGCCATTAATTCTGCAGCTTCCTTGGGAGTCCTATTCCTGAAACACAATCAGCACAACTATCTAGGTATGTCCTAGATTCTTCGCTTAGTCCATTATAAAATATATCAAGAAGCTCATTCTTAGGTAATGGACTTCCAGCCTATGCATGAATCAAAGCACAAAACCTTGCCCAAGATTCGAGCAATATCTCTTTTTCTCCCTGTTAAAAATCAGAAAGTTCCTACAAAATAGCATGTCTAGCACTAAGAGGAAAATATTTCTGCGGGAATGTACTAATCAAGCAATCAGGGCTATCAATAGATCCAGGAGGTAAATTACTAAACCAAGTTTTAGCTTCTCCTTTCAGTGAAAAGGGGAAAATCTTAGCAACAAAGTAAGTACGCATCTTAATATCATCAGAAAACAAGCCACTCATGGTAGAAAGTTCATTCATATGTGCTACCACACTTTCATTCTTAGTCCCACAAAAAGGTTCTTTCTCGACAATAGCTATGTAAGATAGATCGAGAGAGAAACCATAATCTTTATCTTTAATGTTTATGGGAGAAGCAGCAAACTTAGCAATATGAGACAATTTGGGTCTAATAGTACGCCTCTCAAGAAGACTCTTAGCAGCGCTCCTATCATGGGTGTTTTTACATTCTTTAATAAATTCATCGGTCATCTCAACATAACCATCTTCAATATCATAACTCTCACTAGACTCAGGAGAACTAACAGGTGTGGTAGTGTCTTCATTAGGTGTTTCAGTATTTCCAGCTATAGTTCTAGCAATCGTAGCATCTAGGAAAGGACCTAATGAACCACTCTTATCAAACATAGTAAAAGCAGCATCATAAGCATCAGAAGTTTCAGATTCAGCAATAGTAGCAGTGTGTGTAGCATGTGTATGTGGTGGTGTACCAAGCTTACTCATAACAGATGGTGAATCAAGAGCAATAGAGGTGTTCTAAACTGTACCTCTTCTTGTAGTGGATGGTAAAATAGGAACCTTGCCATCACGAGACTTACCCATGATGGATGGATAGCAGCGAACAATACAGAATCCAAGTGAACTTGATAAATAAAGCTATGCTCCCCGGCAACGGCGCCAGAAAATAGTCTTGATGACCCACAAGTATAGGGGGTGTATCGCAGTATTTTCGAGGGAAGTGAAACCCAATTTATTGATTCGACACAAGGGGAGCCAAAGAATATTTATAAGCCTTAACAACTAAGTTATCAATTCAGCTACACCTGGAAACAATCTTGCTCACATCAGTTTATCAGTAGCAACAATTTTTTAGTAGGAATAGTAAAGTAACAACAGTAGTAAAGTAAAGACAGTAGTAACAATAGCAGTAAACAGTAGGATTCGTGTGCGGTAGGCATAGGGATGGATAGACGGGCGTTGCATGGGCAAGACAATTCACATAGCAATCAAAACATTGGGCAATTGCAGATAAATAAGATAACACATCTAAGTACTAGATAATCCTAGGCATGTGTTTCATATATAGTCATACGTGCTCGCAATGAGAACTTGCACAACATCTTTTGTCCTGCCAGCCCGTTTGCAGCGGGGCCTCAAGGGAACTATTGGCAATTAAGGTGCTCCTTTTAATAGAGCACCGGAGCAAAGCATGAACACTCCGTGAACAGATGTGATCCTCACATCAAAGCCATTCCCTCCTGTTATCCCGATTTCTGTCACTTCGGGGCCTTTGGTTCCGGACAACAACGTGTGTATACATTTGCAGATAAGACCATAAACAATACTATCATAATGAATCAATAACATGTTCAGATCTGAAATCATGGCACTCAGGCCCTAGTGACAAGCATTAAGCATAACAAGTCGCAACAAAGTCATAAAGCACTAATAAAAGATACTAGGCACCATGCCCTAACAATCTGATGCCATTACATGAACGATCTCATCCAATCCCTACCATCCCCATAGCCTACAGCGGGGTGATGACCCACAAGTATAGGGGGTGTATCGCAGTATTTTCGAGGGAAGTGAAACCCAATTTATTGATTCGACACAAGGGGAGCCAAAGAATATTTATAAGCCTTAACAACTGAGTTGTCAATTCAGCTGCACCTGGAAACAATCTTGCTCACAACAGTTTATTAGTAGAAACAGTTTTGTAGTAGGAATAGTAAAGTAACAACAGTAGTAAAGCAATGCCAGTAGTAACAAAAGTAGTAAACAGTGGGATTCGAGTGCGGTAGGCATAGGGATGGATGGACGGGCGTTGCATGTACAAGACAATTCACATGGAAAACAGAACATAGGGCAATTACATATAAATAAGATAAAGCACCCAAGTACTAGACAATCCTAGGCATGTGTTCCATATATAGTCATATGTGCTCGCAATGAGAACTTCGACAACATATTTTGTCCAGCCAGCCCGTTTGCAGCGGGGCCTCTAGGGAACTACTGGCAATTAAGGTGCTCCTTTTAATAGAGCACTAGAGCAAAGCATTAACACTCCGTGAACACACGTGATCCTCACATCAAAGCCTTTCCCTTCCGGTTATGCAAATTTCTGTCACTTCGGGGCCATAGGTTCCAGACAATAACGTGTGTATACAACTTGTAGATAAGACCAAGAACAATACTATCATAATGAATCAATAATAAGTTCAGATCTGAAATCATGGCACTCGGGCCCTAGTGACAAGCATTAAGCACAACAAGTCGCAACAAAGTCACAAAACACTAATAAAAGATACTAGGCACCATGCCCTAACAATCTGATGCCAATACATGAACAATCTCATCCAATCCCTACCATCCCCATAGCCTACAGCGGGGGATTACTCACTCATAGATGGGGGAAACATGGATGGTCGATGGAGAAGCGATGGTGATGATGATGGCGATGATCTCCTCTAATTCCTCGTCCCGGCAGGGTGCCAAAACGGAGTTTCTGGTGTTGTTTCGTGGAATCTGGTGGTGGCGGCGGAGTGGAACTCCTTTTGGAAAAACGTCGAACCCCCCTAAGTTTTAGGTCGGGAGGCTTCTTATAGGCGAAGAGGGAGACCGATGGGGTGCCTGGGGCCACCACACCATGCCCTGGCGGGGCCAGGCCCAGCCCGCGCCTAGGGGGTGTGGCCAGCCCTTGGCCCTCCTCCGTCTCGTATTCTGGCTCCGTGAGTCTTTTGGAAAAATAGGCACTTTGGCTTTTGTCCCGTCCAATTCCGAGAATATTCATTTTCTGACTTTCCTGGAACCAAAAACAGCAGAAAACAGGCAGCTGGCACTGTGGCTCTTGTTAATAGGTTAGTCCAAGAAATCATATGAAAAGTACTCCAAAGTGTGGACAAAACACAAGAAAGTGGATAAAACCAAGCATGGAGCATCAAAAATTATAGATACATTTGCAATGTATCAACATCCCCAAGCTTAACTCCTGCTCGTCCTTGAGTAGGTAAGTGATAAAAAGAAAGAATAATTTTTGAGGTGACATGCACCATCAAAGACTTGACCAAAGTATTTGTAAACATTCAAAGCTGGGATCAAAGTACTTCAATCATAACCGGAAATACAAAGTTCTAGCAATAAGACAAAGAAACTATGATGCAACATGAAAAGGCACAAACAAAAGATTCATGAATAACAATGCTTTCCAAGACGTTTGTTTGTTTCACATAAAGAAAACATAGCATAGTGGCATTCAGCTTGTCCCTCATAGAGTAGCAAACATAAATGCATAGGACACCTTCAAAGTTTACAAGAGTGACTAGATACAAATAGTTTAAAACAAGCAATATCAAGGTATGCATCAATCAACAAGTCTTGGGACAATGCACATAGAACTAAGAATGGCCACTATGCTCTCAAGAAAGTGCTCATAGAATGTGTGGAGACTCAACAAGGAAATGAACAGGTTTTGAATAGTTTGAAGGGCTTCCAAATGTTGAATGAATGCTACTTGTTAGCTTTGAGCTCTCATTGCCCCTATCATAAGCATCTTTAAATGGTTAAGGTTAAAGTGACACAACAAAGAGGATATGCTTGACAAGTTATAAATCGAAGTCTCATGCCCCTTACTTACGAAGACTGATCCTCATGCTACTCAACTTCAGTCACAAGTAAGCTCTTGTCATTGTAAGTATATCCGTATCATAGAGAACCGCCAACGGGGTACCCCTTGCACATGACACAGGAGCTATGCCATAATCAAAATGACAAGGAAAGTAGACAATGAGCATCTCAACGATCTTTTTATTTACTATGTGCATAGATTTTTATTGAGGATGCTTCATAGAATGCTCATTATGGTTGTGCTGCAAGTTTCCACCATGATTAGGCATGGCTTAGGCTAGCGGCCCAGGCGTTTCTCTAACATACATACAAACTCCATGATCTTACAAGTTCCACTTTTATTTCACACCGCCGTGATCCATAAGCAAAAGAACATGATATCAATGAGGTACTAAGTACCAATGTAATGTTGAAAGCGTTCCCCATGATACATGGTTCTGCTAACTTCAACTTATAAAATGCAAGCATATACGCAACAAAGAAGGCCGCGATGGTTCAGGTTTATTAAATGCAAGAAAATAAGGTGTGCCATCAAGTTCGTGAGAGCTTTACTAACTTTATCATAACAAGCAGACATTTTATTCGGAAGAAAACAAGGCATATTGAATATGCACGGAAGTAGCAAATGCTGCTAATAGGTAGGTATGGTGGAAACTTTGGCAATATTTGGTTTTAGGGAGTTGGAAACATGAGTAAAACATACTCAGTGAAAGTGAAGGCTAGCAACAGTAAGGGAGCGACAAACAAGAGATCAATAATGGCCATAATCATGCAGAGCGACAAAACATCATTGATCAAAGCATACAATGATACTACAAGTTGAAAACTAAAGGATCATAAAGGCTTATGGTGACTTGGGATAGTCATAACATGGTGTGAGCATGTGCCAAGTCAACCCAAATAAAGCATCAAAGGAGAATACCACTATACTATGCTTTAATATGCTAAAACAACGCATGATTCATCCAAGGCACATTAAGCAATCTCAATTGTTTATAACAAGTCATGCTACAACAAAGAATACTAAGCATAAAGCTAAAACAATATCAAGCATGGCACGACAAAGCATAGGCCACAGTCAAAAACAAGCTCTCTTTACCACTTAAGCATGAACATTCCTACTCTTTTCCAAACCAAACCAAACCATTTGAACACCAATGTATGAAAGAGGGGGAGTCCAACCAATTTATTCAGAAAACTAAGCAAACCAAGCAAACTAAAAACCAAAACGAAAACGAAAAAGAAGACGCTCCAAGAAAAACACAACTGTGCGTGAAAATAAAAATGAAGCGTTTGGAAGAAACTTGGGATTTTTATTGATGAAGAAGGGGATGCCTTGGGCATCCCCAAGCTTTGACGCTTGTACTTCTTGGATATTTCTTGGGGTGACACGCGTGTCATCCCCAAGCTTGAGCTTTAGTCCATCCTTCATCTCATTACCCGTTCCTTCCATACACCTGAAATTTTTTCCTTCATACAAAACTTCACACAATCTTTATTAGCAACATTAGTGCACTCAAGATAAATAAGTCATAAGGTTCAGTTCTAACACCAAATAAACTTCCATTAGAACACTAGATACTGTAGCACTTCCCTCAAAAAGCTCAATTCCCCAAAGGAACTCAAAAAGCAACCAACAAGAAGCAAATGCAGAAAATGGCAGAAATCTGTCAAAACAGACCATCAGGTAAAGACGAATTTTTTCGAAGACCTTCTGTTGCTCAAATCAAAAGGTGTTAAACTAACGAAAGTTAGATAAAAACCTGGGGCAGAACAAAAATACACGCCTCAAAAGGACATATAGAGATATCTCACGAATTTTTATGGTGAAGCAGAAAAATCTGTTTCGGGACAACAACTTTCCCAATCATTACTTCTCTCTCATTAGAGGTTACTCTTGGCACAAAAAGCAAATAAAAAGGACAAGGAGCGGTTATTACAGAAGTAATAACTTCTAAAACACATCTAAAACTTTTGGGTTATCTCCTAATAAGTACCTTTCTTTAAAGCCTTTAAGTTAGGCATAAGCAAAAACTAAAATGGATAGAATAGAAGTAAGCGGAGATAATCATGGTGGAAACATTGTTTTGTTCAATGAAATCCTTTTGTTAACAAGGTTGATCAGATCTTGCTACCAAAACAATTTCATATGAGACAAAACTTTGTATTCCACTAATGATTATGTTACCTCAACCTTGATAGCAATGGACCCAATCATAAAAGTTTCAAAATTTTCTCTTGGTATGGGACAATATATTGCTCCAACTTGAATGCCCTCAACATGTTCAATTGAATTCAAACCATAAGTCCTTTCAATATTCTTGGGGAAATAGACAGTATGTTCCTTGTCATTAACATTGAAGGTCACCTTCCCTTGATTACAATTAATAAACAACTCCTGCAGTATTTAAGAAAAGGTCTCCCAAGAATAATAGACATATTATCATCTTCAGGCATAAAAGTTTGAGAGGATGTTCTCATAAGAAATATGAGTTGAAGTAAAAGAGAGCATCAAGGAGAAAATTCAAAACACATTTAAGTCTAACTGACTTCCTATGCATAGGAGTCGTGTAAGCAAATAAATTCGCAAAGAACAAAGTGACAGACATAGGAAGATAAAACAAGAGTGACTTCAAAACTTTCTGCACATAGAGAGGTGTTTCAATACCAGGAAAACTTCTACCACCATATTTTCCTCTCTCAAATTAATTTTCAGTAGCCTCATGAATAAACTCAACAATATAACTATCACATAAAGCATGCTTTTCATGATCTACAAGCACTAGAGCTTTATCATAAACATCTTCAAAAGAATCCTCAGAAACATAACATTCATCCTTCTTTAGTAAGCATGGGGGACAATCAATAATGTAAGGGATAAAGAGTTACCCTCATTAGAAGGTAGGCATGGGTAGCTAATCCATTCTTCCTCCTTTTGTTCATCCCTCTCCTCCTCTTTTTCATCTAATGAGATTTCAGGTTCATCAATTTCTTCTTCCATAGGATCCTGCAAGGCATTAGTCTCTTCCATTTGTGGAGAGCATCTATTAAAATATTCAAGGATATAGACATTTTCATCCTTGTAATTATTAAAGCAAAATTTAAGTATACCATAAACCTCATACTTATAGGGTGAATCATCAATATTTTCAAGCAAACTAGCAAGTTCAAAAGCACCCTTCCAAGCAATAAATTCTTCAATTTTTTCCGCATCATAAAAGTCATAAATTCCTTTAGCATAAGAAGATGTGGTATCATTATCATTATACTCACATTGAAAAGGGAGGTGTTTATACCTTTTTCTGCAACGAGATTCATCACAGCAATAAGTAACATTATAAGTAGAGCACACGTTTCTAACAATGGTATACAATCTATCAATTTGTTCCCATAAGTGTTTCCCTTTTTGTGACAAGCGGTGTTCCTTATAATAATATTTTTGATCTTCCGTGAACCCACCTTGCCAATAAGCTTTAGTTTCAAATAAACCAACCATTGACAACAAGCATGATAAGGCAAGACAATAACAGACCAACGAAAATAATGGGGGATTACTCATCCAATCCCTACCATCCCCATAGCCTACAACGGGGGATTACTCACTCATAGATGGGGGAAACATGGATGGTCGATGGAGAAGCGATGGTGATGATGATGGCGATGATCTCCTCCAATTCCCCGTCCTGGCAGGGTGTCAGAACGGAGTTTCTGGTGCTGTTTCGTGGAATCTGGTTGTGGCGGCGGAGCGGAACTCCTTCTGGAAAAACGTCGAACCCCCCTAAGTTTTTTAGGTCAGGAGGCTTCTTATAGGCGAAGAGGGAGACCGAGGGGGTGCCTGGGGCCACCACACCATGCTCTGGCGCGGCCAGGCCCAGCCCGCGCCTAGGGGGTGTGGCCAGCCCTTGGCCCTCCTCCGTCTCGTATTCTGGCTCCGTGAGTCTTCTGGAAAAATAGGCCCTTTGGCTTTTGTCCCATCCAAATATTCATTGTCTGACTTTCCTGGAACCAAAAACAGCAGAAAACAGGCAGCTGGCACTCTGGCTCTTGTTAATAGGTTAGTCCAAGAAATCATATGAAAAGTACTCCAAAGTGTGGACAAAACACAAGAAAGTGGATAAACCAAGCATGAAGCATCAAAAATTATAGATACATTTGCAATATATCACAGGGGATTACTCACTCATAGATGGGGGAAACATGGATGGTCGATGGAGAAGCAATGATGATGATGATGATGATGGCGGTGATATCCTCCAATTCCCTGTTCCGGCAGGGTGCCAGAACGGAGTTTCTGGTGCTGTTTCGTGGAATCTGGTGGTGGCGGCGGAGCGGAACTCCTTTTGGAAAAACGTCGACCCCCCCTGAGTTTTTAGGTTAGAAGGCAACTTATAGGCGAAGAGGGAGACCGAGGGGGAGTCTGGGGCGGCTAGACCACCCCTTGGCGAGGCCTAGGCTAGCCCGCGTGGCCAGGTGGTGTGGCCTGGGCCCAGCCTCCTCCGTCTCGTATTCTGGCTCCGGGAGTCTTCTGGTGAAATAGGATTTTTGGCATATTTTCCGGGATTTTTCCCGATAGTTGATTTTCTGCACAAAAAGTAGACACCAAGGCAATTCTGCTGAAAACAATGTCAGTCCGTGTTAGTTGCATCTAAATCACACAAATTTAGAGGAGAAACAATAGCAAAAGTGTTCGGGAAAGTAGATACGTTTTGGAAGTATCAGCGACAACGACTCGTCACTGGAGAAGTGGTTGAAGACGAACTTCCTCGGCAGCTCGGACAACGACGGCGGCGATTTTTAGTTTAGAATTGTAGTCTAGTTTATGTTTGAAGCAAGTTTAGGTCTAGTTTAACTCTAGTTTTATCTATGTTTGAATCTAGTTTACATGTACTTCGAATCGATGTAGTATAAATAATGTTCGAATCAATTTATTTTCAATTAATGTTTGAATCTATGTTTAGGCGCATAGAAAGTGTTTGACAATGTTGGAGCCAAATTTAAGATTAAGGGAGTTAAGGATAAAGGTTCGGGCGCTGTCTTATAATGGTACTTATGGTTGTGTCCCTGCTACTCGTTGTGAACGGTTGGCTTTATTAAGTTAAATTCGGGCAGTTTCTACTGCCTGTTATCTAAAGAAAGGAATAAAGGTTGGTAAATACTATCTACCGGGGTCCGATGGGAATCCAACCATCGGACCACCCAAAAGCCGTCGATTCCAATTTAATCAGACGTTTCCTAATGAGCGCATTTTTCCCAATTAATACCCGTGAGACCCTCACGTAATTAAAATAAACGGAGTGATACGGTATTAATGCGGCTACCGACCCGGAAACTGCTCCATAATCACCGCACCGCCCCGTCAGTCCACTCCCCGTCGCCACGCCTCGTTCCGCCTCGCTCCTCATCACCTCCGGCAAATCCGCTCCGGCAAATAGCTCTTCAGCATCCCCTCCGGTAAATCTGCCTCGCTGCACCGGAATCGCTGCACCCTCACCGCCGCGCCTCCTCTCCAGCATCCATCGCGACAGCGCGTATGAAGCTCCAAGGCTGCAGGGCGTCGACGGGGTGACGAGCGGCCGACGGAAGTAGAGGTTAGGGAGGATTTTTTGGTGGATGCTTCCTCCGAATAAGCTCATTTCCGGTTGAATCGATTGCTCACGGGTTAGCACACGCCATACTCAGCACGACGGCACGACTGGGGGAAGGTGATGAAATTGATCCCTAAATCTATGATTTGTTTTCTGCATTTTTCGTGCATTAGATCCACATATATATGCATATGTTATGTGCATTTTCTGTGTAGTCAATTCACACATATGTGCTCACATCTTCTTTCCTCGAGCCTGGTTTAGATTTCCGTATATAGAGATTTTATTTTGGAAAAATACTAATTTTCTTGTTATGCTTCCATGTACTGCTTTTCATGCTGTTCCAGATCTACAATCAAGCTTCATGTATACTATGTTTCACACAAATTTTTACACCGTTATGTTCTGAAGATTTTGGATACACTTCCAGATAGATTATTGGCGGCAATCTTTGTGTATCTCACTTTTCAAATATGTCTGCTTCTACATATATTTCAACCTGCTGCACACAAACAACTTGATGCTTCTATCATCCATGATTCCAACATACTACAAATATGTTTCATGTATTCTCATTCTTTAATTCCATATATAGTAAATTACAAATGCTTACTAATAAGCTTCCATTTACCCTTTCGCAGCACACATCTCCAAAATGCCAAAATCTGCAAATGCAGAAAAGGATGACGATCCAGGATGTTTGCTAAAGAGTCATTTTTCGGGGCCTCGATTGAGGGACATAGTACACGGTCTTAAGAAACCTCGGAAAGATCTCATCATAGATCGAGGGTGGGGTGTTCTTCTGCACATCAGCGCTTTCTCTACTCCCAAGGGTTTGCTGGAATGGATAATTTCGAAGATTGATCCCGAGCTTGGTGAATTTAGGAACGCTCGGAACAACACTCACATAGTGTTCAACAAAGAAATGGTAGTTAAAGCCCTCGGTATTCCTCGTGGAACTAGGCCAGTGGTGCTCACCGGTGACCATGAAGAGTCACCACACCGTGAATTCTACAGAATTCGATACAAAACAGCTGGAATGCGGTCACCAATTTACCTCGCCGAAAATATGCTTAAAAATGATGATCTAGATGATGAAACATGGTTCAGGACTTTCTACCTAGTGGTGATTGGTACATATTTCTTCCCGGGAACCAGGAGCATGTTGCCTCTAGAGTACCTGGGTAGTCTCGGCGATTCAAAGCTTGTTTGTGAATATGATTGGGCCGACCAGATATTTCGACATACAATGTTGGGAATAAAGTGCTTCCAAGAAAGATGCAGGAAAGCAAAAAAAGATGGAAACACAAATCCATTGTGGGCTGGTGGTTGCTTACCATGGATCGCGGTATGCCATATCCGATGTACTTTATTCATTCAGAAAAGCTTTATTCACGCTATTTTAAATCTTATATCGGGAAACCTTTGTGCACTTAAAATTTCATGCAGATTGTTTACATGGATCACCTGGACTTCCCCGTGTCGACTTTGTCCACCCATCGGATTAACTATGCCATCCCGAGAGCCTCCAATATTTCAGATGCGGACTTCATGTTTGTCGTGAAGCATGACAAAAACAAGCTGACATTAATTCCAAATACATATGGTGTCCGTCCAGTGAGTCATTGCACATTCCGACCCCCACTTTTTATCCCTCCTTGCGCTGCATGGGCTTATTATTGTTTCTTTACACAATATTTTTGTAGTTCCGTCCATTCAACGCCACTCCGTACGCTGTTGTGGATGCAAATTTGGGAAACCAAGCTTTCCAAGCACCTATTTTACCATAGACTAGAGAAGCACACTCCAGTCATTCCCGCCAGGTACTGTTAAAATTACATGTTTCATGTTTCCTAAATAAAAAATGTACCTGCTTCAACTACATGTTCAATATATTTCATATTTTTGGGCGTCATAATTTGCTTCCAACAGGATGCATCTCAACAACACACAACACAAACCTTCAGTTTACCTGAGGTACTTTCAACAACATTCTTTTGCTTCACACACGTTGAACCTACTGTTCAATCTACCAAAAATCTTGACCTCATTTGTGCAGGGGCTACCTCATTACTTGAGGACGATCCAGGAAAAGTACACCTCTTTATGGCAGGAAGATGTTGATAGGTTGACGAAACTTCATGACAAGCACATGACCGAATTTGCTTCCGAAGTGTTCGCAGCTATCAAGCATAATGCCACAACCCTAGGTGGCTTATCCTCACCGCCTAGAGCCCCCACGCCCGTTGCTTCCCCGCCAAGAGCTTCCACTCCCATAATCTCCTCGCCCACAACTAAACAACCCGTGTTTGGCGAAGATGCTGTCCACAATTCAGATCCTAAGACAACACCAAATACACAATTTTGGGTAGAAGCCAGCAAGATTGCCGATGAGGTAGAGCAAAGCGCTAGCAAATCAGCAAATACAAAGGTTCCATCCTCTTCCAACTTGGCCCATACATCAGACAAATCTATCACAGCAACAACTCGTACAAGGCGTCGCGGTGATGACATTGAATGCCCTACATTCGATCTTCTGCCGCCAGGGGAAACTTGGAGCCAACAATTTGCACCCACCAATCAACAATCCTTAGACTCTGTCCACAACATATCAACACCTATCCTGGGAGTACCAAATATCACTTCAGGTAATGGCTGCGACTAATCATGTTTTACAAGCTACATCTACATAATCTTCTTGTTTTTTGATTAACAATCATCTCTATAATATATGTCATATCCATACTAGGGTCTTCCCAAACCGACAATCCTCACAATCCTGTTGACAAAAATCCAAGTGCCGAGCCGGCCATCGAATTTTTTTTGGCTACAAATAGGGTTGCTAATACTTCAAGAACACCCGATGGCAACCGCTCTGCTTCTTCAGCCCTCGAAACTTCTATGAAAACACCATCTACCAATGTTTGCCAACCTACAACAATAGGTCAGAACAACACAACTATGAATAGTATCCAATTACTATATGCTACCAACCACTTTCATTTTTGCTTTAACCCCTTCATTGCTTAACACATACTATCTGATTACTCACATAATTGCAGGCATACACACGCATCCGGTGATCCAAAAAGCTACTACTGCAATCAAAATTGCTTCTAAAGCACCAAACCCTGAGGACGGACAAAATGGTCCTTCAGGCCTCCAAGTTTCGAAGCATCCACCATCCTCTAAAGATTTCCAGCTACCACAACTAGGTAAGCTCGTCCAAACTATTCAGACCCTGATCCACATGTAATACATATTGCTTCATATCAATTAATTCATTGCTCAGTGACTAATACCTCACACAATTGAGATACTTGTTAAATTTTATTTTCCAAAAACGAAACAACTTCATACATTACATAGAAAACCTATAAATCCATGCTTCCGTATTTCTTTATTCCCACCTACCGCACTTTGCACATTACATTAATATTGCTACCTCATTTTTAATGTTTCATTTTTTTGATGGGTTCGTAGTATGGAAAATAAAAAATTTCTACCGCAAGAACGAACAAAACCTAGATCTAATCTAGATAAAAGCCAAGATCTAATCTATTAGACATGAGCAACGAGATAGATAGGAACTAACCCTCGTAGATCCGAAAGCGTTAACGAGATTAGATCTCGTGGTTGATGTAGTCGATCACTTGCTGATCTCAAGATCGTGTGGACGATCCTTCCAGCGTCGCGTTCCAGCAGCGCTTCCGCAGTCGGTCAAGTGGACGATCCTTCCAGCGCCGCGAATCTGCAGCACTTCCGCAGTGAGTCACACGTGCGGAGTCGAAGCAGACCTTCCTCTCCCCGTTCCAGCGAGTAGCGGAGGTAGTAGATCTTCTCCACGGAATCCCAGCAGCACGACGGCGTGGTGGTGGTGGTGGAGTAGAGAATTCTGCAGGGCTTCGCCTATGCCTGTGTTGAAGATGGTGGAGGAGAGAGGCGGCAGAGATTGGGTGTTATGGGAGCAGGGGTGGAGGGGGCGCCCCTGCCCCTCTATTTAAGGAGGGTGAGGCGCCATGGGAGGGGGAGTCCTTGTAGGACTCCCCTTCCTCTAGGCCGACGGATTAGGGAGTGGGGGGAGGAGTCCTCCTCCCGCACGACTCCTAGTCTTGACCCACCAGGACTCCTTGATCCCTTCCTTGGTTTTCAAGCAAACTCCAAGAAACCTTCCAGAACCTTCCGGAACATTTCGAAACCTTCTAGAACCCTCATACAAATACTCCGGAACATTTCCTAACTCAGAAAATGATCCCCAATATATGAATCTTATTCTCCGGACCATTCCGGATCTCCTCGTGATGTCCCGGATCCAATCCGAGACTCCGAACAACATTCGGTCTCCAACGCACATTCCATATCTACTTAAAACAACTTCGAACCTTAAGTGTGTCACCCTACGGTTCGTGAATATGTAGACATGACAGAGACACATCTCCTATCAATAACCATCAGCGGGACCTGGAGATCCATAATGGCTCCCACATACTCAACGATGACTTCACGATCGATTGAACCACTTACATACGAAACCAATTCCCTTTGTCTCGCGATACTATACTTATCTGAGGTTTGATCGTCGGTATCTCCATACCTAGTTCTACCCCGTTACTGATAAGTACTCTTTACTCGTTCCGTGATATGTCATCCCTTGTGACCTAGTCACATGCTTGCAAGCTAACTAGATGACATTCCACCGAGAGGGCCCAGAGCATATCTATTCGTCATATGGATGGACAAATCCCAATCTTGGTTCATGCGCTTCAACACATACTTTCAGAATACCCAATGACACTTTTATAACCACCTAGTTACGAAGCGGCGTTTGATGTCATCAAAGTATCCATCCGGTGATGGTGATTAACATAACCTCATGGTCGAAGGAATAGGTTACTATGTATTTGAAAGCTTACAGCAATACAAACTTAATGACTTGATCTTATGCTACGCTTACTATGGGTGTGTGTCCATCACATCATTCTCCTAATGATATAACCTTGTTATTAATCACATCCTAATGTCCATGATCAGGAAACCATGATCATCAATTAATCAACAAGCTAGTTTAACAAGAGGCTTACTAGGGACTCTTTTCTGTTTACAAAACACACATGTATTAGTGTTTCCTAATAATACAATTATAGCACGGGAAGTAAACATTTATCCTAAACATAAAGATATAATAATAACCACTTTATTATTGCCTCTTGGGCATATCTCCAACAGTCTCCCACTTGCACTAGAGTCAATAATCTAGTTAAAAACTTGTGCATTCAACACCTATGGCTTTCTGGTGTTGTATAGACACTATTGCTAGTGGTAAACATAATCTTCGGATCTAACACTTCCAGGTCCGTGTGTATTTGCATGTCCTTGCGTCTCTACGCATTACTCATTCTCCAATGAGATGGCATTGTATAAATTTGGTCCTTTGGTGAGACCTTTAGTTCCTTCAGCTCAAAATATGTTGATATTATTGTCACACAATATATCTTCATAGTATTAGCCCGCTATGAACCACACCTAGTTTGATAACAAACTACTTGACACAAATGCCCTCCTTTGCTGCTACTACAGCAGTTATATACTTACCCTTTTGTTGTAGTATCCGTCACAATGTCTCAACTTTGGAACTCATCCAAATCCATTATGGAACTTCCTTTCCATTACATTGTGCCACCCACAGTTTAAATTGAGATAAATTTAATTTGTATCTTGTGACAAAAATTAGTATCAATGTAACGCTTTACAATGAACTACCTTTAACTATTTGTTACTTATACATGGTATATTCTTAGTTCTTCCAAAGCTCATAAGAATATCTTTACTATTGTCCAATGATCATCTTATGAATCATTCTGGTATATGCTCATAACATTTAGAGCATAGGACATATCTGGATGTGTACATCTCAAAGAATGATTGATCAAAATATTCTTGTGATTTCACCAAGTGTCAAAACACTTGAATCTCGTGTCAACACACTCGAATCTTGATTCAGTCCTTTCCGTGCGTCAAGAACCTTTCTTGTTGTTTTCATATTGAACTCATTCAACGTCTTATCTATGTACATTTGGCAAAACCATATTAGCGCCTCAATCTATCCATATAGACATTGATGCCTAATTCTTGGGTTATGCCTAAGTCTTTCATCAAAATGAAATTCTTAACCTGTGTCAATACAAGATACATCATTTCCAATCAACAATATGTCCTCTACATAATGTATTAGAAATATGTCTCAGCGCTCCCACTTAATTTCTTGCAAATGCAAGCATCTTCATCATCTCCGATGAATTTAAACTCTTTTAACAGTTTCATCATGGTGAAGATTCCAACTCCGCTATGCTTACTTCAACCATTGAAGTTTTGCATACTCTTTTAGCATCCTTTGAATTAAAAAAAAACTTTTTGGATCGTGTCATTTACACGTCCTAGGTAACCATTCTATTAGAAGAACTTGTTTTGTTTGTTCAACTACCATATACTAAAATATATGTAGTGGTTGCTACATTAATCCGTCCAGACTAAATATCGCTATGAAAGATCAAATCTTATCATAGTCAATTCTTTGAACATTGTCGTAAACTCTTTCCGACATGTCGACTATTTCATAGATTTAAAACATCCATGTCTATTTCTTTATAGATCCAAACACGACCGATAGGCTTCACGCCTTTTCGGAGGGTCTTCAAAGTTCAGAAACTTGATTTCTCGTGTATGGATGCTATCACGGATTCCATGACTTCTAGTCATTTTATGGAGTCAGGGCCCATCATCGCTTCTTTGCATGTAGTCGGTTCATCATTGTCAAAACAATAACGACTTGTTTATCAAATCTTACTATTTGATTCTTACCGACCCACACGGTTCTATAGGAACTCTAATCTCCGAGATCACACCTTTTGTAATCACGAGAGCCATGAGCATTGTGGCCGCCACCGGGACACTTACCGGCGCTGCGCTACTTAGCACATATAGCTAAGGTTCAACAACCTTATCAAAGTTCTATTGTCCTCCCACTTAACTTTTCACGAAAAATTCCTTCTCAAGAAAGTTGACGTTCCAAGTAACAAACTCTTTTGTCCTCAGTGTTATGGAGAAATTCCCAAAAAATTCTTTGGAATAACCTACAAAGACGTGCTTATCCGACTTTGGTTGTAAACATTTTACTTATGCATAACATACCAAAATTTAAGAAAAGACAATTTGGGTTTTATCCCAAAACATAACTCATATGGTGTCATTTCAATGGATCACGATGGAGCTCTTTTTAGTGTAAAAGCGGTAGTCACTAAAGCTTTAATCTTTAATATATAATGGCAGTTTTATAAATGACACCTTTGATCTTACCATGTAAAACAAGGTTTCATTACATATCTCGAACACTCCATACTCCTATGGTGTTTTAGGAAATGCAAATCCATGGAACGATTCCTCAAATCTTAGGTGTTTTGCTAAACTTGTAACTCAAACATCTTTCTTTATGATCGAATCATAAACTCTTTATTTTCTTGTTACAATGATTTTCAACTTCATCTTGAAAGTCTTTGAACAACTTTCAAATGTTTTCATACTTCCTCCTTATTAAGTAAATATACAGATATATTCACTCAAATTTTCGGAGAAAGCATATGAAGTAAAAAGATCCATCGCATATGGCTACACATAATGGACTATGCACATCAGCATGCTCAATTTCCAATAAGCTAGTCATCCGTTCCTCTCTGGCCCATGGACGGAGTTTCAATTATCTCGAGGAAAGTCTCACATGCGTCAATTGACCAAAATCAAAAGACTCCAAAATTCCATCAACATGGAGTTTCTTCATGTTTTCTTTCAAATATAATTTAAACAGCGATGTCACTTCATAAGTGATCTTTCAATCATTTGTCTTGCGACATTTTAGCAATAGTGTTTATGGATGTGATTTCTCCCACCAGACTTGTAAAAGTTCATCCATCCTTTATAGAATACGGTAATTATTGGAACAACCATTGTTCTCGTAATACCGGAACAAAATAACAATTATTAAAACAAATCTTGAAGGCTAGGTTTGATGTCAACAAAAAACACAATAATATTTTATTTGTTTTCGATGAACATCATCACTCATTCTCTTGCTAGTTACTTAGGCCATTGTAGTTCATGAATTATGTTGTCCTGTATGAAACTTCATACCAACCAATTTGGTATCCAATACCTAACAACCACATTGTTTAACAAGCAAGGAATACAACCATTACATGTATATCTTCTATATGCCTAAGTTGGACATCTCCAACCTTTTATTTTCTGCCAAATATTTTATAGATTCTCTTTCAGCAATTCCTTTTCTTTTAAAAGAATCTATCAACATCAATAGTGGTGTCATTCACATGACACATAGTACAAAGCGTATATAGTCAAACACTAATACCTTTGGACTTGCACTTTGAAGTGGATCACCATCATCAAATGTTTGGCATTCTTTCAAAAATCCATTCTTTAGTAATATATTAGTGTAGTAAACATTTTACTTACATCTTCTATTCATCCTTATCATGACAACTTTCATGATCAAGCTGCTATAGCTTATAAAGGTGAATTGCGAGTATAATGTTTCTTTTTAAAAACCTTTTGGAGGATTAGGACGACCAGCGTCTCCAACCTTCACAAATTCTCATCAAATATGAGGACGTATACTCTATCATGTTGTAACCAACACATTGTTTTAGACATCGCAATACCTTTCACATATGATGGTTTCTGAAATATTGCTTTCAGCTCTTAGATAAACTTGATATTAAAAACAATCTTTTGAGTATCAAGAATCATGGAGGCAAACATGATACATTAGATACTAACACTGGAATTGTTACTCTTGATTTAATACTATTTATTAAACTTCATGGAGTAAATAGAGTTTGCTGAAAGTTTGCAATAGGACTTATAAACTTTAAATTGACATTCAAAACAATACGATACCAGTTCGTAAAGTAAATATCCAGAATTTCTATAGTTCTACTATCTCAACTATAAATAAGCGTAAGGTGGTGAACGGATGCCAATGACTATAACAAACTATGCAAATTCACTTTGATTGTGTTTATGATAAATTAAGTTCGACTAATCCAAATTACAAATGAACTCCCACTCAAAACAACATCCCTCGAGTTGTTTTAGTGATCACACGAACCAAATCCACTACACCAAGTCTGATCATCACGTGAGATGATGTAGCTTTAAAGGCGAACAATCAACATGTTCATCATATCATCCATATGACTCATGCTTTACCTTTCGGTATTCCGTGTTCCGAGACCATGTCTGTACATGCTAGGATCGTCAAGGTTAACCTTAGTTTCCGCATGTGCAAATCTGGCTTGCACCCGTTGTATGCACACGTAGAATCTATCACACCCGATCATCACGAGATGCTTCGAAACGACGAGTCTTAGCAATGGTGCCAACTAAGGACGAACACTTTATTACTTGATATTTAGTGAGAGGGATCATCTTATAATGCTACCGTCGCGATCTAAGCAATACAAGATGCATACAGGATTAACATCACAGGCAATTCATAATTAGTGTGATATGATATGGCCCTTTCTTCTTGCGCCTTTGATCTCCATCTCCAAAGCACGGACATAATCTACATCATCACCAGCATTGCATCAAGGTCAGTGGCGCCCCTTCATGGTTGTCCATCATCACTAGCAACTATTACAACTACTTGGAATAAAGCTATTACAAGATGAATAGACACGTAGGTCTTAACAGAATTAAAGACAACCATTAGGCTCCTGCCGGTTGCCATATTACAACAAGGATCATTGCATACATCAAATACAATCACAATCACATGATGGCCATATCACATCACAAAACCCCTGCAAAAACAAGTTAGACGCCTCTAATTTTCTTTGCATGTTTTACGTGGTTTGGGGCTTTCGCATAAGACCGATCTTACCTACGAACAAGGACCACAACGTTGATACAAGTGTTGTCAGATGCTCATTGTAAATTGAATCTTAACTATGGTGGGAGAGACAGACACCTGCAAAGACACTTGTGCAAAGCAAGTTGCACGTCAAGCGTGGAGCAAGTCTCATGTGCGATGACATGTAATGTTAGCCCGAGCCGCTTCATCCCACCATGCCGCAAGATGCAAAGTACACGCTAAGACACCGACAACAAAAGCATCAACGCCCACAAAAACATTGTGTTCTACTCGTGCAACAGATCTACGCATAGATACGGCTCTGATACCACTGATGGGTTCGTAGCATGGAAAACAAAAATTTTCTACGGCAAGAACGAACAAAACCTAGATCTAATCTAGATAAAAGCCAAGATCTAATCTATTAGACATGAGCAACGAGATAGATAGGAACTAACCCTCGTAGATCCGAAAGCGTTAACGAGATTAGATCTCGTGGTTGATGTAGTCGATCACTTGCCGATCTCAAGATCGTGTGGACGATCCTTCCAGCGTCGCGTTCCAGCAGCGCTTCCGCAGTCGGTCAAGTGGACGATCCTTCCGGCGCCGCGAATCTGCAGCGCTTCCGCAGTCAGTCACACGTGCGGAGTCGAAGCAGACCTTCCTCTCCCCATTCCAGCGAGCAGCGGAGGTAGTAGATCTTCTCCATGGAATCCCAGCAGCACGACGGTGTGGTGGTGGTGGTGGAGTAGAGAATTCTGCAGGGCTTCGCCTATGCCTGTGCAGAAGATGGTGGAGGAGAGAGGCGGCAGAGATTGGGTGTTATGGGAGCAGGGGTGGAGGGGGCGCCCCTGCCCCTCTATTTAAGGAGGGTGAGGCGCCATGGGAGGGGGAGTCCTTGTAGGACTCCCCTTCCTCTAGGCCGGCGGATTGGGGAGTGGGGGGGAGGAGTCCTCCTCCCCCACGACTCCTAGTCTTGACCCACCAGGACTCCTTGATCCCTTCCTTGGTTTTCAAGCAAACTCCAAGAAACCTTCCAGAACCTTCCGGAACATTCTGAAACCTTCTAGAACCCTCATACAAATACTCCGGAACATTTCCTAACTCAGAAAATGATCCCCAATATATGAATCTTATTCTCCGGACCATTCCGGATCTCCTCGTGATGTCCCGGATCCAATCCGAGACTCCGAACAACATTCGGTCTCCAACGCACATTCCATATCTACTTAAAACAACTTCGAACCTTAAGTGTGTCACCCTACGGTTCGTGAATATGTAGACATGACAGAGACACATCTCCTATCAATAACCATCAGCAGGACCTGGAGATCCATAATGGCTCCCACATACTCAACGATGACTTCACGATCGATTGAACCACTTACATACGAAACCAATTCCCTTTGTCTCGCGATACTATACTTATCCGAGGTTTGATCGTCGGTATCTCCATACCTAGTTCTACCCCGTTACTGATAAGTACTCTTTACTCGTTCCGTGATATGTCATCCCTTGTGACCTAGTCACATGCTTGCAAGCTAACTAGATGACATTCCACCGAGAGGGCCCAGAGCATATCTATCCGTCATATGGATGGACAAATCCCAATCTTGGTTCATGCGCTTCAACACATACTTTCAGAATACCCAATGACACTTTTATAACCACCCAGTTACGAAGCGGCGTTTGATGTCATCAAAGTATCCATCCGGTGATGGTGATTAACATAACCTCATGGTCGAAGGAATAGGTTACTATGTATTTGAAAGCTTACAGCAATACGAACTTAATGACTTGATCTTGTGCTACGCTTACTATGGGTTTGTGTCCATCACATCATTCTCCTAATGATATAACCTTGTTATTAATCACATCCTAATGTCCATGATCAGGAAACCATGATCATCAATTAATCAACAAGCTAGTTTAACAAGAGGCTTACTAGGGACTCTTTTATGTTTACAAAACACACATGTATTAGTGTTTCCTAATAATACAATTATAGCATGGGATGTAAACATTTATCATAAACATAAAGATATAATAATAACCACTTTATTATTGCCTCTTGGGCATATCTCCAACATTTTTCATGTTTCATATAATTAATTTTCTGCTACCTCAAGCAGAAGCACACGCTTCATGTAAATATGGCCAGAAACCCATGTTTCATACAGAAAGTCCGTGCTTCGAACCTCGTCGCTTCCTGTCATTATAGCTGCACTAGCTGATAACTGACATAAATGCAGGCACAAATCCGCGAGGTGTGATCCATAACGTTTCTGCTATAAAATGTGTGCCTACCACAGCACCAACCCATTATGACAGTCAAAATGAGTCTAGAGACCTCCAATTTTCACAGCAACCACCATCTCCTAAAGATTGCCAACCATCACAACTAGGTAAGATTGTTCAAAGTTTTTGGTTATTCATCCAAATGTAAGCTCCCTTTCAATAAGTTCAGTGCTCAAGTACGACTACATGTA
Source organism: Avena eriantha (assembly GCA_910589775.1). Taxonomy (NCBI): domain Eukaryota; kingdom Viridiplantae; phylum Streptophyta; class Magnoliopsida; order Poales; family Poaceae; genus Avena; species Avena eriantha. The sequence continues at coordinate 196,258,509 of OU342742.1, read as the reverse complement.
AGCTTCCTATTACCAAGAATTGCTCCATATAAATAATTTCAGTGCTCAAGTACTACTACATGTAAGCTTCCATTTTATTTCACAACATGAAATATTTGTGTTTCCTAACATGAATGTTTGTGTTTCATGCACCAACCGCCTGATCATAGATGCGTGCACTTTTGGCACTCAAACTCAAGAGAAGAAAAAACAGAAAAAAGAGAGCCTTCCTGTGCACTAATAATGATGCTTCATATCAATTAATTCATTGCTCAATGACTAATACCTCACACAATTGAGATACTTGTTAAATTTTATTTTCCAAAAACGAAACAACTTCATACATTACACAGAAAACCTATAAATCCATGCTTCCGTATTTCTTTATTCCCACCTACCGCACTTTGCACATTACATTAATATTGCTACCTCATTTTTTAATGTTTCATTTTTTCATGTTTCATATAATTAATTTTCTGCTACCTCAAGCAGAAGCACACGCTTCATGTGAATATGGCCAGAAACGCATGTTTCATACACAAAGTCCGTGCTTCGAACCTCGTCGCTTCCTGTCATTATAGCTGCACTTGCTGATATCTGACATAAATGCAGGCACAAATCCGCGAGGTGTGATCCAGAATGTTTCTGCTATAAAATGTGTGCCTACCACAGCACCAACCCATTCTGACAGTCAAAATGGGTCTAGAGACCTCCAATTTTCGCAGCAACCACCATCTCCCAAATATTGCCAACCATCACAACTAGGTAAGATTGTTCAAAGTTTTTTGTTATTCATCCAAATGTAAGCTCCCTTTCAATAAGTTCAGTGCTCAAGTACGACTACATGTAAGCTTCCTATTACCAAGAATTGCTCCATATAAATAATTTCAGTGCTCAAGTACTACTACATGTAAGCTTCCATTTTATTTCACAACATGAAATGTTTGTGTTTCCTAACATGAATGTTTGTGTTTCATGCACCAACCGCCTGATCGTAGATGCGTGCACTGTTGGCACTCAAACTCAAGAGAATAAAAAAAGAAAAAAGAGAGTCTTCCTGGGCATTAATAATGATGCAAACAAGAAGATTCTCAAGAAGCTCAAAGCTACCGATGTATCAAACGAGATATATGATACATACATTATGAGAAGGTGCATACGGCCCCCTCTTGATGGAGAAGAAAGGTACCATTCAATAAAACCTTTTAACTTCAAATTTCAAACACTCCCTGCACTATACTGGATCAATAATACAATGCATCTAATTCATTAGGCCTTCTTTTGTTGATTTTGGAAACTATCATATATCATATGAAGACTTCCGTGAAGCTCTCAAGCCTCGAGGAAGAATTGACACCCACGTAATGGAGCTTTTCATCAGACACTTCAACTTGATTACTAACGTTGTTACAACCAGCGAGCCTACGTGCACAAAGTTTGCATTCTCCCAGTCCTTGACTATACGTCCTTAAAATAAACCCAGATTTGATTCTTCCAACTTGACTAATAAAATTTCAGTACTTTAATTTAATTCATACGCTACATCAATATTTTGTAGGCAAAGCTATGTGTTCCTGAAGGAAAATTTGACCCGAAAGGTTCCCTGAAAGAATTCATGGAAGCATACAAAGGTAATAAGCTCAACTCAAAGGACACGGTATTTTTGCAATGTCCATTTAATTTTGGTTACTAAAGTATTTTCTACTTGCTCACATGATGCATAAATGAGCTTCGTTCTTTGTTGTTTCCCAGCTTTACTTTGCTGTAGTAGACAATGAACATTGGGTGCTAGTATCCATCAGCCTTCTTTACAAAAAAGTTAATTTCCTGGACTCTATGATCAATACGAAGAAGACCAAAGTATACGAGAAAGCACATAACCTGGTACACACTCTCTATTATAATTCGCTTCCTATTAATCTAAGCATGCTTCCTATCATACATGTTTGTACTTATTGCACGCTGCGTACAGTTTAAAACCGTGCTTCCACCAACCATTTTCAATGCTCTACCAAAGGATGGTAATGATTCATGCGTAAATTAAGGAAAAACCATGCTATATCAGTGCTTGCAAACTCCAATACATTACATACAATTGTGTGTAAAATTCATGCAGCTAAACCCTCCATATGAGTTGTTCTAACCATCTCACATAATTGCTTCCCATCAATATTTTTGCTACTTCACAGGTCGATAATTTTATCACGCTAGCAACACATGTGAAAGCATTCCCAAAAACAATGATCAGTTTGCCCAAACCAATCCTCGGGACATACGTCAGCAAACCACCATGTAAAATATTTTCATGATCTTGACAAAAGCACATTATTTTGCAACTAGATCTTGCTGCTTGCTAATATTATTTTTGATTTGGTGTGTCCAGATTTGACTGCGGAATCTTTGTAATGCTATTCATGAAAATGTGGGATGGCAAGATGATGAAGCCCTTTGGCCTGGTCTGTGCACAAATTAAAACCTTTTACAAAAATACTGTTGTTTCGCTACCTTGCTTCCTTAAAATATCTGACTTGTGTACAATACCTCGAAGGTCCTCCAACTAATTAGTGTCATCTTACTTTCATGTAGGAAATTCTAGAACATCGCATGGTGCTAACCCACATGATCATGACATCGGAATTGAACAAGGCTAATCCAACATGGGTGCTTAAGAAGAAATAAACACATTTTACCGTCAAGTGCTATACTGTCGAAGCACTATCTTTTTACATTCATGTTTCCTCAATTTCAAGCTCTACTACCATAAAACTACGCCGAGACGGAGTTTCGTCTCTTCAGCCTGTTCTCATCAACATTACGTTCATTGTAATAATTGGTCAAAACCGTGAATGATGGCCCAAATATAAATTATTTATCCTCGTTCCAAATGTCATGACATTTACTATATACATATATTACATAGCTGGCTTCTATGCCTTATTTATCCTACATGTCCACAAATGTGATGCCCTTCATATTCTTGCGTGCTTCCTCGACCAGCTTCATGTAGCATGTGCAAAAATAAATACTTACATAGTACTGATATATTTTAAGAAAAACATATTGAATCATCCAGATACTTAATATAATCTAGTATGAAAACCCATTTCTGCTATTCAAAACCCAAAAGGTACATTCATCCCCATATCAACATAATTAACCAACATGTTAGAAAATCGTGTTTCCATATTTTTTGGTTTGGTGCTTCCTACGTGTGTTAAATAGCATCAACCAACAAGTCTAGTACACTTGAATTTAGCGGTTGTGCTTGTTACATACATTGGATCATTCTTGTGTCACAACAACAATAAATTATGCTTGCTCTCAATTTGAAACACATCTTTCATCCCCCGAAATTTTTTCATCGTGTCATTCTTATCGGAAATCATGGTACAACTCAACGATCCATAACGCACTACTAAAAAATTATGAAATTGTAATTCAGCTTCCACTGGTAATACACTCACAAATAATAAGAAATGGATGTAAACATTTTACTTCAATATAAACCACACGCTTCTAGCACTTAACACGCATGCTTCTTCCATTAGAAGCATATAACACTTATGTGAAACCAGATACCCATGTTTCGTAGAACTATTTCCATGCTTCTCCACCAGAAGCGTGTGCTTCTTATGTAGCACACGAAATTGCAAAACTTCTGCAGCTCTCCCACCAGAAGCACAGTAAATTCAACACCTCCATTACAAAAAAAGATTAATTATGTTGCTTCGCAAAAAACAAGTAGCTACAAATAGTGGGATCCTTAGAGTGCAAGCTCCGTCTCACGCCTCAACTGTTCCTCTCGCTCAGCATTTTGCTTATTCTCCAAAGCCAAATAAGGGCAATGCCTCTTGATGTGATCTTGTTCTCGACATTTCAAGCATGCGTAATTCTTCCTTTTAGTTCCCTTCTTCTTTGCTTCCTCCTGGCGAATCTCCACCAACGTCTTCCTCCTCTTTTCTTTCTCTGCTGGACGACCTTTCTTGGCAGAGCGTGGCGGATTTTGCAAATTGTTACCTGCTTCCTCTGGTTCTTCGCCTGTTTCAGATACCATCACACCACCAGACAATCGGAAATTATCCACTAAAGAGTTCAGATGTTCCACCCCACCTTCAACAATTTTGTATGATCCTGTGCCAAAACATGCCTTCGCCGCTAACTTATTTATCATCTTGCATAGGGCATTATACCTCAGTGTGTTTGTATCTGGGATTACGCTAGAACCAGAAAATGTTTTATTGATTTTTGCTTCACAAACAGTAGCAACCTCAGACCATCTATGAAGCAGGTACTTCTCAGGTATTTCCTGCACGTTTGAGTGCACCATAGCCTTCAGAATGTGATGGCACAACATGCCATTCACATTGAACCGGTTGCAACTGCACATGTAAGCGTTTTCCTGCTGCTCAATAGTTACAATCCTAATCTTCTGTGCTCTAGGATCATTCCTGTGGATCTCGAACTTCACCCCATCACCGGCAATCGGGTAAATGCTATAAGTTGTTGTCATCTCCATGAATTCTCTGAATTTTTCAAAAGCAGCTCTTGTATAAAATTTTGAAGCTTGCTCCTCAATCTTGTAACTACAAAGAAAATGTCATAAGAATCATAAGTGACCAATTGATCAATATTTTCTAAAATAGCCAAACTCACGTTTTATCGCTACTACACACCTGGACCATACGGATGCTGTTGTCGCCTCCCCTAGGAAACCAGCATTGTCCTCTCGATCCAACCTTGTTTCTTGAATGTACTCGAACTGCTTCACAAATTGCCAAACTGAGTCCTGTGGATGCACGAGCTTCTTGAAAAATGAGTTCAGACCTTCTGACCTCCCAGTTGTACCAGTGAAAGGAAAGAAATTCTTCTTGAAATAGGCTGGTGCCCAAGTATGCCTACAACCCCACATGTTTATAAGGTGTTCGTTACCTACCAAACAATGCTTCGACAACATCAGCTGCCACATGTTCTCAAATTCTTCAACCGTATCCGATCCATAAATACAATAGAAAAACTCCTTCTCGAACCCATCACGTGTACGAAAGAGTGTTCCAAGTTTGTCCTTTGCTATCCGAAGCACATGCCACAAGCAACAACGATGCACCGTCCCAGGAAAAACTTCATCTATAGCACCAGCCATTGCTTGGTCTTGGTCCGTCATTATGCAGGTTGGATGTTCATGACCCACAACATCCATCCAAGCCTCAAAAACCCACTTGAAAGTTTCCTTTTTCTCATCTGGAATCAAGGCACAGCCGAGCATTATGCTTTGCATGTGGTTGTTTATCCCAGCAATTGGTGCAAATGGCATGTCATATCGGTTTGTACAAAATGTGGTGTCAAAGAATACACAGTCTTTGAATTTTCGATACAGCTCACGTGTCCTTCCATCCACCCAAAAAGAGCCCTCACTGCATTGTTCTCATCTAGCTTGATAGCGTAGTAGAATTGCGGACTCTCCGCCTGTAGCTTCTGAAAATACTCAACTGTTTTGGACATGTCGCTATGCGAAACCTCATTTCTCAGCTTTGTCCGGATGTTTGTAACATCACGATTTGTGTACGGCAATGTCCTGAGAGTTCCATGCAGGTCTCCTAGTGTGGCCATGATGAGAGACGATTGTGCAATGTCTTGATTAACATGTAGTCCTCATATGGAACCTTACGATGTGATCTGTAATATCTTGTCCACTCTTCTCTACTCATCAATGGGTGTGTGTGTTCCTCAATGAAAATTGGTACTTCCCATTTATCCTTCCTTAGCCCAACTGACATGCGAGCCTTGCAATCATGACGCTTCAGCTTGTTTCTTTTCCTTTTCCCCGCAACCGACGCACTGCCAAAATTATTAGTTCCAGATGTTGCTTCTGTTGCTTCCCCCACTTCATCAAACACTTCCGGATCCATTGCCCCATCACCTGAACTCCCAGCAACCTTGTCCTTCCTTGCGTGTGCACACTCAAAGTCCCTCCTAATTAAATGGTCACATCCTTTTTTCTGGCTTCTTCTTGAGCATCTAATCCTGCTTCCAAAACCTAGCTTCTCCGCGTATCCATTATAAAACATCTGCGCCTCGTCGACGCTGTTAAAAACCATTCCAACTCGCGGACACAGTTGACTCGAGCCTTCACCATCTCCTGAATCTGGAATCGAACTGCTATCTTGCATACTCAACTGAACATCCTGCACATGGAAGCCAATTAAATATCCACCAGAAGCAAATCAATACAAGTTGCTTCCATCAATTCATTCACAAGTTTCCACTTTTACGATGCATTCAATACATGAAATACTTCTTGTCCTGAAAAACATAACTTTCGACCACTAATACAAAAGACTCAGGTACTCGCGAGACGGTGGTTTCTTGATCACTATTTCTTTAGTGACATAAAAACTTCCAAATAAAAATATACAAGCTTCCAGTAATATTAAAACAATGCTTCCGCTATGTTTAACACTTTTTGTACAACACCTATGAATCTTTCTGATGACCCCAAAAAATACAACTACAAATCTACAGGACCACGGAAAACTACATTCTGAAGATTATTATATTGGCTTCCTGAAATATTTATAAAAGCTTCCACTATATCTAACAATGCTTCCACTAGCAGCCTGTACTACTCCCACAACTAACTACAGGACCACTATCACAAAAGATTCAGGTACTCCGGAAGCGATGGTTTCTTCATCACTACTCATCACTGACAACAAATCTTCCAAATACTAGTACACAAGTTTCCAGTAATATTTAACAATGCTTTCTCACTATATACAACACTTATATTACATCAGTTAGGAATCTTTTCGAGGACCGCAAAAATTACGACTTTAAATCCACATGATCACGGAAACTAGCTTCTGAAGACTTATATATTGGCTTCCTATAATATGTATCAACGCTTCCGCTATACCCAACAATGCTTCCACTAAAATCGTGTACTATTTAAACACTACACCCACACCCACGAATCTTCTCAGGCCCCCGAAGAAAACCATATGAATTCTGAGACGCTCGTCTCATAAAAACGACAAGAACACCTCCATGGACCAGACACACGATATAAATTGGAAACACAAAACAAACTAGATGAAGCTTTGGAATCAACGATTTAGTATCCAAAGAATTGTACCTTTGCAACTCCATGGTTTACAACAGGGGGGTTCCCATGTCGGTCGTTTCTGGGAGGAATTCCACCCCTCAGAGCTCCACCCAACTTCGCTTGCAACAAAGGATCAATCACACAAGAAGCACGTCTGAAAAAGGGATTCAGATACGGTGGATATTCGATGTTCTCCTTCAGATGCGCCATTTTTCATCTACACGGAAGCAACCTGCTCAGACGAGAGACACCAATGGCGCTAGGGCGGCTACGCGCGAGATGGTGAAGGAGACGAAACTTACAAGCGTCCTTCACGGAAGCACTAATGACTGTGGCCAAAAATCGCTCTCACTGACGGTGACGGAGCATTAATCCAGGAAGCATGCAGAATACTGCGCGCGTGTGTAGGTCCAGCTCAAATCAACGTCTGAGCTGATCCCAATCCAACGGGTGTTGTCAGGTCCGATCGGAAGCCGGGATCGGCGTCCGGCTCCTAGCAGCGCCCTAGCTCGAGCTATTTAGCTGTGCACCGAGTTTATAGTCACCGGATGACCTGCTTCAGATTTCTTTTGTGTGTGTTTACCCCTTTTTTTCTTGCGAATTGACAATCTTCGCCTACCCTGAATCTGCTGGTGCCTGAGCAGAATATGCCGGAGAACAAGCTGAAGAATGAGTATTCTTCAGAGTTTTTGTTAGAACCAGCAGTATGTGGACCTTGCCGCTTATGTATATTATTGTGTGTTCTCCTTTTCAAGGAGCATACACTCTTATGTTCGTGCTAGATACAGTGGACACGTTTGCAGAGTCAGTGAGGGATCAGGGGGGTAGTCCATACTATAATCCCAATGAGCTTAGAAGGCTAAACCTGCGACGACAATGAGGAAGGACACGAGGGAGTTTACAAGAGCGCAGAAACACGGTAATAAACAACAGAAAATATGATTTTGAAGTGCAGCTATATCTGTATTAGATGCAGTCCTTACCGTTACTGCAGCTGTATAGTTAATTTCAAATTGCAGCAGCACTCACTCTACTGTATTGATTACCTGCATTCATAACATTTTTGTGCATGCTTGGAAGTAATAATGTTAGCTATGGGTGACACTTTTGGTTTCAGCACTTTTTTTTTACCATTTTAATATACTGCTCCTTCTTGCAGGTATTGATATATGGTGATATTGTTCGCTGAGATTTCCTTCATATTGGTTCTGAACATGACAAGCCTGAGGTCCTACCAAGTTCTCTATAGTTGGTGCCTTTCTTTGAGTAAGCAACTTATGTGAATCTCTATCATTTTTATATTGATATACTAGTTGACATTTTTTATAAGGCAAATGTGAATTTTCACAATCATCATTTTTATAACAATGGATAGTAGTGGACAATTCAGTTTGTAGATCGTAGATCTAGCGTTCTTTAAATGTCCAATGTGTTTCCCTGGTGAGTATCACTCTTTCACTCTTCCTTATGTTCCCTGGTTTCCCCTTATTTGCTAGGTGTGTTTACTTTCTATGAATAATTTGTAGCAATATCCGCTATATGTCATGTTTAACACATGGTGATTAATTGTTCTCCCATGCATAAAAAACATTTTTTCCTGAACATGTAAGGTTGACAAACAATTATCTACCTATCTAGGATGTCGATGATTGTTCTTTATGATGTGTTGCAAAATGAGGATTTGATGATTAGGATAAAAGTTGTCTAACGATGAGTTGGCATATGACCATCTATACGTTACGACTTCTTGTTTACATTTCTGTGTATTAACGTGTGCATCATCGTGGACATAAAAAAGCTAGGCATATAATACTCCCTTGATTAGAGCTAGGTATTGGATGGGAGTTTCCATAAGGGGTATGGTCTTCCGTATGGGATACTCATGAATCAAAATTTCTCTATTCAATGCTCTTCCGTATGGTATTCTTGTTTGATTTGATATATTTGAAAATGCTCTTAGTATAATATTGTTGTTCTATTCCTAATTAAATCAATAGAAATCAAAGGTAGGGTTGAATGCAAATCACACGAGTTAATGTTATGTAGCTTGCTTGTAGGGCTCAACACCCTAGCGAGAAATACAATCACTAGTAGAAAACAACGCTTCCATCTAAGCCTTTAGTACCGGTTCCCTTACGAACCGGTACTAAAGGGTGCATTAATACCGGCTCACTTGTCCAGGCGGCCGAGGAACATTAATACCAGTTCGTTGAGGGCCTTTTGTACCGGTTCATGTTACGAACCGGTACGAAAGGCTTCTCAGTCCAATTTTGAAGCAAGGTGGATCCAGTGCTGAAACTTTAGTACCGATTTGTCTTAAGAACCGGTACTATAGGGTCCCTGCCCTATTTCTCAAGCCCGATCGGCCTTGCATCTCATTTCCCCTTCTCCTTCTCCTCTCTCACATTTCCAAATATTTTGCACCTCTCACACTCCAACAAATCTCCATTTTTTCCACCATTTTATCAAGATTGACGGCACCCATCTATCCAAGGGTTAGCAGTATCATCCTTTCTTTCGGCGTTGCTAATTTAGCTCATTTCTTTCCTAGTTTAACTCGTATTATTTTTGTAGTGCTAGCAAGGTGTTCGATGAAATGCCTAAGTTAGGGATTTCATTCTTTTTATATGCAATTTGAGCTCAAATTAAAGTATGATTTGTAGGTTTTAGTATCATCCCCGTCCTCACCACCGTCGATCGCCAGCGTCGTCCCCTAGCCAGCACCATACCACCTCGGTGAGCCTCTTCTTTTTTATAAATAAAACTTAGTTTTATGTAATAAACTTGAATATTAATTAAGTTGGTCACTCATATATCCATGTGTTGTGTAATTAATGATTTTTGATATACTTATATATATAATGCAGATGAATCGACAATGGATGTACGGTGACCGATGCCATCCCGACTTCATTACTGGCATTCATTATTTTTCTCAACGTGACTGAGGCAAACAGGCGGTTGAATAGTTTCATTTATTGTCCATGTAGTTCCTGTAACAATACGAAGAATTACTCTACCTCAAAGACCCTTCACGTCCACCTGCTTGAGAACGGTTTTATGCCCGGCTATAATTGTTGGACCAAGCACGGAGAAAGAGGGGTTATAATGGAAGACAACGAAGAAGAGGGTAGTGACAACTATCCTATGTTCACTGAAGACGGTGATAGTAGAATGGGGGAAGACGAAGATGAAGAAGAGCCCATTTTTGATGACCCTGATGATGATTTAGGTTGGGCCATTCTTGATGCGAAGATAAACTGCGGAAGTAAAAAGGAGAGGATGAAGTTGGAGAAAATGTTAGAGGATCACAACAAACTGTTGTACCCAAATTGCGAAGATGGCTAGAAAAAGCTGGGTACCACACTAGAATTGCTGCAATAGAAGGCAGAGAATGGTACTTCTGACAAGGGATTTGAAAAGTTACTGAAAATAATAAAGAAGATGCTTCCAGGGAAGAACGTATTGCCCTCTAGTACGTACGAAGCAAAGAAGGTTATCTGCCCTCTAGGATTAGAGGTGCAGAAGATACATGCATGCATCAATGACTGCATCCTCTACCGCGAGGAGTACGAGAACTTGAATGCATGCCCGGTATGTGGTGCATTGAGGTATAAGATCAGGCGAGATGACCCTGGCGATGTTGAGGGCGAGTCCACCCCTAGGAAGAGGGTTCCTGCGAAGGTGATGTGGTATGCTCCTATAATACCACAGTTGAAACATTTGTTCCAAAACAAAGAGCATGCCAAGTTGTTGCGATGGCACAAAGAGGATCGTAAGAAATATGTGATGTTGAGACACCCCGCTGACGGGTCGCAGTGGAGAAAAATCGACAGAGAGTTCAAGTCATTTTCAGATGACGCAAGAAACTTAAGATTTAGTCTAAGTACAGATGGCTTTAATCCTTTCGGGGAGCAGAGCTCCAGTCATAGCACCTGGCCAGTGACTCTATGTATCTATAACCTTCCTCCTTGGTTGTGCATGAAGCGGAAGTTCATTATGATGCCAGTGCTCATCCAAGGCCCGAGGCAACCCGGCAACGACATTGATGTGTACCTGAGGCCATTGGTTGAAGAAATTTTAAAATTGTGGCGTGAAGAAGGTGTACCTGTGTGGGATGAGCACGAACAAAATGAATTTAACCTACGAGCGTTGTTGTTTGTAACCATCAATGATTGACCTGCTCTTAGTAACATTTCAGGACAGTCAAACAAGGGATACAATGCATGCACACACTGTTTAGGTGAGACTGACAGTATATATTTGGGAAACAAGAATGTGTACCTGGGGCATCGTCGATTTCTTCCAAAACAGCATCACGTAAGAAAGAGAGGAAAACATTTCAAAGATGAGGAAGATAACCGAACGAAACCTACCTGCCCTACTGGGGATGTTATATATGATATGGTCAAGGATTTAAAAGTTATCTTTGGAAAGGGTCCTGGTAGACAATCTGTTCCGCATGGTGTTGATGGACACGTACCCATGTGGAAGAAGATGTCTATATTTTGGGAGCTACCCTACTGAAAAATCCTAGAGGTTCACTCTACAATCGACGTGATGCACGTGCCGAAAAACCTTTGCGTGAACCTGCTAAACTTCTTGGGCATGTATGGGAAGACAAAAGATACACCGAATACACGGCAGGACCAACAATGTATCCACGAAGGAAACACCCTGAATCTAGAGAAGTATCAAGGTACTGCCAGCTATGCTCTTACCAAATAAGAGAAGGAGATCTTTTTTGAAGTCCTGAGTAGCATCAAGGTCCCGTCCGGCTTCTCGTCGAATATAAAGGGAATAATAAACATGTCAGAGAAAAAGTTTCAAAACCTAAAGTCTCATGACTGCCATGTGATTATGACACAATTACTTCCGGTTGCATTGAGGGGGCTTCTGCCAGAAAATGTTCGAGTATCTATTGTGAAGCTATGTGCGTTTCTCAATGCGATTTCTCAGAAGGTGATGAATCCAATAACTCTACAAAATTTACAGAAGGATGTGGTTCAATGTCTAGTCAGCTTCGAGTTGGTGTTCCCACCATCCTTCTTCAATATTATGACGCATCTCCTCGTTCACCTGGTCGAAGAGATTGGCGTTCTCGGTCCTGTATTTCTACACAACATGTTCCCCTTTGAGAGATTCATGGGAGTCTTAAAGAAATACGTTCATAACCGTGCTAGGCCAGAAGGAAGCATCTTCAAGGGCTATGGAACAGAGGAGGTCATTGAGTTCTGTGTTGACTTTATTCCTGACCTTAAGCCGATCGGTGTTCCTAAATCGCGCTATGAGGGGAGACTGCATGGAAAAGGCACGCTAGGAAAGAAAGCAACAATGTGTATGGACGGACATTCTTTCACTCAAGCACACTACACAGTTCTACATAATTCCAACTTGGTGGCTCCGTACATAGTGGAACACAAGAATATTTTACGCTCTGAATACCCAGAGCAACGTGAAGATTGGATTGATGGAGAACACATGAAGACTTTCGGCGGTTGGTTGCAAACACGTCTCATGAATGTCACTGATGAAGAACAGCTATACTTGTTTGCCAAGCAACCATCTTCAACTATATCGACTTTTCAAGGGTACGAGATAAATGAGAATACATTTTACACGTTCACCCAAGATAAAAAAGCACCAACAAAAACAGTGGTGTCCGCTTTGATGCAGCAGAGGACAATGGGAAGAAGGTCATATATTATGGGTACATAGAGGAGATATGGGAACTTGACTATGGACCTAATTTCAAGGTCCCTTTGTTCCGGTGCAAATGGTTCAACCTGAAAGACGGGGTATAGGTAGACCCGTAGTACAGAATGACTACAATGGATCTCAAGAATCTAGGGTACGACACTGAACCATTCGTCCTAGCCAGTGAAGTGGCTCATGTATTTTATGTGAAGGACATGTCTACCAAACTGAAAAAAAGAAAACAAAGGCAAAAGGACACATCATACGATGAGCCAAAGCGACACATAGTTCTTTCAGGAAAAAGAAACATCGTGGGAGTAGAGGAAAAGACAGACATATCGGAAGATTATAATAAGTTTGATGATATTCCACCCTTCAAGGTGAGAACTGATCCAAGCATCATGTTAAATAATGAAGATTGTCCATGGTTGCGTCACAATCAGAAGAAAGGGAAACACACGAAGAAAACTCAGAAGACTAGATAGGGATCATAACTTGTGTATCTCAATATGGAAATCACTTTCCCATTTATTTGTGTGTAATGATCTTACTGTATGTAAGATATTAATAATGGAGATGGTTGGCTTGTTTTACTAGTTAAGTAGCTTTCACGGGCTTGCAGGGAAATTTTCGAGAAGCTCCGCCACGGGAGATTTCCCAACCCTTTCCCCAACACTGTTAGAGGAGATGGAGTCTTTCACGGGCTTGCAGGAAAAAAATTTCGAGGCGGAGCTTCCGAAGGTGCCGTAGGGCGTGTGCACCAACGACATCTTCAAGAAGCTCCACCACGGGAGATTTTCCAACCCTTTTCCCAACACTGTTAGAGGAGATGGAGTCTTTCACGGGCTTGCAGGGAAATTTTTCCGAGGCGGAGCTTCCGAAGATGCCGTAGGGCGTGTGCACCAACGACATCTTCGAGAAGCTCCGCCACGGGAGATTTCCTAACCCTCCATCCATGGGGATGAAACTCTCTCTACCTATGTTGGCTTGTTGAGCTACTTGCCATGGCGTATCGATGCTCATTTTATAGGCACGGCGCCGCTTCTACTTTGTCTTGTTCCTCCGATAGGGCGTCGTGCGCTACATGCTTTATCTCATCGAGAAGTGCGTCCACCCATACGTCCTTATCCTACCGACAGCTTTAGTCTCGGTTACACCCACCAGCCAGGACTAAAGGTTACCCACGCGTCCTTATCCTAGCGACAGCTTTAGTCTCGGTTGCACCCACCAACCGGGACTAAAGCTTCTTAGCCCGTGGCTGAGTCTCGCTGAACTTGAAGTGGATCTCTGATTAAATAGCATGTTGTGAACCTATAAATGATTATTTTGAAGAAAAATAAATACAAAAGAAAATAGAAATAGAAAAGAAAAAGAAATACAAAAAACAAAATAGAAACAGAAAAGAAATAGAAAAAAGAAAATAGAAACAGAAAAAATACAAAAGAAAATAGAAGTAGAAAAAAAGAAATAGAAAAGAAAATAGAAATAGAAATAGAAAAGAAAAAGAAATACAACAGAAAATAGAAATAGAAAAAGGAATAGAATAAGAAAAAGAAATACAACAGAAAATAGAAATAGAAAAATAAATAGAAAGGAAAAAAGAAATAGAAAAGAAAAATAAATAGAAAAGAAAAAGAAATAGAAAAGAAAAGGAAATACAAAAAGAAATACAAAATAAAATAGAAATAGAAAAAGAAATAGAAAAGAAAAAGAAATACAAAAGAAAATAGAAATAGAAAAAGAAAAGAAAAAGAAATAGAAAAGAAAAAGAAATAGAAAAAACAAAATAGAAACATAAAAAAATAGAAAGAAAAAGAAATAGAAAAAACAAAATAGAAACAGAAAAAAATAGAAAAGAAAAGGAAACAGAAAAAAAGAAAAGAAAAATACCTTTGCTACCGGTTGCAACCACAAACCGGTAGCAAAAGTACCTTTGCTACCGGTTTCGGTATGTGGCTGGAACCGGTAGCAAAGGTTCCTAGGGGATTTTCTCACCCTGGGGGCCTCCTTTCCACGCGTGCGTCCATCTTCTGCACAGAGCCTCGCATAGCCGCGCCGTTGATCTCTGCCGTTGATCTCTGCACGCCGCCGCGCCGTCTCGCCGCACAGCCGCACAGCCACGCCGCCGTCTACCGCCTCACCGCCGTCTGCCTTTGCGCCGCCGTGCTTCCGTCCGCACGTAATTCCCCACTCCTCCCCTTCTTTCCCTCCCCCGCTCGCGCCGTCGTCCAGCCACGCCGCCGCCTAGCCACGCCGCCGCGCCGCCATCCTCGCCGACGCCCACGCCGGTGACGCCGGTGTGCGCTGCGTGTGTGGATTCATCGACACCGCCCTTAGGGTGTTCGATGAAATGCGCACAACGGCGACATGCCCGCTTTGCTCGCGTCGCACACACGCCACGCCACGCAACGCAGAAATTCACCTCGGGGGCATGCCACAAGCCACGCCTCACCACACGCCACCTCGCCACGCCTCGCCACACGCCACCTCGCCATGCCACATGCCTCGCCACACGCCTCGCCACACGCCACCTCGGGGGCATGCCACACGCCACGCCACGCCACACGTCCGGTGTCGACGCCGCCTCGTCACGCCACACGCCACGCCGGCTAGGCGGCCTTGCTAGCGCGCGCGGGCCGACAGTGCCCGATGTCGATGCCGCCTCGCCACGCCACACGCCACGCCGGCTAGGCGGCCTCGCTAGCACGCGCGGGCCGGCAATGTCTGGTGTTGGCGAGGCTGCCCCCGTGCCAGGCGCCGACGGCGGTGTTATCCATCTAGCAATCTGTTATGATCATGAAATGATGAATCAAATAATTCCACTTAATTTTGTAGTGACATTGAGCTATGGAGGACAACACCTTCATCCGAGATGAGGAGCAAGAAGAAATGGTGCAGAAAATGATATATGAGAGTGCCCATGGACCGGAACCCGATGGAGATGACGATGATTTCGCCTCACAATTTCTGAACGATGTCGGTGAGGGATTTGAGTCTGAAGAAAGAAGAGACAACGAAGTGTTCTTAACAAACTCCGGCGAGGTGTATATTTATATTCAGGGCTAGATGCATTGATTTATTTGTATTGCACTTATTAACGAATTATTTTTCTTATAGCCTTCTGGATCATCGAGCAAATCTGTTAAAACCCAATGAGGCCTGACGCAACGTCTAAACGGCGAGGGTAGGTTAGCCCTCATCGCATTTAAGGCTAGTGGTGAACCGGTGGAGCACTGTGAGACCAGGCACCTGGCTTAATAGGATTGATAGAATACTCATACCAACAAGTTGCAACTTCTTTTCTGGAAGCTCATTCGAAAAGAACTCTAAGGTTAAGCATGCTAGAGCAATTCTAGGATGGGTGACCGAACGGGAAGTGGGTACCGGGTGCGCACGAGTGAGGACAAAGTGCGCAGAAAAGACTAGTGTTGGTCTGTGGGGCCAGTCTAGATATCCTATTAAGCTGCTAGGAGTGACACCCCTCGGGCCCAGGAGTGGACGGGGTCTTACAAAGTGGTATCAGAGATCCCTATGGACTAATGTTTTCATTGAGTTTTATATGAAGGAATATTCCATAGGTCATGCTTGTAGTTCATGTGTTGGATTCAAGTATGGATGTCATGAAGATAAAGATATACCTTGAGTTTTGGCATCAAGATCATCAAATTGAAGAGAAGAATATGATATGTTCAAGATCTTGAGAGTGTGATCTCAATAGAAGAATTCAAGATATGGCTCTAAGCCGGTGTCATGATAGCCTCATTAGTTGAGCTATGGTTGACTAAGATTTAGAGCATGTAATCAAATGAAGAATTCCTTATGTACCTCAAGATATTGAGATGGAGCATGAGAAGACTCTTGGTTGACCAATGCAAAGAGTGAAGAGTGATTTCAAGTTGGTCAACGCATGAAGCATAAATAATGTACCACATGGATCTTGTGGTATGGTAAGCCTTGTCATTTATGCATCATGAACTAACCCATTATATATGTTCCTTTGTGTTTTATATATGGGATAGGTATCTTTCCATGGGCATGCTTCAAAAGTGAAGATCTCAATAGCCCATGAGAGGATGGCATCAAGTGGTGATCGCCATCAAGGTTGAGAAGGGCAAGTTCAAGATAAGCATCTCGAGAAGATCATTTGCCTGAAGCTTGCCGTCCATATTGGTGAAAATGGACATGTGAAGATGTGTCCTAATGAAGCTATCCCATAGTGGTGTATGGGGGAGCAAATTATGAATCTTCACGAAGCAACAATGATCAAGTGATGCATTCTGGCTTGGATGGAGCTTGAAGCATTGTCATCAAGATCAAGCGGGATGCGCAAGGCAAAGGTATGTCCTTTCTAGGTTTTCCTTTTACCGGTCTCAAGGTGATTGTTGGGAGACCGGGTTATAGGATAGATAGCCGAACTATCAAGAGGGGCTTTCGATTGGGTAACTTGATCACATCGTCATAGGGAGCTCAATCCTTTGCATACTTTGCATCTTCCTATTTTGTTGCTTCTTGGTATTTTCTCTATGTGAGGTTCTTGAGCTTGTTGCTAACTCTTCAACAAGCCCAAGTTCATTGAAAACGGAATTCGTATGCATCTTATATGGCGTTTTCGAGTTTGAAGGTTTTACCGGTTCTTCTTATAGGGAGGCTCGATACCTTTCCTCATTTGGTTATATCTTCCTTTTTTGGACTATGATGTTTGCATGCACCATATTGTAGAGCTTGTTTTCCTCATCAAAACAAGCCCAAGATCATCGAACTCGGAGTCTGGATGCAAAAGTTATTGCGTTTTTCATGAAGTCAGTTTCATCCCGGTTGTGGATCCGGTTCAACCGAGCCCCACACCGGACGGTCCAGTTCCAGCTCCGGTAGACCGGATCTCAGACCGGGTTTTCCGGTTTTCGTGATCGAGTCTATTCTGGGTTGGCAAATAGAGGTATTTCGGTTTGTAGGTCGGTCCTCCGGCCTGGGGACCGAGTTTCCCGGTTCTGGGGCCGGTCCAACCGACTTTGGAACCGAGGTTTCGCTGTTTTCTCTCCAACGGCCATATTTGCTTTTCCCTATAAAAAGGGGTTCTTCCCCCAACGTTTTTGGTGGTTCTTGACCACGAAATTGACCTCCATTGTTGAACCTCTTGAGCTTGATTCCTCTCCCTTCCCTCCTATGATTCTTGCATCTTTTTGAGGGCTTTGGAAGAGGAGATCTAGATCTACAATCCCCACCAATCAATTCCTCCTCTAAGTGAGGGGAACCCATTGGATCTAGATCTTGGAGTCATTGGTTGACTTCCACCATTGTTCTTCCTCTCTAATTCCTCCCTAGCACTTGTTGCTTTGCTGGGATTTGAGAGTGAGGGATTTGAATGCCCTTGGTGTTCTTGCTTTGCATTCTTGCATAAGTGTTGAGCTCTCCACTACGATTTGTTCAAGTGAGAGACCGTGAGCTTGTTGCTCTTGGAGGGTGACCTCCTAGTTGGCTTGGCGGTTGGAGCCGTGGTGTCCTCTTCGTGGAAGATTGTGAAGAGACCCGGGCTTCTCCTTCGTGGAGCTTGTGAAGTGGTTGTGGAGCTTGCCATCTCCGGAGTGGAGGAAAAGCTAGCCATAAGGAAAGGGCCTATTCCTTCGTGGGATATACTCGGAGAAGAAGGTGAGCCTTCGTGGCGTTGGGAAATCCTTCGTGGAATCCCACACCTCTCCAACGTGACGTACCTTACTTGTAAGGGAACACGGGAATACATCTTCGTCTCCGCGTGCCTCGGTTATCTCTATACCCGAGCTTACTTTCCTTGTGATAGCCATCGAGCTTGAAGTACTTATATCTTGCTTATCACTTGTGGTATATTTATCTTGTGCTATCTTGCTTACCTTATCTTGTTGGTGGTGCAATTAGTTGAGCCTAGTGTATTTAGGTTTTGTGCTTGTAAAATAAACATTAGTTTAATTCCGCATTCTATCAAGCCAAAACCGTAATAGTTTTGAAATTGCCTATTCTCCCCCCCTCTAGGCGACATCTCTATCCTTTCAATTAGTATCAGAGCAAGGTTTCTCCTTGTTTAGGCTTCACCTCCTAGAGTGTAAAGATGTCGGCTAGTAGTATAGTGCACAATGATACAATTTTCTTTGATGGCACAAATTATATTTTGTGGAGAAATTGCTTGCTTTGTAATCTTCGGACCTTGTGTCCAAATATTGAGCGTTTTCTAGATGTAGGTTTTTCTCCTCCGATGGATCGTCAAAATGTATCTTTAGAGGATGAGAAAAATTTACATCTCGAAGCTCAAGTATCTAATGAGCTTATTTTCTCCTTGAGCCCCATAGTTAATTTGTTCTTGACAAATGTAAAGCGCAAGTCATCTCATGAGATGTGGACCAAGCTTAAAGAAATATTTGGTGGGTCCATTTCTCATAGGGTCGGTGGTATCTCCGAGGAGCTCTCTTCTCCTTCACATCATGAAGAGATCCAAGTGGCTTCCACCTCCGACCGTGATGAGATTTCAATTCCCTTCATTTCACCTACATGTGACAAGTCACAAGGTAATGGCATGGTGAGTGGAGAAATCATATGTAATGATGGTAGTGGTTCTCTTCACACCAATGATTCATGTTCTATAAATGCTAATGGTGTAGAGAGTTTAGACTTAAGCACTTCTTGCAACGATAATTTTATATCCCCTTGTGTTGCTAGTCCTTGCATATTGTCTAGAAATTATTTGAGTACTAGTGTAGATGATATGCTTGATTTGTCTTGTTCCAATAAACAAAATGCTTCTATTTCCTCTAGTTGTGTATCTAACAATGTAGAGGAAACCAAACACCCTATGGAGCAAGACACGATCATGAATGAAGATTCAAGAATATCCTCATCTTCATCCTCCCGTGCTCACATGTGCCTTATGTCAAGAGGATCAAAGATATCTCCTACTTTGGATCCCAACATCTCTTCTCTAGATAATAGCAATGATAATGATGATAGTGATGATGACCTTGATGAGGATACTAGAGCTCTTGTGCTTGAGCTGACCTTTTTGTGTACCTCTCTTCGTGGTAATAGTAAGGCCGTTGCTTGTATCAAACACGTTATGGACACCATAACTAAACAAACGGAAACCATAGATGAGTTGGATTTCCAACTTGATGATGGGAGTCGAAGATTCAATCTCCTTAAGCAAGAGATTGCCGAGGAGAAGCACACTAATTGTCTCCTCATACAAAAAATTGAATCTTATGAGCTTGAAAAGTAAAAATCTATTAATGATGCTAGTGCTACTAACTCTACTTCTTGTGAAGCATCTACCCTAAAGGAGAATGTTGAGCTAAGGGCTCAACTTTAGTTGCTAACTAGCAATTATGGGAAATTGGAAGAAAGTCATGAAAAACTCTTGGCCTCTCATAATGATCTTCTAATCTCCTATGATGGGCTAAAATTAGCTCATGAGGCAAGTATCACTAAGGTAACATCTTGTGAGCCTCTTTTGGACATTAGCACAACTTCTACTCAAAATGCTATTTTGCCATGTGCTAGTCCTAGTGATCCTTCTAGTCATACTAGTGATAAACCTTGTGTTGGATTACTTGCTTTTCCTTGTTGCTCTAACAATGAAGCTTCTACTTCCTCTAGTACCTCTATTTCTACTAACCATGTAGAGGAAATCAAAGACCTCAAGGCCCAAGTCACTTCTTTGAACAAAGACTTGGAAAAGAGTCATGAAGCCAAATCCACACTCGATAATCTTTTGAGTGTGCAAAAATACCTCAATGATAAAAGAGGACTTGGATTCAACTCCAATAATAAGAACAAGTCCAAGAGCAACAAGAAGAACATCCAAGACCAAGTCAAGGATTTGGCCAAGATTATTTGCTTCAAGTGCAAGGTTAAAGGACATCATGTAAGATCTTGTCCATTGAAGAAAAAGCACTTGAGTGAGAAGAAACAAGGGAAGTGGCCACAAGTTCAATGTCAAGCCCAATCTCAACCTCAAGTTGAAGCTAGGCCACTTCCCAAGAAGAATCAAGATAAGGCTCCCCAAGCCAAGAAATTAATGAAGAAGAGAAAGGGGAGCACTTGTTGCTACATATGTCGTGAGAAGGGGCACTTGGCCTCTTCATGTTCAAATGGTACCTTATCTAACCCTATCATTGTTGATGATTATTATTCTCTTGGGAAGGATAAGGATGGCAATGTGTTTGCCAAGTTTGTTGGAACTCAAAGTGGTGTCAAGAAACGAACCATTTGGGTTGCCAAGCCTATTGTGACTAACCTCTTAGGACCCAACTTGGTTGGGGACCAACAAGCTCAAACTTGATCAATAGGTGTTTTTGGAGGGCATTGGAGACTTGGCTAACTCATGAATAATTAAGGGATCTTCATATATTATATTTTATAAAGCCAAGTTATAAGGATTATCATCTCCCTACCATATACCCAATGTGCCTCTTTGCGGTAACTCGAACTCAACTCTTTTATATTGAAAGTTACTTGCCCCTTTACATGTTTTGGTTTTGTACCAAGTATGTGTTTGTATTTGTTGTGCCTCATGCTTGCTTATTTTGTGTATTCAAGTATGTCTATGTGTTTGGCACATCATTTACTTGTGTGTTTTGCTTTGAGCCTCTAATGCATCTTGATGATATCTTTTTTGGCTCTTTTTGAGTGGTTAATGGAACATCCCATTTTGGGGGTGTGATATGCCTCGCGCATCTCTCATACCCTAAAATGTGTGTACATGAGTACTACCACTTAGTATTGATATTGCAAGATTATCTAGTCACTATGTGGTGTGTCATACTCATGAGAAATTCAAATTCTAAATGTCCATTAATTATTTCTAGTTGAGGTTGTTTTTCCTCTTATTAAGAAAAATTGGATACCACATTATGGGGTAGTAATATGCTTCTTTGCATATCACAATCCTAGGAAATGTGAACATGAGGTGGTGCCACTTAGAGTTGATATTGTTGATTATCTTGTATCTAGGTGGCATGTTAGCTCAAACAAGGTCCTATTTTCTTGTTAGAAGCTTTTATTGGTCGTCTTTTCGGTCTTTGGTTGAGTAAGAAATTCTTGGTGTGGCCTTCCTCAAATGCTTATCTCTATCGAGAGAAGAAAGAAATCTAAGTTTGATAACATCTCTGCCAAACTCGGTTCTCAGGCCGGTTGAACCGGTTCCCAGACCGGACGATCCGGTACCAGTCCCGGTCAACCGAACCAAAACCATGATTCTCGGTTTCATATACCGAGTCTATCCGGGCTCACTCATAGTGAGCATCCCGGTTTGGATTCCGGTTGACCGGGTTGTACACCGGGCGGTCCGGTACCAGTTCCGGTCAACCGAACCCAAACCGGGATTCTCGGTTTCATATACCGAGTCTATCCGGGCTCACACACAGTGAGCATCCTGGTTTGGATTCCGGTTGACCGGGCTGCACACCGGGCTGTCCGGTGTGTGGTCCGGTCCAACCGAACTTAAAACCGAGTTTCGCAGAAAATGCTACAAACGGCTAGATTTCTCCCTTGAGTATAAATACCTCTTCTTCTAGCTTGTCTTTACAAAAATTGTTGTGGCTCCCATTGTCTTCCTTGGCTTTTGAACATCACTTTGATGGTGTTTTTGATTATCATCAAATGTGATTTTAGTGGAAGACAAACCTTTTCTTCTCGGAACCTTGTGCCATTGTGAAAAGTGTTAAGGGTTTGGTTTATTTGTTGAAACCTTGCTCTCTTGGGAGTTTGTTATCTCATTCTTTCTTCTCTATGTTATTTGCTTGAATGAGATAAATCTTTGAGCATTTATGTTTTTATCTCATCTTTTATGCTCAATAGTTTTTGCTTAGTTCATTTGTTGAACTTCGTTGAACAAATCTTGTGTTGATTTGATTCTTTGATATAGTTTGGACAGCAAATGTGTTTTGTCACACCTTGTATGCCTTCTTGAATATTTTGGTGTTTTGTCCAAATTCTATATTCATTGGTTCTTGAAAGTCTCGTGCATGCATGTTTACTAAATGGATATCTTATATCATGTTTTGCTTTCTTTGATCCAATATATAGGGTATACTCCATCAAATCCTTAAACGGCTATGATGTGCATGAAATTCAAATTTCATCTCTAAATATGCACATATTTTGATGGAGTATGTCCTATGTGTTGTGGTTAGTCTAACCACTTTGGACCCAGTAAGTTTGGGGACCAAGATGTACTTGAATGTTGTTTTAGGTACATTGGAGATGCAATGGATGCTTGTCTTATCTATAAGGAACGTGTTGTCACCACATGATAATTGGAGCCAAGCTATTATGATCAAAGAATTCTTATCTACTATATCATACCATTGCTATCTCGGTAACAAGTATCTTATTCATGCATACTATTCTTCCATCCAATCTCTTGTAGGTTGCATCTTGGCATGATTTTATTTGTTTGTAAATGTTGTGGTTCTTGCAAGGATCTTTAAAAGACTTTTCTATCCTTATTGCTTATGTGAGTAATTTGAGATGATGCACATAATGGGGAGTATATAAAATCATGTTCATGCTTCACCAATCCCAAATATGCCTTCTAGCAATTTATTGCATATCAATTCCTCAACGTACTCTCATGTGCAATATTGTTGAAATTGCATTGAATCCTTCCTTTTGATACTTGTTGCCTTTCTCAAAATATCCCAACTAGCATTAGTTCCCTTAGTGTTAGTTGTGATGTTTTTGAGGTTTTCTTTTTCTTTGGTGAAGTTCATTGATATACCATAAGAGAAAATAGAGCCATGGGCTATATATATGCACTTAAGCAAAATATCATTTTTTGGTATATCTTATGACTTCCTCTTGGATATCATGTTTTCTTATCTTTATTCACCTCTTATGTGTGGATGTTTCTTTGTGGATTATTCCCATGATTTTCCAATTAGAAACTTATATACACAAGAGTTTTAATCTCTCGCCTTGATATCCTTGCCTTTTGCCAACCATCTCACTTATCCGCTTAGTTTTTAATGGTTTTGCTAAGGTCTTGATTTATGAGTGCTCGGTTTACTTTCATTGCATCTTCATGCACTCATATCTCATATTTGGTTTCTTTTGGACTTAATGTTGTCTTGACAAGTGTATTGATTTATATCTCTACTCATTGTATCTTGGTTGTGTTATAAATGATATAGAGGGAGTGAGGATTCCATGTTTGTGCATATTGTATTCAAATGAAACAACTAATTTATGCACAAACCTTGGGGAGCTTCCTTATTTCATTTAGAGAACTACTTGTCCACTTGATTATTTGGATCTTTTGATTGGTTGCTTCATCCGTTGAAGTTTCTTCACCTTGTTATCCTTTTAGCAATATTTGATCCTAAATATAGTTGATTTCCTCCAAGTATTCGTCACTGGATATGTGCATATGATTTCACTCATATTATGAGAAATGCACACCTTGGGAGGAACTTGAACTATATTGGCCTTCTAACTTTGTCATCCATTTTGGCACTTGTTGTCAATGGGGGAGAAGTTTAGAGGGTTTTAAGGGAAATGGTTTTCTACTTAAGATTGGTTTGTTCTTAAGTGTTTGCCTTTCATGTATTTCATCTTTATTATGTATTGCATGATTGAATATATAGTGGAAACTCTCCCAAAGGTTATGCTTGACAATGTATGCAATGAAATTCAAGTTCATCACACGTGCATATATTGTGGGGGAGTTTGCTCTGTTGTAGTTTGTGTGAGTAGAAGCAGTTTTGATATGGGCTAGTATCTTTGTGTTACTTAACCATATCAAATACAACCTCTTGTATACAACTTATTCTCGGATAAGTTGCGTACTTGTTTCTAATATTCATTATATAAACCCTCTTGTTGTGATTGTCATCAATTACCAAAATGGGGGAGATTGAAAGGGTAATTGCCCCTATGTGTGGTTTTGGTGATTAATGACAATCCCTATGGACTAATGTTTTCATTGAGTTTTATATGAAGGAATATTCCATAGGTCATTCTTGTAGTTCATGTGTTGGATTCAAGTATGGATGCCATGAAGATAAAGATATACCTTGAGTTTTGGCATCAAGATCATCAAATTGAAGAGAAGAATATGATATGTTCCAAGATCTTGAGAGTGTGATCTCAATAGAAGAATTCAAGATATGGCTCTAAGCCGGTGTCATGATAGCCTCATTAGTTGAGCTATGGTTGACTAAGATTTAGAGCATGTAATCAAATGAAGAATTCCTTATGTACCTCAAGATATTGATATGGAGCATGAGAAGACTCTTGTTTGACCAATGCAAAGAGTGAAGAGTGATTTCAAGTTGGTCAACGCATGAAGCATAAATAATGTACCACATGGATCTTGTGGTATGGTAAGCCTTGTCATTTATGCATCATGAACTAACCCATTATATATGTTCCTTTGTGTTTTATATATGGGATAGGTATCTTTCCATGGGCATGCTTCAAAAGTGAAGATCTCAGTATCCCATGAGAGGATGGCATCAAGTGGTGATCACCATCAAGGTTGAGAAGGGAAAGTTCAAGATAAGCATCTCGAGAAGATCATTTGCCTGAAGCTTGCCGTCCATATTAGTGAAAATGGACATGTGAAGATGTGTCCTAATGAAGCTATCCCATAGTGGTGTATGGGGGAGAAAATTATGAATCTTCACGAAGCAATAATGATCAAGTGATGCATTCTGGCTTGGATGGAGCTTGAAGCGTTGTCATCAAGATCAAGCGGGATGCGCAAGGCAAAGGTATGTCCTTGCTAGGTTTTCCTTTTACCGGTCTCAAGGTGATTGTTGGGAGACCGGGTTATAGGATAGATAGCCGCACTATCAAGAGGGGCTTTCGGTTGGGTAACTTGATCACATCGTCATAGGGAGCTCAATCCTTTGCATACTTTGCATCTTCCTATTTTGTTGCTTCTTGGTATTTTCTCTATGTGAGGTTCTTGAGCTTGTTGCTAGCTCTTCAACAAGCCCAAGTTCATCGAAAACGGAATTCGTATGCATCTTATATGGCGTTTTCGAGTTTGAAGGTTTTATCGATTCTTCTTATAGGGAGGCTCCATACCTTTCCTCATTTGGTTCTATCTTCCTTTGTTGGACTATGATGTTTTCATGCACCATATTGTAGAGCTTGTTTTCCTCATCAAAACAAGCCCAAAATCATCGAAATCAGAGTCCGAATGCAAAAGTTATTGCGTTTTTCATGAAGTCAGTTTCATCCCGGTTGTGGATCCGGTTCAACCGAGCCCCACACCGGACGGTCCGGTTCCAGCTCCGGTAGACCGGATCTCAGACCGGGTTTCCGGTTTTCGCGACCGAGTCTATTCCGGCTTGGCAAACAAAGGTATTTCGGTTTGTAGGTCGGTCCTCCGGCCTGGGGACCGAGTTCCCCGGTTCTGGGGCCGGTCCAACCTACTTTGACCGAGTTTTCGGTGTTTTCTCTCCAACGGCCATATTTTCTTTTCCCTATAAAAGGGGGTTCTTCCCCCAATGTTTTTGGTTGTTCTTGACCACGAAATTGACCTCCATTGTTGAACCTCTTGAGCTTGCTTCCTATCCCTTCCCTCCTATGATTTTTGCATCTTTTTGAGGGCTTTGGAAGAGGAGATCTAGATCTACAATCCCCACCAATCAATTCCCCCTCTAAGTGAGGGGAACCCATTGGATCTAGATCTTGGAGTCATTGGTTGACTTCCACCATTGTTCTTCCTCTCTAATTCCTCCCTAGCACTTGTTGCTTTGCTGGGATTTGAGAGTGAGGGATTTGAATGCCCTTGGTGTTCTTGCTTTGCATTCTTGCATAAGTGTTGAGCTCTCCACTACGATTTGTTCAAGTGAGAGACCGTGAGCTTGTTGCTCTTGGAGGGTGACCTCCTAGTTGGCTTGGCGGTTGGTGCCATGGTGTCCTCTTCGTGGAAGATTGTGAAGAGACCCGGGCTTCTCCTTCGTGGAGCTTGTGAAGTGGTTGTGGATCTTGCCATCTCCGGAGTGGAGGAAAAGCTAGCCATAAGGAAAGGGCCTATTCCTTCGTGGGATATACTCGGAGAAGAAGGTGAGCCTTCGTGGCATTGGGAAATCCTTCGTGGAATCCCACACCTCTCCAACGTGACGTACCTTACTTGTAAGGGAACACGGGAATACATCTTCGTCTCCGCGTGCCTCGGTTATCTCTATACCCGAGCTTACTTTCCTTGTGATAGCCATCGAGCTTGAAGTACTTATATCTTGCTTGTCACTTGTGGTATATTTATCTTGTGTTATCTTACTTAGCTTATCTTGTTGTTGGTGCACTTAGTTGAGCCTAGTGTATTTAGTTTTTGTGCTTGTAAAATAAACGTTAGTTTAATTCCGCATTCTATCAAGCCAAAACCGTAATAGTTTTGAAATTGCCTATTCACCCCCCCTCTAGGCGACATCTCTATCCTTTCAACTCGCTCTGGGGAATCCTGAACACGTTGGACGGATATGAGCCCTCCCAGGTGTCACCATGAAGGAAGCGTGGCCGGAGTGCACTGACACTTATAGAAGCCGTTCGAGAAAGAAGAAGCAGGAGTCAGCCAAGTTAGCGGAATTGATAAATAGGGTGGAGGTGCTTGAGAAAAATCAGAGGGCACTTGATCAGTCGCTGTTTCTACAAGATCCTCAAGCCGATGCCGCCCCATCTCAGCGAAGAAGCAGTGTGGGTTCCTCGCATCTTGAATGTGGAGGAAGCTACCCCGTGGATTATGTCATGGAGAAGACAGATTGCGAGCTACATTTGCCAATGAGGAACGTGTCCGTTAAGGTGGCGGTCGGCTATGTTTACGCAACTAAAGATGGAGCAACACACCATCATATGCCCATTCCAGCTGGTTGTGTTTGTGTCGGGGTGGATGATGTTGTTCCGGGTTATGAAACAGTGGAGCTTGATTTTCCTGGAGGTGACGAGGAGAAGACATTGGCCGATGTCAAGCGAGGTTTCGCCCTATGGTCCAAGAAATACATCATCCTTTTGCAAAGGCCACCGACTCCTCCTCGTAGCAGTCCACATGAGCAGCAAATTCCGCATGAGCATCAATGGCCATCGACTCCTCCTGGTAGCAGTCACATGAGCAGCAAAGTCCACACCTACCTGAGAGGGACCCCAGCACGAGTCCACCATCTCGAGATCCTCCACATAAGACTGCGCCCGTTAAGCGAAACGGTACGCCGCCTAGGAAGAGACCTAGCAAGGAGAAACCACTGTCGCCTATTGAGAAGTTACCTTGGGAAAAAACTATCGAGGAATGCACCGAAACCTCTAAGTCCGAGGTGGAAAAACATTTTGCTAAGAAAGTGCCAGAGATACCTTTTGAGAAGACTCTAGATCCGGTGAAAGTTGTGCGTACCGTTGAGAATCTATATGACCCTGTACCATCGCCGCCATCTGACTATAGGCGTTCTATTGAAAGGTCGTATGACGATATGGTGGAGGCGAAAAAACCCGATAAATCGGTGGTCTCGGGTATAAAAAGGAAACAAGTACACCAGCTCGGAGAACAACCCGTTCAATCGGTCCCCCCTCTCAAGGTGTTTGACGATAAGGCCGCTCAAAGTTCTCGACAAAACACAACCGATTACCCCATCGTTGAAGTAGCATATAAATTTGTTCTTGGGAAAGATTTGGTCGAGAATATCAGGTCGTTACCAACAAGTATGCGTAATTTGCATGTGTGGTACACTAATGCCACAAAGAGAGGGATCGAGGCTATCATGGTGCGAGTTAAGGATGAGCACTACTTCCTAGAATACTCTGTGAGTGTTGACTTCTGTGAACTTTTTTAGTTATACAATCTCTGGGCCCTCGACAAATCTATCATCAGTTGCTATTGTTTGTAAGTGATTTATTAATGTAATTTGAGAAGTATTTAGCTTAGCTCGTTCATTGTCTACAAATTATCCTCAATTTAATCTTTTGTGTGCTATATTATGCAGATCGAAGAAGCTCGAATGCAAAAGGGATGAAATCACGAACATTGGGTTCATTGACCCAGATACAATGCATGAAAAAACCATAGAAGATCCCATCTTTAACAAGGATACACCGGAGACTTTGCTAAGGTTTTTGAAGCGACAACGTGACAAAACGATAATACTTTGGCCTTACAACTTCAAGTGAGTGTTACTGTCTTATGACACATTCTATTTTGCTCACCATATGTTAATTTTTTAACTGATGACTTATATCTATGACACTGCATATTTAAACGTGTGCAGGTTCCACTTTATTCTTATCGTCATTAAAATGTACGATGAAGAAGTTGAAGTCTTTGACTCACTAACCAAAGAGCCTATACTATACAAGAAGGCTTTTGAGATGCTCAAAAAGTAATTTTAATTCTTATCGGTTTTTTCGTTAATTTCCTGATATCAACAAATTGATAACTCTTTTATGCATTTTCTTTTGTCGGGCAGCGTATGGAAAAAATTCATCGAGGAAGATCCGGCCGGTGGATGGAAACAGAAGCTGATATGGCGTGCGAACAAAGTAAGTAGTACTACCTAGATCCACACACCTTTATCATACTTGATTATTGTTTGATTGAATTATATTCTTGTACAGAAATGCGTGAAACAACCAAAGGGGACTAATCTATGTGGATACTACGTTTGCGAAAACATCCACAAGATTGTCAGCGAGAGAATGAATAATCAAAGAAATAGAGAGGTACGAAAACAATATTCACAAATTTATTTTGTTACCATAACTTGCGCTGGGTTTCAATCATAATTGTTTGATTGTGATTTTGATATATATATATATATATATATATACACACACACATAACTCATGTATTCATTTGTATCTCATTCTTTTACAGTTGGCAAGAAAGCGGGATAGGATCTCAATCGAGCACCGCTTCAAAGCAATTGGCGAGGAATTTGCGGGATTTTTCCTTCGGGACGTCATACCTAACTTCGCAGAGTACCACTATGAATGAAGATCTACATGTAATATATAGTTTGACTCGGAGAGTACCACTATGCTACATGTAATAGATAGTATGCCTCAGAGAGTACCACTATGCATGAAGATCGATCTTCATGCATGCATGTACTACTTAATTTTGCGATCTTATGCAATTACATGTGTTATATTATATGCACCAAGTTAATATGTATCACCTAGCTAGATCTTCATGTACTACCTAAACCTAAACGCGTTTCTGGCGCATCGACGCGATCCTCGTACGATGAAACGGTCCGATACCCCTAAACCCCTCCTAAAACCCTAAACCCTCGATTTTCTGCCGTGGCAGAGATTTATGCAGTTTCTCTGCCGCGGTAGCCAACCTTTGGTACCGGTTCTTGTTACAAACCGATACCAAAGCTCCCTAGCCCTGCGGTCTGCTGGATGCCCACGTGGAGGCCCCTTTAATACCGGTTCGTAAGGAACCGGTACCAAAGGGGGGGCTTTTGTCCCGAATCTTTTGTACCGGTTGCGTTTCCGGTACAAAAGGGCCTCTGGAACCGGTATTGATGCCCATTTTTCTACTAGTCAATGTAGCGCGGCACTGACCATTTCAAGACCGTTAGTCTTGTGCTACTATATTTGAGGTTCTAGCACGAGCACTTGGATTGGATATTTACAACAAGAGAAATCAGAAAATTATTTTATTCATGTTTGAATCAAACCAATAGATCATACATATTAATACACACTAATTTTTTATTATTACATAGAATATAATTTTATTGTCAAACGCTGGTGGCAGGTGCATCATTTAATTAATTGTGGTTGTCGGCCCAAAACTGAGCTTGGAGCCAGTCCACCGTATTCTTCTCCACCTGAAAGGCCTTGGCGAGAACATCATCCGAGATCATAGGCTTAGATCCAAATACGGCGTTGGCAATGGTAATGGCCCCCGGGTTCTGGCTGCTAAGTGCGGCAATTGCCACCGCTGGCTTGTAGGGATTGGGGTTAAACTAGAAGTGAATGAGTCCGTGTGGGAAAACAAACACATCTCCCTTGTTGAGCATCTTGGAGAAGAGCTTGTTGTCAGTGTTGGACGTGACAAAGCCGATGTAGAGCGTGCCCTCGAGCACGGTGAGGATCTCAGTGGCACGGGGGTGCGTGTGCGGCGGGTTCTCTCCCAGGGGTGCATAGTCGATACGTGCTAGGGAGATGCCAAGCGTGTTGAGGCCAGGAATCTTCATGACGTTGATCAACGTCACGTTGGAACCAACCTTACTCATCTTTGTGTCCCTCGGCATGTCGAGTTTGGCCGCCAGGAAGAAATCCTCCGCTGTCACCACCTTTGGGTCTTTACAAACGAAACCATTAACTAGCACTGGATCAAAAGATATAATAAGGTCATTTTAAGAATAAGATTGATGGTTGACAGAACAAGCGAGGGTCGAACTAATGCAGGAATTAAATTCATACCACGTGAGCTATTGTCGGCTACGCAGAAGTCTTGGAGAGGGCCAGGACCAGAAGCTATAGTCTGCCATGAGATCACCGCAAGTATAGCGGCGAAGAGAAGGAAGCACGGGGAGGAGAAGGAAGCCATTTTCTAGTGGAGAAATGGATAGATGTTGTCTTCTCTTAACCCTGTGTGTTTAATATCTTTGCAGTGGTTGCTGATTCTCTATGTTGGGAGCATGCATATGGATATATATAGCTCGCCTGCAACGACTCAATGTATCTGACCGAGTTCACAGTCGTGCCAAGTAATATAGATTGACATGGTCTCCTGCAGAGCAGGTATCCAATTTGTTCTAATTAAACGTGTCTTCGAACGCGGTTGAACTGGGCAGAGCAGGTAGCCAATTTGCTCTCCTCCTGCATGGAGTGTACTGTACTAGTTAATTGTAATTAGGCATCTGATTTTTTTTTGCGCGTAATCCAATTCGAGTTAGTGTATATGTAGGTCAATGTAATGTAGAAGGCAGCGTGCCAACAATGACATGTTCAACGGCAAGAAACAGTCATCAACTAGCTATCTTCATCGTACATCATGCATGACACTGACAACCGCTACACAAAATCACATCAGACTTCTATGACCATGTCAGGTTATCTATCTTAGCAGCAAGTAGACATACAAAATGAAACGATATGAAGAAACTTTCCTCAAGTTGATGGATTCAAGGTAACATATGCCTAGTCAGCACACCACCATTTCCACCTGGCTACAAGTTTTTCTTGACTATTTCATGAAATCACCTACGTACTCTTTCTGCTGCTATAAATACCTATAGCGCCCTTCACCATGAAGCAAAAGCAAACAACAATACAACGAAGCCACAAAACACACAGAGATACTTTCAGGAAAAACTCAAATGGCCCTCTCTTCATATTCCCTTCTCATCGCCCTCCTTGCCTTGGCCTCATGGCAGGCTGTTGCTTTTGATCCGAGCCCTCTCCAAGATTTCTGCGTTGCAGACAACAGCTCACGTGGTAAGGATTCTATACGCTGGGCAAGATCAAGTACTACATGTCTGTATTCATATACGTAATCCTTAGGATACATTTAGCACTCATTTAGTTGCAGTTTGTTCTTCACATTCTGACTTGGCTAATGCTAACGCATCCTCTATTACGCAGTTCTTGTTAATGGATTTGTCTGTAAAGACTCAAAGGATGTTAAGGCTGAAGACTTCTTCTTGGCGGCGAAACTTGACATGCCGAGGGATACCAAAATGAACAAGGTCGGGTCTAATGTTACCTTGATCAATGTAATGCGGATTCCCGGCCTCAACACATTGGGCATTTCCTTGGCGCGAGTCGACTATGCACCTTTGGGTTTGAACCCACCACACACTCACCCGCGTGCCACCGAGATGCTTACGGTGGTTGAAGGCACACTCTATGCTGGCTTCATCACATCCAACCCGGACAACAAGTTCTTGTCGAAACTGCTCAACAAGGGTGATGTGTTTGTCTTCCCAAAAGGACTAATCCACTTCCAATTCAACCCCAACCCCTACAAACCGGCAGTGGCAATTTCCGGAATTAGCAGCCAGAACCCTGGGATTATCACCATTGCTAATGCTGTGTTTGGGTCAAAACCAACAATCTCGGATGATGTTCTCGCCAAGGCTTTCCAGGTGGACAAGAAGACCGTGGACTGGATTCAAGCCCAGTTTTAAGCTGACAAGTACAATTAATCAATATTGCATCGATTATGTGGAGAATTAACAATATCATATGGTTCCATGAAAAAAAATGTTGTATTTTTATTAGCTTGCAAAACACATGCACGTACATGTGAAATATTCAGTTAAATAAATTGTTGGTCCAATATTGTACATCACGAATAAATACTCTAAACATGTTAATAATTTGTTTAAGTTGCTACTTATATCCGACCATAGTGGTTGAAGGGCGATAATTAACCCTGAGTCATTCTCGTGGGAAAGGAGCCACTCCCAAATTGGTACATGTCTGCTGCCATCAAGCATCCATGGAAGACCATATCCGGCCTGAACCCAACTTCCTTAAGAGCAACATGCATCAGGAAATCTCAAGGCCATCACCTCGAATATGAGGTCCACTCCATCTTCCATCACCTCCGTCCTGACCATCATGAATGCGACGAGAAGGGGGTAGAAGAGGAGCGCGAACATCAAACCATGTTTACTAGATAAACTAATCCTAAAAAGCAGTCAAACTATATACATCCGGCCTCCCTCCCACTCACCACCAGCCGCCGTGGTCGCCAAAGATGGGGGTGAAGGAGGTCGGAGCGAGGGACGATGGAGGTTTGAAGTAAGGGCGACACATAGGTCAAAAATGCCACAGAGGCAAAAGTGTAGGTCCACAAGAGTCATCTTGTTCAATCTACTAGCTTCCGGTGGAGCTATTTGGTTGTGCGCTTAATATAGATTTGCTCATGTCATCGAACAAGCTGAAGGATGAGGAGTGTTCTTCTTCTGATTTTTCTTGTTTATAAAGTAGCCAGCAGTAGTATGTGAACATTTTTGTATATCGTTTTGTATATGTTTCCTTCTTTATGAAACCCAGGACAAACACAGGCGCTCATGTACAGACCTATGCCCAAACCTACGAATGCACGCACAATCGAGACAACACATCATAAGATTGAGGAATTCACCACATGCAACTTGTAGTCGAGGGGCATGTCAGCCGTGTAAGTCTTGGACTTGAATCCAGATAGGATGATTCCACCATAAGAAACGTTAACAACCAACGTAGGCTCGGTTTGTGGCATGGGCCGTTTCTTTACTTTGCACTCGTTATTTCAGCTCACGCCACTGTTAGACATTGTAATAAACTCTAGAGTCTGATGCCGTCTATAATTGGCCACCACGGGGGCTTTTCCCGTGTATATAAGCTCACGTACAATAATGCCTCGAGTAGGCAATCGATTCCACCAACCACGATATCTGATATGGTATCAGAGCGTATCTCTTCCATCGTCTAGCCATAGAAAAAAATCGATCGCGACCCCTTGATCGTAGCACAACAATCCGCCGATCTCGCCCGAGATTGTAGCATCAGAAAAATGCCGATCCTTCCAATCGTAGCATCCAAAACCGAAACTCCAAAACAAATACCAGATGTCAACATCTACATCGATGTCTTCCATGGCAGCAGCACTCGGCTCCCTGCCCACGGAGAAACTTACGAGGACAAACTTCCTTACTGGCAGGCGCAAGTCCTGCCTTCTTTTCGTGGCGCTGAAGTCATGGGCCTCCTGGACGGGTCCATACTCGCCCCACCTCAACATCTGGAGATCCTTGATGGAGACAAGACCAAGAAGGAAAGAAACCTAGACTATTCGGCCTGGTTATCATGAGATTAGAACGTTCTCGGATTTCTCCTCAAGTCCATCTCACCTGACATAATTGGCGAGGTTCTTGGCCTAGAGCATGCCGCCGAAGTGTGGGGAGTCATCACCAACCTCTACTCCTCGCAGTCCAAAGCTCGTGTCAATATGCTGCGGGGCACTCTCACCAACACCAAAAAGAACGACATGTCTGCCACCATGTTCATTGCAAAGATGAAAGGCTTTGTGTCTAAGCTCGCGGCGGTAGGAAAGAAGCTTGACGATGATGAGTTGAAAATCAATATTCTCAATGGAGTCGGCGGTGACTACAATCCCCTGGTCGCCTCGATCAACGCGGTGCGGAGCACTACCATCACGGACATGTGCTCGCATCTCGCTGCCTTTGATTTTCATCATCAGATGCTCAATGAGATCGGAAAAAATTCCTTCTCTTCTTCATCCAATGCTGCAGCGCGCCGTGGTGTTCCCTTCCATGGTAAGTATGGCCGTGTCTATGGAGATGGTCAAGGGAAGCAAGGTGGACGTCCTAATCATGGCCAAGATCAAGGACGTAAAGATCAAGGAGGTCGTCAATATCAGCGTGGGGATCAAGGAGGTCGTGGTCGCCTACCTGCAAGGGGGGGTCGTGGTCAAGGTCAAGGACGTGGCCGTGGCATGACTTCTACTCCCTTTTAAGATGTTACTTGTCAGATTTTCAAGAAGTATGGGCATCCTACTAGTGATTGTTGGTGGCGTTACTCTGATCATGATGATGATGATTCTCACACGGAAGAAAAAGGTGCCTATGGAGTTGAAACCAATTGGTACATGGATACCGGTGCTACCAACCATATTACAACTGAGTTAAATAAGCTCCACACTCATGATGCTTACAAGGGACAAGATCAAGTGTACCTTGTGATTCACCCCTTGAAATTCACCCCTTCTTCTTTTTGATTAAGGATCAGGCCACGAAGCAGATTATTTTTAGAGGACCTTGTCATGGTGGCCTATATCCTCTCGTTCAGTCTCTTCGGGGTCTCACAAGCACGTCCTCATCACTATCAAGCCTTCTTCATCAATATGGCATCGTCGTTTAGGGCATCCTTCGTCTTTTATTGTTCAACAAGTGCTTAAAAAATAGTTTAGCATATTCCCTTGAAATAAACTCTTACATATGTGATCCTTATCAACAAGCTAAGAGTCATAAAATACCCTATCATGTTTCTACTAGTGTGTCTGCTTTTTCTTTGGAACAAGTATTCTCTGATGTATGGGGTCTAGCTCCTTGTTTTGTTGGTAAACATAAATATTATGCCTAGACTCTTGGACGATAGATTTGGTAGAGGGCAAGGTAACTAAGCTAGAGAGTGCAAGTGTCATTTTATGTGGGTGTTGGGCGGTTTGGACCGAGAGGAACAAGGTTTGGCATGGAGATCAAGGGAGACCAGTAATAGCATCTGTTAAGTGGACTTTAGATAGCACTATGGACCTGGCTCGAACTGGTGGAAGCAAGGAGCCAAGACCTCCTCGAGTGAAGGCTCGATGGAAGAAACCCATCCAAGATGTCATCAAGATTAATGTCAATGCAAGTTTCCACGAGGAGGAGATGCGGGGAGCAACCGGGATGGTGGTCCGCGATCATACTGGTTTACTACTTAGAGCCCAGGCTCTATGGTACGAACATGCTGCTAACCCTATGGTAATGGAGGCGATTGCCATCCGTGATGCGATTAAGGTGGCCATGGAAAGAAACTATAATCAGATTGAAATTGAGTCTGATGCTCAGGATGTGGTCAAACTGATGAATGAACCTGGAATTGGCAGATCTGAAATTGCCAGTATTACCCAGGAAGTTAAGGAGCTTAGTGTTTTCTTTACTAGTTTTAGCATTGCTTATGTGGGTAGAACTGCTAATGAAGCAGCTCATAGATGTGCTACCAAAGCTAGTGCTGATAGAAGGAGATGCATGTGGATTAATCATAAGCCACCATTCCTCGTAGACGTTCTTCTAAGAGATTGTAATGACTCTGAGTAATATATAAAGCTCCTTGATTCGTAAAAAAAAGTAAGCTTCATTGATGATTATAGTAAATTTACTTGGATATATTTTCTCAAGGAGTGCTCTGAAGTTTTTCATGTTTTCTTTAATTTCCAACAACTTGTTAAACAAAAATTTGATCACAAGATTATCACTATGCAAACAGATTGGGGCGGTGAATA
This sequence comes from Avena eriantha, assembly GCA_910589775.1. Classification (NCBI taxonomy): domain Eukaryota; kingdom Viridiplantae; phylum Streptophyta; class Magnoliopsida; order Poales; family Poaceae; genus Avena; species Avena eriantha. The sequence continues at coordinate 196,221,766 of OU342742.1, read as the reverse complement.
TGAGAAACTCAATTCATTTTTTTTCCAAAAAGTACACATCATGTCTCTTGTCTGCATGCTCACTAACAAAATGGTTAAGCTAAGCACAAACATCTTCATATTGTTGAAGTTGGTCATGCTTTGCTTGCTAATGCTTCTATGCCTCTAAAATACTAGGTTGATTCCTTTCTAACATCTATCTTTCTCATTAATTTGCTTCCTACTAATGTGCTAAATTTTGCGACTCCCGCTAAAAAATTACTTCATATTAAACCCAACTATGATTCACTTCGAGTCTTTGGTTGTGCCTATTGGCCTAATCTTCGTCCCTATAACAAACACAAGCTTGATTTCCGTTCCAAACGTTGTGTTTTTATTGGCTATAGCCCCCTCCATAAAGGTGTTAAATGTCTTGATGTGTCTACTAGATGCCTCTATATTTCTCGGGATGTTGTGTTTGATGAAGAAGTTTTTCCCGTTGCCTCTCTCGTCCCAATGATGGACCTAGTTTCTGTGAGGAAATCCTTCTTCTTACTTAACGTAATACTAATGAGGGGGTGCATATTAATGAACACATGCATATTGTTACTATTACTGACCATACATAGGTAACACTTGAAATAGGAGAAGATTCTGGTTCAAATGCTGCAGAAATCAGTGAAAATAGTGAAGAAACTAGTCAAAATAGCCATGAAAATATCATCAGAAGACAATCTGGACTTTGATGCGTTTCCCGGTGCTTATTCCCTGGTGCATAATATCTTGGATTAGCCGCTCATGCTGTCGAAGCAACCTGCCTTGGATCCGCAGCTGGCTCAGCCCCGGTCAGGCCAGCCCCGAGCTGCCACGTTGCGTTTGGACCCACCCCCGGTTCCGCGTCCGAATGTGATGCGCCTGGACTCGTCCCTGGCTTCACATCCGAATGTGACGTGCTTGGTACCGCGCACGAAAGCGCCAAGCATTGCCGAGGCCCAGCCGTAGAGCCCACGTATGTATGCTCCGTCCCACTTTGGTCGTGACACGTTGCCCTTGTCCTAGATTCTCCTGCAGCGGTCGGATCCTCTGCGATAGAAACAACTACACTAAGTTCGGCTGGATCGTCTGTACCGCCAGAAAGCCCTTTTTCATCTGACAGTTTAGATTCGGCTGGATCTTCTGCCACCAGTGATCCAGTAGTCCAGCATGCGCCAGTTCCTACACATAAACATGGCACTAGACTTCAAAAAGGTATTAAACATCCGAAAATTTATATCGATGGTACTATTCGATATGGATTCCTCACATCTATAGGAGAACCTCGTAATATTTAATGATGTTCTTAGTGATGGAAACTGAAGGAGGGCAATGCAAGAGAAATATGATGCGTTGATGCTCAATAACACATGGCACCTTGTTCCACCAAGATGTAACAAAAATATTTTTGATTGCAAATGGGTCTTTCAAATCAATAAAAATGCTAATGGAATTATTTGAAGGAATAAAGATTGTCTTGTTGCTAAAGGATTTAAGCAATTATATGGTATTGACTATAAAGATACTTTTAGTCCTATTGTTAAAGCTGCCACTATCAGAATTGTCTTAGCATTGTCTGTTTCTCGAGGTTAGAGTTTATGACAGCTATGCGTCAAAAATGCGTTTCTTCATGGTGTTCTGGAGGAGGAATTCTACATGTAACAACCCCTGGCTTTGAGTCTTTTAAGACTCCCTCTTACATATGCAAACTTTATAAAGCTCTCTATGGTCTCAAACAGGCCCCTCGTGCATGGTATTCTCAACTAAGTTTCAAGCTTCATGAACTTGGGTTTCTCCCATCAAAGGCTGATGCACCATTGTTTCTCTATAATAAGTTAGGTATCACCGTCTTTATCTTGATATATGTTGACGACATCATCATGACTAACTCTCCGGATTAGGCTATCTCAGTTCTGCTGCATAATCTCAGTCAAAACTTTGCAATCAAAGATCTTGGTGACTTCCACTAGTTTTTGGGCATTGAAGTTAAAAGGTCTTCCACTGGTTTGATTATGACTCAGGAAAAATATGCTACTGATTTAATTGCAGTGTTGGGTTGACTAATTGTACAACTTTTCCTACACTGTGCCTATCAATGACACATTGTCACTTCATGATGGCTCTCCTCTTGGACCTAAGGATATCACAAATTATCGCAGTATTGTTGACGCTCTTCAGTACTTGACATTGACAAGGCCTGATATATCATTTTCTGTTAATAAAGTTTGTCTGTACCTGCATGCCCCTACTACTTATCATTGAATAGCTACTAAAATAATTTTGAGATACATTCAAGGCACCATCAAGGTTGGACTTACCTTTTAGAAATCATCTTTTACATTGATTAGTGCCTTTCAGATTGGGCAGGTTGTCTTGATGACAGACGTTCTACGGGTGGATTTGCAATATTCATTGGTGCCAATCTTGTTTCTTGGAGTGCTAGGAAATAAGCTACTATGTCTCGTTCTAGCACCGAAGCTGAATATAAGGCTATAGCCAATGCTAATGCTGAGTTAATTTGGGTTGAAGCTTTACTTCGAGAACTTGGTGTCACTCTCAAAGATAAGCCCTGTCTTTGGTGTGATAATCTTGGTGCTACATATCTCTCTGCAAGTCTTTCATGCTCGCATAAAACACATTGAGATTGATTATCATTTTGTTCGAGAACGAGTTGCCAACAAACAACTGGATATCAGTTTTATATCCAGCAATGATCAAGTCGCTGATGGCTTCACAAAGACTTTGTTTGTTAAGAGCTTGTATTTGTTTAGACGTAATCTCAACCTTTTCCAAAGTTTAGATTAAGACACGGGGGATTTTCCCGTGTACATAAGCTAACTTACAATGCCTCGAGTAGGCAATCAATTCCGAAAACCATGATATCTGACAACCATCACATCTAAACCCCTTCTCTGTGCATGGATGGTGTCTATGTGTACTATGTGCTCTTTTTTTGCGAAAATTCCACCGATCTATTAATAATCATCCACAATGGTACGAAGATGCCCAAAAGTAATAAAAATTTCAAATAGATCAATGGACCACCTAGCAACGACTACAAACACTAGCTCGAACCAAAGACGCGCCACCGTTCTCGTCCCACCATCACCAGAGTCGGTTAAAACTTGTCGCAGTAGAGCTTGTTGCGGTAGACATAGAGAAAGTTGTTTTGATAATGTCTCAGAGGATTAGGGCACTACAACAACAACCATCGCTAGTGATGGCATCCGTAGATCGGAAGAGACTGGTCTGAAAACATACCAGCGAACACGACTCCAAGCGTCCTCTACCAATGCTAGACGCGCCACCGGAGCGAGGCTTGGATGGAAGTACCTTATTCTGATTTCAGGATGCAGCCATCGTCTCACAATCCTGATTAAAACATGAAAAAGGTAGGCTAAACAAATAACGGAAACTCATCGCTGGCGACAGGTTGTCCGCCGTACCTCCAAAGCCCCAAGGCCACCGGAGCTGGAACGGATCACCAAGAGGAACGGAAACCCCTCGATGGTTTTTTAACCGCCACTATCGCCTCCTCTCAAGTCACGAGGGTTTTAGAGGCACCTGTTAGCTTATATTGAGCACATGTGTGCTATCTTTTTCAAGGATCTTAGCTCATGTGTTTGTGAAGGATATGCATGCAAGGCTGTACTTTCTTTTTCTTTTGAACAAGGATCGCGAGTTTGTTACCAAATGCTTGTACGCACTACGTGTTCTAGCTACTATCTGCATGAATGTATCTCGCCAGCTTCTCAAACGACCAAAGTTTTCAATCCGACAAGTGAATTAATCCGAATCATCTCTCAGTCCGATACGATCACGATACAGCACGAGTAGGTAGTCCAGGTCCATACACGAGTCAGTTTCCCACACCGACTCCCGATGGGGTATGCTGTTTACCTCGCCTCTGACCATCTATATATGCAATCGAGCCGTACGTGCACTACCATCAAATCCAACCCTCGCCTTGCACAGCTGAGAATTTCGAGAAGTCGATAGCCCTGCACGAGATGAAAAAAGGAGCTAGGACTGCGGGCGTCGCCGGCGCCGGTGGTGATGTTCGAGACAGAGGAGCAGCAGTTGGAGCGGATTGTGGCAGAGGTGGCGTTCTTCAGGGCAACGACTACCCTGACGGAGGAACAGCAGGCCGCGCGGCAGGCAGCGCAGGTGGCGTTCCTCAATGCTGGGTTGGAAGAGTACCTGCGCTGCCATGCCATGGGGAAGGAGGGCACTGTGGAGGAGTACCGGAGGACGGGGACGCTTCACACCTACGACCCGGACAAGGAGGAGCACAAGTGCTTTGCTAGGATCGCCAACCTATATCCGTGCGAGGGGTGGTCCGAGAACATGGTCGAAAGTATCAAAGAATATACCAAATACCTCGAGGAAGACGAAGACGACTATAAGATAGGACTTTATTCATTAATCGGGGGATTAAATTAGAGGCTATTTTTGTACGGGGAAAGGAGTTTTTTTTAGAGAAAAAGAGACCTTATTTAGTAGGAGTACTAAGTATTAGTAAGTGTTGTTTATTTAGTAGGATTATTTATTAATTTAACGCGGGGCTTAGGCCTTAAGTTTAAAAAATGAGAGGTTTCTTAGTATTTGTCAATGCTATTTATTAGGTTCGTATTTGTCGATCTTTTTCCTCACTTTTGTCAACTTTTTTGATAAACGGATAAAAAATCGTTTGTGACAAATTATGTCATGCCATTACAATTTTTTAGTGGTAAATTCCACTTTGGGAGGTGCGTCTGCGACAACTAAACACTTTTGACTTTTATCTAGGACGCGTCTAGGGAGCAATCGGTGGCTGTTTTAGCCAGCCACCACCGGATTAGGAAAGTATTCCGTAGGCTTTACAACCCCGAAAGGGAAACAAATGAAATGAGCGTCCCGCGCCTCCGACCAAAAGTCCTTCCTGGACGCGCACCACTAGTAGAAAATAGGTTTTTCGTCCGGAGCATTAGTCCCGGTCGTGTTTGGGCCCGGGACTAATGTACCAAAGTTCCAACGGCTAGAAACTGTAGCGGGGTACGGCCACCTCTAGTCCCGGTTCAAACGGGACCTTTAGCCCGATTGAAGATAGCAACTGGGACTAAAGGGTTTTTGTCGTCGGATTGAAGATAAGTACGCCATTAGGGGGTCCTTAGGGCGTGGAAAGATGTGGGGTGTGAAACGTACGGTCGTCCGGGATGGTGAGCACACAAGCTTATCTAGGTTCTAGTCCGCCTGCGGTGGATGAATCCTACGTGTAACATCTTAGCATTAGAGCTTAGAAATAAGCTAAGATTAAGTGTGTGCATTGCATTCATGCATAGAAAATTTGGATAATTTTTGCGTTTTTAAATAAAACTTATTAAAGTGGTTGAAGCTTCTCTCAACTTGGTGGAACTGAAATAGATCATCAAGTTGACTACGATAAGTTTCAATATGCTATTTGCTAAAACCTTATTTTGGGTAAATATAATTTGATCTATGGGTAGATCAAATATAATAAAACTAAACACACAACACATTGCTTAATAATAAATACTGGACCTTCTAGAGATCATATCATGGTATTCTTTACAATAACCCTGAATACCAAATTAAGTCTATAATCCAAGTAAAGAAACTTAATAATTAAACCTTGATATATATGTTTAATATAATTATTACTCTCATGAGCATCATGGTAGTTCCTAAACATTAACCCTTATCACAAATAGAGTAAGGAAATCAATCCAAGACCTTTCATCACATATCTTTCTTGCCATACCAATCCTTATAATATTATTGAACCTTATTATAATATATATTAATCATCAATGCTGGGTGATCAATCCGTGATCTATTAATTCTTGATCTATCAACTCTTGTCTTATCATAGCATTCACTTCAAAACCTTTAAAGAAAGAAGTAAGAAGAGGTAAGTAGTATGCTAGTTTTAGATATCATCTTTAGGATGAGAGTGCTTAAAGATAATGAAATCAATATGGTGATTGGTGGAGTTAACTCACTCCTAAATGGAATAGAAGAGTTATCTTAAATAAAGATATATGTGGTAACAAAGTGGATCGAAAGGATGAATTTTGAAGATAGTACCAAGAAGTAGTCTTATTGGATCAAGAAGTCATATTCATTGAGGAATATCTCTTAGTCAAATGGAAATTCTAAGAAGATAATTATAATACAACTATGATGTTGTATTGATGAAAGCCTTGATTAGCCAACTAGAAACCTAAGCCATAAATGATCAAAGGATTATAATGATCATGCTTAAGTCACTAAGAGTGGATGTTATTAAGATACAATAGTGACATTGGTGGAGAGAACATGATTAAACCTTAGTATAGATGTGCTATCTTAAGTTAATTATCACAAGTAGCATGGTGTAAGATGAAGTTGGAATATGAGTTACTGGAGGTAGCTGAAGTCAGAATAGTGTAACCAGGCTCATACCAGAGCAACATTGAGTTATAATAGTAGTATTATTCCTCTCAAAGACTAATAAAAGCTTGAGGTGAAGTAGGAACTGTTATAAACATCTATTGGGAGGAATATTAGTGATGGATGATAAAAGAAGAGTATTAATAGAGTTAAAAGTGACTACTTGATGGATTGGAGGTCATATTTAGTAGTTAAAGTTAAGAAAATATAGCTGTGATAAATATATATATAAAGCTTCGGTGACAAGCTTCTGAGTTTATAAGTGAGATTGCATGGTAATTCAGAAAGGAAGAGAGTAAGCACTTGAAGAGAATTGGATTCATTAGAAGTGTTCTAGAAGTGAGAGTTATCTTTATTAGTAGATTATGTAGAGCTTTAGTGTCAAGCTTATTGGATTCACAAATGGATTTAAGAGGAGAAATTATTGGTAGAAGTATAATTCGTAAAGTTCATCATGATAATACATGATGATGGATTTGAAGAAGTAGTATATCTAGGAAAGGAATTCCTTAATTAGAATTCAATGTTTATGAAGCATGGGAAGATAGGGATTCTTGATAAACATTCAACCATATCTCTATAGAAAGATTGATATCCATTCCAGATGCTGGATCAATGTCGTGGTGGTGTCACGGCAGATGTCATGGGTAGGCTAAAGATGGGGACAATATGCACTAGTAGAATCCGGGAAGGGATAATGTAGTGAATCTACACACGAAAGATGAATCAACACCACACAAGATGAACTGCTCAAAGATCTTATATTATGATCGAAGCTAATACAGATGGTCCTTCAGCTGCATCGTAGAGAGGAAGGAGATGAAATGATCTTGTTCTCTACTCTCTCTAAGATTCTTTCCTTAGCCAAAAAGGTCGCCTCTCCAAGGAGGCCCTGGCTCACCTTATACAGGGGTGGCCAGGGTACATCTAGGGCTTATGTGGCCCGATATATGCTTGGAATATGCTTGTCCCAAAGAGGTAACTCGTCGCGCTCCTTTCCCCTGTCCACAGCCTCTATAAGGTAATGGCACAGAGCCCACGCGCTATGACCGTTGCCGCCAATGAATGTCACGTCCGTGACGATCTCTTCTGTCGCTGACTCTCTGACTCTTGTCGCTTGCACTTGTCTCTGCCTAGATTCTCTTAGGAGAGAGAAAAGCGCTGACCCTGAGCTTCTTCTTGAGTAAGCTATCTCCTGACTAGGCCCATGCACAGTTAACCCAGCCAAGTTCGCACCTGCAAAGGGAAAGTGATTCGTTCTTCGTGCTGACATACAGTATATGTCGGTCGAGTCTCGCCAGTGCTTTCTAGCTTAGGGTAACCCGACCATAACCCGGCCGACCCTTCTATGATTTGACTTGTCTGCTTTACCTCAGCGGACCTTGTCTTTTTACCTCGGCTTTACCCTACCTGGAGTCATGCCCCCAGCATTAGTCCCCGAAGCTGGTGCGGTCTCATCAGCCCTCGGCTGGTAAGGCAACAACAAGTTCAACTTTATTCGGATCTTAGTCCATCTCGCCGACATACGCATATGTCGGCTTGTACCGACTTTAACTCGGTAGTGCCACTTGGTGATTCAGTTTTCACCTTGACTTTCTTTGTCTCTTTCCTAGTTATTTCTCATTGGTCGAGTCATAGTTTTGCATCCGGGTTATCCCTCTTAGATGCCTATCTTCTCGTGTACACTTCACCGCATTCTACGTGGAGGGTAATCATCACTTTTGCCTCATTTTAAGGGTCATGGTGTCAGTTACTGCACACGCCGTCAGGGATTACTGCACCCCCATCACATCGTGGGGTGCCTCTTCGATAACCGCAGAGCCACCTCGTGTCGCTTGATCTTCTGCGCCGTGTGACCCTCTGTGTGGCTTACCGCTGATGCTCTCCTTCGGAGGATACATGCCCGCACCGTGGGGTTCACCGTAATTGGCGATCCCACTACCCACGATGTGTGTGTGGTTAAATAGGGGAGTGGGGGAGTTCCTTAGTCACTTTCCCCCCATTCGCCTCTCCTTTTTCTTCCCAGCGCCGCTGCCACCGCTGCTTCATGCTTAGCGATAGCACCGCCGCCGTTGCTCTCTGCTTTTGCTCGCTCCACCGCAGCACCGCTGCTTGCTAACGCTACGGGGCCTTGCCACCGCAGCACCGCTGCTTGCTGCCACTACGGAGCCTGCTAAAACTTGTTGTAGTAGTGCTTGTTGCAGTAGACAGATGGAAAGTCGTCGTGCTAAGGTCTCAAATGATCAACGCACTATAACAGTAACTATCGCCAATGGTGACATTCGTAGGTCGGAAGAGATTGACCTAGAAATATACCAGCGAACACGAAAACCAACCAGATCCTTGGAGATCTCCGGGACACACGACTCCAAGCGCCCTCTACCGACGCTAGATGCACCATCGGAGCAAAGATTGGACCAGGTGGCCTTATTCTGATTTCAGGATGTAATCGTCGTCTCACCAACCCGAACCCGAAAAAGACGCAAAAACAACATAAACAAATAACGACACTCCCCCTCCGAGCAGAGGCCTTTGTATGCCACACCTCCAAGACCCAAGGTCACCAGAGCCGAAGCGGACTGGCGAGAGGAACGGAAACCCTAGATGGTTTTCTAGCCGCCACTATCGCGCCTCATCTCAAGTCACGTGGGTTTTAGAGGCACCTGTTAGCATATATTGTTTTCTAAAAAAAAAGCATATATTGAGCACATGCATGTGTGCTATCTTTTTCAAGGATCTTAGCTCTTGTGTTTGTGCAATATGCATGCACGGTTGTACTTGTTTTTTAACAAGGCTAGACATCTTACGAGCCAGCTTCTGCTCACCAGCCGCAGTGGGGCAGTTGCGAGATAGCTTCACCAGGATCACGAGTTTGTTACCAAATGCTTGCACGCAATATATATGGTGGCGTATATGGTACATATGAATGTATCTCGCGAGCTTCTCACTCATCGGAGAAGAAAATTCGCAAACGACCAAAATTTTCAATCCGACACGTGAAGTAATCTGTTGGCAAGCAATCCGAATCATCTCTATGTCCGACACGATCACGATACAGCACGAGTAGGTAGTTCAGGTCCATGCACGAGTCAGTTTCCCACACCGACTCCCGATGGGGTAGGCCTCTGACCATCTATATATGCAATCGAGCCGTACGTGCACTACTATCAAATCCAACCTCGCCTTGCACAGATGAAGTCGCGATAGCCCTACACCAGATGAAGAAAGGAGGCAGGACTGTGGGCGTCGCCCGCCGGTGGCGCAAAAGAGCAGCACATGGTGATGTTCGAGACAGAGGAGCAGCAGTTGGAGCGGATTGTGGCAGAGGTGGCGTTCTTCAGGACGGCGACTACCCTGACGGAGGAACAGCAGGCGGCCCGGCAGGCGGCGCAGCTAGCCTTCATCAAGGCGGCGTTGAAAGAGTACCTGCGCTGCACTGCCATGGGGGAGGGGGCATTATGGAGGAATACCGGCGGGAGGGGAAGCTTCACACGTACGACCCGAATAAAGCGAAGCTGAAGCGCTTTGCTAGGATCGCCAACCTCTATCCGTGCGAGGGGTGGTCCGAGCACATGGTCCAGAAGATCAAAGAATATACCAAATACCTAGAGGAAGATGAAGACGACTATAAGATACGACTTTATTCGTTAATTGAGGAATTAAATTATTAGAGGCTATTTTTGTACAGAGAAGGGAGTTTTTTTTAGAGAAAAAGAGACCTTATTTAGTAGGAGTAGTACTAAGTAATAGTAAGTTTTAGTAGGATTATTTATCAATTGTTCCTTAATCGAGTAAAATGGTGCTTTCCGTATAGAAAAATGAGAAGTTTTTTAGTTTTATTTTTTTTGAGGTTTCCAGACGAGGACATAGGAGTGAATCAACCCCCCTCCCCTTCCCTCGCATCGCCCCTCCTGGCGACCGAGGGGACTTAACCCTAAATCCCGCCGCCGCCCTCCCCTACGCCCTCCTCCTCGTCGCCCCGGAGGGCCACCAGGCGAAGGCGTGGCTTCGGTGAAGGGGGCGGCGGGGCTTTGTTCTCGCAGCTCTCGCGCGGTGGAAGGGAGGGACTCCCCCGCGCTAGAGGGTGCCGGTACACCCGCGCGGCGGCCCTGGACGGTGTGGACGACGTCGACCCTGACGGCGGGTGGCATCTGTGGTTTGTTTGGCCCGGTTGCCTCGGCCGCGTGGGCGGAGGGAATCAGCGGATGGTGGTCGCGGAGTAGGGGCCGACCGCGGGCCTTGTCTCCAGACCTGATGGAGAATTCCTCCCCCTGATCTGTTCGTCCTCCTGCTCGATCTAGAGCCCGGCGGCTTCGCCGGTGCTTGATCTGGGTCAGGTTGGTAATGGAGGCGATGGGTACTGGGGGAAACCCTTGGTCAGCGGTTCTAACCACAATGGTGGCGGCGCCGCCGGCGTCATGCCCTTCTGCAAGGCCCCATCGAGGTACCACACCTCGCTACCCTCCTCTGCTTGGGTGAAAGCCCCGGTCCCCTTTCAGATGGCGATGACGTTGTGGCGTCGTTCCCCTTCTTGGAGGCGTTGTCTTGGTGACTGCAGGGGTGTGGGGCGGGCTTGGCGAAACTGAAGCGCTTTGCTAGGATCGCCAACCTCTATCCGTGCGAGGGGTGGTCCGAGCACATGATCCAGAAGATTAAAGAATATACCAAATACCTCGAGGAAGACGAAGACGACTATAAGATAGGACTTTATTCATTAATCGAGGAATTAAATTATTAGAGGCTATTTTTGTAAGGTGAAAGGAGATGTTACTTGGTATTTGTTAGTGCTGTTTAGGTTAGTTTTTGTCGATTTTCTCCATATGTTTGTGGACTTCTTTTAAACGGATATAAGACTCGATTGTGACAAACCGTGGAGTCATACCATTACAATTTTTTGTTTTCCTAAGCGCTAATTTCAATGTGGGAGGTCTGTCCGCGACAACGCGCAATTTATTACAGCATCTCGACAAAAATTTGGAAGATAAAACGGCGGACAAAAGTAGATGAGAATTTTTTTTGTCCCGTAAACGATGGCCGACTGAACTGATCCCAAAAACTAGCACACGATTTGGACAAATTTCAGAGGATTTCACACGATTTCAACAGAGTTCACAGGATTTAACTAAAACCTAAACGAAATTTAACCCAAACATATTTCAAACTTAAACTAAAACTTGAATTAAGCTAAACTAGCCCTGGCATCGTCGCCATTTCCGTCGAGGTCGCTGCCATACGTAGTCGGCCGTCTAGTCGTCGACGTCGAAGGAGTCTGTCGGGGTTGCCGGAGCCACCTTTGCGCCTCCTCTCATACATGGCGTACCCTGGCGCCTCCTTCGCCACACGTTCGGGGTTGAGCCGCCAGAGATTAGCCATGTACTTCTCGCTAGCGCACTCGGCCTCCAGGCGTTCCCACGCCTCGCGGTCCTCCCTCGCGAGCTATGGCACACGGCCACGACGGGGGACGAGAAGAGCTCCGACACGCGCTCCTCGCAGCCGAGCGGGAAGTTTAGCTCCCCGCAGTCGTTGTCGTGGAGGCAAACGTTCTCGATGTCGTGCCTCCACGCCGCCTGCGCCATCGACTGGAAGGTGTCGAGCCATATGAGCCAGCCGGTGTTCTGGTCGATGATATCGGACACCCAAGTGCCCCAGTCGCGTTGCCGCACGCCGTGGTAACGGGTATATATGCGGTGGCGGTGGGAGGTCTATGGCGGCGGCAGATCGGCGACGCGGGCCTCCCCGGCTGCGGCGCTGCATATGGGTGGTGGGGAGCGGCGGTGGGAAGATCCGGTCATCTCCAGCGCAGATGCGCTGGCGGTGGGGGCTTTGGCGACGGGAGGAGTTGAGGCGGTGGGGTGATGGGGAATTTTTTTTGTCACCGGTCTCTTATATATAGTCTGCTAAGCCGTTTTAGGGTTTCGGATCGAGGCTGTTTTATCCGTTAGAGGAGAAAAAGTACTTCTCTATGGCCTTTTTATACTTCGGCTAGAGATGCTCTTAGAAGTAGACGATTGATAGGTACAATTACACTTTGGTAAAGAGCATACGTCGGAACTCTTATAAGTGCATAGTGATATAGCGGTGCAAATTCTTTTCACTCAAACGATATCTGGGGTTCGGTATTAAACACAACAAATGTAATTTTCTTTTAAAATGGGAGTTTTATTACTTATAAGGTTTAAGCATTATATCTGGCCTCTACATAACTAGCATATGCACACAAAGTTCAAGCACAATAAAATAAATGAAAAATGCGAAACACATAACATCATAATGACGTCTAAGGAGATAGAGGGCCAATCCTAAGATTACGTTGTCATCCACGTCGAGTAAAAAATCCTTCGCCGTATTCTCCAAGTACGTACATACCTCCGTAAACATATCGCAAAACTCCACACATTATGGAGACAATTATAAACAATGGTGTATCGGTAGATAACCAAGAAATGTATGTAAGCATTAATTAAGCTACCTTGATGTCTCAAGCAGTATTAAAGTAGTTGTCAGCTTCGAAATGAAAATAGAAGTATTTTCTAGTTTTGGAATAATTAATTGCAAATTTTTAAATAATAGCAAAGTGAAATAAACAACATTGTTTCTTATTCTGGAAATTGTCTCGCTTGGTCGCTCTGTCAAAAATATGGTGGCACAAAATAATAAGCATAAATATGAGAATAAACATGATAATTTCTAAAGTGTAAGTATATGAATTTTAACTTTGATTCACATACATATAGGTGCATCACGTCCTAATGAAAACATACACCCGCATCCATACATTATGTAGCTAAGCCCTAAGCATCTGCGTCCACAAAATTCCATAGATTAAGTACCATGTAGATAGCATTGCCTCAAATTCTAGGACATGAAGTTGGGCATCAGTATGTTTTCTGATAATACCTACCATTTTTATCTCTAGTGAGTTGGTTTGAGAAGATACAAACTAACACGAGTGCTTTTACTCTATCACCGAGTGAATCACACCACAAGATCCACTTTATCTAATGCACGCCATACGCACTATTGTTCTATCTTTTAGAATGATCTGATCTAGTATCAAGAATGTAGTAACAATATACATCTACAAAGGGATAAATCATCTGAACAAAGGTTCACTATCAATAAGTACAGAAATATACCCTAATCACATAGAGTGGCTCATAAAGTCTAAAACAATAAAACACATAGAGATATTTACAAGCTACTGGCACAAACTCACAGCCTAAGGTGGACTACTAACTATTTATCATGGAGAAACTCAAGAACTTGAGGAAGATGCGACCACAAGCAATGCAGCATTTCCGCCTCTAATCTATCGCCGACAACGCCCTGCTACTTCTTTTTTCTTTATTCTATCACGTATCATGCCTCTGAAAAATTCCAAAGGGTATATATAGCCAGGTTTAGGTTTAAACGAAGGCCTTGGTGAAAGGAGAGAGGTGATTGACATAGTTATACCCTATGGTTAATCAGCGTTTCCCCACGTGCTTGTTTGTTAGCCGACGAAGTCTTCAGCATGCACTCTTCCTAAAAACCCAAGTCTATTAACCATGGGCATTGACGTGATCACCCCACGTCAATTGGCGCCGACCGTGGGGATTCCGCGCGCTGATGTCGCGACTTCGGCGGCTCCATCTCCGGCGATCTATGACTCGTCGGCTTTGGAAGGCCAAATATAATTTTGATCCTTTGATTTCACCATCCACGCGCCAGCTTCACGTCAATCCTTCGACTCCCTCGCTGACGGAGCCAGGTTGTCGACCGACTATATGAACTTCCAGTTCGACAAGACCGGAATGCTACGCCTTCTGGACCAGATCCATTTGGTCCCAGAGCAGTCGATGCCGCCATCGATCGCACCCGCCTCGTGGATCCCACCACCACTGGAGACTCTCAGCAAGCTCAACACCTCCTCTTTGGCCCACAGCCCGGATAGCAACAACAGTTGCGATTCCGATATGAGCAACCCGCTTGAAGGAGACGATGACGTCGGATCTGATCGAGAAAGTTGCGGGAGCAACGACTACACCAACCGTTACATGTGCGTCATCATCAATGCCAACGCAGGCGGTGTTGCTTGCAATGGCACTAGCACCGGTACTGATACCGAGGACGGGAATGGGGCCAATCGCAACAACACCAACGAGCACCCATAGATCCACCTCACGGACGACTAGTGGGAAAGGGTCAAGCAAGCCCTAAGGGGTGCCACCCCATTCCCCCCCCCCCCCCCCCCCCGATAGACAAGGAATTCCTTCGCCAACAGGCGCTTAACGCCCAACTCGAAGAATGGCGGCGCCTCTAGATGAATCAAGTGCCCGACGGGCAGTACTCTCACTAGTAGGGAAAGGCTCACTGCCGGCGCACCAAAATCATCTACCACCGGCGAGTTCCTGTTCGCTGGTGACCATCTCGCCGGCGGTAATGCTTTACACCCGTCAAACTAAACAATTCGCCGGTGATAATTGAGCATACCACCAGCGAGTAGACCCATTCGCCGGGGATAATGCCCCTAACAATGGCACACGTCTCTTCGCCAGGGGTAACGCAATTTGTTCACCGGCAGTATTATGTAATTAGAGCAAAAAATATATATATATACAGAATACACAGATGAATACAGGAATACAGAGTATACATGATAATGATAGCAAAATACATATTAACATAGGAAACAGTAGCAATATCCACCAAATGTTCAATATAGCTAGGACATTGGTTCATATAGCATTATCTAGAGTTTACTCATCTTCACCCTCATCGTCGGAAGAGTCAGGAGGAAAGCAAGTGAAATAGATGATGCCATAAGTATGACTGAGCAAAAATTTGAACTCCCGTCCCTCTTTCATGTCGTTGTACAAGATGAGGAGTCTGTTCCATCTAGGACCACTAAAATATGTTCGGGCCTCCTCGTTGGTGACCCTAACCTGGTACGTCCTATCAGGATGATTATGATGCGTTAAAGTGACACTAAACACGGCAACCTCATCCATGCTTCTATGGAGATGGTCCATGAAGCCATGTCATGCACCGCAAGGGATTGACTGAGTAAAATCATAGGACAAACAATTAGTCGTGCTTTTCATTGAACATATATATATTTACATTCTCCACACGAATTTCAGAGAACATACCATCCTAACACCAAAGTTCACAGGGAGCAGTATGCTAATGTTCCTATCCATGCAATACCAACTATGTTGACCACAATTGCCGTACGATTCTTCGCTATAATCCAATCTACATATATTGAGAAGAAAGTCAAATAAAAAAGAATGCATGTATAGAGTAAACGACATATAATACGATGGTCTCAACTACATAGCTAGCTTACTATTGGATATCATCGTTAGAGGGCGTGTACATGTAGTACATTACGGCTACTTGATGAATGAGAAGGATCTTTATCTTGTCTCCGTATTGCATGTCATGATCATTCAAGAAGTTTATCTAGCCAAGTCCACTGAAAGATGTCATGATCGCTATGTTGGTCACTGTAACCACATAACTCTTGTCGAGATCACGAACATTAGATGTTATTAATAACAAGATCATATCATTAGGAGAATGATGTGATGGACACACACCCATAGTAAGCATAACATAATATCAAGTCATTAAGTTCGTTTTGCTACAAGCTTTCAAATACATAGTAACCTAATCCTTTGACCATGAGATCATATTAATCACTATCACAGGATGAGTGCTTTGATGACATCAAACGCCACTTCGTAACTGGGTGGTTATAAAGGTGGCATTAGGTATTCTGAAAGTATGTGTTGAAGCGCATGGATCAAGAATGGGATTTGTCCATCCTAATGATGGATAGATATACTCTGGGCCCTCTCGGTGGAATGCCGTCCAATTGGCTTGCAAGCATGTGACTAGGTCACAAGGGATTTCATATCACGGTACAAGTAAATAGTACTTATCGGTAACGAGGTTGAACTAGGTATGGAGATACCGATGATCGAACCTCGGATAAGTAGAGTATCACGCGGCAAAGGGAATCAGTATCGTATGTTAATGGTTCTTTTCATCACAAAGTCATAGTTGAATATGTGGGATCCATTATGGATCTTTAGGTCCCTCTATTGGTTATTGATCGGAGAGGTGTCTCGATCATGTCTGCATAGTTCGCGAACCGTAGGATGACACACTTAAGGTTCGATATTGTTTAAAGTATATATGGAATGTGAGTTGGAGATTGAATGTTGTTCGGAGTCTCGGATGGGATCCAGGATATCATGAGAAGGTCCGGAATGGTCCGGGGAATAAGATTCATATAATGTAAGTCATCTTCCGGGGTTCAGAAAAGTTTTTAGTATTTTGACCAGAGCTTCTAGAAGGTTCTAGAGGGCCACCAGTGGGTCCACCACCCCTGGAGGGGCCACATGGGCCGAGGAATGTTGCGGGGGCCCATGGGCTAGCCGCACCAGGCCCAAGAAGCCCAACTGGCCAAGCCCCATAGGGATAAGATCAAATCCCTAGAAAATAGGGGATAGACTTGGGGGGAGAAATCTTTCCCCCTGCCCATGCGATGGGAGTTAGGAGGTGGAGGGCAAAAGGGGGAGCCCTAGACGCACCCTCCCTCTATAAATAGAGGGGAGGGGTGGCCGCCCCCTTGCCCCACTCCCAACCCTAGCCGCCACCTCTCCTTCCTCCTCCTTCCTCCTCCGGCTTAGACGAAGCCCTGCAGGAATTCTCCTCGACCACCACCACACCGTCGTGCTGCTGGGATTCTGAGGGGATCTACTACCTCTGTTGCCAGCTAGAACATGGAGAGGAAGGTATTCATCTACTCTGTACGTGTGACCGAGTGCGGAAGCGCTGCCGGATCACATTGCCGGAAGAATCGTCTACATCAACCACGAGAATAGATCCCGTTAAGGCTTTGGATCTTCAAGGGTTAGTTCTCATCTATCTCGTTCAACCTATCTCACAGATTAGATCTTGCTTTTCCATATATTGGATCTTGGTTTTGTTCGTTCTTGCGGTAGAAAAATCTTGTTTTCCATGCTACGAACCCTACAGTGGTATCAGAGCCGTATCTTTGCGTAGATCTATTGCACGACTAGAACACAATGGTTTTGTGGGTGTTGATGTGTTTGTTGTCGTTTGCTTTTCATGTACTTTGCATCTTGTAGGATGGTGGGATGAAGCGGACCGGCTAACCTTACATGCTAGCGCACATGAGACTTGCTCCACGCTCGACGTGCAACTTGTATTGCACAAGTGGATTTGCGGGTGTCTGTCTCTCCCACCATAGTTAAGATCCAATTTACAATCTATACCTGACAACACTTGTATCATCATTGTGGTTCTTGTTCGTATGTAAGAACGCTTCTTATTCGATATCCCCAAGCACGTAAAATATGCAAAGAAAATTAGAGGCGTCTAACTTGTTTTTGTAGGAGCATGTGATGTGATATGGCCATGATGAGATTGTGATTATATTTGATGTACGAGATGATCTTTATTGTAATATGGCAACCGACAAGATCCTAATGTTTGTCTTTAAATTTGTTAAGACCTACGTGTCTATTCATCATGTAATAGCTTTATGCCAAGTATTTGTAGTAGTTGCTATTAGTGATGGACAACCATGAAGCGGCGCCACTGACCTTGATGCCATGCCGGTGATGATGGTGATCATGTCCGTGCTTTGGAGATGGAGATCAAAGGCACAAGAAGAAAGGCCATATAATATCACATATTATGAATTGCATGTGATGTTAATCCTTTTTATGCATCTTATATTGCTTAGATCGCAACAGTAGCACTATAAGATGATCCCTCTCACTAAATATCAAG
The DNA here is from genome assembly GCA_910589775.1 of Avena eriantha. Taxonomy (NCBI): domain Eukaryota; kingdom Viridiplantae; phylum Streptophyta; class Magnoliopsida; order Poales; family Poaceae; genus Avena; species Avena eriantha. Next base: position 196,203,532 of record OU342742.1, on the reverse strand, counting down.
TAATAAAGTGTTCGTCCTTAATAGGCACCATTGCTAAGAATCATTGTTTCGAAGCACCACGTGATGGCCGGGTGTTATAGATTCTACGTGTGCATACAACGGGTGCAAGCCAAATTTGCACATGCGGATACCAAGGTTAAACTTGATGAGCCTAGCATGTACAGACATGGCCTTGGAACACGAAATACCGAAAGGTATAGCATGAGTCATATGAATGATATGATGATCATGTTGATTGTTCGCCTTTGAAACTACATCTTCTCTCGTGAAGATCGGACTCGGTGTAGTGGATTTGGTTCATGTAATCACTAAGGCAACATGAGGGATGTTGTTTTGAGTGGGAGTTCACCTAGTTAATTTAAGAATTAAATTTGAACTCAATTTATCATAAACTTAGTCTAAACTCTTTGAAAATATGTTGTAGATCATGGCGACCCCTTTCATCAACTTTAATGCATTCCCAGAGAAAGAAAAGCTAAAAACAATGGAAGCAACTTCACGGACTGGTTCCGTAGCATGAGGATTGTCCTTAGTGTTGGTCAGTTGACCTATGTGCTCGATGCACTGCTAGGTGACCCACCTGCAGAGGATGCTACCGATGAGGTAAAAAATGTTTACCTCACTCGGAAGAATCACTACTCAACATTTCACTATGCCATCCTGTATGGTTTAGAATCGGAGCTTCAGAAGCGCTTTGAGAACCGTGACCCTTTAGATATTTTCAATGAGCTCAAAATGATATTTGAAACTCATGCGGCCATGGAAAGCTATGAGGCTTCCAAGAAGTTCATTAACTTTAAGATGGAAGAGGGCAACTCCATTAGCGAGCACGTGGTCAAAATGTCTGGGGACGCGAACAAACTCCAAGATTTGGGAATAAAGATTCCTAATGCATTGGGGATTCATCGTGTCCTCCAATCACTGCCACCTAGTTACAAGAACTTTGTGATGAACTACAATATGCATTGCATGAATAAGACGTTGCCTGAACTCTTCTCGATGCTGAAAACTAGTGAAGTGGAGATTAATAAAGAGCACCAAGTGTTGATGGTCAATAAGACCACCAATTTAAAGAAGTAGGGTAAGCCTAAGAACAAGGGCAAGTTTAAGAAGGGCGACAAGAAAGCTGTCGCGCCTAAGAAGCCCAAGGCTAGCCCTCAGCCTGATACTGAGTGCTTTTACTGCAAGGGTGATGGGCACTGGAAGCGCAGTTTCCCCAAGTACCTGGTAGATCTGAAGAATGACAACATTAAGAAGAAAGGTATATTTTATATACATGTTATTGATGTGTATCTTACTAGTAATCGTAGTAGTTTCTGGGTATTTGATACTGGTTCGGTTGCTCATATTTGTAACTCCAAACAGGAACTGCATAATAAACAAAGACTAGCGAGAGATGAGGTGACGATGCGCGTTGGAAATGGATCCAAGGTTGATGTGATCGCCATCGGCACGCTCCCTCTTCATCTACCTTCGGGATTAGCTCTAAATTTGGATAATTGTTATTTGGTGCCTGCGTTAAGCATGAACATTATATCTAGATCTTGTTTATTGCGAGACTTATTTGTTTAAGTCTGAGAATAATGGTTGTTCAATTTATATGAGTAATATCCTCTATGGTCATGCACCTGAGATAAATGATTTATTCTTATTGAATCTCGATAGTAGTGATACACATGTTCATAACATAGATCCTAAACGAATAAAATTGAATGATAATTCCACATACATGTGGCACTGTCGTCTTGGTCACATTGGAGTGAAGCCCATGAAGAAACTCCATACCGATGGACTTCTTGAATCACTTGAAAGATGTGAAGCATGTCTAATGGGAAAAATGACTAAGAATCCATTCTTTGGGATAATGGAGCGAGCTACAGACTTATTGGAAATAATACATACCGATGTGTGTGGTTCTATGAGTGTAGCATAGCGAGGTGGATATCGTTATGTTCTTACTTTCACGGATGACTTGAGTAGATATGGGTATTTCTACTTTATGAAACATAAATCCAAAACTTTCGAGAAGTTTAAGGAATTCCAAAGTGAAGTAGAAAATCAGCGTAACAAGAAGATTAAGTTTCTGTGTTCTGATCACGGAGGTGAATATCTGAGTTACGAGTTTGGAATGCATTTAAAGAAATGTGGAATACTTTCACAATTGACACCACTGGGAACACCACATCATAATGGTGTGTCTGAACATCATAATCGAACTCTCTTAGATATGGTTCGGTCTATGATGTCTCTTACAGATTTATCATTATTGTTTTGGGGTTATGCATTAGAGACAACCACATTCACTTTAAATAGGGAACCATCTAAATCTGTTGAAACGTCACCGTACGAATTGTGGTTTGGTAATAAACCCAAGTTGTCGTTCCTTAAAGTTTGGGGCTACGAAGCATATGTAAAGAAGTTACAACCTAACAAGCTTGAACCCAAAGCAAAAAATGTGTCTTCATATGATACCCTAAATAAAAAATTGGGTATACCTTCTATCATAGACCCGAAGGCAAAGTTTTCGTTGCCAAGAATGGATCCTTTTTTGAAAAGGAGTTTCTCTCAAAAGATGTGACTAGAAGCAAAGTAGAACTCAACGAGGTTGTTGAACGTTCTCTCGGATTTGAGAGTAGCACAGCACCGGAAGATGTTTATGTGCCGCCTGCACCAATAAGAGAGGAAGCTAATGATTATGATCATGAAACTTCGAACGAAGTTGCTGCTAAACCTCGCAGGTCGACGAGGGTTCGCACCACTCTTGATTGGTATGACCCTGTCTTGAATGTCATGTTGGTGGACAACACTGACGACCCTGCGATGTATGAGGAAGCAATGATGAGCCCAAATTCCAACAAATGGCAAGAGGCCATGAAATCCGAAATTGTATCCATGTACGAAAACCAAGTGTGGACTTTGGTAGACTTACTTGATGGTTGCAAGGCTGTCGAGAACAAATGGATCTTTAAAAAGAAAACAAACACTGATGGTAATGTTACTGTCTATAAATCTCGACTTGTCGTGAAAGGGTTCCGACAAATTCAAGGAGTTAGATACTTTCTCACCGGTAGTGAAGCTAAAGTCTATGAGGATTTTGTTAGCAATCGCTGCATTTTTCGATTATGAGATTTGGCAGATGGATGTCAAAATGGTGTTCCTTAATGGTGACATTGAGGAAGAGTTGTATATGGTACAACCCAAGGGTTTTGTTGATCCTAAAGATGCTGACAAGGTATGCGAACTTCAGCGCTCCATTTATGGACTAAAGCAAGCATCCCGGAGCTGGAATCAACGTTTTGATAAGGTGATCAAATTTTTTGGATTTATACAAACTTTTGGAGAAGCTTGTATTTACAAGAAAGTGAGAGGGAGTTATGTAGCATTCCTAGTACTATATGTGGATGACATATTGTTGATTGGGAATGATATAGAACTTCTTGAAAGTGTTAAAATATATTTGAATAATAGTTTTTCAATGAAAGATCTTGGCGAAGCAGCATACATTTTAGGCATCAAGATTTATAGAGATAGATCAAGATGCTTAATAGCGCTTTCACATAGTACATACATAGACAAGGTTCTAAAGAGGTTTAGAATGTAAGAAAGCAAGAAAGGGTTCTTGCCCATGTTTGCCAGGTAAGACCTTGATTAAGACTCAAAGTCCAGCTATAGCAGAAGAAAGAGAAAGGATGAGCAAAATCCCCTATGCCTCAGCCATAGGATCTGTCATCTATGCCATGCTGTGTACGAGACCGGATATCGCACATGCTGTTAGTTTGACCAGCAGATATCAAAGTGATCCTAGAGTGGAACACATGACAACGGTCAAAAATATGCTAAAGTACCTGAAGAGGACTAAGGATATGGTTCTTTTTTTTGAGAATGGACTGTGAGGAAAAAGCCCCACAACAATTTATTGCAACTAACTCAAAGAAAGGTAAAGTAGAGATTACAACCCTATACAAGCAGAGAAAATATATAAAAAGAAGAAGGCCCTACCTGTACAGAACTATCCCTACAAAGAACAAAAATTACTGAAGACTACCTGTCTAGGCCATAAAGGCAATATGGTGCTTCTTTTTAATCCTATACCCAAGCAGGGTCATCTCATGTAAAAAATTGCTCCTCCATCCAAAGAATGTTGGCTTCTCATTATCGAAGATCTTCCTGTTCTGTTGCTTCCATATATGCCAACATCCCATCATGACCACCTCCATGAAGAAGGGTTTTCAAAAATCTGCTTTGGCTGCTACAAAAGCAGCTTCAATATCCTGTCCTAAAGATCAATCAATCTGCAGATAATTCCAGTCTCTTTGGCTAAAGTTGCATTCAAAAAACAAATGCATTCTATCCTCATATGCTCTGGTGGGTCAGAGAACAGAGTGCTTGTCGTCAGTAACCTTCCACTGCCTCCTCTACAACAAATCACGAGTGTTCAACCAATCAGAAAGCAATAACTAGGCAAAGAACTTGACTCTCATCATGGAGGAAGATCTCCAAATCCATTTGAACACTCCCGTGACAGGAATATTGGCATGAATATGCTTGTAATACATCGAAGACGTGTAAGTCTCTCCCCACTCATAGGACCAAGAATCACTGTCAGCAGATAACTAGTTGACTCTCATTTGAGCCAACAAAGTGTTATATTCAGCAAACGCCTGAGCAGACAATGGCAGGTAAAATATGCCAGACATGTCACCTGATCTAAAAACCTCAGCAGCAGAAAGCTTAGTGTCTAAAGCATAAGAATATAACCTAGGGAATCTTTCAGATAGAGGAATAGTGGAACCAGCAAACTCCCACTTATCGCCCTAGAAGAGGATACTGTCACCTCTGCCTGGTTTAATAATAGCAATATCTCTGAACTGCTCAACCAATTTAAGAACATCCCTCCACCAAAAATAGCCACACAAATTTTCAGCATGAGGCACAATTTTTGAATAGTAAGTATCCCAAATCAACTTTACCTAGGGAATATTGGCCTTATTGTAGAATTTTTCCAAGTGCTTCATGAGCAAAGCCTCATTTTTCTTCTTGAAATTTTCAATGTTGACACCACCCTTCTCTTTGGCTTAATTAACATATCCCAAGCAGCAAGAGATTGTTTAGGTGTATCAAGATTGTCCCTCCAAAGACATTGTCTCAAGATCCTGTCAATAGGTTTTATAATACCAGGGGCAATTTGGAAGGTTCAAAGGAAGAAAATAGACATGGACGCAAGGGCATAATTAATCAGTTGTAACCTAGCACCCTGAGATAGAAAGCTAGAAATGTAGGTGAGGCTTCTCTCGAGCTTACAAACAAGAGGCATTAAATCCTGCATCTATGGCTTAGTAGTTGCCAATGGAAGGCCTAAATAAGTGAATGGCAATGAAGCCACTTGGCAACCAAAAGCAGAAGCAAGTTCCTGAACTCTGTCCTTAGGGACATTGATTGGCACAATATTTTATTGATGGAAATTCACTTTCAAACCAGTAGACAGAGAGAAATCATGCAGTATTTCCTTTAAGGCCATTAGTTGAACCAACTCAAGCGGAAGATTCAGTAGGGTATCATTAGCATATTGGACAACCGAAAAATCAGGATCACCAGTCTGAATTGGCAGAGATATCAGATCTTGATGGAGAAAATCATTAACCACATACTATAAAAGTTCTGAACCCAGCACATACAAGGCAGGTGAAAGGGGATCACCCTGCCTAACTCCCCTCTTGCACTGAAATTGCTTGCCAGGAACCCCATTCAAAAGAATTTTAAAGGTTACAGAACTCAAAATATCTTTCACCCATCTAAGAAAAATACTGTCAAAACCCATATGCTCCAACACTTTCAGAATGACCTCATGCTCAATTGTATCAAAAGCTTTGGCATAATCGAGCTTCAATATGATAATTGGCTTTTTTGATATGTGACACTGATACAAATATTCAAAAGACCAAGCTATGCAGTCTCGAATAGTCCTAGACTTTAGGAAACCATATTGATTTTTGATAACACAACTCAAAATCTTGCCCTAAAGCCTTCTTGCCACCAACTTAGGGAGAAACTTAAGACAAATATTTGTAAGGGAGATAGGCCTATAGTCATTGACCTCTTTAGGATTTTGAAATTTGGGAACCAGTGTAATAAAAGACTCATTAATATTCTGAAGATTTAGAGTTCCACAATGGAAATCTCTTTCCAAAGCATAATATTCCACTTTCACCATAGGCCAACACTTCTTGAGAAAAAGGCCATTAAACCCATCAGGCCCAGGTGCCTTATCATATGGCATTTCCTTCACAACCAGATCCATATCCTCCTTCAAAAAAGTATAGTTAATTCCTCCAGCCCATCAACTCTTTTTATCAGTCTAGCAAAATCAAATTTCATGTCAATTCCTTCAGTTCTCCCCATTCTGTCTTTATAACCATACCACAACAAGCTAGGCATTGCATCATGATCAGACACCACTCTTCCATCATTAGCTTTCAGCATTGAGATAGTATTCCTTCTATATCTTTGTGTTGCCATAGCATGAAAAAACTTTGTATTATCCTCTAAAAATTTAATCCACCAAACAGTACATCTCTTCCTCCAATAGTTACATTCCACAAGCATAAGCTTCTCTAAGTGGAATTTAACCGCAACTCTGAAATTAAATTCAGTAACAAATAATGGCCTCTGCTCCTCCATGGCATCAAAGATAAGAATCACTTTATTATAGTTTTGTATGTGCAACTTTAGTTTCGACAAGATCAAATGCCAATGCTTCAGGGCATGCCTCAAAGATTTTAGCTTATCAGCAATAACAGCTGAATTATGATTTTTGCTAGATGGCTGCTCCCAAGATTTTTCACACAGTCCAAAAATCCAGGTTGATCCACCCAGAAATTCTCAAATATGAAAATATTAGTCTTGGGAATAGATGTGTCAATGCTGACCACACAGGGCACATGATCAGATTTTGTGTGAGCAAGTGGCAAGACCAAGGAGTTAGGATAAGACACAATCCAGTTAGCACTAGTGAAAAACCAATCCAATTGTTCAAGAAGAGGCTTCTCCTGCATATTGGACCAAGTGAACTTCCTTCCTTTTAGAGGCAACTCCAATAAACCTAAATGCCCAATAATCCCATTAAACAATAACATATCATTAATATTCCCCCTCGCCTATTCCTGTTCTCATCTGATCTGATAAAATTGAAATCTCCCAATATCTACCAATTACTAACCACGGGTATTTGAATATTATAAAGCCATTGGGAAAAATTGTCTCTCAACACCCCTTGACAAGGGCCATAAATAGACACCAAATTCCAACTTTCCCCATTATGTGTGGAACTAAAATTCATGGTTATGCCAAAACTCTATAAATAAAGCAAAGTTCCAGTAAAAACAGCCAAGCTCCACAACACAATGATGCCCTAGATGCCCCCACATAAGGGGAATACACAAAATTATCAAATATTTTTGGGAAAAAAATTCTAATGAATCTTTGATCGCAAAATTCACACTTGGTTTCATGTAAACAAATTATAGAGCATTCACTTTCCTCCACTTTGGCTCTAACTTCCCTCTATCTTCTTCAGAGTTCAAGATTCTTACATTCCAGCACAAAGCCTTCCACTTTCTAAAATATTTTGTATGCATTGAGAAACATAATAAATAATTGCACACATAGCCCAGCATAACTAGACCATAAATAATCCTCAGCATAACAGACATCCACATAATCAAAGCCCAAGTTCTTCTTACAATATATAAACCAAGTGTTCCACATAAGCACATAGTTGAGAGTACTAAAATAAGCAACCATCCAGATCAGATTCATTATTACAAGCCATAACTTCAAGATAAATCTCCTCATGGACCCCAAAATAACTAGAAACGGAGCAAAAATAAAGGAGTGCCCACTCCTGTTGGCAACAGTTGATTTACTTATCATTTTACCAGCATTAGGTGTCTTCCCTATAGGAGTGGCCTTAAGCTTCTCCTTAGTCAGCTGCTCTAGAGGAATCCCTAAGCCTTCCCATATCTTCTAAAGAAGTGGCAGTGGTGTCTCTAGCGCAGCTATCTGTCCCCTATTCGGTGCTTCATCTTCTCACATCTCTTGTGCTGCCTCATCAAGCTCCACAATCTGCACTAAAGATTTAGTTTTCTTCCTAGGCCTAAACATAGTATCACTCATTGATTTATTTCTACAACCATTATTCACCACATAGCTCCTGGTACTTCTCCTCAAACCCTCATCAGAAAAAGGAACAGCCTGCTTTTTACCTTTGCATGTACCTCTCTTTTTCATAGCTAAAATAGGAGAAGGAGAAAAAACTGGTTGGGACACAACATCATTGTTGCTGTCAGTCACTTCAAAACAAAGAGACCTTGCAACCTTTCGAGAAGTGATTATGAAAGATCTATCCTAAACTGTATCAGATAGCTGAACATTTACCCCAAAAGCTTGCACCGAATCATTCTCCCTTTGCTTATTAGCAACATAGATCACTTTTCTATTTGCAAACAAGGTGGCTTTAACCGAAGCCCTAATATAATCAGCAGAAAACTCCAAAACATTATCAAAAGCCAGAGCCCAGGATCATTTAGGTAAGGAGAAGGGTGCAACACAAGAAATAGGCCAAGGAATATGAGAGGATGACAAGAGTTCTGGCAGCAGTAGGTTCAAAATATTGTCACATTGCATGGATGGTGGTAAAGAAGGACCAATGAGCACATTATCAAGCTGGAACTTACTAGCAGACGACTTCTGACGGAACTTAAGAGTTGAAACAAGCGTATGCCTCTGAGAGTTGCCATGAACCATATAGTTAACAATCAAAGGTTGATCTATTCCAGCTATATCAACATCATTAACATAATCATCTGAGCCCTGAAAGTCATTCAGGACTATAGATGCAGATACATCCTGCACAAAAGGCTCTTCAACATCCTCATTTGGCACAGGTTCATCTTCTAGCACCATATCAATATCATCATTTGGAAGAGGTTCCTCCTAAAAGAAGTCATGATCTTGGGGCTGAGGTTGCTGTTGATGCACATTAGGTTAATTCCACCCAATCTCAGGATATTGAGGTAGAACAAAATTATTATTATTGTCAAATTGTTCCTGTCTAGGCATAGGATGCGAATTGCCATTTAGAGGCATCTGATCCTCATCATTAGGTAGAATATCAGCAAAATATAAAGTAAGAATGTAGCATACAACAGTCAGGTAGCTCTGACCCCACCAAAATCTGCATATTTGGTAAAAACAACATCCCTAGGCACCCTAGTAACCGACGGAAAAGAAGCAAAAACCATAGTCCGCTCGAGAACTTCCTGATCTTGATGCCAGTGCATAAATTTACCAAAAGAATCTATGGCATTGGCAATATCATAGTCATTTATAAAATCCAAGGGTAGGCCTAGAAACATTAACCACCCAGTACGAAAACCTTGCTCCCTACTCTAATGTTATATCTATTGTCATGAGCAACAAAGCGAACAAAAACTCCGTTCTAAAGAGGGTATGGTGCATGGTTGATTAAGGAAGCTCGAGAAGCAGGGCTACGCAGAACAAATAAACCCATACCATCAACCCGTCTCTGCAAATTGTTAACAATGAAATTTCAAACATGTTGTCGCCGGTGCTATTCTAGATGCGGCGGAGGAGGAGGCATCATCTCAGCAACACATATGTGATCATGTCTACACGGAGGAGCTATAGATGGCGTGTAGAAGGTACATGGCAATCTTGTTGGTCCTCCATCAATGATCTGGTGTCCATGGGAAACCCAACGCATCGGGTCAAGAGGAAAGTTGGCCATTGTTGCCGGCGGCGTGATAGGTTTTTTGCAAGGAACAGAGGAGAGGAGAGTATACGGGAAGAAGGTGAAACGACAACCCTCTGCTTTGTCTTGTGTAAGATATTTTCAACACCAATACCCCGTGTAGTCCTGTCCAAATTATACCCGACACCGGCATCGAGACCACCTCTTTTTGGGAATCCATTGTTTACCAAATTGCGACTTGGCAATAAAACAATCTTTTTTAATGTGTCTGTATCTAAAAAAACTCTGCAACAAATCTGATTAGTGCCAAAGATAGACTCATGATCCATGGCCAAATATTTATCACAATTTAAAACTTTGTAAACCAAATCATAAATCATATTATTAGAATCATCCTCATTCGTTGTTGTTGGCTCAGAGCATTGTGTTTAAGTTGTAGATTTTGCAGAAGGCCCACCAACTTCTTGAAATAATGGTGGAACCAATCCAAATTTGATAGAGGAATTTGTGACTCGAAGGGAAGGAGGCAGAATAACCCCATCTCTTCTTCGGAGTTGAGGGCAATCGTAATCAGCTTGGAGACTATCCATTGCCTCCTCTTTTGTGAGTGGACACTCATAACCATCACAAGCATCATACTTTTCAAACGCTGCAAAAGATAGCCTTTTCTTAATTGTGTTGGGACTTCTCTAAAGAATTGAAGAGGCAGGTTTCTTCTTTAAAGCTTTCAATGCTTTATCAGTTCTTTTCTTGTTGGGACTAATTAAAATCCATTCCTGCAAACAATCTCTATGCCAAACAAAAAATTCATGTTCCCATGAAGGTCCACCATTACCCTAGAGGTGTAAAAAGCATTTAAAATAAGAGCATGAGAAATGGCGCATCACATGTATTAAGAAACCCACTTGCTTAGACGAGATAGAGAACCTGAAATCACGATCTGCCAATTGCACCACAGAAAGATCATCACACAAACCTCCAATACAAGACTCAAGAGCAATTCCAAGTGAGTCTTCACTAAGTTTGAATTTAGCCCGTCCAAAAGACACAACCATAAGAAAGTGATTTGCCTTGCCCAAAGGATGAACCATGGAACCAAATTTGTGTTTATCCTCTCTTTTGAAATTAGATCCATATGAGAAGTTCAAACCCATGGCAATAGAGTCATAGATAGCACTAGGGAACATATCAGATTCTCCATGATTCAGGTCAGGTCCTCCATGATTCAGATTAGGAGCACGATCCTCAGTAGCCATAGAAATGCAGGAAGTGATCAAAATAGAAAAACCTGAAAAATCCATCACAGATCCAATCATAGGTTCATCTCCAGATGCTAAGAACTTGCCAACGAGTCCACCTCCTTTTGCATTCACGAGGGCGACCCAGCGATGAGAAGACCAAAAATGAAGCTAGCCATCGTAGGATTTGTGACGACCCTTTTCTAGATCTTTGGCAGTCGAGTACTGAACCTTCCAACACCCATCTGGATCAACCATCTTGAGGGAGGGGAAGAAGGAGATCACCTTGTAGAGGAAAGGATGCCAGAGAGAGCAGACGGTGAGGAAGGATCTTGGAACCAACGATTAGAGAAGATCGCCAGTGATAGAGGTGTCTAGGGTTTTAGGGTGGATATGGTTCTTTCTTATGGAGGTGACGAAGAGCTCATTGTAAATAGTTACACCAATGCTAGTTGGAACACCGATCCATATGACTCAAAGTCACAGTCTGGATACGTATTTATTTTGAATGGTGCAATAGTGAGCTAGAGGATAGCCAAGCAAAGCGTTGTGGTGAAATCTTCAACTGAATTGGAATACATAGTTGCTTCGGAGGCTGCACAAGAAGCAATATGGATGAAGGAGTTCATTACTGAGCTTGGTGTGGTTCCTAGTGCGTTGGACCCGATGGCCATCTATTGTGACAACATGGGTGATATAGCTAATGCAGAGGAGCCAAGGTCACACAAGAAGCTGAAGCACATCAAGCGACGTTTTCATTCTATTCACGAGTATGTCCAAGATGGTGACATAAAGATTTGCAAAGTACACACAAATCTGAATGTGGCAGATCCGATGACTAAACCTCTCCCTAGAGAAAAACATGACCAACACCAGAACGCCATGGGTGTTAGGAATATTACCATGTAATCTAGATTATTGACTCTGGTGCAAGTGGGAGACTGTTGGAGATATGCCCAATAGGCAATAATCAAGTGGTTATTATTATATATTTGTGTTTATGATAAATTTTTACATCCCATGCTATAATTGTATTAATAGGAAACACTAATACTTGTGTGTTTTTTAAACATAAAAGAGTCCCTAGTGAGACTCTTGTTAAGCTAGCTTGTTGATTAATAGATGATCATGGTTTCCTGATCATGAACATTAGATGTTATTAATAACAAGATCCTATCATTAGGAGAATGATATGATGGACACACACCCATAGTAATCATAGCATAAGATCAAGTCATTAAGTTTTTTTCTACAAGCTTTCAAATACATAGTAACCTAGTCCTTCGACCATGAGATCATATTAATCACCATCACCGGATGAGTGCTTTGATGACATCAAATGCCACTTCGTAATTGGGTGGTTATAAAGGTGGCATTAGGTATTCTGAAAGAATGTGTTAAAGCTCATGGATCAAGAATGGGATTTGTCTATCCTAATGACGGATAGATATACTCTGGGCCCTCTCGGTGTAATGTCATCTAATTGGCTTGCAAGCATGTGAATAGGTCACAAGGGATGTCATATCACGGTACAAGTAAAGAGTACTTATTGGTAACGAGGTTGAACTAGGTATGGATATACCGATGATCAAACCTCAGATAAGTAGAGTATCATGCGACAAAGGGAATTGGTATCATATGTTAGTGGTTCTTTTGACCATGAAGTCATCGTTGAATATGTGGGATCCATTATGGAACTCCAAGTCCCGCTATTGGTTATTGATCGGAGAGATGTCTCGATCATGTCTGCATAGGTCACAAACCGTAGGCTGACACACTTAAGGTTCGATGTTGTTTAAAATAGATATGGAATGTGAGTTGGAGACTGAATGTTATTTGGAGTCTCGGATGGGATCTAGGATATCATGAGGAGGTCTGGAATGGTCCGGAGAATAAGGTTCATATAATGGAAGTCATCTTCCGGGGTTCAGAAAAGTAGTCGGTATTTACCGAAGCTTTTAGAAGGTTCTAGAGGGCCACCAGTGGGCCCACCACCCCGGGAGGGGCCAATGGACTGAGGGAATGTTGCGGGGGCGCATGGGCCAGCTGCACCAGGGCCAAGAAGCCCAACTGACCAAGCCCCATAGGGATAAGATCAAATCCCTAAAAAATAGGGGATAGACTTTGGGGGAAGAAATCTTTCCCCCCTCCCCATGCGCCGGTGCTAGGAGGTGGAGGGAAAATGGGGGATCCCTAGCCGCACCCTCCCTCTGTAAATAGAAGGGAGGGGTATCCGCCCACCTTTCCTCACTCCCAACCCTAGCCGCCACCTCTCCTCCCTCCTCCTTCCTGCTCTGGCTTAGGCGAAGCCGTGTAGGACTTCTCCTCCTCCACCACCACCACCATGCTATTGTGCTCCTGGGATTCCGAGGGTATCTACTACCTCCGCTGCCTACTGGAAAAAGGAGAGGAAGGTCTTCATCGACTCCGTACATGTGAACGAGTGCGGAAGCGCTGTTGGATCGCAGCACCGGAAGGATCGTCTACATCAACCACGAGATTAGATCTCGTTAAGGATTTGGATCTTCAAGATTTAGTTCTCATCTATCTTGTTGCACCTATCTCATAGATTAGATCTTGGATTTTCCATAGATTGGATCTTGGTTTTGTTCGTTCTTGTGGTAGAAAATTCTTGTTTACCATGCTACGAACCCTACAATACCATCACGCGGGAGCGCACAAGAGGCACTCTCGAACGTATCTGATGGACGAGGAGGTCAGGTGCACTACCAGTCAAAACCTCGGCTTCTCGTTCATGTCAACGGTCTCGCAAGGCAACATGGTGCCCAAAACTCCGCAGGCTGCTATCATCGCGGCCACCACTTACCTACTATCCAACCCACCCCAGGTGGGGGATCCGCTGTCCGCCATACACAGATCTGCTATCGCTGCGCTCGGCCTGGTTGAGGTAGCACTCGCGGGAGAACCTCGCCATAGAACCAACAAAAGCACCCGTTGTGCAAAAAATTAGCTACGCGCCATCGTGAGACAAAGAACCCCCACGGCGACGTCGCAGCCAGCGGTGGAAAGATGACGACTACGATGCTCATGAAGAGATCACGTAGCGGAAGGTCAACAAATTGCGCGCCAAACACGCCTATTCAACCGAGTCTGATGATGAATACACTGAACTCTGCAGTGCTAGATGATTCATCCGTGCCATCCGGCAAACTCCGATGCCGAAGGGTTTCAAGCTACCTTCAAAAAACCCAAAATTTGATGGCCTCCAGGAGCCTAAAACCTGGCTAGATGATTGATGACTGCAAGTGCACAAATCGTTTATAGCTAGTTTCAAAATAAACCTATCGATCCCACATGGAGCAGTAGGCGAAATACTAAAATGCTTTTAACTAAAACTAAACGAGGTACTTAAGGAATAACTTTAAGATGCAAGAAAAGTAGATTTATTTTTGTGTTTTTGGTTGAATAAAGCAATTTAAATTAAAGTAGAACTTAACGCAGAAAGTAAGAATAATGTGTGTAAAAGAACTTGGAACTGCAATAGGAAAAAAAGGCGTTCTCAGGGAGTGGTGGATACACCGCTAGCAATTTAGACTAAGTAATCAAGATTATTATAACAAATATTCTCATGATATGTATGTATGTGGGAAGAGCTCCATATATGGACAAATAGGCAGCAACCACTGCTCACATCATCCTTCATAACCACAGCTGACAGATAAATGACATCAATCGTATTATCCCACTATTTAGGGATTTCTCTCGTGGCATGGACAAGGCTTTATGAGTTCTTCTTGATTCCCCAAGTTAGTACATAAAGAATGACAATAGCTTTATAGTCACAGTAAGCGCTATCATCCCTCCGTTTACCAACAAGTAATCCCCTTCATCGAGTCCCCATAAGAGGAAAATATTAAGGAGGTGCACAACTCCCAACATCAAGATGAAGACAATTAGCACGTACACATAATGATGTATAAAATAATAATCTCTATCTCATCTCAATCATATGCTTGGGTTTCTCCATCTCCCCCAGAACTAGAGATCTACTCAGACATAGAGGCAATCAACATCATGGAAATGGTAATGGAAACAATTGTAAATGAATAGTTCTTGTATAAATCCACAACGAGTACGGAAATTACAACAAGATCTAGATAGGGTGAAGATGGGATGGATGGAGATGATGGTGGTGCAGCGATTGATGAATATGGAGATCGATGCCTTGGCATCCCAGATCTGGGTAGGGCGAAGATGGATCCCTTGGGAAAATTCCCCCTCCAAATGCTTTCTGGAGGTGAGGTTTCGGCGATTTCTGTGTGTTTTGCTCTCCGATCCAGTTGCACGGGGTGAAACTATTTGAGGAGGCGATGGCGGCGGCAACTATACGACCGGAACTATATGGCTGGAAAAAGTATTCCGGTCGTATAGTTGGTCATTGAACCATCTGTATACCTTGATTGCTTCGGGTTTTCTTCTGGTGTTATTGATATTTCCCAAATAAGCTTTTTACGTTGGTTTGACTCCTTTTCTCCCCAATACAACAACTCCAAGGATTGTGTCCATTGTATCCATCATTTGTCCCGATCCTGGAGAAAATAGACATAAAATGTTCACGTGAGCGCCATAAAATACCGAGATCCTACATCTACAATGCAAAATAATAATATAAAACATGATGCAAATTTGCACTCATAAACTTCCCCAAGCTTAGACTCTTGCTCGTCCCGAGCAATGTTGGCTTAATGGATGTGATCCTCATATTCATGAAGCTGAGTCGATAAAATAAATGAGGCAGTTGCAACATGTGTTTATCATATATGATTTGTAGGAATAAGTTGATGAATAGTACCTTACTCGAACCATCCGAATAATATTAGAAGGCTTCCACACTTTAGTGATCAACAGTTCACAAAAGATGAATTTCAACATGATGTAAAAGTATCCGGTTCAACCGAATGAGTTAGCGAGGTAGTCCCAAGTGTTTTTGGATTAACATATTCACTTGGGATTTAAAATCTCAAACGCTTCTATGTCATACTACAATATAGTGGTGTATGCCTATTTGCTCTTTGCACATTCGCTCTTTTTCTTCTTTCCTTTCTTATCATGCTCACACTTTTGTCTAAGTGCTGTGCAAAAGGAGCTAGCCATACATTCCACTTCATGTAGGAATTCAAAGATTAACGATCTCAATTACCAAATTCCAATTGTAGATGAAGCATCTTTATGGCTTGAAGATTCTACCTTGACTTGTTCTCACTCTATTTTGATAGCACTTCTGATTTTCCTTTATTCAAGGTTTCTTTTTCAACTTGACTAATCAAATTATTTTTACTTTTGTAAATTAAACCATGAACTTACAACATATCGATTAAATTATCTTTATACGTTCCATTAATACCAATTGTGTGGAATACTCCTATTGTTATCATCAAGTGCAAGTAAAATTATACTAAATCCATTCATATATCCAATAAGACAAGCACAAACTCAATAATGCTCCATGTATGATAATAAACTCGGAATTTCACAAATGGGATCGACTATTCCTTAAGGGAATTTAAATGCTACAAACTTTATTTCTAAAATTGAACTAATGCAAAACTAAAATAGTAATATAAAACTTATAAGATAGATTACAAGGTCTTAAAGATCTTCCCAAGCTTGGAATCAAGCCAAGAGGGATCAAATAACTCCTTGTTGGTACCTATTCCTTGTCCTAGGTAGGGAGAGTATTGACTTCTTCCTGTGTGTTGCAAACCTTAGCCATGCTTGTGAGGCGAATGCTAAGCTCGGCCATGTCGTATTGAAGCTTTAAAATTTTCTTCTGGAGGAATTTCTTCTCATTTGTCAACTCAAAAATAGTTTTAATCAAGAAACCAACTCTACCATCGATGTCATCGACCTTTTTCTCAAGGTATTTGCTCATCATACAGTAGGAGTCAATCCCTTCTCCAATTGTTTCGACACATGCATTCGAAGCTTTTTATAACTCATAGATCTTATCATGAATCTCATCTTGCCGCACCTTTTTAGGTTTAAGAGGCGAAGGACCGAGAGGAGGATTATAATAGGATCCTATGTTGTGCCGATAGGGTTAGGGAGATACTCATCCTTGATCTTTCCCTGCTCCGCTTGCCTTATCATCTCCATCTTTTGCGGGAACATGTCCTCCCAATTTGGGAGAGGCTTGATCTCCGGGCCGGATGATGACGATGATCCTTTAGATTCTTCTTCTTCGATCCTCTTCACGGGATTCTCTTCTTCCTTACTCCAAATCTTGTTGACATGGAAGGGCTGCATGGCTTTGCTGCATGGATGTTGTTGGAAGGGACTTGTATAGGGATGGCGAGGATTTTTCGAGGCTGGAGGTTGTAACTCTATGAAAACTTAATTAAAAATGTTAGATGCGGTCAGCTTTAAAAGGGTTGTAACCCTAGCCGCCGTTCCTAACGAGCAACTATACGGGCGCGGACCGTATAGGTCCCGCCGTATAGTTATGAACCAACTATAGATTTTCTTCAATGGTGGAATCAACTATACGACCGAAACTATACGGGCGGAAATTTTTAGTCCCGTCGTATAGTACATCGTTAAACCTTCTGTACTCCGAATATTTTTTTTGGAGATGGGTTGATATCTATACGACGATAACTATACGGGCGGAATTTATATTTCTGCCATATAGTTGGTCGCTAAACTATCAATACCCAGAAAAGAACTTTGTCAAAGGCATCGATATCTATACGACGACAACTATACAGGCATAATTTTTAATTCCTGCCATATAGTTGGTCGTTAAACTATTAGTACCTTTCGTGGACGGAAGGGGTGATGTTGAAACAACTATACGACCACAGCTATATGGCCGGAACTTTTATTCCCGCCGTATAGCTGGTCGTTAAACCCTCTGGATCCACCAAAAATTTCCTGCCTCTCCGAGGATTCTTTATTAATATGAAACTTAATGGAATATCAAGTTTTGATAGAAAAATGACAGCTTAAATATTTTCGACCAATTTTGGCATTATCAATCTTCCTTTTTCCTCGCTAAAGCATCAAATGTTCCTTATTTAGAACAATGCTCAATTAAAACTTTCAATAAAAATTTAAAAACTTACGCAAACCTTTACTTTGTATGGGTTGCCTCCCATGAAGCGCTCTTTTATGGTCAATAGCTTGACCGTAGTGTTGCTCATTCCATCTCGAGTCCATTCTTCTTGCGGTTGCCATTCCTTGTATATCTTTGCTTAATCACCTCTTCTAGGGTGATCACTTGTATTGTGACTGCACTTATATCTTCTTTTACTCGATAATGGTTCAAGCGTTGTCCATTTACCACCCATGAAAGAGAGGGTGTTTTTCCCTAGAGCTTCACTGCTCCCGATGAATAAGCTTCTTCAACTATATATGGGCCTTCCCACTTTGATCTGAGCTTCCCTGGAAACAACTTAAGATGAGAATTATAGAGAAACACGTTGTCTCCACTTTTAAAGGTCTTATTCTCTATTTTTCTATCATGCCATCTTTTCAATTTTTCTTTAAACAATCTAGCATTCTCATAAGCCTCACTTATAAACTCATCTAAAGCATGAAAATCTAATAAAAGTTTTTCTCCTCATGCTTTAAAATCATAGTTTAGGTTCTTGATTACCCAAAAAGCTTTGTGTTCCAATTTTAAAGGTAAATGGCATGCCTTACCATATACCATCTTATAAGGTGTCATACCCATTAGATTTTTAAACATAGTACGGTATGCCCATAGGGTGTCATTTAACTTGTATGACCAATCTTTTCTTGATTTGTCCACCGTCTTGTCAAGTATGGTCTTTAATTCTCTATTAGAGAGTTCCACTTGACCACTCGTTTAAGGATGATATGGTGAAGCAACTTGGTGAGTTACTCCATATTTGCTGAGGATTTTCCTGAAAGTTCCTTTTATAAAATGAGAACCACCATCAGTGATTAAGAATATAGGAACTCCAAACCTGGGGAATATAACATCCTTGATCATCTTCACTGAGGCAGTTGCATATGCATGGCTTGTTGGAATGGCTTCAACCCATTTAGTGACATAATCAATAGCAACAAGAATATGAGTATAACCATTTGATTCTATAAAAGGTCCCATATAATCCATTCCCCATACATCAAAGGGTTCGATTATAAGACTATAAAGTGTTGCTCATTCTGTCTCGAGTCCATTCTTCTTGCAGTTGCCATTCCTTGTATATCATTGCTTAATCACCTCTTCTGGGGTGGTCACTTGTATTGTGACTGCTCTTATATCTTCTTTTACTCGATAATGCTTCACGCGTTTTCCATTTACCACCCATGAAAGAGTGGGTGTTTTTCCCTGGAGCTTCACTACTATGAACACCTGGATTTTTAAGTCTAGATGCCTGTTATGTCGTACATCGCAATCCCAGAAATACCATTTTTGCGAGACATAATAGAATTGATAGAATAGTACCTCATCCATTACAAACCATAATAGTCTTACAAATAATTGATCTCATGATCAAGTCCTAATACACATCAAATAAGCGGAAATAAATGTAGTAGAGACTCCATCTTCATTGTCACAGGCAATGGTGACGATGGGAGATGATCCTAGTTATCATAGACATCCTGTTGTCCGTCCTCCGGATACTCCTCTTTATAGTCTGGCCATGGGAATCGCCAGGGACAAATCCATGAGTACTTTTAAAGTACTCGCAAACTATCACTAATGCAAGTAAGACAATTCTAGTAGGAATCCTAAGCTCTAGGCTTGTTTGCAATTAGCTAGTTTTATTTCAGAAGTACTTCGTAGTAAAGACCTATTTTAGCTGTCTAGGTTACTCAAGTGGAAACATATTTTTCATTTCCAGAAACCTGTTGTGGTCAAGTCAAAGTCATATTTCAAGTCACAAGTCATTTTGAAAACATCTGACAACGGAACAATATGGCCATCCAACTGTCCATGACCACAGACATGGCTATTCGAATAGTTTGAGACTCTGCAGAGGTAGTACACTTTCACCACAAAATTCGATACATCCATCAAGGATAGCCCTGAATCATCATACTTGGTATGCGGATAATCAATCATAACCTTTCAATTACACACCCTAGTATAGGCACTTCTCCTATGAGTTTGGCCTCCCAGCGATGGCCACCCGCCATCCCGGGAACTGCATAGGTGGTTATTCACAATCACGAGGTAGCCTCAGCTTAACCTCATTTCCGCGAGGGAACCCGTACTAAGACACATAAACTTCTAGTTAAGCCCTACCCAAATCAGGTATTGCGGTTGTACGGTAAAGCTAGAATGGTATCACATCCGAACCCAACCATCAATTTTTATTCAAAGTCAAGACCACATCCTCATTCATCATCATCTTCAAGTCATTTTGTTTCATAACCCATGTCAAAACATTTCAATAGAATGACTCATCATTCTAAGGTTTTCACAATCATTTGCTCCAAGTGTTCCCATCTAAAGTGATCAATATTAGTTTATCACTAGCAACTATCAATGAAGGTGTCAATATCGAGGGGTGCTAACCAAGTGTAACTACCTAAGCCTAGTTCTATGCTCTTGATGGCATCTGTCCTATTTTCCACTAATCACCAATAATTAACTATTTAAGAAACTTTGGTAAAGGGAAGAATAAAGCTTGCAGGTAAAACTTGGGATTGGTATAATCAAGGTTGCATCACAATAGCATGCATAGTGTATCTTGCATAGGCTAGCTTGCATATTGAGCTTGCATAGTTGAGCTTGCCTTGGTTGGTACAATGGTCGAAGTTCTCCTCTTCTTGTTCGTAGAATTATTCCTCCTTGTAGCCTGGGTTGGTACTAGCATCTATAAATAAATACATGGTACACCATCACCAAACAATACTTAGCTACTTCTATTCAGCACACAAAGGCTCACACTAGATGATCTAGCATCCTCTTAATCACCACATGAAATAGTGACATAGTCTTATTTATCTTATTTTGGAAATGCAATTTCTACTCATTGAAAAATACTTAAGATTTAATATTCTCCAATTATAAAATATGGGGTCATGTTGACACATGTCATCACCACATATTCCAATACTTGGGAATGTGATTTAATGTAGATGGCATATATTACAAAGTATTGCTATTTAATATAATTAAAATGACTAGAAATGACTATATAGCCATTCTTTTAATCTTAGCCCATGATTACTGCATGTAAAACTATATATTTTATATATTCAGATAGATCATGGCAAATGTGATTTTTGACAACTGGAATCAACTCAAAAGCATTTATGGTTGATTTTAGAAAAATATTTGAAGTTGGAAAAGTCATTGCCTTATGATTTTTACTGTGGGTGATCTATAAATTCAAACTGTTTGAATCCAATGGGAGTGTCTAGAGATTTTCATTTCCTTTCTAACAAAATTGGAATCATGCAATTTAATTCAGTGAATCTTCTTGAATTCAATTTCAAAGTCACCTACTAAATAGGGTTTTGAAATAAAAGAAAAATCTACATTTGAATCTATGGGCATGCGCGGGAACGTTTCTGGGCCGGCCCAACTACACATCACGTGCAGCGGGCTTCACTTGTGCTGGCCCCATGCGCCAGCGACTGATCTAACTCGAAGCGGTACGCGCTAATCCTAGCCACACGATTAGATCGCGATTGACGGCTCAGCGTCATCGTCTCCCTCGCACAGCGCACGCGGGATTCAACCCTAGCTCTATGCTGGGGGTCGTCGGGGGCTTACCAGGGCTCCATCTAGGTATGGTGGTGCGGGCGAATGAACTGGTCAACGACGGCGGTTCGAACGGTGGTCGCGGTGGCTCCTTGGGTAGCTCCTAGCGCTGGCTCCATTCTGCCACTGCTACGGTGAGCTCCGGTAAAATTCCGGCGCTGCCTGCTTCGTCTTGCTCCGGGGATGGGTCAGAGAGGTTGTTGGGTGAGAGAGGAGTCAAGTCGGGTGCGTTTTGAGGCAAGGGGTGGGGTCTATTTATACCCAGTGAGGGGAGCATCGGGCCATGGCTCGGGCTCGTCGGCGACGTCGTTACAGTGGGCTACAGGCATGGTTGAGGGTCTAGGCCGACGCAATGCTCCTTGGCGATCGTCATGCGCACAGTGGCACGGTGAGGCGCGATCTCCATCGGTCGAGGACATCCTTGCCATCCTCGGGTACCGTGGGCATTCGTCACATCGTACGGTGGTTATAGGTCGCGCGGGGTCAAGCGAGCATGTCTGGGAGGTTGCTAGCGTCACGGCGAGTGCATTGATGCGAGGGGAGAGCGAGGCATGGCGTGGTTGCGCGGGATTGCTCGGTGCTCTGGCGCGGTCTCGGCATGGCAGACAGAGAAGTGGGTGCGGCTATGTTAGCGTCTCCACGGGCTGGCATTGGTCGAGGCATACACAAGAGGGTGCGGTGAGGTCACGACTAACTTCTAGATGTCATGGGCAAGGGCGGTGAGGCGTGTAGTGTCGAGTCCATGTCGGGTCGGCATGGTGAGCTCAGGTACGGGCTAACACTAGTCCAAAGGGCGAGTGAGCGAGGCTCAGCTGCACGGTCTGGTACTAGGGTGAGTGTGGGCAAGTTGTGGAGGCCGAGTGTGGTACAAAGATGATCACAAGATTGATCTAAACAGTGTGGAGTAGATTGCTCTGTACTGTGCTCGGTAAGTGTTCGATCAAATGGCCGCAAGAGAAAAATATTTGAATTTTCAAATTCTTTTTAGTGGATTTGTTGATCATAAGCATGAGAGTCTTGGTTGCAAGGATTGGCCAAGTGTAGAAAGTTTTGATGGTTTTTGAAATATTGCTATGTTTATGCCTATGATAGATTCAATTTTGAAAGTCCTCCAAATGAATTTGAATTTGTTCTGGTAAGTTTTGAAAGATCACTTGTGTCCTTTGTCACTTGGTCTAGCAAGGTGAGAAAAGAAATGGAATTGTTTCTATTTGAAATCATTTAATAGAGATGCTCAAAGTGAGCTAAGTGTTAACATTTGCAAAAATGACCATTAGCTCACATGCTTTATAATTTGATTTTCTTTTGCTTTGGTTTAGTTTTGATTTGACCTAGATGATATCGTTTTGATCTTTAAACTACTTCTCATCATTTATAACAAACAAACATGGCATATCAAGCATTCATACATCATTAACAAACACACACTTGCATTCATATAGTTTTTAAAATTAAAAGTTTTTGTTAACTCTAATTTTGGTTGCTTGGAAATTGATATCCTCATTTTAATATTTTTGAGATGTTACAACTGCTCCCGATGAATAATCTTCTTCAACTATATATGGGCCTTTCCACTTCGATCTGAGCTTCCCTGGAAACAACTTAAGCCAAGAATTATAGAGAAACACGTTGTCTCCACTTTTAAAGGTCTTATTCTCTATTTTTCTATCATGCCATCTTTTCACTTTTTATTTAAACAATCCAGCATTCTCATAAGCCTCACTTCTAAACTCATCTAAAGCATGAATATCTAATAAACATTTTTCTCCTGCTGCTTTAAGATCATAGTTTAGGTCCTTGATTGCCCAAAAAGCTTTGTGTTCCAATTCTAAAGGTAAATCGAATGCCTTACCATATACCATCTTATAAGGTGTCATACCCATTGGATTTTTAAATGCAGTATGGTATGCCCATAGGGTGTCATTTAACTTGTATGACCAATCTTTTCTTGATTTGTCCACCGTCTTCTCGAGTATGGTCTTTAATTCTCTTTTAGAGAATTCCACTTGACCACTCGTTTGAGGATGATATGGTGAAGCAATGTGGTGAGTTACTCCATAGTTGCTGAGGATTTTCCTGAAAGTTCCTTTCATAAAATAAGAACCACTGTCAGTGATTAAGAATCTAGGAACTCCAAACCTGGGGAATATAACATCCTTGACCATCTCCACTGAGGCGGCTACATCTGCATGGCTTGTTGGAATGGCTTCAGGCCATTTATTGACATAATCAACAGCAATAAGAATATGAGTATAACCATTTTATTCTATAAAAGGTCCCATGTAATCCATTCCCCATACATCAAAGGGTTCGATTATAAGACTACAATTCATTGCCATTTCCTGTCTCCTACCTATATTACCTCTTGTTTGGCAAGCATCACAGTGTTCTACATACCTGTGTGCGTCCTTGAGCAATGTGGGCCAATAGAACCCAGATTTAAGTACTTTTGCTACATTCGCTTACCTGCACGATGTCCTCCATATGGGCTATCATGACAAGCTTGCAAAATTGCATTAATTCCATGATTAGGAACACACTTCTGAATCATTCCGTTAGGTCCATGACGATATAGATACGGATCATCCCAAAATTAATATTTAAGATCATTAAAGAATTTCATCCTTTGATTTCTTGTCATACCAGGAGGTATAAATTTTACTGCGAGATAGTTAGCATAATCTACATACCAAGGATCAGCAATTTCAACATTTGCTAAATATTCTCCCGGAAATGACTCATTTATAGGTACGAGGTTAGTAATTATTCCCTCCATCCTAGAGAGATGATCTGCTACCCACCCTCCTATCTACTATTTGCAAATCATATTCTTGTAGTAATAAAACCCACCTAATCAACCTGGGCTTCGCATCCTTTTTCACAAGGAGGTGACGCAAAGCTTGGTGATCCGTATGAATTATTACCTTAGAATTAATGGTGTAAGATCTAAATTTGTCGCGAGCAAAAATTATAGCTAGGAACTCTTTTTATGTAGTAGCATAATTTTTTTGAATCTTATTAAGAGTTCTACTAGCGTAATAAATAACATTAAATTATTTCCGTCTCGCTGCCCTGACACAGCCCCTAAAGCATAGTCGCTAGCATCACACATGATTTTGAAAGGTTCATCCCATTTTTGATATTGTTTTTAAGGTTCTCAAAAGCTGCAATGTAGTTATGATCTAAGTAGAATGGAGTTTCTTTCTCAAGAAGGTTCGTGAGAGGCATAGCTATTTTAGCAAAATCTTTTATAAAACGCTTATAAAAACCTGCATGTCCCAGAAACAATTTTAAGTTTTTTATGTCCTAAGGAATTGGAAGATTTTCTGTAGCATTTATATTAGTTTTATCAATTTCTATTCCCTTCTCCGAAACCTTATGCCCCAAAACTTTACCTTCTCTTTCCATGAAACGACATTGTTCCCAATTCAAAACCAAATTTGATTGCCTGCATCTCTGCAAGACTTTGGTTAGATTGTAGAGGCAATTATCAAAGGTTATTCCATTAACAACAAAATCATTTATTAGAACTTCCATAGTCTTCTCAACAAAATCGTCAAATATTTTTAAAACACATTCTTGAAAAGTTGCTGCTGCGTTACATAAGCCAAACAGAATTAATCTATAAGCATAAGTTCCATAAGGGCAAGTGAAAGTTGTTTTCTCTTGATCTTCTGGTTGTATGGCAATTTGAGAATATCCAGAATAACCATCAAGAATATAGAAATAAGAATTATTACTAAGTCTTTCTAAAAATTTATCCATGAATGGTATATGTTTATGATTTTTCTGTGTCTCGCGGTTTAGCTTCCTAAAATCAATGCACATACGATATCCAACAATAGGTCTTACAGGAACTAGCTCACCATCCTCATTCACAGCAGCATCACCCACCTTGTCTTGGTATGCAATGAGCTAGGCTAACCCACTTATTGTAGAAATATGTTATATTATACTAGCATCTAATAAGCGTATAACCTCTTTTCTTACTACTTCCTTCATTTTCGGATTAAGCCTTATTTGTGTATCCACTACAGGTTCAGCATCATCAAGCATGGTAATCTTATGTGTTACAATAGATGGATCTGTTCCTTTCATATCACTTAGAGTATATCCAAAGGCTTCACGATGCTTAACCAAGGCTGAAATGAGTTTATTTGTTTCATTTTCTGATAGATTTTGCTAATACTAACAGGACATTTATTTTCATTATCTGAAAACTCATATCTCATATTGTCTGGAAGTTGTTTCAATTCAATTGGTGGAGGTTCTTCATCTCCTTTTCTTACCAGCTCTTCATAGTCATGTGGATTTTGTGCTTCCGGAACTGAATCAAGGTAATCATCCATGTCTTCTCTTTCCTCATCATCCGGTGCTTCCTCCCAACTAATTACGCTCCTCTCTAATTCATCTTGTGGAGTACTGAAATGAATTGCGGCCAGCTCGGTAATCGTTTTCTCTTCCTTGATATCTTCCACTTCATATGGCCTCTTCTTTAGTTTGGCAAAGTGGAATATCATTTCCTCTTCTCCAAACATCAGTGAAATAGTATCCTCCTTACTATCAAGTCGAGCTTTGGTTATGGAAACAAAGAGTATGCCTAAAAGAATAGGACAAAAAGAATCTTGAGGCATGTCAACAATATGAAAATCAAGGGGGTACATGAGTGATCCAATAAAGATATATATGTTTCTGATAACCCCTTCCAGTTTTATATTAGTTCTATTAGACAATTTAATAGTAGTGTCTACCGGTTCCACATCTGGATTATTTAAATTATAGCAAAGTTCTTCATAAAGTGATGAAGGCATAATATTTATAGTGGAAATCGGCTCAAAAATTCCATATAAGAAAGTTTCTCCACAATATATGGGAGTCATGGGTTTAGAAGTTTCATTACTTCGTACTTTACCTTCGATGAATTCTGAGGATTCAAAGTCTAGCATAACCACCTCATTATCCAGTGTTCGTGCTTCCATAATATCCTTCAATATGACATTATTTATATTGGTAGCTTCATGGTTCTTTTCGAGTTTATTTAATCTCCTCTTTATTTGTTCTTCCTCTTTTTGCCTTTTCTTGATATTCTCTTGAATAGGTGTTGAGGAGAACTCTTCCATTAGTGATCTTGCATGCTTCTTCTCTTCGAGGGGTTTATAGGGTTCCCATTCTGTAGGTACCTGTAAATGCCCTGCATAATTCTCAATACTTTTCTTTACTGAGTAAGAATCAATACGGAGGGTTTTAATCATTGCACAAGTCCTTTCATCTGCAAGTAAATCATTAACACAAGCATATTCCAAAAAACTATTTGTAATGTTCTCCTCATTTTTAAGATTTTCTGTTGCCTCCCTCATTTTTATTATTAATTTCCAAGCTTCATTATAGGTATAAGATAGAAAACTACCATTAGAAGCAGTGTCTATATTCACTCGATTTTCATTATTAAGCCCTCCATAAAAAGTGTGAGTGATTAACCAATCAGGCAAACGATGATGGGGGCAATTATCTAGATAACTCTTGTACCTTAGATATCCTTCATACAAACCATCACCAGGATTATTTTTGGAACTGATAATAATACCTCTCATCCTGTGAGCTTTGCTTTCTGAGTAATATTTTCATAGGAAATTAGTTGTCAATTCCATCCAAGTCCTTGGTGCTTCTGCACAAAAATATCTATACCAGTCGCAAACATTATTAGAGAGAGTTTTTCTACACAACTAGGTTTTAACCATATCAAGATTAGAGTCTTCGAATATAAAGGAACTGAGAACATCTTCAAAGAATTGTAAGTGTCCATATGGACTCTCTTCATTGGTTCCTGCAAATTTTTAGAGTGCAGTAGTTCAAATAATAAAGGGTGGATCTCAATTCCATTCGGATTTATGCTTTTATTGAGAGTTATAAAAGTGTCCATGGGCAAACCCATTTTCCTTACTGCCTCAAGCTACATTAAATGCTGAGTGTTTTCCATTATTGTGGTCCTGCAACTTAAATTAAAAATTAGTACAACGAAAGTAAATAAATAAAAGTAAAGTGACTTATAGAGCTAAGCTCCCCGGCAACAGCGCCAGAAAATATCTTGATGACTGCAAGTGCACAGATCGCTTATAGCTAGTTTCGAAATAAAGATATCGATCCCACAGGGAGTAGTAGGCGAAAGACTAAAATGCTTTTAACTAAAACTAAACAAAGTACTTAAGGAATAACTTTAAGATGCAAGAAAAGTAGAGTTGTTTTTGTGTTTTTGGTTGAATGTAGCAATTTAAAGTAAAGTAAAACTTAATGCAGAAAGTAAGAATTGCGTGTGTAAAAGAACTTGGAACTGCAATAGGGAAAAGGCATTCTCAGGGAGTGGTGGATACACCGCTAGCAATTTAGACTAAGTAATCAAGATTATTATAACAAATATTCTCATGATATGTATGTATGTGGGAGGAGCTCCATATATGGACAAATAGGCAGCAACCACTGCTCACATCATCCTTCATAACCATAGCAAACAGATAAATGACATCAATCGTATTATCCCGCTATGAAGGGATTTCTCCCATGGCTTGGACATGGATTTATGAGTTCTCCTTGATTCCCCAAGTTAGTACATAAAGAATGACAATAGATTTATAGTCATAGCAAGCGCTATCATCCCTCCGTCTACCAACAAGTAATCCCCTTCATCGAGTCCCCATAAGAGGTAAATATTAAGGAAGTGCATAACTCCCAACATTGAAGACAGTTAACACATACACATAATGATGTATAAAATAATAATCTCTATCTCATCTCAATCATATGCTAGGGTTTCTCCATCTCCCCAAGAACTAGAGATCTACTCAGACATAGAGGCAATCAACATCATGGCAATGGTAATGGAAACAATTGTAAATGAATAGTTCTTGTATAAATCCACAACGAGTACGGAAATTACAACAAGATCTAGATGGGGTGAAGATGGGATGGATGGAGATGATGGTGGTGGTAAAGCGGTTGATGAAGATGGAGATCGATGCCTTGGCCTCCCAGATCTGCGTAGGGCAAAGATGGATCCCTTGGGAAAATTCCCTCTCTAGATACCTTCCGGAGGTGAGGTTTTGGTGATTTCTGGGTGTTCTGTATGTCGTCTATCCTATCCAGTTGCACGGGGTGAAACTATTTGAGGAGGCGGTGGCGGCGCCAACTATACGACCGGAACTATACGGACAGAAAAAGTATTCAAGTCGTATAGTTGGTCGTTGAACCGTTTGTATGCCTTGATTGCTTCAGGTTTTGTTCTAGTGTTATTGATATTTCCCAAATAAGCGTTTTATGTAGTTTTTGGCTCCTTTTCTCCCTAATACAACTGCTCCAAGAACTGTGTCCATTATATCCATCATCTGTCCCGATCCTGGTGAAAATAGACACAAAATGTGCGCGTGAGCGCCATAAAATACCAAGATCTTACATCTACAATGCAAAATAATAATATAAACATGATGCAAATTTGCACTCATCAAGGATCATATCCAATCCATCATGAGCCATGGTAAAACCAAAAGCATAACCATGCAGTTTCTACAACTGCAACTGAGGGGCGCTACATGTTCCTGGCTTAACTATCTCCCTTCTAGCTCAATCCACGTTTGGGAGGAACTGGTATACAGTTTTGTCTGAAACATCAAGGGAACTTACAAACTCCTTACATCCATAGAAGAGCTACATGCGTGCACCCAAAGATCTGGTGAGTCCCTCCGCTGCTACATCCAACACTGGTCCACCATCTGAAATTTTGTAGAGGATGTCTCGGAAGAGCGAGTGATCAACGCGTTCAATGGTGGCATACGCCAATGCAAATTAAGGTAAGAGCTCGGTTGCACAAAACCGAGCACTATCTGACACCTGATGGCCATTGCTAACCGATGAGCAGATGGCGAGGACTCCATCCACAATGGTCGCACACGGTCGTACGACGAAGATGACCAAGGGCGTAGACATGCCCGCTGGGGAAAGTGCAGAATGCGCGACCATGATGGCCATGACGGAGTCGACATGGTCGCGGTTGGCTATGTCGACAAGCGCGATGACGGTAACCGCAACATCAGCTATCAGGGCGGAGGCTACTACAATTATAGGAACCCCGAAAAAAGTACACAAGTGTGGGAACGCAAAGAGGGGTCATCCCCTATGCAACAGCTATCGGAACCATACAACGTCCACTACTACATCGACAACAAAGATGAAAAACGCAAGTCCAGCGACCTCCTCAAGGACTGTCATGAGTTCTAGAAGCTCCAAGATGCCTATGCTTACCTGCAACACGAAGCCACAAGCCAAGGATATGGGCTAGCCGTTGGCCCCATGGCATACAGAGCACCACCGCCACATCTCCCAGCCAACACACCACCACCACCCGTGGTTGTGTTGGCTCACAACAACAGCGGTGATCAATAGGCTTGACCACTCAGAAACATGAGCATGATCCAGAAGGGGCACCCCTCCAACAGGACTCAAAATACGATCAGTCGCCAAATGAGCATGGTTGTATCATCACCACCTGCAGTCCACGAGTACCTCAGTAGGTCGAAGTCATGCATCACCTATGATCGATCTAACCACCCGCGTCAGGTCCCGCAGCCAGGTCACGCCGCCCTCGTTCTTGAGGAACAAATTGGAGGCTTCGATATGACCAAAGTATTCATGGATGGTGGTAGACGCATTAACTTCATCTTCGCTAGAACCTTGCGGGAAATGAGCACCAACCTTACAAGTCTCAAGCCATCCGAGACAACCTTCCATGGCATCGTGGTCGAGAAGCCCATATACCCCATGGGAAAAATCTACCTCGACGTAATCTTCGGCAATCCCGACAACTTCAGGCTGGAGAGGCTCGACTTCGAGGTGGGTCGACTGGCCATCTCAATACCGCGTCATACTGGGATGGGTCACATTCACTAGATTCATGGCAGTGATGCACTACCCCTACCTCCAGCTGAAGATGCCTGGACCCCATGGTATCATCACCATCTGCGGAAGCTTCACATGGTCTGACAACTACAATAGGGAATTCAATAGAATCTCCCAATCCTTCGGAGTGCAAGAAGAACTAGTGAAGCTCAACGAGTCGACAGACCACATCTTTCCTCCGGTGAGCCAGCGTAACTCACTAGAGCAATCATTCGACTCCACCATCAACACCAAGGAGGTCTAGGTCCTTCCAACATACCCTACCAAGACTGCCCTCATCGCAAGCAATCTAAGTTCCACATAGGAACTCGTGCTTGTGAAATTCCTCCGTGAGAGCTGAGAAATTTTCACCTGGTGTCCTGCAGACATGCTAGGGGTACCTAGGGAATGCACCGAGCACGCCCTTAACGTGTATCTGGATGCCCCGCTAGTCAAGAAGTCCATGTGTCACCTCTCAGAAGAAAAGGACAAAGTGTTTGGCGTGGAAGTCAATAGACTCCTCGACGCCAACTTCATCTATGATATCAAAGAAAGCACCTGGGTAGCCAATTATGGGCTAGTCCCCAAGAAG
Source organism: Avena eriantha (assembly GCA_910589775.1). Classification (NCBI taxonomy): domain Eukaryota; kingdom Viridiplantae; phylum Streptophyta; class Magnoliopsida; order Poales; family Poaceae; genus Avena; species Avena eriantha. The sequence continues at coordinate 196,172,303 of OU342742.1, read as the reverse complement.
GACACCGCCATACTCCACATGTGTGTGGACTATACGTTCCTAAACAAGCATTACCCGAAGGATCACTTCCCCTACCAAGGATCGACCAAATCATCGAATCCACCATAGGCTACAAACGACTCTCGTTCCTTGATGCTTACTCAAGCTACAATCAGATTCGGCTGAAGGTGGAAGACCAGAAGAAAACTGCTTTCATCACACCATTCATAGTCTACTCAAGCTACAACACCATTCATCACATCAGATTCGGCTGAAGGTGGAAGAGCAGGCGCCACCTATCAATGGTGCATGCAGGCCTTCCTCAAGAGCCAAATCGGCAAAAAATTCCAAGTCTATGTGGACGACGTGGTGGTCAAGACCAAGGAAAGTACCTCACTCATTGAAGATATCCGCGAGACCTTCGACAACCCCAACCACTACAAGATCAAGCTAAATCTGTTGAAATACGGATTCGGAGTCCCATCCGGACAATTACTCGGGTACCTCATCTCTGAAATGGGAATCGAGGAAAACCAGAAGAAGATAAAAGCCATACTAACAATGGAGAAGCCGAAGAACATCAAGGGCGTCCAACAGCTAGCTAGACGCATAGCTGCACTCAGCAGATTAATCAGTCGAATGGGCGAAAAAGCATTACCCTTCTACCAGCTCCTATGCAAGACAGACAAGTTTGAGTGGACCGCTGAATCTCAGTCAGCATTCGAAGACCTCAAGCGCCCACTATCAACCTTGCTAGTACTGGTGACCCCCAAGGAGAAGGAGCCAATATTGTTATACATTACCGCCACCAATTGGGTGGTTAGTACAGTGCTCATCATCGAACATGCGGAAGAAGGCAAGATCCATGGGGTCCAGCGACCATTTTATTACCTTAGCGAGGTGCTCATGCCAACCAAACAAATGTACCCGCACTACCATAAGCTGGTGTACCGAGTCTTCATGACATCTTGTTGCATGCTCCATTACTTCATGGAGCATTCGATTGTGGTGGTCAATGATGCACCATTATCATACATCCTCAACAACCTCAAAGATACAGGAAGATTCGCCCTCTGGGGCATCGAGCTATGTTGACACCGATTTTGTTTTCGAATATAAAGAAGACATGTTGATCATGAAACATGATGAAATAACTAAATAGTGAAACAAATATTTATTTCAAGTCTAAAAAAAGGGGGGCTAAATTTCTCGGCACATATCATCAATAGGACATTGTAATATCGCCCCGAATTCTCGCAATGGCGAGCAGATCTAAAGTCCTAAAATTTTACGGCGAGCCGAATATTGGCATGGTATATAATTATTCAGAAAAACTCGCCGTCTAGATGACACTAATATTTCAACTATGTGATCCGTCTAGATGACACTAATATTTCAATTATGCGATGGCAGGATAAAATATCGGCGTTGCGCGTTGGCAACCACTAAGATAATTTAATATATATTTAACAGATGATTACACATAAAAAAAAGGAGTAGCCATATATTGACTACAAATAAAATTATCGGTCGACGTTCAAAGAATTCGTTAGAAATGCTAGTTTGCAATTAGCCATGCATGAAATCGCTGCAAATTTTCATAATAAGAAAAGAAAGACAAGCACCATTGATATTCAGTACATGCATGGATTAGACGGCACCATTACATAGTTATTAGTATAAGGTAATCAAGCCCACAGCAATTAATAAACCCATGTGCATGTGCCGGTGGTATACCGCTGTAGGTCTGCGATCTGCATGCATTAGCTTATTAAAGTCCATCTTAATTTGGTAATTAATTGGATTAGTGCCGAAACCCCATGCAAATGATCAGCCTCCGGCCTGGCTTCAAGCCCTTGAGAAATCCGCATACGATACTAAGTCTACGGGAAACTTGTCAGACAATCTGCGGGGAGTCACGACCCCCACCTCCGTGCCCACGATCTCCATGACGGCCGCGCCGTCTCACATCGCTCTCTGCCCTATATAAGGATCAGCGGAGGACCATCATCGCTAATCATCAAACGGTCGCAAGAAAATCATCCATCGCTCCTCGACCGCGCGCGCTCGCTCGCCCACATACACGAGCTAGCGCCACCACCGCCAGCTGCTCGCCGTCGCCGCCGTTCGCCGCCGCGTACGCCGCCGGCCACATCCACATCCGCTCATCCGCTCGCCGCCGCTGTGTCGCTTGCCTCCAGCCGTACGTGCTGCTGTCCGGTCGCCGCCGTAGGCCAATACAGGCCCGATCGATCAGTTCTGTTCTTGCTACAGCCAAGGTGAGAAAAAGAGGCAAAAATCCTTCTCTCTCTCCTCCCATTCTCAACGATGCCTTCTTATTTATGATAGACATCCTAGTCTAAAATAATTTGCATCTTGGTTGGATCGCCATGGTGATATCCACCCCGTAATGGTACAGAACAGGAATAGAAGTGTCGTCCATGTTAATTTCAGCTAGGATATTCACATATAAATTACTCTAGCCTGTCTACATTAAATTACTCTTGATTTGGTCCTCTCATGGTGATTATGATTCCATGATGATACAAATTAAGATAATAAACCAAATCCTAAATTTGGTCTCATGGTGATCTCTGATCCTATGATGATACAAATTAGGTGCACAAAAGTAAAATTCTTCTTAGTTTGGTCACACATGGTGATCTTGATCCCATGATGATAGAAATTAAGGATAGAAGTAGAAACAAATCCATGTACATTTGATCTCATAAAATTCTATATTGGTAGAAATTGAGATTACTTTCTCTGTATAAAACCATACTCTAGTCTCACAGGTGCATGGGCCACTGTTGCATTATTTTGGTGCTAGCCAATGTTACTTGCCGATCCTACCGCCATGATCAAAATATGCTGGGTAAAACCGAATCTCATGCGCGTAGCTACTGGTCATATACTAGTATACACATGCATATAACAAACGAGGCTTAGCCCATTTAAATTGTGCATGCCATTCGTATCGGCCTGATCTGTAGCTAATCAAATTATGTTTTCTCTCATATGAATGCATCAAGTACCTAGACATGGTATCACGCCATGGACATATAGTTTAGTCCCATAGAGCTAGACTGATAAAAATTGTCATAAGTGTCAGCATGTGATATAAATTGATATAAACTCTTGTTTGGTTACACAACAAGCATACATTCTATGCTTTGTTAGTGATAATACAAGCAACGAGAATTACCATACTTCACTCGGTTATACTGCACGTGGGCATACTGCTACACGGCGCTAGTAATAATACGAGCGAAGTGAAATCTAATTAAAATATGTTCATGTCGAAATACCACTAGTCTCTTTTGTTACCCACTAATACGCGATCTAGGGGTAATATAAAACTAGTGTTTTAAAATGGGTGTTACAAGCACATTACACCATTTCATCGGTGTATTCATATAAATTCCACATGCATGTAAATCGATATACATATACTCTTGATTGGTTACACCACAGGCTATGTTCTATGCCTTGTTGGTGATAATACAAGCAATGAGAAATTACCATACTTTACTCGGTTATGCTACACGCGGGCATATTGCTACGCGGCGCTAGCTATAATACAAGTAGAGCCAAAGTTAACAAATTTCAAACATAGTATAAATTTATGCCAAAGTAAACCCATCTTGCACTTTCATACTGCTAATCGACAACAAATCTGGCTAACCAATTCTGTCCTATACGACCTATCATGTTCTAAAAGGCCAAGTCAGTATATACCTGATACATACACTTCTTGTACTGCTCATACTAGTGCAAGTAAAATATGATTTAGCTGCTGCTGTTTCCTAAAAAGTCAATAGTGTGCTATATAAATTATGAAAAGCTAATTCCAGTAAGTTGTCGCTTCATGCATGGGAATATTACATTTAACCCTACATTGGTCGGTGATGGCTCTAGAAACTGATCAGCCTAGACTTCGTAAAACCAGTTAACTCCTTCGACGCGGCATACATGATCAAAATTAGCCTATGTATAATAAGTGTGGGGGTGAAATCAAGAAAGATACCACACTTATCATGACGCAAGTGGTTCTCAAATTATGAACCTAAGTAAAATTGATCGTACTAGACGTAGTAGAATGTATACGTCAGTATCATCATGATCGTACTAGACGTAGTAGAATGCATAAGTCAGTGTCATCACCAGCCAGACCATGCATGCCATTGCCGCTTGCTTGCTTTATACTTGTAGGCGTCGACAGTACTAAGCATGCAGAAAAAATCGCACTTCAGATCATGCGTTAGCTAGGATTCTTTTAATCAGGTGATTACCAATTAAAATGAAAAGCACCATGAGAAATTAAATAAATAACTCTACGATCAAAAGCCGTTAAATCAAAATATGACATATATATATATATATACGATGGTTTAAAGAAGATTAAGTGCTCCCCCGATTGCGCCGACGTTGACGACAGCGAGGAGGACTTCAGTTGCTACATTTTGTAGACTTATTTTATTTCCACATTTGGTAGTATTCACTTGTTGTAATGCCATGTAATAGATATGTTGGAATTCTTAATCAGGGGTTTTCTCTCCAGAGATGTAATTAACAGTTCTTTTATATATATGTAAGAGTTCTGGAAATAAAGTACCTGCAATGTTTGATCCCTTTCTTATGTTACGCATTTAAATTACACTATCTGTCTCTATGACATGGACGCGTACTTTCTCGCCCCATTTTCCCGTCATCAAGCTATCCCCACGGGACATCACCTATGAAAGGCGTACGACGATAAATTCTCAGGTGCTCCCGAAATTCCTAGTTTACTGGATGGAGCTCTAGATACCTGAGTTACCAGACCTATCAGGTGTCTGGTCCATGCATTTTGATGGATCAAATCGTAAAGAAGGAGTGGGTCCTGGTGTCATACTAACATCCATGCAAGGCGACTAGATGAGCTACATCCTTCGGATGAAATTCCGCGCGTCAAATAATGAGGCAGAGTATGAAGCCCTCATCCATGGCATGCGCATAGCAAAGGTTTGTGGTGACATGCCACTGGTGATCTACGACGACTCCAACCTCGTGGTGCAGAAAAAATGAATTATTGTGACACCATCAACGAGAACATGATCGCCTACCGCGACCTCTACAACTCCCTAGAAGGAAACTTCGATGAGTTCGAGCTACGGCACATTGGTCGCGAGAGCAATAAAGAGGCCGAAAAACTGGCCAACGTTAGATCCACATGCATACCCATACTCCCTAACGTCTTCCTGGAATAGATATGTGAACGGTCAATCAAGACCAAGTCGCTCGCCAGAACTCAAGAACCTACAAATCACTCGGAGGGATACACAACCCGACAATGGCAAGGCAACACCCAAAACATAAGTAGAGCCCTCACCCGAAGGGCCTATGTAAGTCATGCTCATCGAGCCCTCTTGGACTCAACCATACACCACGTACATGTTGTGCAAGGAGCTGCTGGATGACCCGACTGACGCGTGACATATCGCCTATCACTCGAAGTCCTTCACCATCATAAACAGTGAACTCTACAAGTGAAGCATCACTAGCGTCCTCCAATGATGCATCACCAACACCAATGGCAAGGGCATCCTCCTTGGCATACATGAGGGCACCTGGGGGTACCACGCCGGCAGCCGCTCATTCATTGCAAAGGCCTTACGGGCAGGCTTCTACTCGCCAATAGCAATGCAAGATGCCAAGGACCTCGTCGAAAAGTGCGATGCCTGCTAGAGACAAACTGCACGCACCGAGATCCGAGCTATGGCCAAAACCGTTGGCTTGGCCCTTTGCGCAATGGGGACTCGACATGGTGGGCAAGCTGCAAAAATATTCTCCTAGAGGGCACGTCTTCCTCCTCGTCGAATTCAACAAGTTCACCAAGTGGATTGAGGCTACGCATGATACCAACCAAACCGGCATCACCGCCATCAAATTCTTCGTGTCCATCGTCTACAGATTTAGGGTGCCACACACCATCATCACTAACAACGGCTCAAACTTCACCTTGAAGGTATTAGGGCTTCTACGAGAAGATGGGGATCAAGATCAGCTACACCTCTGTAGTGCACCTGCAAGCCAATGGCCAGGTTGAAAAGGTAAACAACGTCATCTGGAATGGAATCAAGAAAAGGCTCTTTCAACCTCCCGATAGAGCGGCAGGAGCATGGCCCGAGGAGCTACACTCAACCCTATGGATCCTCTAGATGATACCAAACAATGCTATGGGCTACACACCCTTCTTCCTGGTGCACGGTGTTGAAGAAATACTACCTGCCGAGGGGCGCTATAGCGCCCCTCAGATAGTGGCCTACAACAATGCTGAGTCAATAGCCGCACTCGAGGACGACGTCGACCTCCTCGAGGAGGCCCATGACATTACCTCTGCACGGGCGGCCATATATCAGCAAAGCCTATGCAACTACCACAGTCATCAACTACAACCCAGGTCATTCTCTGAGGCTCGTGTTGTGCCCAAGCAAAAAGGACACCTCAAGCTGGAATCCCCTTGGGAGGGACCCTGCGTCATCACCGAAGTGATATCAGGTGGCGCCTACCTTGATAGCATCAAACATCACTCAGTGAAACGGTGATCATAAAGGTGTGTTCAGTTACTTCAAAGGGGCATGTAGAGGCCTATGTATCAAGAGCGGGATTTGTACATCCGCTTGACAGAGAGATACTCCACTTGGAGAAGTTGTATCCATAAAGTTATGCAGCGTGTGACTAGGTCACAGGGATATCACTTGTCGAAACGAGTCAAGTAGCATTTGTTGGTAACGAGATTGAACACAAATGGTGATGTTATTGATCAGATCTCGGACAATGAAAGTATCACAGAGGCAACAAGAATAGGATACAGCGTTGATGGTTCAACAATAAAGATTTCATCGAATGCACAGGGGTCATCATGGGCATCTAGGCCCCGCTGATGATCATTGGTCCGAGAGGAGTCTCGACCATTTCTAGATTGTTCCTGAACCATAGGGTATCATGCTTAAGGGTTTTATAATGCTCGGATATCATTTTTGTATCATCGGAATCATCAAAGAAAAGAAAGAGAGAAAACTGGAAGGGTTCTGGGAAGATCCGTAGGATGTTCGGAGTGGGATGGAAGGAGTTCCATAGCCACTGGGATTGAATAATATGTAAGTAAATATAAATATGGATTTGATCATTTATTTATATTTATTTAATTAAAGAAAGGAATTAAAATGGTCAAATTCACTATTGGGCCAAAATCCCTAGGGGAAGAGGTCCATGAGGGAGGAGACCAAAGGGAGAAAAGGGAGGAGGTGTTGCATGGGCCATAGACTCCTGCCGGTGGGGCCCATGGGGGCCTTGGCCGCTGGCCATCCCTCCCCTCTGCTTTGTTTAGTCCCACATGGCTTAGCTAATAAGCTATGGGGTCATTTTCCCCTATATGAGGCATATGGAGGCAATTTAATACAGAAAAAATAATAAAAGGTATCCTATCTTTGGGGAAAGCCTCCAGTTGCCTCTCTCCTCTCTCTCTCTCCCGTGACCATGTTCCCAAGTTTGGACTGCACGAATAGGAGACTTCTTCACCGTGGAGCGTCATCGCGCTGTGGGGTTCGGATCTAGAAGGTCTGGATCGAAGAAGCGGGAGTCATCATCTTACACCGAACGTGTGTAACTCCCTCAGAGGTGCTGCACCTACGGTTCTAGATGTTGTCGGAGTCACCAGATTCATTGGAGCTCAACATGACCCCGATGTCAGTATCGGTACGACTACATCAACCATGTTCTCCTGAACATTGACAAGGCTTTTTGGTCTTCAACTGGTAAGTTCGTGATAAGCCCCTCCTGTTACTACATTACTAATAGATAGATCCTGGAATTAGGGTTCTTGGCGTGGGAAAAATAATTGTTTTCAGGCGCACAACCCCAATAGGTAGCTGTGTAGCTTCTGATGGTAGATGGCAGATCTCTGGCATGCTAAGATGTGTTCTTCCTCAAGTAGGTCCATTGATAAGCATCTGGATTCTTCAGCGTCATCTTCATCATAGGAGGTAACTCTCGACGCATCTTGGAGGATGTTTGATGGTAGGACTGCATGTACTCTATAGACCACGAAGAAATGGGTCAAGCCGGTAGATCTATTAGGTGTTGTTCACAAACTCCACAAGACTGATGGTAACTCCTCCGCCCAGGATTCAACTGCTCTATGTAGTGATGCCTCTACGCGTGTCTTGATTCCTTGCAGAATTAATCCATTGGCCCTTTCAACTTGACCATTAGATTGTGGGTGTGTCACGGATGCTAAGTCAAGCCGGATACCTTTATCATGATAGTAAGCCTCTACTTCTTAGATTGATAAGTTGTTCCATTATTGGTGATGATGCTATGTCGGAGACCAAATCTCACCACTAGATCCCGAACAAATTTTAGGGATGTTGCCCCATCAAGCTTTCTAATGGGTTTGGCTTCAATCCATTTAGTGAATTTATCAACTACAAATAGCAGATGTGTAGACCCACAAGGTGTCGTCTTCAAGGGACAAACCATGTCAAGCCCCCAAGTTGCAAACGGCCAAGTAATTCGTATTGTTCGCAATTCTTCAGCTAGAACATGGGGTTCCCTTGCATAGAACTGACATCCACTACAAGTCTGTACCAGCTTGTCGGTGTCCACCTTTGCGGGTGTTTAGTAGAATCCTTTCCAGAAGGCTTTAGGGACCAATGATCGGGAAGCGGGATGATGCCTGCAATCTCCGAGATGAATTTGTCTAAGGATTTCCATACCTTTTTTCTAGGAGACGCACCATAGGAATACTCCCGTGGTGCTTCATTTGTACAAATGACCATCTATTATGGTATAGCATTTTGCACAGCGTACTATATGTCAGATTTCGACCTCGTCTATGGGCAGTGTTATGTCTTGCAGGTAATCCTTGAATGGTTTTGTCCAAGCCGGAGAGGTCACTGTAACTGAGTTAACAAATGAACCAACTCTATCGGGGATTTCGGGGTCTGCCCCTTTCACGGATGGTGTCCATAGATGCTCCAGGAAAATGTCAGGTGGAATTGGTTTGCGAGCCGATCCAAGCTTATACACTAGATCTGCCGCCTCATTATCCTCCCTTTTGACATACTTGAATTTATAGCCATCGAAGAATTTTGCTATCTTGTCTACTTCGTCTTGATATTCCATCATCATAGGGTTATACGCATTCTCGGTGCCAGCCACCTACTAGGAAACCAAGTCAGAATCTCCATACAAAACTATGTACTTGATGCCAATATCCTTGGCCATACGAAGTCCATGAACGAGAGCTTCATATTCCGCCATGTTAATGGTGGCGTTGAAGTGGATCTGCAAGACGTACTGTAGTTTTTCTCCTGTTGGTGATTGCAATAATACACCAGCCCCCAAGCCATTGAGTAAGATAGATCCGTCAAAGTGCATGACCCAAAACTCTGGCTCTGGCACATGAGTATCTTCTACAGTTTTGTCCAATCCGCGATGAAATCCGCCAATTCTTGTGACTTGATAGTGTCGCACCTTTTTAGGTGATTTCGAAGGCGGCAAGCTCAATGCCCCACTTTTCCACCCTTCCTGTAGCGCCGATGTTGTTGATAATGTTGGATAGTGGAGCTTTGCTTACTACTATAATGGGGTGCTCCTAGAAATAATGCCTTAGCTTAAGTGAAGCAAGGAAAATTTCATAAGCTAGCTTCTGGTAGTGTCGGTAACGTTGCTTGAATTCCGTCAAGACCTCTCTCACATAGTAAACTGGTCGCTGTACTCCGTGCTCCTGTGTTGGCCCTTGATGCTCCACCATGACGACGATGCTGATAACTCGGTTGGTTCCTCCATGTATACTAAAATTGGCTCCATTGACTCTAGTGCCGCAAGTATTGGTGCAGAGGAGAGTATTATCTTTAACTCCTGAAGTGTTGCATCTGTCTCGTCCATCCATACGAATTTGTCCGCCTTTTTGAGCAACTTGTAGAGTGGCATTGCCTTCTCTCCAAGTCGGCTGATGAACCGGCTTTCTGATGCAACACATCCTGTGAGCCACTGGATGTCCTTCAAGCATGTCGGCCGTTTGATGTCAAGGATGGCCTTGATCTTCTCCAGGTTAACCTCGATTCCACGATGTGATACACTGAAGCCCAATAATTTACTAGCTGGTATCCTGAAGACACACTTCTTGGGGAGCATCATGTTGTACTTTCGGAGGTTATCAAAGGTTTCTTGCAAGTTAGCAATGAGATCATTTGATTTCTTTGACATCACCGCAATGTCGACCACGTAACCGTGTATGTTGTGACCTCTTTGGTCATGTAGGCAATGCTGCATCGTTCGCTGGTACATAGCACCTGCATTTTTTAGCCCAAAGGGCATCGTGACGTAGTAGTATCTGTCGTAAGATGTTATGAACGAAGTGGCCAATTGGTCTGACTTCCACATATTGATATGGTGGTATCCTGAGTATGCATCTAGAAAACACAAAGTTCCAAGACGGTCGTCAAGTCAATGACTTGGTCAATGCAAGCTAAAGCAAACGGATCATTCGGGCATGATTTGTTCAAGCTAGTGTAATAAATGCACATTCTTAATTCTTTGGTTCCTTTTTGGGGACAGGTACAAGATTGGCCACCCACTGGGTGTGAATAACTTTTCGGATAAAACTAGCCTTAAGAAACATAGCTAGCTCCTTGCCTAGGGCTCGTCGTTTTTCATCACCGAAGCGTCGTAGAGCTTGTTTCACAAGTTTTGCTTTAGGATCGATGTTTAAGCTGTGCTCGGCAAGTTCCCTACGTACACCTTTCATGTCGGCAAGTTGCCCGACGAAGATGTCCGTATTCTCATGGAGGAACTTGACGAGCGCGCTTTCCTATTTTGGATCCAGGTCCGTGCCAATGGCGGTGGTCTTGGAGGAATCTCCTTCCACAAGCTCCACTGGCTTGGTCTTGATGGCGGCCTTGAAGGCGAGTTCGGAGTCAAAAATCTTCTTCTTCAAAGCTGGCATCTCCAAGGCGTCAACCTGGCACTGGATCACCTTGAACTCTTCACTATAGAGGACTGCTTCGGCGAAGGTGGCTTCACTCAGCTCGCACTCCCTTGCATTGTTGAAGCTTCCGGCAATGGTGATGATGCTATTTGGTCCAGATATCTTGAGTTTGTTAAAGACGAAGCATAGCCTGGCGTGGAAGGAGTGGAATATGTCGCATTTGAATATGATGTGATACATGCTCTTAAAGGGTACCACTTCAAAGGTCAAGCACTTTTGGCGGTAATTGTTAACATCACCAATGGCGACCGGAAGGGTGATGTAGACAAGGGATTGAGCTTGCCATCCACGAACGACGCTATGGAACACGGTGTTGCTCCGCCTTAGCTGGTTCTCTGTCAAGTTCATCTTGTGCAACCTATCAATGTACATAATGTTGATGCTTCTTCCACTGTCCACGAGGCACTTGGTGAACTTGCTCCGTCAATTAGAGGGTTGATGACCATGGCATATTGGTTCTCTATCAGGATGGGGTCTGGGTGTTCCTCTCTATCCCAAGTAACAGGAATTTCTGACCACTTCACGTACCAGGGAACTGCGGGGAGGGTGGCCATCAGTACCCTCAAGGAGCTTTTCTGGTCCCGGACGGTGGGGGTGCCAAGGAAGGTGTGGTAGACTGGAGCCTTTTTCTCAAAGGGATTTTTACCCTTGCCATCGCCCTTTTCGGCTAGTTTGGAGTCCACGTCTTCATCTATATCATCCAAATCCTTGGAATCTTCCTCCTTCTTCTTCCCCTTTCCCTTTCTATGGGATCTATTCTACCGACTTCACTTGTGGCCAGACTCACGGTCTTCTTTGAGGTCGTTGACAAAATTGCACTGGTAGTTGGTATGAGTGGCTTTACTGTTTGCATCAAGATGGAAAAAACACGGCATATCACGGTACTCCTTGTACGTCTGGGGAACGCAGGGAGCTACGGGTGTAGAATCACTCCGCTGTTGTCCACGATCAGCCCCCTGCCACGACCACATTGTCTGCCTTCGCCTCTACCAGCGAAAGTCATGGCGACCATGTCGACTGTTTGCTTGTATTCTGGCGGATTCTTCTGCTTGTTTTTTCTTCTTGGTCTGGTTGGGGATGGCCACTTCAGTTAAGGACCCGCGAGCATCGTCGTCAGCAACATCAAATTCCCTAGCCTTGGAAATCATGGCATTCAGGTCAAGCTTTCCCTTGTCATGAGTGTGCTTCAGCCTATGCCGGAGCAGATACCCCCTTTCCAGACCATTGATGAAGGCGGCCATAGCAGTTTTATCATGTACTCCCATGCATGAATTTTTCATGTCGAGCCAGCGGGATAGGTTGTTCCGAGACAATTCGTCCTTCTCTTGTACACACTACTGTAGGTCACCGACGGTGCATGGACGTTTGTATGTACCCTCGAAGTTCTTGGTGAACGCTTCATGCGTGTCCAACCAGTTGCGGATTGATTTCTCCGACAAGTCGTCGATCCATTATCGGGTGATGCTGGTGAGCATTAGTGGGAGGTACTTGACAACGAGTTGGGTTGCACCTACGATTTCTATCGTTTCGCGGTAGTCCTGCCCCCATGTAGCTGGCCTGGCCCTGCCGTCATAGGGCTTCATAGTCTTGTCAATCCAAAGGCCCCTAGGGTAAGTTGTGGCCCTGATGAATTTTCCAAAACAACATAGCCCCAAGTATGGCTCTTCACGGGCTTCTTGGATCCTATCAAGGTGCAAACGTGCATCATGCGTCTCTAGTTGTTGCTTGTGCTAATATTCGCCATGGGGAGGAGAGTTGTGGCGCGAGTTGTGAGACCTACACGATCCTCCGCCATGGTAGTTGCTGGTTCGCCACGGTGGCGGTGAAGGCTATGGGTTAATCTTCTTGCTTCTCCCTCCATGCGAGTTGTCACGCCTATCGCGGTTGCTTATGGGACGCGGGGCATCCTTGTATGATTTTCTCCTTTTTCTGTCGTTGATGCTCTGCTCTCCGTCATACAAAGGCTGCTATGCATGATCGCGTATAACGATGCTGCCCTGAGGGCGTCTAGGAGGTGGCATGCTCGTGCGGTGGCACAACTATGGGTCATCACGATGTCGGGACTACTGGGGAGGTGGCGAACAATGTGGGTGAGCCTTGTCTCCGTTGCCAGAGGATAATGGAATGGCATCAGTCCTGTTGTGCGTGTCCCTCTGTCTTCGTTCAGTGGAAACTATGCGAGATGTAACATTGTGAGGAGATCTTGGTCTACGGTGGTTGTTCATGCTAGACTGACAAAGCTCCGGGTTGAAATCAAGCCTCTGGGAGGTAGCCTTGTCCTGTTGCTTGAAAGCCTTGGTGACAGGGTCGTAGGCCTGATCCATCGCTGCAAGTGATCTGTCCTACTCGAGTAAGGCTTTGGAAATGACCATGTTGAGGGAGGGTGTTGGCATGACTTTCTTCCCAGCCTTATCAATGTAGGGGGTAGCTTTTGCCAGTTTGGACGATGCCCACCCTAAGTTGTTCCGAACACTGAGATCACCGAAGACGTGAGTTGTAGCTTTCTTGGCTTTGTGCTGCTTGAGCAACTACTTGTACTCATTCTTCATTGCTCGTGCCATGATTGTTGTGCCTTAGTGATATCCCGGTCCAGCTGTGCGCCTTGCTCTGCGATGCACTTGGCCTCCATGAGGACTTCCTAGTGGTTCTCATCAAGATGTGTAACGTTCCGTATATGGGCGACTATTAGCGGTTCAACGAGGAGCTTTCCATAGATCACCTTGTTGGATGGAGTTACCAAGGGGTTGTCGGCTGATGGCTCAATGCACGAAGCCCTGTAAATTGCTTGATGGCGGTGTTGATGTAGAGCTCGTTGAGAACCCCAAGAGGAAGGTATGATGAGCACAACAACAAGTTTCCCTCAGTTATGAAACCAAGGTTTAATCGAACCAGTAGGAGCAAGGAAACACCTCAAAGGTGTTACTAGCTTAGCTTTGGCAGGGCGCACTACCGGTGCTAGTAGCAATGTGGAGACCTGCACAACACAACCACAGAACTTTGTCCCCAACTTGCGATGAGGTTGTCAATCTCACCGTGTTTTGCGGAAAACAAAGGATTAAACGTATCGAATGGAAAGAAGTAAAAGTTTGCAGAAAGTAAACACAAAGCAGTAAAAGATTGTAGATTGAATATAAAAGACAAGACCGGGATCCATAGTTCACTAGAGGTGGCTCTCCTTAGATAGATAACATGCTGGGTGAACAAATTACAGCGGGGCAATTGACAAACACCGAGAAAGCAATACATGCATATACTAATCATGTTGACTCCTCTGAGACTTGATTGGGCATTAAACCATAATACATAGACCGCCATCCAACTACATCTATGACTAATAATCCACCTTCAGGTTATCATCCGAGCCCCCTCCAGTATTAAGTTGCAAGCAACAGATTATTGCTTTACGAACTGTGTGTAAAGTAAACAATACGTTGTTCTATGAACAAATGATTGTTGTTTTCTCCCTAGTAGCAACAACACATCTAGTACCTTAGAGATTTCTGTCACTTCCCTAGATTACCAGAGGCATGAACCAACTATCGAGCATAAATACTAACTCTTGGAGTTGCTAGCATCTACTTGGCCAAGATAGCTACTAACAACGAAAAGCATGCAAGATCTCAAATAACAAAGACATGATAGAATCAATAATCAATCTGAAATAGCATCTCAATATCCATCGGATCCCCGCAAACACAACATGTATGAATTACAAATAGATGATCTTGATCATGAACAGAGCTCATAAGATCTAAACATGAAAGCACAAAGGAGGAGAAAACCAGCCATCTAGCTACTACATGGATCCATAGTCCAAAGATGAACTACTCACGCATCACACCGGAGGCTTGCATGGTGATGAAGAAGGCCTCTAGGGTGAATTCCCCTCTCCGGCAGGGTGCCGGGAAGAGCTTCAGATCCCTCCCGATCTAGGGATGGAGATGACGGCGGCTACAAACTCTTTCGTGGATTTTTGATCGGGTACTTAGGGTTTTCGTCCTGAGGGCAACTTATAGGCGGAAGGAGAGGCCGAGGGGGTGCCGGGAGCCACCACACCACCCCCTGGCGCGGGCCAGGCCTGGCCGCGTGGCCAGGTGGTGTGGCCGGCCCCTGGCCCTTCTCTGTCTCGTATTCTGGCACTTGATCCCTTCCGGAAAAATAGGCACTTTGGCTTTTGTCCCGTCCAATTCCGAGAATATTCATTTTCTGACTTTCCTGGAACCAAAAACAGCAGAAAACAGGCAGCTGGCACTGTGGCTCTTGTTAATAGGTTAGTCCAAGAAATCATATGAAAAGTACTCCAAAGTTGGAACAGAACACAAGAAAGTGGATAAAACCAAGCATGGAACATCAAAAATTATAGATACATTTGCAATGTATCACCGGCCGCTGACATCGATGGCAATGGCGGTAGATTTTTTTGGTTGGAAGTGTTGGGTCCCGTGGTGAGTTCATACGGCTGCTATGGAGGGATAGTCAGAGGGGGCATGGCCTTTTCTGGACCGGAGGATCGATATCATTTTTTGCATTGGCCGCCATGTTTCTGGCATCGGCTACTACTGGCAAAGCTCTTCCGGGCCCCTGACTTTGCTGGTCTTGGTCCATCACGTTCCCGATGGCCACTAGTGCCTGTCGGGAAGTGATGGCTTGCTCCGCGAGTTCCTCCTGCTCGAATTCCTCCTCGATCTCCTTCATGGCAGCCTCGTGTTCTTCCGAGTTGGCCGATGAACCACCGACATCCATGTTGATGTCAGCATAAAGTGCCTCTAGCACTGAGTCGGAATTAGCGTCGGTGTTGTCGATGGTAGAGGTTGAGCCGGAGGCTGCATGGCCGATGGGCTTTGTCTTTCTGGCTGTGGTGGCGATGTCGGCCTTGGCTTTGTCATCGGCATTAGCGAAACCCCTAACAATTGCGATCATCACATTGAGAGTAAGTAAGCAGGCGGCATGTCGCCTCCTAAGCGTATGCAGGAGAAGGGTGACGAGCGTGAGTCCTTCGATGAAGTGGTACACTAGCTCATCAGTACGGTCTCTAGCCAATGTTTCCCTAACCCTTAAGCATCTAGCGAGGTACTCACGTGGGGATTCCTCCGACCTTTGAACGCAGCGAGATAGATCGAAGATGGTGACGACACCGACAAAGTGCGATCTCCGCTTCTTTAATACTTGGGGAAGCCAAGCAGATCTACGTGGGTGTTCCACCATTATATCATGCACAGTGGCGGTTGATGTCTACGCACGCTTCTATTCCTGTAGACAGTGTTGGTCCTCCAAGTGCAGAGGTTTGTAGAACATCAGCAAGTTTCCCTTAAGTGGATCATCCAAGGTTTATCAAACTCAGGGAGGAAGTGGTCAAAGGTATCCCTCTCAAGCAACCCTGCAATCAAGATACAAGAAGTCTCTTGTGTCCCCAACACACCCAATACACTTGTCAGGTCTATAGGTGCACTAGTTCGGCAAAGGTATAGTGAAATACAAGTAATATGGATGATTATAAGTGGTAATTACAATCTGAAATAAGAGTGGCAGCAAGCAAACATGTAACAGAACTGATTGTAAATGGTGTTTCAATGCTAGAAACAAGGCCTAGGGATCATACTTTCACTAGTGGACACTCTCATATAAATACCTTATCTTCATGATGCTACCCTGAACTACTCTCGGGTTGGATGATGTACGGTTATAACATCAGACGTTAAAGTTTGCATTCCCATCTAGATAACCCCTCACTATCACCTTGAGCGCTAGATGGTTCCAACAAACACCACAATCTCATAGAGACATCCAACTCAAATTATACTCATGATAAGTATTTATGTAACCTTAGCCAAAGTGCCACACGGTGTGCACACTATCAACTTCACACACGTGGGGATAAGTAGAGATTAATTAAAACACTTGATTAGCAGAATAGATCCGAGATTACAAAGCTCATGATCTCAATAAGATCACACATAGAGAGAGAGATGAACACATAGCTACTTGTAGAGCCCTTAGCCTCGAGAGAGAACTACTCCCTCCTCATCATGGGAGTCAGCAACAACGATGGAGATGGAGGTGGAGTCGATGGAGATGGCTCCGGGGGCACTTCCCTGTCTTGGCAGGGTGCCAGAACAAAGACTTCTGTCCCCTCGAATCTCCTCTTCGGTGGCGGCGGCGCTGCGGAACTTTTTTGTGGAATTCTGATTGGGTCCTTAGGGTTTTCGTCCTGGGAGGCTTTTATAGGCGAAGGGGCAAGGTCGGTGGAGCTCTAGGGGGACACACCCCCTGGTGGTGCGCCACCAGGTGTGGCTACCCTGGTGCGCCACTTTGTCTCCCCTTCGGACTCCGTGTTGCTTCGGGTAAAATATTGACTTTGGATTTTGTCTCGTCCAATTCCAAGAATATTTCCTTACTAGCTTTTCTGAAACCAAAAACAGCAGAAAATAGGTAACTTGCACTATGGCATCTTGTTAATAGGTTAGTTCCAGAAAATGTATAAAAATAGCTCAAAGTGTGAACAAAACATAAGAAAGTAGATATAAAACAAGCATGGAACATAAAAATTATAGATACGTTTACGACGTATTCAAGCATCCTGAAGCTTAACACCTGCTCGTCCTCGAGTAGGTAAGTGATAAAAAGAATAATTTTTGAGGCGATACGCACCATCACGATCTTGATCAAGGTATTCGTAAAGCATTGGTAGCTGGGATCAAATTACTCTAAACATAAGCATGAAAGATAGAGTTCTAACAATAAGAAATAGCAACTATATTGTAACATGAAAAGGTACAAACAAAATATTATGAATAATAATGCATTGAAATACGTTTGTTTGTTTCACATATATATAACAAAATAAGAGTGGTATTCATCTTGTCCCTCATGGTATAGCAAAACATAAATGCATAGGACACCTCCAAAGTTCATAAGGGTGACTAGATACAAATAATTTAAGAGCAAGCAATATCAAAGTTATGAATCAATCAATAAGTTTTGGGACAATGCACATTAAACTAAGATAACCACTATGCTCTCTCAATTGGTGCATAAAGATAGAAGATGGAGACTCAACATAAAAGTAAAAAGAAAGGCCCTTCACAAAGGGAAGAAGGGATTTCAAGTTTCATAAAGAGCTTCCAAAAATTATGGTACTTATTAGCTTTCAGCTCTCATTGCCCATATCATAAGCATCTTGAGGTGATTAAGATTAAAGTGACACAAATATGAGTACCGATGCCCCTTGCTTACGAGTACCGAACCTCATGCTACTCAACTTTAGTCACAAGCAAGTTCTTGTCATTGTAAGTATATGTATATCATAGGGAACCGCCAACGGGTACCCCTTTCCCCATGACACAGGAGCTATCCCATATCAAAATGACAAGGCAACAGACAATGAGCATCTCAGCGATCTTTTTATTTTCTATTTGCATATGTTTTTATTGAGGATGCTTCATAGAATGCTCACTATGGTTATGCTGCAAGTTTCCACCTTGATTAGGCATGGCTTATGCTAGCCGCCCAGGCGTTTCTCTAGCACACATACAAACTCCATGAGCTTACAAGCTCCCCATTTATTTCACACCACTAGGATCCATAAACAAAAGAACATGATATCAACTGAATAATAAGTGCAATGTTGAAAGCGTTCCCCATGGTAACATGGTTCTGCTAATTCACAACTTATAAAGTGCAAGCATATAAGCAACATAGATGGACACAATGGTTCAAGTTTATTAAGTGGAAGAAAATAAAGTGTGCCATCAAGTTTTTGAGAGCTTTAATCACTAATTTTCACATAACAAGTTTAATTTGGAAGGTAGATAAAAGCATGAATATACTTGGAATGGTGTAACACACCATGCATAGGAATTTATAGTGGACTCTTTGGA
The DNA here is from genome assembly GCA_910589775.1 of Avena eriantha. Lineage (NCBI taxonomy): Eukaryota > Viridiplantae > Streptophyta > Magnoliopsida > Poales > Poaceae > Avena > Avena eriantha. Next base: position 196,153,412 of record OU342742.1, on the reverse strand, counting down.
ATAACTTGGTTTCTTGTGAGTTGGATGCATGAGTAGAACTCATACTCAGTACAGGTGGAGGCTAGCAAAAGACTAGGAGCGACCAACTAAGAGAGCAATAATGGCCATAATCATGCAAAGCAACAAAACATTATTAATTAAAGCATAACATGATATTGCAAGTCAAAAACTAAATGATCATAGAGGCTATGGTGACTGGTTCATAGTCTTAACATGGTGTAAGCATGTGCCAAGTCAACCCAAACAAAGCATCAAAGGAGAATACCACAATATTATGCTTTTGTATGCTAAAACAACGCATGATTCTTTCAAGGCACATTAAGCAATCTAAATTGTTTGAAACAAGTCATGCTACAACAATAATCACTAAGCATATGGTCAAAGCAACATCTAGCATGATATGATAAAGTCCAAGTCAGAGTCAAAACAAGCTTCCTTTTGTACCACTATAAGCATGAAACTTCCTACTCATTTCCAACACCAATCGACTTATTTGAAACAACTATCAAAGATAATAATCAATAAAGACCAGAGAGCATGTCTCACCCATCAACAAAGAAGAACTAAAAATTTCTAAGCCAAAAAAATAGGAAAACTAAAGCTAAACGCAGTGCTAGCAAAGGAGAACACTCACATAATAATAAGAGTGAAAACTAGAGTGTTCTAGGCAATGATTAACAGGGTGTGTATCTCTCCAAAATAAGTGTGTTGGGATCCAACCAACTTATTGCAGCAAAGAAAGCAAAATAAAACTAAAAACAAAGACGCTCCAAGAACAACACATAGTGCATAAGTTAATAAAAATAAAGTGTCTTGAAAGAAGACCTGAGATTATTGATGAAGAAGGGGATGCCTTGGGCATCCCCAAGCTTTGATGCTTGTACTTCTTGAATATTTCTTGGGTTGACACGGGTGGCATCCCCAAGCTTGAGCTTTTGTCCATACTTCATCTCATCACATTATTCTTCCCTACACTTGAAAATTTCCTTCATACAAAACTTCACACAATCTTCATTAGCAACATTAGTGTATTCAAGATAATAAGTCTTTGTGTTTAGTTTCAACACAAGTAAAACTTCCATTAAAACACAAGCTACTGTAGCAATTCCTTCTAAAAGCTCAAGTGATCAAACAGAACTCAAAGAGAGAGAGAGATTAAGAGGCAAATGCAAATAATGGCAGAAATCTGTCAAAACAGACCAGCAGGTAAAGACCGATTTTTTCGAACATCTTCTGTTGCTCAAATTGAAAAGTGCAAAACTAACGAAAGTTGGGTAATAACCTGGGACATAAGCACAAACAATTACAACTCAATCCAACATACTGAGATTTTTCATGATTTTTTTATAATGACACCCATAAATCTGTTTCGGGACAGCAACTTCCCCATATCTTACTTCCCTCTCATTAGAGGTTATTCTTGGCACAAAAACCACACAAAAAGGATAAGGAGAGGTTATTACAGAGGCAATAACTTCCAAGACTCAACACAACAAAAATAAACTAAAAGTAAAAGTATAATGGGTTGTCTCCCAAAAGCTCCTTCTCTATAGCCATTAAGATAGGCATGATATTTTCGATGATGCTAACATAAGAAATATGAATGGAAGTAAAAGAGAGCATCAAGAAGCAAATATGGAACCTAAGTCTAACCCACTTCCTATGAAAAATAATCTTGTAAAGAAACAAGTCATGAAAGCACAAAGCAACAAGCATAGGAAAGCAAAACAAGTGCAACTTCAAAATTTTAAACATAAAGAGGGGAAACTTAATATTGTTGAGATACATAAAACCATGTTTCCCTCTCTCATAATAACTTTCAGTGGCATCATGAATAAAATTAACAATATAAATATCACATAAAACATTCTTATCATGAGCCACATGCATAAAATAATTATTACTCTCCCTATAAGCATAGTCATTCTTATTAATTATAGTGGGAGCAAATTCAACAAAAGAGCTGTCATTATTATTCTCATCACCATAATCGTCAAATATAGGAGGCATATTGTAATCATAATTAATTTTCTCCTCAATAGTAGGTGGACTGAAAATATCATATTTATCATTGTAATCATCATATATCGGAGGTATAGTATCATCAAAGTAAAATTTATCCTTCGTGCTTGGGGGACTAAAAATATCATGCTCATGAAAACCAACTTACCCAAGCTTAGACTTTTCCATAGCATTAGCAATAATGGTGTTCAAAGAATTCATACTAATAACATTGCTATTACCATGTGTCGTTGTATTGGGAACGGCAGTACCTGAGGAGGTTAGATAGAGGTGTGGGGACTAGCAGGGAAGCTATCGACGGCGTCCGCAGGCGGGATTGGATACAATCGAGCATAGAGGGACGCAAGAAGTACCAGGTTTGGGGCCCTCGTGGTGAGGTAAAACCCCTACTCTTGCCGGATCTGACTATCTGGAATACTGGAACTACAAGTGCTCCTTGAGCTGCATACACTAGCTACTGCCTTAAATGCTGTAAGACCAACCCTTTCTACTGAGGCCTTGCCTCTCCTTATATAGGCAGAGAGGCAAAGGTCTCACTGGCCAGTCCGACTGGCGGGCCCCACAGGCGGGTCCCAGCCGACTAGTCATCTACAGTGTCCAGTATGGCTTGTCCTGTCGGAGTACGAGCGGTATGGCTGTCGTAGGCACAGTGGATGCCGTGCGAGCCCGTCGTCATCACCGACCGCTGTTCTCGCGTCACCCACGCAAAGTCTTCGGTATGGCCGGATAGTTGCCAGTCTTGTCACCGTACAGGGCATACCGTGCACTGATACACACGTTGTCCTGTCCCATTGATTGAGTCCGGCTACGTCGCCATATCCGGCTGCCTCTTGCTGATCCAGCTACCGGGGACAGCCGGCTTGTCTTGCCTTGTCCGGCTGCATCTGGTCAGCCGGACGCGATCCGACTGTCTTGTTTCTTATTCGGTTGGGGTACCTGGGGATCATCCCCTGACACTAGCCCCCGAGCGCGTGTGGATTCCTCCCTTAGGCGAAATGTGCACGCGCTTCCTCTTGCTTTTGAATTTGTGTCTGGCTGAGCTTGGCGGTTGCGCTACCCGTGACGTCAGTGCTGACGCCGGCCACGCACGCACGCGCCATCATTACCCTACGGCAGGCAGCGTAACGTCCCGTCGCACGTCGCCTCAGGAAACTGTTGTCCGGCGCTTCGGTTCTCGCTCCAGGATCTTCTGCGCATCCTGCTCCAGCACACGGGATCTTAGGCGGAGGTTGGGGTGTGGATCGCCCGGATGCGCGCCACATGCCCCGTCGACGGTTGCCCTTCTGGCTCTTTAAAGGGACGCCACGGGGGAGGCGATTTCTTTCGTTCGTTCCCCTGCTGCAGTTCCTTTTCTCTTGCTGCCTCCGCTCCTGCGCTTTTGCACTTTCCGCCGCCCGCTCGCCGTCGTCGCTGCTACGGGCCACCACCAATCTTCCTTCGCCGCTCCCCCTCGTCAACCGGAAATGGTCGCCGACCGCGGGGCCTGGTGCGGCTCCACCGTCACCGAGGACCAAATCGCCAAATACCGCGCCACCCGCATCCTCCCATCGGTGGAGGAGGTGGCGGTGCGGCTGGCGCCGGCCCGGGAAGTGTCGCCGCATCCGGAGGAGGGCGAGCGCGTCATCTTCCTTTCCCACCTGGCACGCGGGTTTGCCCTTCCGGTGAACCCGTTCCTCTTGACCTTCCTCGCTTTCTTCGATCTTCACCTCCACCACCTCGGCGCCAACGCAATCGAAACGTTGGCGCATTTCGTAGCTTTCTGCGAGAGCTACCTCAGGATCCAGCCGGATTTCGGGCTCTTCTGCCGGCTCTTTCGAGTCCGGCCGCAGGTGCAGTTCACCCAGGGGCCCTCAGTTGTCTGCGGTGGCGCCTCCTTCTACTCCCGCTCGTAGACCGGCTACCCCAAATTCCTTCTTCACGATACGGTACGACTGTGGCAGCAGTCATACTTCTATGTGAAGAACCTCACCAATGTCGACCGATAAATCTGCCGGCCTTCCAGGACATCGAATCCAGCCGGCAGAACTGGGACTTGAAGTTCCACGGCGACAAGGCAGAGACGGACGACCTACTGAAGTGCATGCGCTTGCTCGTCCACTGCCGGCTGACCGGGCTAGACGTCACCCTCAGCTGGATGTCCTGGCTGATGATGCCGTTGCAGCAACGAGGACACAAGATGTGCTACTACTCTGGCCGGCTGGACCCAACCCGGCTGTCGCGCCGTGATCCCCGCTACCACAACCTCAAGGAGTGGGTGTGGACGATCACCAAGGAGCGGCTGCCGGAGAACTGGAAGTTCAGCCTGGCGCCCTATACTCGGGAGAACCGCGTGCCCCGGGTAAGCTCTTCTAACCGGATGCTACTTTGGTGTTTCTTGCACTTGTTCTTTGTTTTCGTCTGGCTGACTCTTGTATTCGGCAGATGTTTCCATGCATCATCCGCGAGGAGGGCGCGGCGGCCCTCGAGGAATTTACGCCTGACCTGCCCGAGCCGCGCGCTCGGTGATCTGGCGAGGAATCGGATGGGGACGGCGACGCCTTCCCCAGCCGGAACGACGAGCCGGCCGCCGACCCGCACGCGGTGGTGCACGAGGAGGAGGCCATGCCGACCACGGAGCCAGCGGCGCGCTCCGCGACGGATAGGGAAGCGGGTAGGAGCGGCTCTAGCCGTTCCGGCTCCCGCCGCCCTGCGACGGAGGAGCCGGTGCCCAAGAGGAGCCGGTCCGGCGCCCTGCCGCCTAGCCGTCTCGGCCGGAAGAAAGGGCCGCCTCCTGTTGTGCCAGGGTATGTTCTTTCTCCCCCTTTCCTTTCTGCCTGTTTTCTGTCTGCTTGCCTTTATCCTCCTTTTCTGACTTTGGCTTGGTTTGCTCTTGTCTTCTTCACTTTCTCCTTAGCACGCTGGTTTCCTTTGGAGCCGCGAGCCCGGCACGCACACCAGCCGGGTCGCCGCCCCATAGCCCGACTGCGCCAACCAGCGCCCCTCCTTCTTCTAAGGCGTAGCCTTCGCCTCCCTCTCAGCCGACTGCCTCCCCCCAGCCAGAAATCCCCCAGCCGGAGGCGAGGTCCTCCCAGCTGGAAGGCTCCTCCGCGGGCGCGCGGGGGGCTGCTTGTAAGGAGCTCGTCGTCGTTGGCGACGACAACTCCGACAAGGAGCCCGGGGAGGAGTGGCAAACGGCGGTGGTCGCGGCGAAGGAGTCCTTGGCCGTCAACACCATGGACGATGACGCCTCTTCTGCTGCCTCACTGTCGGACCTTCCCGCCACGCTCGAGTTGGCAGTGAAGGAGATCTGGCTGCTGGAGGCCACAGCCGGCGGGAACCGGTCGTTGGAGCAGAAGCTCGCTGCTGCCAACGAGACCTCCCAGAGTGAGTTCGCTTTACCCGGCTTCTTCTTTTTTTTTCTGATAGCTGGTTTCGTTGCAGCCATCCTCGTGTGTGCTCAGCACGAGATCGATCGCCTGAAGAAGGCGAACGACCGGCTGAGCAAGTCCAATTCTACTCTGCGGTAGCAAAACAAGGATTGGCACGCGCGGGTGGACGGTCTGGAGGCCACCATCAAGGAGCGCGACGCCTCGCTCGCCAGCCGGACCGAAGCTTTCTCCCTTCTCGAGGCCTAGAACAAGGACCAGGAGAAGGAGATTAAATGGTTGGCACTCAAGGAGAAGGCGCTGGTGGAGGAGCTGACGCAGGTCGGCCACACTGCCAAGGGTGAGTTTTCTTTCCGTCTTCTTTTCTTTCCGGATCCGGTAGCCGGATCTGACTTCTCTTTTCTGACAGCCTTTTACCCCGGCATAGACCTGCTGGCCTACAACCGGCTGCAGGAGAATTGGCCGGGAGCGCAGCCGACGGCCCAGGAGCTCGTCGTCCTTGTTGGCGAGGAAGCTGCCAAGCTTCGCTAGGCGGCGAGGGACGTCTTCTCCTTCGTATGGCCGGAGGATCCGGTTCCGGAGACAATGGCGCAGCTGGCTGCGAAGGTGGGGGAGGTGCCGGCTGCCGTGGACCGGCTGCGGGACCTGGCTGCGTGAGCCAGAGCGGAGATGGCCCTGGCTCTGATGCTCTCCTGGTACAAGGACGCCCGCGTCGAGAAGATCGACGGAGGCTTCCGTGCTGGAGCTAATCTTGCCGCTATCCGCCAAGCCCATCCGGAGCTTCACGGGTCTGCCATCAAGATCACCGACTACGTGGACCCTGACGAGGTCCTCACCGACTCGGAGTCCGTCGGCACTCCTGATGTGGAGGCCCCGATGCCGCCGCCTGCCAGCGCTGGAACCGGATCAAGCTCCGTGCCTCCTCCGCCGCCCGAAGCTTCCGCTGGCCAAGATCTCCCCCACGGAAAAGGTCCTGTCGTTTAGTTATCGCCCTGGGATGCCGGGTGTAATTGTCTTGTGTTATACACTTGTGAACCTTGTCTGTTTGTGCCGGCTGTCTTTGACGCCGGGTAACTTATGGGAGCTTCGTCTCTCTTTTGTTTGTTGATATTGATCTTGCTTGGATTTCCTTCAACTTATGCGCCTCGAATTTTCTTTCCATACTTTGCCGGTTAACTTTGCCCGGCTTACTTTGCCCGGCTACATACTTTTAGTCGGCGGAACGCACCTCCAGTGGGGGCGCGCGAGCGCACCCACTAGGTGTAGCCCCCGAGATTCGCAGTAGTTGGCGAAGACACGTGCTTCAAATCTTCCTTCTTTCCCAATTCTTCTATCTATATCCGACTAGATTCGTGTCAGTCGGTTGCTTTCGCTGGCTGAACACTTTCGGCCGGGGGGGCTAACATTCCAGCCGGGGGAACTAACATTCCAATGGGGGCGCGCGAGCGCACCCACTGGGTGTAGCCCCCGAGATTCGGAGTAGCTGGCGTAGCCAGGTGCTTCGAATCTTCCTTGTCTTCTCTTGCTCCAGCCCTTGCCCTCACCTGGGCTCTGATCGACTGACTAAACGCCTTTAGCCGGTCGGGAACCACAAGATTCCACTGGGGGCGTGCGAGCGCACCCAGTGGGTGTAGCCCCCGAGATTCGGAGCGCTTGGTGAAGGCAAGGACTTCGAATCTTCTTTCCTTTTCCTGAATTCCAACTCTAGGTAGTCGGAAGAAACGTATGTACGCATACACACATGTCCACATAGGTTAGTAGGTTAGTCTGCCAAATTGTAGCCGGAAAACGGCTTGTTTTTTTTCGAAAACTGGCCTATCCCTTTCTAGACACTTAGTCGCTTTCCTGTGCGCTCTGCTGTTTTCGCTGCGTCCTTGCCAGGTAGCTAGGTTGCGGTCTGCAGCCGGAATCGAAGGGAGCTGACAGTACATTGCACACGGTACTACTGGCTTAGCAGCTGGATTGGTTCGAGCTAGTTGCGGGGCCGGGCCACCCGATCTGTCGCGTCTCCTCCCTGTTTTTCATGTGGGATGCCTCGGGCTTTTGCTCTTGCTAGCCGGACAGCCAGGTTGTGGTCTGTAGCTGAGACGAAGAGTGGGCCTCTGACATCGTCGCACAATACTTAGCCGGTTTGTTGACTTAGCAGGCTGGGCCAGCCGGCGAGCACCCGGGTAGGGGTTGCCGTAGCCGGAAAATAATAACCGGAAAACAGATGCATACATATTTCTAGCAAGGAGCCCCCGAGATTCTCGTGGGGGTCCGCATTTTCATTCATAGGGTTTTCAGGATACATACACTGTCTGGCGACTAGGTGTAAAACGGGTGCAGTAGGGCCGCATTCCAGGGATGCTCGGTCTCCTCGTCTGATTTGTCCATCTTGTTCTTGCGCGGCTGCTGCGCGTCGATGAGGTAGTAGGAGTCGTTGGGCAGCACCCGGCTGATGATGAAGGGGCCCTCCCAGGGTGGCGACAGCTTGTGCATGCCCTTCGTGTCTTGCACCAGCCGGAGAACCAGGTCGCCCTCGCGGAATGCGACTGGGCGGATCCGGCTCGAATGGTAGCGACGTAGTCGCTGCTGGTACAGGACTGATCTGGACAAGGCCAGCTCGCGGGCCTCCTCCAGGAGGTCCACTCCGTCCTCCCGCGCCTCCTGGTTGGCTTTTTCGTTGTAGAGGAGCTTGCGAGGGGAGTCGAACTCGATGTCGGCGGAGAGGACGGCTTCCGATCCGTAGACTAGGAAGAACGGCGTGTAGACGGTTGACCTATTCGGCATGGTGCGGAGGCTCCACAGCACAGCCAGAAGTTCTTCGATCCAACATCCGGGTGAACGCTCCAACGGCTCGATGAGACGTGGCTTGATGCCGGCTAGCACCAAGCCGTTTGCTCTTTTGACTTGCCCGTTGGATTGCGGGTGCGCGATGGAGGAGAGGTCCAGTCGGATGCCCTTGTTGCTGCAGAACCGAGCGAAGGCCCCCTTGGCAAAGTTCGTGCCGTTGTCGGTGATGATGCTGTTGGGGTAGCCGAAGCGGTTGATGATGTCGGTGAAGAAGGTGACAACCGTCGCCCCGTCCAGCTTCCGGATAGGCTTGGCCTTGATCCACTTCGTGAACTTGTCCACCGCCACCAGCAGGTGGGTCATGCCCACGCGCGCTCGCTTGAAGGGACCGACCATGTCGAGGCCCCAAACCGCGAAAGGCCAGGTGATCGGTATGGTCTTTAGTACCGAAGTTGGCATGTGCCTGAGCTGCCCGAAGCGCTGGCACCCATTGCATGCACGGACCAGCTGCCCAGTGTCCCTGAGGGCGGTGGGCCAATAGAAACCATGGCGGAACGCCTTGGCGACTATCGCCCTTGACGAAGCGTGGTGCCCGCACTCGCCCTGGTGGATATCCTTGAGTAGCCGGTGGCCCGTATCCGCATCAACACATCTTTGGAAGATACCGGATACACTGCGCTTGTACAACTCGCCGTTTATGATACTGTATGTGTGCACGCGGCGCCGGATTTGCCTGGCCTGCACCTCGTCGTCCAGAAGTTCTCCATCGGTGATGTAGCTCATGAAGGGCTGTGCCCAGGATGGCACTTCCCGGATGACGAGGACGCTCATGCTCTCCGGTTGACGGGTGTCTAGGGGTTGTCCGGATGGCGTATCCGGAGCGGCAGCCCCCGGGCCGCTAGGCGAGCCGGCAGCCCCCGGGTCGTGCGAGCCGGAAGGCGCTGCCTGGCCGGAATTGGTGCGGGCCTTCTTCTTTGGTGGTTCTGCCGGCTCCGCTCCCGCCGTTCGGGCAGTCGGAACGGTTCCTGCCCAGACGATGGAGTCCGATTCTAGTGACGGGTTGATGGATGGCTTGTGCAGGTGCTCCAAGGAGACCCTTGGTGGGATGGCCTGCCTGGTGGAGCTGATCTTGGAGAGCCCATCGGCTGCCTCGTTGTTGACACGGGGGATGTGGTGAAATTCGCACCCGTCGAAGGAGGCGTTGAGCTTCTGGATGTGGAACCAGTAGAGAGCCATGTTTGCGTCTCTGGCGTCCCATTCCCCGGATACTTCCTGCACCACCAAGTCCGAATCGCCGAAGCATAGGATCCGGTTGACACCGATCTCCTTGGCCAGCCGGAGTCCATGCGCCAGTGCCTCGTATTCGGCTACGTTGTTGGAGGCCTTGAAGTGGATCTGCAGTACATACTCCAGCCGGTCTCCCTTGGGCGAGGTGAGCACGATGCCGGCTCCCAAGCCCCCGAGCATCTTTGATCCGTCGAAGTGCATCCGCCAATGGTCCGAATCCGGAACCAGTGGGAGGTACTGGGTCTCGACCCAGTCGACGAGGAAGTTCGCCAATGCTTGCTACTTGATCGTGAGCAGGGGCTCGTACTGGATGGAGTAGGCGGCAAGCTCGATGGCCCACTTGGCAACTCGGCCGGTGGCGTCCTTGTTGCCGATGATTTCTGAAAGGGGTGCAGTGCACACGACCTTAATCGGATGCTCCTGGAAGTAGTGCTTGAGCTTCTTTCATGCCAAGTACATGCCGTAGCACATCTTCTGGTAGTGGGGGTAGTTCTGCTTGGAGAGAGAGAGAACCTCGCTAAGGTAGTAGACGGGTCTCTGAACCGGCTGAGCCTTGCCTTCCTCGAGGCGCTCCACCACCAGGACTACGCTGACAACCCGGCTGATGGCTGCTATATAGAGAAACATTGGTTCCTTACTAGCCGGCGTGGCCAGAACCGGTACTATGGACAGCATGCGCTTGATATCGTGAAATGCAGCGTTGGCTTGCGAAGTCTAGGAGAACTTGTCCGTCTTCTTCATCAGCTGGTACAACGGGAGTGCCTTCTCCCCCAGCCGGCTGACGAAGCGACTGAGGGAAGCAAGGCATCCGGTGAACTTCTGGACTCCAAGCAGGTTCCTGGGCGGCTGCATCCTCTCGATGGCTGCGATCTTCTCCAGATTTGCCTCGATACCTCGCTGTGAAACGAGGAAACCGAGGAGCTGGCCGGATGGTACCCCAAAGACGCACTTCTCTGGGTTCAGCTTCATCCGGTACTAGCGGAGGTTGCCAAATGTTTCTCCAAGGTCCTCGAGGAGGGTGCGCTTCTCCTTGGTCTTGATGACCACGTCATCCACGTAAGCATGCAAGTTTCGGCCTATCTGCGAGTGCAAGCATTTCTGCATGCATCGCTGATAGGTGGCGCCTGCGTTCTTTAGGCCAAAAGGCATGGTTACATAGCAGAAAGCCCCATAGGGGGTGATAAACGATGTCTTAATCTGATCAGCCAGGTTCAGCCGGATCTGATTGTACCCGAAATAACAATCTAAAAAAGACAACAAATCACAGCCGGCCATGGAATCGATGACTTGATCGATACGGGGCAAGGCGAAGGGGTCTTTCGGGCACGCCTTGTTCAGGCTGGTGTAGTCGATACACATGCGCCAGGTCTTGTTCTTCTTTAGCACCAGGACTGGGTTCGCCAGCCAGTCCGGGTGGTACACTTCCATGATGAACCCGGCTGCAAGGAGCCGGGTGATCTCGTCACCGATTATCTTTCTCTTCTCTTCTATGAACCGGCGGAGAGGTTGCTTGACTGGCTTGGCATCCGAACGCACGTAAAGCGAGTGCTCGGCGAACTCCTTCGGCACACCCCGCATGTCCTTGGGGGACCACGCGAAGATGTCCCGATTCTCACTGAGGAAGTCGATGAGCGCGCCTTCCTATTTGTTGTCCAAGCCGGCGCCAATGGTGACGAACTTGGTCGGATCGGAGGGGTCGAGCAGGATCCTTTTCGTCTCCTTTGCCGGCTGGAAGGCTCCTTCTCCAGCCGGTTTGCTTCTAGCCGGAATGTCCTGCTAGGCCATGGCCACATTGCGCATGATCGCGCGCTTCTCTTCGGCTATGATGAGGGCCTCTGCCAGCTTGGAACCAGCTGAAGCGCACTCCATCGATCGCCTGAAGCAGCCGGCGACGGTGATCACGCCGTGGGGTCCCGACATCTTCGTCTTGAGGTAGGCATAGTGGGGGATGGCCATGAATTGGTGAGGGCGGGGCGTCCGAGGAGAGCGTGGTAGGAGCTCTTCAGATTTACCACCTCGAACCAGATTGGTTCGCGGCGGAAGTTCTCCTCGGTCCCGAAGATGACGTCCAGCTGGATTTTCCCCAGCGGGGCGCAGGCTGGCCCTGGCAGTACGCCGTGGAACGTCGTGGTAGTCGGGCGCAGGTCGCTTTCGCAAATGCCCAGCTTCTCCAGCGAGGACTGGTAGAGGAGGTTGAGGCTGTTGGCTCCGTCGATGAGGACGTGCGAGAATTGGCAGGTGCGCGTGTTGGAGACGATGAGGGGGTCGAGCACCATGGCGTAGCCCCCAAGAGTCGGTAGATGCTCAGGCTGATCCACCTGGCTCCAGGTGATGGGGGTTTCCGACCAGTTCAGGTACTGGGGGACCGGAGAGGCGACGGTGTTGACCTTCTTGGAGCGTTGCCTGCGGCTGTGCTTATCGTCCTGCTCCGTCTCAAAAATGTGGTAGGCGGCGTGCGGCTGGGGGTAGCCGTTGTTGTTGTTGTTGCCGCCGTTGCCACTGTTACCGTCATTGCCGGCTCCCCTAGCCGGTGGCGGAGGTCCACCCGGTGGGGGAGGCGGGGGACGAGGCTGGTTGCCCTGGTCCTTTAGCTGGCGGGTCCAGCTGCAGTTCCGGGTGGTGTGCGTAGCCGGCTTGAAGGGACCGCTATGCCACTTGCACGGGCCATCGAACATCTGGTCGAAGGTGAGCCGTGGCTTCTGCCTCCTTGCTTCATTAGCCGGCGCGTCGGGCGCGCCCTCCACAGCATTGACCTGCCGCGCGTGGTAGCGAGGCTTCTGCTGTCCGGCCTGGCGATCCCCATGGAACCGGTTGTCGTTGCCGTGGCGTCTGGAGGATCCGGCTTCTCCAGCCGGATTGCTGGGTCGGTCGCGAGCCGGCTCCGTGGGAGTCGGATGGCCGTCCGCGTTTACTCGGAGGGGCTTCTTCATGGCGGCATCCGCCGTGGCGTACTGGTCCGCAACCGTCATGAGCTCCGCCATGGTTTTCGGCTCGTCGCACAGTAGCCGGTGGCGAAGCATGGTGCCCTCGCGGCAACCCTCGATGAAGAAACCGATGGCTTGGCTCTCCAGGATGCCCTTGTAGGTGTTGCGCAGTTCCGTTCACTTGGCGAGGTACTCGCGGTCAGTCTCGTGGTCGCCCTGGACACACAAGGCCAGGTCGCGCGGGCGCCCTGGGCGCTTGTACGTGCCGTTGAAGTTGCGGACGAACACTTTTTCGAAGTCAGGCCAAGCGTTGATGCTGTTGGGCGCGAGGCTATTGAGCCATGTCCTTGCTGACCCAGTTAGCATGAGGGGGATGTAGCGCACGGCTGTGCGCTTGTTCCCGTGGGCGATGCCGACTGCCGTAGCGTAGTCGGTCAACCAGTCCTCCGGTTTCATGCTGATGTCGTACTTGGGGGTGTCCCTGGGCAGGGAGAATTTATCCGGAAACGGCTCGTTTCGGATGCGGGGTCCAAAACAAACCGGACGGGTAGAATCTTCTTCCTCCGTGACGCGCGCTTGAGCGAGGAGCTCGATGCGGTCGCGGGCATCCGGACAATCCGGGTTGGGCGCGCCTACCCGGCATGAGAGACGGGAACCGGCTGGTCTAGGCGCTCCAGCTGGCGGAGGGGGAGGTGGCGGGTTGCTGTTCACCGTCTGCTCCTGGCGCGGCTGGCCCCTGTTACCAGAGCTGCGGCGCCTGCTGTGGGCCCTGGGCGGCTGAGGGGAGGACGCCTGCTGGGTGTCGCGCGGCGCGCCCCTGCTGTTGACCGGTAGCTCGCTCCTCCTGGAGTAGCTAAGGTCTTCCTGCATCTGCCGGGTGGCACCAGCCTGCTCATCCGCGACGTGGAGGAGCTCCTGCACGCGAGCGTGCTGGCGGGCTCGCTCCTCGCCCTCCAGGCTGGGTAGTTCCTCTGCCGCGGCTCGCGCCGCGCGCAAGTTCTTGATGGGCGTGCTGTAGGTGGGCCGTGCGAGGGCGGGCACAGGATCCGGCTCCCCGTCCTTTTCCAAACTACCGCCAAGCTCGCCGCCCCGACGTCGTACCTGGCCGCGCCGGCTCGGCTCCGCGGTAGCCGGAGTGAGGCCGTGCGCGCGGTCGTACTTGCGCCAAGTGATCTCGAGCTGCTTACGGGCTGCAGCTAGCTCCATGGCCTCATGGAGGAGGATCTGTCTCTCCATGCTGAAGTTGGCCTCCGCCTCCTCCGGGTTATCCCTGAGGTTAACCGGCGTCAGGAGCCGATCAATGGCATCCTCCACCGGGTTCCAGGGCTGCGGGGGAGCGGAAGTTCCGACCTCGTCTGTGCCTCGCTCCCGCGGCTAGCGGGGATGGGAGCTGGAACCGGGCATCATGACCTCTACGCCGCGAGGTGCGGCGGAGGCGCTGCCGTCTGAGCACGGCAGCTCCGCGACAGAGACGATTTCCCTAGGGAAACGCTCTGGGATGGTGGCGACGTAAACGGGGAGGTCGCCGAATAGCAGAACGGTGTCGTTCGCCGGGAAGGAGGTTCCGACGAAGCAGGAAGCGTTGTCGATGACGCAGTCGAATTTGCCGAGCGTGAGCACCAGGCCGGAGGCCACGCGCTCACCGTCTGAAGTGCGGGGTCCCGTGCGGAATGTGACTCCGGTCGAAGCCATCTGGCCCCACAGTGGGCGCCAACTGTCGTTGTATTGGGAACGGCAGTACCTGAGGAGGTTAGATAGAGGTGTGGGGACTAGCAGGGAAGCTATCGACGGCGTCCGCAGGCGGGATTGGATACAAGCGAGCGTAGCGGGACGCAAGAAGTACCCAGGTTCGGGGCCCTCGTGGTGAGGTAAAACCCCTACTCCTGCCGGATCTGACTATCTGGAATACTAGGACTACAAGTGCTCCTTGAGCTGCATACGCTAGCTACTGCCTTAAATGCTGTAAGACCAACCCTTTCTACTGAGGCCTTGCCTCTCCTTATATAGGCAGAGAGGTAAAGGTCTCACTGGCCAGTCCGACTGGCAGGCCCCACAGGCGGGTCCCAGCCGACTAGTCATCTACAGTGTCCAGTATGGCTTGTCCTGTCGGAGTACGAGCGGTATGGCTGTCGTAGGCAAAGTGGACGTCGTGCGAGCCCGTCGTCATCACCGGCCACTGTTCCCGCGTCACCCACACAAAGTCTTCGGTATGGCCGGGTAGTTGCCAGTCTTGTCACCGTACAGGGCGTACCGTGCACTGATACACACGTCGTCCTGTCCCATTAATTGAGTCCGGCTATGTCGCCGTATCCGGCTGCCTCTTGCTGATCCGGCTACCGGGGATAGCCGGCTTGTCTTGCCTTGTCCGGCTGCATCTGGTCAGCCGGACGCGATCCGCCTGTCTTGTTTCTTATTCGGTTGGGGTACTTGGGGATCATCCCCCTGACAGCATGCAAATAAAGTTCCATAGGTTTTTTAATTTTCTGTTCAAACACTTCATGTCCTAACTCAAGATAAATAGTATAAAGCTCTCTATTTTGTTGTTGTTTTCCATTAAGCCTAACTAGTGAAAATAAAACAAGAAACAAAAATATATAATTGCAGAATCTAAAGGAAATAACTTCGAGCACTCACACACCAGCAACAGTACTAGAAGATTGCTTAGTAGCCAGAAGATGTGAGTACCTTTTACCTTACCTCCCCAGCAACGGCACCAGAAAATAGCTTGATGTCTACGCACGCTTCTATTCTTATAGACAGTGTTGGGTCTCTAAGTGCAGAGGTTTGTAGAACAGCAACAAGTTTCCCTTAAGTGGATCACCCAAGATTTATCGAACTCAGGGAGGAAGTGGTCAAAGGTATCCCTCTCAAGCAACCCTGCAATCAAGATACAAGAAGTCTCTTGTGTTCCCAACACACCCAATACACTTGTCAGGTGTATAGGTGCACTAGTTCGACGAAGAGATAGTGAAATACAAGTAATATGGATGATTATAAGTGGTAATTGCAATCTAAAATAAGAGTGGCAGCAAGCAAACATGTAACATAACTGGTTGTAAATAGTGTTTCAATGCTTAGAAACAAGGCCTAGGGATCATACTTTCACTAGTGGACACTCTCATATAAATATCTTCTCTTCATGATGCTACCCTGAACTACTCTCTGGTTGGACGATGTAGGGTTATAACAGCACACCTTAAAGTTTTCATTCCCCATCTAGATAACCCCTCACTATCACCTTGAGCGCTAGATGGTTCCAACAAACACCACAATCTCATAGAGACATCCAACTCAAACTATACTCATGATAAATATTTATGTAACCTTAGCCAAAGTGCCACACGGTGTGCACACTGTCAACTTCACACATGTGGGGATAGGCAGAGATTAATTAAAGCACTTGAGTAGCAGAATAGATCCTAGATTACAAAGCTCATGATCTCAATAAGATCACGCATAGAGAGAGATATGAACACATAGCTACTTGTAGAGCCCTTAGCCTCGAGAGAGAACTACTCCCTCCTCATCATGGGAGTCAGCAACGGCAATGGAGATGGCGGTGGAGTCGATGGAGATGGCTCCGGGGCACTTCCCCGTCCCGGCAGGGTGCCAGAACAGAGACTTCTGTCCCCTGAATCTCCTCTTCGGTGGCGGTAGCGCTGCAGACTTTTTGGTGGAATTATGATCGGGTCCTTAGGGTTTTCGTCCCGGGAGGCTTTTATAGGCGAAGGGGCAAGGTCGGTGGAGCTCCAGGGGGGCCACACCTCCTGGTGGCGCGCCCCTAGCCGCGCGGCCACCAGTTGTGGCCGCCCTGGTGCGCCACTTCGTCTCCCCTTCGGACTCTGTGTTGCTTCGGGTAAAATATTTACTTTGGCTTTTGTCCCGTCCAATTCTGAGAATATTTCCTTACTAGCTTTTCTGAAACCAAAAACAGCAGAAAACAGGCAACTGACACTATGGCATCTTGTTAATAGGTTAGTTCCATAAAATATATATAAATACCTCAAAGTGTGAACAAAACATAAGAAAGTATATATAAAACAAGTATGGAACATCAAAAATTATATATACGTTTACGACGTATCAAGCATCCCCAAGCTTAACTCCTACTCGTCCTCGAGTAGGTAAGTGATAAAAAGAATAATTTTTGAGGCGACATGCACCATCACAATCTTGATGAAGGTATACGTAAAGGATTGATAGATGGGATCAAAGTACTCTAAACATAAGCATGAAAGATAGAGTTCTAACAAAAAAATAGAGCAACTATGTTGTAACATGAAAAGATACAAACAAAAGATTATGAATAATAATGCATTGAAAGATCTTTATCTTGTCTCTGTATTGCATGTTATGCTCATTCAAAATGTTTATCCAGCCAAGTCCACTGAAAGATGTCATGATCGCTATGTTAGTGACGGTAACCACGTAACTCCTGTCAAGATCAGCATCTGACATCAAAGTGACCTCAAACACGACATCGTCCATGGTGTTTCTATGAAAATGGTCCATGAAGTCATGTCGCCAAGCGCAAGGGATTGATTGAGTAAAACAATAACAATACAACAAAGTCCTACCGGTTTATTAGTAAAACTTACAAATAGGTCAATGTACCTCCTAGCGACGACTACAAACATTAGCTCGAGCCAAAAAACACAGATGTCCTCACCCCACCATCACTGGAGCCGAGAAAAAATTATCGTGGTAGATCTTATTTCAGTAGACAGGAAATGGTGGACCCCAAATGATCAATGCACTACAATAGTAATCATCACCACATTTGTAGGTTAGAAGAGACTGACATGAAAAGATACCAGCGAACACGAAAACCGACCAGATCCTAGGAGATCTTCCGGACACACAGCTCCAAGTGCTCTCTACTGACGTTGGATGCATCACCGGAGTGAGGCTCAAACAGGAGGAGTTTATTCTGATTTCGGGATGTAGATGTTGTCTCCCCACCCCGAAAAAAGACAATGAAAAACATCATAAACAAATAATGACCCCCCTCTATCAAGAGGCCTTTGTCTGCCGCACCTCCAAGGCCCCAAGGTCACCAGAGCCGGAGCAGACTGGCGAGAGGAACGGGAACCCTAGATGGTTTTCTAGCCTCCACTATCGCCTCCTCTCAAGTCACATGGGTTTTAAGCACATGTTAGCATATATTGAGCACATGCATGTGTGCTGTCTTTTTCAAGTGCTTAGAATCTCTCTCCATAAGATACCCTATAGACTTGCGAACAGATCACATGAGTTTAGAACCCACCAACAAAACGCCTAGCGCTATAGTCGGCGGAACCTTGTAATCTGATATACAAAAGAAACAGAACAAAGCCGGAGTAGCTATTTACCTCCAAGAGTCATGGGCCAAACTTGGGTAACTCATGTGTACCAATCCTATCCTTGATTCACCTGATGTTGCTGCACTCCGCTTCGCCGGTCCCTTTCGTGATGGTAGTCGAGGGGTACATCAGACGTTTAAGTCTTGGACTCGAATTCGGATAGGATGATTCCACCATAAGAAACATTATCAACCGAGGTAGGCTCGGTTTGTGGCGTGGGATGTTTCTGCACTTGCACTCATTATTTTAGACCACGCCATCACATCTAAACCCCTTCTCCATGCATGGATGATGCCTATGTGCACCGTGTGCTCTTTTTTGCTAAATTCCACCGATCTATTAATAATCATCAACAATGGTATATAGTGTCTAAAACTAATAAAAGTAGAAATAGGTAAATGGACCACCTAACGATGACAACAAACACTAGCTCGAGCTGAAGGCGCGCCACCGTACTCCCCCCACCATCATTGGAGCCTGCTAAAACTTGTCGTAGCAGTGCTTGTTGCAGTAGACAGACGGAAAGCCATCGTGCTAAAGTCTCAAATGATCAGCGCACTATAACAGTAACTATCGCCAATGGTGACATTTGTAGGTCAGAAGAGATTGACCTGAAAATATACCAGCGAACAAGAAAACCAATCAGATCCTAGGAGATCTTGGGGACACACGACTCCAAGCGGCCTGTACCGACGCTAGACGCACCACCGGAGCGAAGATTGGACAGGGTGACCTTATTATGATTTCAGGATGTAGTCGTCGTCTCACCAACCCGAAAAAGACACAAAAACAACATAAACAAATAACGACACTCCCCCTCAATGCAGAGGCATTGTCTGCTGCACCTCTAAGACCCCAAGGTCATCAGAGCCGAAGCGGACCGGCGAGAGGAACGGAAACCCTAGATGGTTTTCCAGCCGCCACTATCACCTCATCTTAACTCACGTGGGTTTTAGAGGCACCTGTTAGCATATATTGAGCACATGCATGTGTGCTATCTTTTTCAAGGATCTTAGCTCTTGTGTTTGTGAAATATGCATGCACGGTTGTACTTTTTTTTAACAAGACTAGACATCTTAAGAGCCAGCTTCTTTTCACCAGCCGTGTACTGGGGCAGTTGCGAGATAGCTTCACCAGGATCACGAGTTTGTTATCAAATGCTTGTACGCAATATATATGGTGGCGTATATGGTACATATGAATGTATCTCGCGAGCTTCCCACTCATCGGAGAAGAAGACCAAATTTTTTAATCCGACACGTGAAGTAATCAGTCGGCAAGCAATCCGAATAATCTCTATGTCCGATACGATTACGATACAGCACGAGTAGGCAGCTCAGCTCAGGCCGTTTACCTTGCCACTGACCATCTATATATGCAATCAAGCCGTACGTGCACTACCATCAAATCCAACCTCGCCTTGCACAGCTGAAGTCGATAGCCCTACGCCAGATGAAGAAAGGAGCCAGGACTGCGGGCGAGCAGCACATGGTGATGTTCGAGACAGAGGAGCAGCAGTTAGAGCGGATTGTGACAGAGGTGGCGTTCTTCAGGGCGACGACTACCCTGACGGAGGAGCAGCAGGCGGCACGGCAGGCGGCGCAGCTAGCGTTCATCAAGGCGGCATTGGAAGAGTACCAGCGCTGCACTGCCATGGGGGAGGAGGGCATTGTGGAGGAATACCGGCGGGAGGGGAAGCTTCACACGTACGACCCGAAGAAGGCGAAGCTGAAGCGCTTTGCTAGGATCGCCAACCTCTATCCGTGCGAGGGGTGGTCCGAGCACATGGTCGAGAGGATCAAAGAATATACCAAATACCTCGAGGAAGACGAAGACGACTATAAGATAGGACTTTATTCTTTAATCGAGGAATTAAATTATTAGAGGCTATTTTTGTAAGGGGAAAGGAGATTTTTTAGAGGAAAAAGTGACCTTATTTAGTAGGAGTACTAAGTATTAGTAAGTGTTGTTTATTTAGTAGGAGTATTTATCAATTGTTTCTTTAATCGAGTAAAATGTTGCTTTCGTACAGAAAAATGAGAGGTTTCTTAGTATTTGTCAGTGCTATTTATTAGGTTTGTATTTGTTGATCGTTTTCCTCACTTTTGTCAACGTTTTTTATAAACGGATATAAAACTCGTTTGTGACAAATTATGTCATGCCATTACAATTTTTGAAGTGGTAAATTTCACTATGGGAGGTGTGTCGCGACAACTAAACACTTCTGACTTTTATCGCTATTTTTTAAAATAATACACATTTTTAATAAATTTTAGAAATAATACATAAAATTCAGAATTTTGAATTCTATTACGGCTGTTACACCATACATTGATTAGGTACCTATCTGTGTATGGTACACCGATTAGTTACATTTTCTTGTTCAGACACACGTGTGATTTTGTGCCTATCGATGTACCGTACACCGACTAGTACCTATCGGTGTACCGTCACTAGCAGAAAAAGAGCCATTCGTTCGGGAGCGCCCAGAGCATTTGTCCCGGTCGCTCCAGGAACCGAGACTAATACCTGCATTCGTCTCGGTTCAAGGGACCGGAGCGTCGCATGAGAGTCGGGGGTCATTCGTCCCGGCTTGTAACACAAACCGGGACCAAAGGTAATACGTCACACACGTGGCATGCCGCACTTCTTAGTATATTAAAGGCGTGGATAACTTTATCGATGTGGCTAAGGCAAATAAAAAGAATAGTTTTATGTGTTATCCATGTGTTGACTGTCGGAATGTCAAGGAGTACTCTTCCTCAAAAATGCTTCGCGGCCACCTGGTTCGGAGAGGTTTCATGCCCAGCTATAATTGTTAGACCAAGCATGGAGAAAGAGGGGTTATGAAGGAAGACAATAAAGAAGAAGAGGATGATGACAACTATCGTCCTATGTTCTCTAAATATGGTGATACTGCAATAGAAGACAATGAAGAAAAAGAGGTGAAGAGCGGGAATCAGATGAGCCCGCCGATGATCTTGGTCGGGTCATTTTTGATGCAAAGCGAGATTGTGAAACAGAAAAAGAGAAGTTGAAGTTGGAGGGCATGTTAGAGGCTCACAAAAAATTGTTGTACCCAAATTGCGAAGATGGCAGCACAAAGCTCGGTACCACACTGGAATTGCTGAAATGGAAGGCAGAGACTAGTTTATCTGACAAGGAATTTGAGAAGTTACTGAAAATAATAAAGCCGAAACTTTCAAAGGATAACGAATTTCCCGAGAGTACATACGAAGCAAAGAAGACTCTCTGCCCTCTAAGATTAGATGTGCAGAAGATACATGCTTGCATTAATGATTGCCTCCTCTACCGCGGTGAGGAGTACGAGATTTTAGATAAATATCCAGTATGCACTTCACTGTCGTATAAGATTAGACGATATGACCCTGGTGATGTTGAGGGTGATGACGAGCCTCCTAGGAAGAGGGTTTCTGCTAAGGTTATATGGTATGCTCCTATAATACCACGGTTGAAACGTCTATTTAGAAACAAAGAGCATGTCAGGTTGTTGTGATGGCATAAAGAAGACCGTAAGAAAGACGGGAAGTTGGGACACCCTGCTGATGGGTTGCAGCGGAGAAAAATCGAGAGAGAGAATTCCTGAACTTTGCAGGTGACGCGAGAAACTTATGGTTTGGTGTAAGTATAGATGGCATGAATCTTTTTGGGGAGCAAAGCTACAGTCATAGCACCTGGCATGTGACTCTATGTATCTACAACCTTCCTCCTTGATTGTGCATGAAATATAAGTTTATTATGCTGTCAGTGCTCATCCAAGGCCCGAAGCAACCTGGCAACGACATTGATGTGTACCTAAGGCCATTAGTTGAAAAACTCTTATAGTTGTGGGGAAAACCAAGTGTACGTGTGTGGGATGAGCACAAACAAGAGTCATTTTACCTACGAGCATTACTTTTTGTAACCATCAATGATTGGACTGCTCTTAGTAACCTTTCAGGACAAACAAACAAGGGATACAATGCATGCACGCACTGTTTAGATGAGACCGAAGGTACATATTTACATAAATATAAGAAGGTTGTGTACCTGGGGAATCGTCGATTTCTTCCGACCAATCATCCTGTAAGAAAGAAAGGCAAGCATTTCAAAGGTATGGCAGATCACCGGAAGAAGCATGACCTTCCTATTGGTGATGATGTATTTGGTATGGTCAAGGACATAGAAGTAATATTTGGAAAGGGTCCTGGCGTCAATCTGCTCCGAACGACGTCGCTACCAATCACGCACCCGTGTGGAAGAATAAATCTATATTTTGGAAGCTACCCTATTGGAAAGTCCTACGTGTCTGCTCTTCAATCGACGTGATACACGTGACGAAGAATCTTTGCGTGAGCCTGCTAGGCTTTCTGGACGTGTATGGGAAGATAAAAGATACACCAGAAGCACGGGAGGACTATCAACATATGAAAGACCCAAAGAACACGCATCCACAGAACAAGACGGATAAAGGACGTCTAAGTCCTGCTAGCTACGCTCTTACCAAAGTGGAGCAGGAAATATTTTTGAAGTCCTTTACAGTATCAAGGTGCCATCTGAATTCTCATCGAATATAAAGGGGATAATAAATATGGAAGAGAAGAAATTCCAAAACCTGAAGTCTCATGACTGTCATGTGATTATGACGTAGTTGCTTCCGGTTGCATTGAGGGGGCTTCTACCGGAAAATGTTCGAGTACCCATTGTGAAGCTATGTGCATTCCTCAATGCAATATCTTAGAAGGTGATCAATCAAGATATTCTGACAAGGTTATAGAAGGATGTGGTCCAATGTCTTGTTAGTTTTGAGTTGGTGTTCCCACCATCCTTTTTCAATATTACGATGCATCTCGTGGTTCACCTAGTCGAAGAGATTGCCAATCTTGGTCCTGTATTTTTACACAATATGTTCCCCTTTGAGAGGTTCATGCGAGTCTTAAAGAAATATGTTCATAACCGTGCGAGGCCAGAAGGAAGTATCTCCAAGGGCTATGGAATAGAGGAGGTCATTGAGTTCTATGTTGACTTTATTTCTGACCTTAAGCCGATTGGTGTTCCTGAATCGCGGCATGAGGGGAGACTATGTGGAAAAGGCACGCTAGGAAAAAAAGCAATGATATGTAAGAGCGGGCAATCATTCGATCAAGCAAACTACACAGTTCTACAAAATTCCACCTTCGTGGCTCCGTATATCGAGGAACACAAGAATTTTGTACGCTCCAACAACTCGGGGAAGCTTGATTCCTGGATTAGAGATTCACACATGAAGACTTTCGGAAGTTGGTTGCGAACACATCTCATGAATAACACCACTGTTGGATATTAGCTCTACTTGTTGGTCGGGTCACCATCTTCTACTATATTGAATTTCCAAGGGTACGAGATAAATGGGAATACATTTTACACGATCGCTCAAGATAAAAAAGAGCACTAACCAAAACAGTGGTATCCGCTTTGATGCAATATACGAGAATGGGCAAATGGACACATACTATGGTTACATAGAGGATATATGTGAACTTGACTATGGATTTTCTTTTAAGGTCCCTTTGTTTCGGTGCAAATGGGTCAACCTGAATGGAGAAGGGGTAAAGGTACACCAGTTGTACGGAATCACAATAGAGCTGGTTACAAAGACGAACCATTCGTCCTAGTCAATGATGTGGCTCAGGTTTTGTATGTGAAGTGTTGGAAATATGCCCTCCAGACAAATAGTAGTAAGGACTATTATCATATTTCACATAGTTTATGATTAAGTTTTATATCATGCTATAACTGTATTGAGTGGAAACATCAATACACGTGTGATATACAAACAAACTAGGGGTTCCCAGTGAAACTCTAGTCACTGGTTTATTGGTCAACAGATGATCATGTTTCCTGATCATGTGGCATTTATGCTAGTTGGAAATGAGGTCATCTCATTCTGAGAATGAGATGATGAACCAATACCCAACCTAAACATCGTGATTCGATCATGTCACGAAGTTCAAGTTACGATGATTAGAAAAGGACCCTCGTAGACTATTCCTTAGACTGTGAGCCTATATCAATCACTGTCTCCCGAGAGTGCTTAGATAGCATCAAACGCCATCTGGTAAAACTGTGGTTATAAAGGTGTGTTCAGGTACTTGGAGGAAACCATAGAGGCAATATATGTCAAGAGCGGGATTTTTCCGTCCATGTGACGGAAGATACTCAAGGGCCCACTCGGAGAGGTTATATCCAATAGCTGCGCAACATGTGATTTGATCACGGGGATATCACTTGTCAGAACGAGTCAAGTAGCATTGTTCAGTAACGAGATTGAACACGACATGGCGATGTCATTGATCAGGATCTCAGGCAATGCAAGTATCGAGAGACAAAGGGAATAAGACACGATTGTCCCGGTTCAAACGACAAAAGATCTTCGTGGAATGCACAGGGGTCACATGGCCATCCAGGTCCCTCTGTCGATCATTGATGCGGGAGTGTCCCGACCATGTCTGGAGTGTTCCCGAACCGTGGGGTATCACGCTTAAGGGCTTGATGATGCTTAGAGAGCATTTATAGGATCAGTAGAATCACCGAAGAAAAGAAGGGAGAAAACCGGAAGGGTTTCGCCAAATCCGGAGGATGTCCGAAGTGCAGATGGAAGGTGTTCCATGGCCACAGAGATTGGATAATGTGTGAGTGAATGTTAAATATTGATTTAATCATTTATTCATAATTTTTTAATAAATAGAAACTCAATTAAAGGTCAAAAAGGCTTAATGGGCCAATTCCGGAGGGAGAGGGCCCATTAAGGGAAAGGAGAAAGGAGAGAGGGGCCAAGGGGGAGGCCGGCTAGGCCTTGCCCCCCTCCCCTCCCCCCCCCCCCCCCCCCCCCCCCGCGGGGCCCACTAGGGGCTGGCCGGCGGCCACCCCACCCCCTCCCCTCCTTTAGTCCCACCCCAGGACTTTGGGGGAGGTAGTACCTCCTCTCCCCCTATATAAAGTGGGGTATTTTGCCTAGAAAAATACATCAATAATCAAGGTCTCCCCACTTTTGGGAGGACCCCTAATTGATATTTTCTCTCTCCCCCTCTCTCTCTCTCGTGAGTCATCGTCACCGCGGAGCGTCGTCGCGCTGCAGGATTCGGATCCGGGAACTCTACTTCCGCAGCTGCTGCTGGATCGGGGAAGTGGAAGTCATCGTCAGGGACCGGACGTGTGTAACTCCCCACGAGGTGTCGCACTTGAGGCACTCAAGTCGTTGGAGCCAGAAGGAGCGCAAGGACTTCATCACAACCTTGAGGTCGGCTTTGGCTCGTCTACATCAACCATGCTCTCCTGAGCGTTGACAACGGTTTTTGGTCTTCAAGGGTAAGTTCGCGAAAAGCCCCTCCTGTTACTGTATTACTAATAGATAGGTCTTGGCAGCTTTAGGGGTTTAGTGGCGTAGAGTAAAATTTATTGTTTTTATGCGCGGAACCCCTACAGTTGTAGCAGAGCTAGATCTATGTGTAGTAATGCTAGTACGGGTTGAACACACGAGATGTAGCGTGTGGGCGCTGATCTTTTAGTTGTTACCCTCCCACGTGTACTTGTGTATACCGCAGTAATGCTTGATGAAGCGGCCCCCAACCGACTTTACGCGTTCATTCGTGAGACTAGTCCATGCTTGACATATGGCTTGTACCGTATAAAGTGGCTTAGGGGGGTGTCTGTCTCTCTCGCATTAGTTGGTATACCATTTGCAATGGAGGGCCCCGAAAGGGGTGTAGTAGAGACAACTACTTGATCAGCGTTGTGCTGGAAGTTCGTAGGTAAGAACGGATCTTGTGCAAAAGCCCATTCAGCCACGTAAAACATGCAAAGATCAAGTAGAGGCGTCTAACTTTGTTTTGCAGGGGGCGTTGCTTTGTGATATGGTTGTGGCAAAGGTAAAGTGATTACCTTTTGTTTCATAGTAGTATATAGTCACGGTAATGACAAACTACCATGCCGGAAAGACACCGGTACCCTGGTGTCTACGACGCCAGAACCCTGGCGCCGGAACCCGGTGACGACGGATGGAGATCACGACGTGAAGGACCATATCACATAGCATTTACATTCAATGTTATTGTTTGTATATCTTATTGTGTGCTAGTATTAGATACTCGATGGTAGCCTAATAAGATGATCCCTGTTAAAATTACCAACGATTGTGTTCCCCTTAGTATGCACCACCAAGAAAGTTCTTCGATATGAGGCGATCCAGGGTTATAGGCATGGATGTCATACATATCTACGTTCGAATACAGTGGGTGTAAGCCATGTTGCACATCGAATACACTAAGGTTGAGTTGGCGAGCCTAGCACGCTAGAGAAGCGTGGCCTCAGAACACGGATGGTCGAAAGATCGAGCATGAGTCGCATGAATGATGTGACCGACGTTTAGCGTCCACCCTTGAACCCACATTGATGGCCGTGACGATCGGGGGAGATGTGGCTGATAGGGGTGGTATTATCACTAGGAACCCTCACTAGGGATAGGTGTTTCTGAGTGGAGTTATTATTAACTCTTTTAATTATAAACTTAGTCTAAATTCCTTTTGCAATTATAAATGTAGAAAATGGTTCTTCCCGAGATTACCTTTCCTATCGACGATTGGTTAAAAGGAGAAAAGATCAAGTTAGATGGATCCAACTTTTCTGCATGGGTCATATGCCTATTTGATCTCCTTGGGGAGAACAATGTAGCTGACTACATGACCTGCGAGATGTATTTGGAGTCACCCTATTATCATGAGACCCAGGAGCAGCGGGATCTGCGTTATCGTCGTCGTGTGATGGACACATTCATATCAGTGACCATGCGCCTCGGAATGGAGGATGGGTTATGGCCAATAGTGGTGAGTCTCAAGCCCTGGGTGGTCATGGCACATCTGAGAGCACATTTCATGGAACAAATGCGCATGTGGGAGTATGAGCTAATGGGGGACTTCCTCTCCATAAAGATGGATGAGGGCTCATCACTAGATGAACACTTATTGTGCCTCTACGATGCGTACATGAGTCTGGCATACTACTTGGACAACTGGTTCTCAAGCTCATTTGCGATGGGAGTTGTGTTGCGGTCGCTTCCTCCAAGCTTCCAAGCACAAGTCAGGATCTGCGTTATGAGAGGCGACACGGAAACACTGGATTTCCTTGAGTTCATATCACATTTCAGAAATGTGATAGATGAACCCAACATCGCTAGAGTCGTTGTAACTACCTCGGTGAATTACGCTCTTAGTTGCATGCCTGGATGAAAGAAAGTGGTTTAAATAGTACGGTAGGGCCCAGGGGCCACTCACAGGTAGACCTGTCGGCCGTCCTAACCACTTCTAGAACATCGGGACAAGAACGAGTGGCGTAATCGGCAGGCGAAGGGATCAACTAATACACAAGTGAGTATGTATGCAAGCCACCATACAACTGTTCACAGAGCCATTCCATCTAAAAGAAATAGAAATATTACAACGCCATACGGCAAGACCCAAATATCCTAGATAGAGATAATAGTTTAGGATAGCTCCTCATACATCAAACATCAGAGTATCAGGCGGAAGCGGAAAACAAGATCCGAGTACGGATAAGAAGCAAATCGGCATAAGATGCCACATAAATAAACACATCTCGCCCACAGATCTCACGGATCCGCATTCCCGGAATCTCTACACCGAGTGATCGTTGCCAACATCATCCGTCTCCTCCACCTAGTATCCATCTTGCGAGTACACCTGTTCATCTGAATCAAACAATTTATCGTGTGAGACCCTAGGGGTACTCAGCAAGTCTTTATGCCTCTAAAGGAGACATATACCTGGGGTGACGCAATTGCAGCAAAAGATAATAACTAACAAGTCTATAGATACTCGCTAACCATCCGCCTAACCAATGATAGAAGGATGTCCGTTAATTAGTGACAATAGTTATAACAGGATAATTAACAGATCCATCCTCCTTCTCGCTTACCAACGAGAAAGCGGACGAACAACCCATCCATTGGCAATTTTATTAGCCATTCCATGAGTATTGCACTACTTACTAGTCAGGTACTTAGTCAAATTAAGAGCGGTACTTTAGTTATACTTGTCTATGATCGAGAAATTGTGCTCCAAGTCATCCATAACCGCGGACACGGCTTTCAGAAAGATTTACCCTGCAGGGGTGCACAAATAGCAACACACACTCGATCAACCTCGGAAAAACCAACTCAAAACCCAACGAGGCATTCACGACAAAGCGATCACATGATTCATAAAATATTTCAGGGGGCCACCCCACTAAGCTACCCGCAACGAAGTTGGCCGGCTCCGGAACGGACCCAAGGTTTGCGACGACGGCTGTAAACGACTGGGAACCCGAAAATATGACTAGGCTTGTCGATACCGTGAAAACGTGGCGCGATCCAAAACAGTACAGGTGCTCCACGCACACTCTTAATTAAAACAGTAAGCATGGCATAAGTACAGGATAGTAACAAAGCCCCAAACTACTTTGTGGCCCCAAGAAATAGAAATAAATCAAGCTCTGGCTCAAGGGGGTCCATAAGGCCTCCCGGATGTGGATAGTGCGAATAAACAAGGAACGGGAATCAAGTACTCGGGGTCCTATGGGACACAGGTGAGCATGGAAAACCAAATAGCAGATATTGCTCACCGGTGCCTCTTTCATTAGTTATCCCATTACTACTTAGGTTAAGTTGTTTAGGTACCTCGTGATCCATCAGACACTCACATACCCTACACATGTTGTTCTACGACTCTCATGGCTCAAACAACTCCTATGGTAATGGCTCATGGGATGGAGGAACAAGCTTCGGTGGGGTTTAAAAGTAAAGGCTATGCAGTACTTGGGATTCAATTTAATGCAATCGCGACTCAATGATGCAAGAATAAGATAGAGGCAATAGGTACTATATGTATGCAAGCATGTGGTAGTGCTTGCCTGGTAGCTCAGTTGAAGCGAGAGATGGATCTGGGTAGAACTCCTGTGATTCCTAATAATTCTCCTGCTGGGCGTCTATTCGAAGAAGAACCAAACAAACAAGGGCCAACACAAATAAAGTGCACAATCATACTAATTAAAATGCGACAACCAAACAAGCATGCCATGATGAATGATGCACAATTTACATGGCAATAATGTAGCATGGCATGGTGAGGTGTGGGCTACAAGAATAAAGCATTTTATTATTTATGTGGTCAAGTTTTATTGCCATAAACAGTTCTAATTTTTAACAATCACATGATGCATGCT
Organism: Avena eriantha; assembly: GCA_910589775.1. Classification (NCBI taxonomy): domain Eukaryota; kingdom Viridiplantae; phylum Streptophyta; class Magnoliopsida; order Poales; family Poaceae; genus Avena; species Avena eriantha. Next base: position 196,124,441 of record OU342742.1, on the reverse strand, counting down.
TCAATTCATAACAAGGAATGCACAGTTAGAACGGCCTCGTCGCGCTGATCGATTTGGACATATTATTTATTAAATTTGGAGTTATAGATTTTAAGATATTAATTTATTAAGAAAAGGGCATTTTATTGTAATTTTAATTAGCTCGAAAATTTAAAGTGCTCAAATAATATTTTGAATAGCATATTTGAAATCCTCACATTTTTTTGATTCAAAAACATATATTATTTGTATTATTTGGAGTTACAAATTAAAAGTTATTAAAAACAGATTTAAATTCATATTAAAACATTTACTGAAATTGTTTTTATAAAACAGAAAAATGGAAAAGCCTTTTATACTCAGCCACTCCTAGCCATAGCCACAGACAGGTGGGCCGAAGCTGACTGGGCGTAAACGGCGCACAAAACTTTTCTCACCGCGAGTGTAGTCAGCCAGAGCGGCTGACCGGTGGGGACAGTGGCCTCGCGGGTCCACTGCGCGCGCGGCCAGCCGGTGGGCGACACTTGCGGATCCGGGGGACTGCGGGTCGAGGATTACAAAAATCCGGGAGCCTTTTTGTAAAATGCCCACAGGCGATGACAGGTGGGGTCGGAGGGGAGAACGGGTTTGCGAGAGTAAAAAGGTGGGGGGGGTTGTGCAAAGTGCGCAGCTGCTACTGTTTTTCTTCCAGTTTTCTGACGGACGGGACGGCGACAGCGAACGGCGCCACGGGGGATCGAACCCGCGATCTGGTGCTAGCGTGCGATGGCGGCTACCGCTGGGCTCGGGGGAGGTTGATGTTAGGACGTGCAGGCGCGGCCAGATAAAGCGTATCCGGCAAGAGGATGGTCCTCGACGACAGCGCGCGCGATGCACCGAAGGCGCTCGTCCGGCGGTGTGGCGCGTATAGGAAGCGGTGAACGGAAGGAGGTTGTCTGGGAGGTGCGGACGCTCACCGCGGGGGCGTCAGTGGAGGTGGTTCAGGCTGGGGAGCAGCAGAACGGCGACGATGCAGGCGACCGGTGACGTTAGGGTTTTCTCGGTCGCGTCGGCGTGCCGCGGTACAGGGCGTTCTCCCTCCTTGCTGCGGTGTACAGGGGCGACGCAGGGGACCTCACGGTCTTCCTCGACACCTCACACACCGCGCCCGCCTCCTCGATCCGTTGGTGGCAGCCGAAGCCGAGGGTGGTGGCCGGAGTTGGAGAAGAGGTGCAGGGGAGAGGGAGGGGAACGGCGCAGCGGCCAGGGTGGATATGGGCACGAGAGAGAGGCGGGAGGGAGTAGATAGCCGAGAGGGAGAGGGGAGAGGTGCCGTGGGGGACTGGTGGAAAAAAGGTGGCCTCGGCCACCTTTTGCCTCTCCCTCACCTACACGTCGTGGGGAGGCTAGGGTAGGCAGCTGCAGGTGGGGCTCAGCCCGGAGAGAGGCTAGGCTCGGGCTAGTGGGGCTGCATGGCAGGGAGAGAGGGAGAGAGAGAGCTCGGGTAGGAGCTAGGGTTGGAGGGAGGGCGGTGGCTCGGGTTGGATAGGAGGGGGTAGCTCGGCATGGGGTAGAGAGGGGCTAGGTGGGCCCTTGCTGGCAGAGAGAGGGAGGGGTGCCTCGACATGGTGAGAGGAGGGTGGTGAGGTGAGGTTAGGGTAAGGGGTTGGCTAGGCTTAGGGTTTAGAGAGAGGAATAAAGAGAGGGGGTTTAGGGTAGGGCTTAGCTATGATCACCCTTGATCATGCATGGATGGAGGGTGAAAAGGAGAGGAAGGTGAGGGTTTAAGGTAAAAGCAAAAGAATAGAGCCAACATGAATGGACTCTCAAAGATCCATGCTCCACTTCCAAAAATACAAGAAAAACCAAAAGGAGGGGATGATGGTGGGATTTGCATGGCCCATGCATGAATAGTAGATGCCACATTTAATTTTGTGAGAACAAAATTAAATCCCATGGCATTTATTTCCATGCATTCCCAAATATGGAATAAAGGTCAAGCAAAAGGAATTAAAAGTAGGTCCCATGTGGAGTAGATGGAGATGATCATATTTGAACATAATTTGGGACATGCTAGTGTGTATGTTCCACTAGATGAATAATAGCCTCAAAATATTCCAAACATGAGCAAAAATTCCAATACAATCCATATGGAAGCTAGAAAGAGGGGTACCACTCACATAGCATGCAAAGGTGGCTCCACATATCAAAAATGTGAAAACAACATGATGCTTGCATGGAAGCATGTGGAGTGGTAAAAAGGATCCATCCCAACCCATATGAGCTAGAGGTAAAACCCAATAAGGTGCAAAGCTCATATTTAGTTGGATGGTGGAATTATAATGTGTTGTCAAGGAAAAGGTGGTGGAGTTGAATAAAAGATATGCCCCCAACTCAACTTGGGCATCAAGCATTTATCAAGAACCAAATACAATATATCAAGAGCCAAATACAATTACTAATGCATATGAGAGAAGAACCAAATGAAAAGGGTTTTATATGATGCTCAAATGCAAGGTGGCATGATGACATGAGCATGATATAATTATGATGCAACAATTATATGTAGGAATTAGCAACTATATTACTAGACAATGTAGCATTACATATGTTAGACAGATGGGATGCTACAGTCGACAACGACAAAGGTATATATTTGATATACAGTTTTATAAATGTTATAATCTTGCAAACACATTTGCAGTGTTAAGTATATCTGATACTTGTTCTGTTTTGCTGAAAACATGTCCTTCTACATGAGAGGTGCTTGCTGGAGAGGAGGTGACGTTGCGTGTTGATGGAGAGCATGATGATGATGGCCAACGACACTCTCCCTCGACATTTATCATTTAGTTTATGTTTTAGGATGATTTTTGTAATCGAGAGATTTGAACTTCTTTAGTGTGTCTCACACTTCGTGAGACGGTTATTCATATAAGTTTGTAACAAACAGTTATTCCACTTTTATGAATGATTTCTATTCGTGTTCATATCTTGTTTGATTATATGTGAATTATACTTGTTGTTTGAAACTAATTGATAATGCATGAACATTTGTAAAACATTAAAATCCCTTGTTTAAAATACACAACTTAATGATATTTCATTAATGAATGAAACCATTCTTTAAATTTAAAGTTATGTGATAACATGTGAAAGTCATTCGATTTCTTATCACATATAAATCATGCCTAAGTTCGGCAAAATAACTTGAACACCGTGTATTACTTGAATACAAAGTGTTTAAAGAATTGTTAAAGGTAAATACATATTCGATGTATTGTGTTTTAACGAAAATGATAATTATCATTAAATGATTGTTTAAATGTGTAAAGTAAGTTTACCAAAGGAAACATGAATATGAAACTATTTGATTTGATCAAAGTGTTTCATCAACAAAGGGTATAAATATATAAGGGGATCTGATTACTATGATTTGCTCAATAGTAATGAAATTCAACTTTATAGGAATGGCATAAAAGAAATTGTGGAATGCAAAGTGTTTTGAAACATCAAAATACAAAGCATCACAATGTGATATTAGATATCAAAGGGGGTTGAATAGAAGGCACCAAATAAATCGTTGTAGTGTATATGTAGAGACCATTAGTTAAGAAATAGTTAGCACTCAATTAGAATTGGTAAACCATTTGAATTCGTGAAAGTTTTGGGGTTATTCGATATAACCAAAACAATAGAGAATAAGTCCTTGTAGAATATTCATTGGAAACTTTGAATACGAAACCCATAGCTCAAACCAAAAGGAAAGCAAGATTCGTATTGCTTGGATTTTGGTGCATTCTTGAGAAAGCTCACTTTTAGTGATGTTTCTCAATTATGGAGAAAATGGATAATAGTGTGAAACACGATGAGGATTCAAAACCCTGCATCAGAGTGTTGAGAAGCGCAACAGACAGCATTCCTGAACGATTCTCTTCACGGAAGGAAAGAATCAATGATTTTGATTATTGTGTTTTTCCCTCCACTATTGTTTTTCACTATATGAAGTAGGATTCAAAATGTAAATCCATGTCTTGTTTGGAAACATTTATGAATCACTTGTCATGATTTTTGGAATATGACATACCTACGGACTACAAAGGAAATAATGGTAAACTAAATTATGAGAAATCCTAGAAGCAAAATTCCCTTGAGATTAGAAAGCAATTCGTTGCTGAATCTCACAAGTAAAAGGAGTTACTTGAATTTTCCCAAATGACTGCAAAGCCATAGTAGGAAAAAGGGTAAATGAGAAAAGCACAATTTGTCAAATATTGGATGAATTCAAATGAATTTGATTCATGTGTGCTAAATGTCTAGTGGATTTATAACTAGTAAAGTACTAGTATCTCATAGTAAATCTCCAAGTTTGATATTTGATCAAAGGTTTTTGAAGTTGTTCAAAATAGTGAGTGGATATGGAATTTGCATAAAATTGAGTGGGAGCTATTTAAGTCTTCCTAAAACAATATCTGATTGGCATATTTTAAGTGGGAGCAATGTAAGACTCAAATTCAAATATGTAGGAACATATTTTGAGTGGGAGCTTATAGGAGTAATTCTTAAGTATGTTAAGGATGAAAGCGCAAATACTTATAAATAATGATTTATAAGGTGTAGAAGTTGGTAATAGGTGTATTATGATATTATGTAGTATTCCTTAAGGAATTCTAAAAAGTGTTTCAGAATAGAAGTTAATTGAGGAACCAGTCCTTGATAACTCAAATTAGGAATAGTATTAAGTTTGACAAATTTTGGTTGAAAGAAAGAATAGGATGATCATCATCTACTATGTTGAGACATAGGTTCTTTCTTAGAAAACCATGATAATAACTTAGCATAATATGTGATCCAAATAAGGAACGTTTGAAAGTGATTAAAGTTTGAATCACAGAACGTTGAGCTAAGTTTGTCCATAGTGTCTGATAGAGAACTGTAGACATGTTTTCCAAATCCATAAAAAATGACATATCTTAAAGCATAAAGAGTTATGTTATAAGGGAATATGTTGGGAACTCCTGTAGATACCGATCAAAGTCAAATAGGAAGCGAGATGAACAAAACATCAAAAGCTGCACATAGTGCACTAGTGTTTCGATGAATACATTTATAATAATAGATAAGGGTACCATCTAAAGTGTTGTATAAGGTTATGGTGGGGCTAGTTCGCTTTTAACATAGAATTATGTGTCCCAGGGCACAATGCCCATGAGAAAGCCCTCGAGGTTGATCTAATGTCATTGTAGGCTCCTGGAATCAGGCCTCGTTCTGCTGCCATAGCGACGATACATACACATAGATGCTATCATGTGATGATAAAGTATTAATGTCAATCAAGGTGACATTAGTAAGATTCAAAGGATTTGGGACTGTAAAGTACAGACCCAAGACTCAACCTCTTCCATGAGCAAGCATGTTCAAGGTACCGGACATATGGTGCCAATAATTAAGAACAAATGCAGCTAGTGTATTTTTACTCTAGTGCAAGCGGGAGACTGTTGGAAATATGCCCTAGAGAAAAATAGTAGTATGGACTATTATCATATTTCATATAGTTTATGATTAATTTTTATATCATGCTATAACTGTATTGAGTGGAAACATCAATACACGTGTGATATACAAACAAACCAGGGGTTCCTAGTTAAACCCTAGTCACTGGTTCATTGGTCAACAGATGATCATGTTTCCTGATCATGTGGCATTTATGCCAGTTGGAAATGAGACCATCTCATTCTGAGAATGAGATGATGAACCAATACCCAACCTAAACATCGTGATTCGATCATGTCACGAAGTTTAAGTTACGATGATTAGAAAAGGACCCTCGTAGACTATTCCTTAGACCGTGAGACTATATCAATCACTGTCTCTCGAGAGTGCTTAGATAGCATCAAACGCTATCTGGTAAAACGGTGGTTATAAAGGTGTGTTCAGGTACTTGGAGTAAACCGTAGAGGCAATATATGTCAAGAGCGGGATTTGTCCGTCCATGTGACGGGAAGATACTCAAGGACCCACTCGGAGAGGTTATATCCAATAGCTGGGCAGTGTGTGATTTGATCACGGGGATATCACTTGTCAGAACGAGTCAAGTAGCATTGTTCAGTAACGAGATTGAACACGACATGGCGATGTGATTGATCAGATCTCGGGCAATGCAAGTATCGAGAGACAGAGGGAATAAGACACGGCTGTCCCGGTTCAAACGATGAAAGATCTTCGTGGAACGCACAGGGGTCACATGGCCATCTAGGTCCCTCTATCGATCATTGGTGCGGGAGTGTCCCGAACATGTCTGGAGTGTTCCCGAACCGTGGGGTATCACTCTTAAGGGCTTGATGATGCTTAGAGAGCATTTATAGGATCAGTAGAATCACCAAAGAAAAGAAGGGAGAAAACCGGAAGAGTTTCGGTAAATCCGGAGGATGTACGGAGTGGAGATGGAAGGTGTTCCATGGCCACGGAGATTGGATAATGTGTGAATGAATGTTAAATATTGATTTAATCATTTATTCATAATTGTTTAATAAAGAGAAAATCAATTAAAGGTCAAAAGGCTTAATGGGCCAATTCCGGAGGGAGAGGGCCCATTAAGGGAAAGGAGAAAGGGGAGAGGGGCCAAGGGGGAGGCCGGCTGGGCCTTGCCCCCCCCCCCCACCCCGCGGGGCCCACTAGGGGCTGGCCGGCGGCCACCCCACCCCCTCCTCTCCTTTAGTCCCACCCCGAGACTTTGGGGGAGGTAGTACCTCCCCTCCCCCTATATAAAGTGGGGTATTTAGCCTAGAAAAATACACCAATAATCAATAAAGGTCTCCCCACTTTTGGGAGGACCTCTAATTGATATTTTCTCTCTCCCTCTCTCTCTCTCTCTCGTGACCATGGTCCCAAGTCTGGACTACGCGAGCGAGAGACATCTTCACCGCGGAGCACCGTCGCGCTACGGGATTCGGATCTGGGAGCTCTACTTCCGCAACTGCTGCTGGATCAGGGAAGCGGGGGTCTTCGTCAGGCACCGGATGTGTGTAACTCCCCGCGAGGTGTTGCACTTGAGGCACTCAAGTCGTTGGAGCCAGAAGGAGCGCAAGGACTTCATGACGACCTTGAGGTCGGCTTCGGCTCGTCTACATCAACCACGCTCTCCTGAGCATTGACAACGCTTTTCGGTCTTCAAGGGTAAGTTCGCGAAAATCCCCTCCCGTTACTGTATTACTAATAGATAGGTCCTGGCAGCTTCAGGGGTTCAGGGGTGTAGAGTAAAATTTATTGTTTTTATGCGCAGAACCCCTACATGAAGGTCATGTCCTCCATACCAAAAAAGAAAAAAAAAATAAGAAAACGAATACATCAGACGATGAGCCAAAGTGCCACATTGTTCTTTTAGGAAAAAGAAACATTGTGGGAGTCGAGGACAAGATAGACATGTCAGAAGATTATAATAAGTTTGATGAAATTCCGCCCTTCAAAGTGAAAACTCACCCAAGCATCCCATTAAGTAAAGAAGATGCTCCATGGTTACGGCCGAAGCGATCATAAGCAAGGGACATACGCCAAGATAGGTTCATGGCCTTATATTGTGTACCTCTAGTTCAAATCTGGCCGGCCTCATATTGTGTACCTCTAGTTCAAATCTAGCCGGCCTCATATTGTGTACCTAGATAGTGTTGGTCTCTCTACAACTTTCTCGAAATATAAAGATGTTGTTCTATTCTTGTGTCAAGGAGCTAACTAATTTCACATATTAGGGAGTGCCTCCATGGAGAGCCTGTGGAAGATGCCCGAGGATTAGATCCTTAGGCATCTCCCTCAACCTCGCCATAGTGGTGTCCCTGCTCTAGCACACACCATCTCGCACACCATCTTGTTACAGTTGATAACTTCACAAGGATGCCTATTTATAGATTAAGCAGCACAACATAATGTCGACACTCACCCCTGTCATAGTGCTACCACCCACCGAAATAGTGTCGCCACTCACTGGCATAATGCCTCCACCCACCGAAATAGTGTCGCCACCCATGTTTAGTCCCAGTTGGTGTCTCCAACCGGGACTAAACATGCTCGCGCCAGCCCCAGCCTGCCACAACCCCTTAAGTCCCGGTTGGTTTCTTCAAGTGAGACTAAAGATATGTCCCTCCATGTTTTCCCGTCCTTTCCATCTGCTTCCTACCGTTTTAACGATAGTTTGAAACAGATTTTTTTTGAAACGGGCATAAGAAATTCAAAAACAGTCTGAACAATGTAAATCCTTCGCATGGTGTCATATTATGTGACATAGTTGCAAGTAAAATACCAAACTTGGTATATTGATTATGTCTCAAAAAAACCTTCACAAAATGACCTATCATGTTCGAGGTTTCATGGCTTTCGGTCCAAATGACCAATGTTATGTGCAGAATTGCAGCATAGTTTGTGATAATGTGCCCATATTGTGCATGCATGTGCATCTTAGGATGGCGAACAATGTTGCAGGAGGAAGTTTTCCTTTTTGTCGCATGGAAAAGCATTTTCCATTTTCCGAGCGCAAAAAAGGGGCATTTTGTCAAGCAACCACCAAAATGCTAATTCAAAATACTACCACCCTATTTTTCAAAAATACTAGACCACCTTACATGGACAATCTCCCAACTGGGAGATCTCAAACCTTTCCGTCCTTCCCGGGTGAAAAAGACAAATGTCTACAGAATTAGTAGGAAGTGGGTCCGGTTTGAACTACAGGTACATGATCTGATGCTCGTGATTTTTTGAAAAAATCATTTTTAGACTCACAATATGATGTTTCTTCAAAGATTCAATGCAAGTTTTCACGAGGCTCATCCTCTATCTTCATGCTCGCCGTTTTGACCATAGTTTAAAATGGGAAAATTTTGAAACGGGCGTAATAAATTTAAAAATGGTCCGAACAATGTAAATCCTTCACCTGGTGTGCACAGATCCACATCTTCCCCTCTCACAACAATGGAAACATCCAAATCTTTTGTTTTACCAGATTCCAATATATGCCAAAAAAATTAGTTAATGCATTTTTAATGAAAATGTCAAAATGGTTAATAGTTTGAATAGTTAGAATAATTATTTTAGAAAACAGAAAATGGTTCTGGATTATTTTATTCAAATTCAAACACTTTTAGTGTTGAAAGTTTTTTCAAATGTTAAAATAATTTACCATTTAAAAATCATTTAAAATTTAAACACCTAAATAAGAAATAAGGCGGGAATCTGGACTGAAAAGTTTGAAAAACATTTGAAAAAGGGACTTTTAGTCCCGGTTTATGCAAATAACTGGGACTAATGGGCCTCGGCGCGCGTCGTTTAGGGCCAGCTGAAAAATGACATATGTCCCGGTTGGTGGTTCCAACCGAGACGAATGAGCCAGAGCATTCGTCCTGGTTGGAGCCACCAACCGAGACTAAAGACCCTTTAGTCCCAGATGCTGGCTCAAACCGGGATGAAATGCCCTCCCCTTTATAACCGCGCGTTTGTTCCTCTCCTTCCCCATCTCGCATTTTGCTAAGTCCCCGACGCAGGCGCTCCGACCCCAATGCCAGCAGGCTGCCTGATTTCGGCGCCATGGTCCTCCCCCTCTCGTCGCGCACGCCACCGCTCACGCCGCGCACGCCGGATGGAACGCCGCGTCTTCCCCAGCTCCGGCGCCACCGCTCTCTCCCAGAGGCCGTGGATCTCTCCCCCTTCGCACACGGTGGTGCCGCTCTCCCCCCATCACGCAGCACTGCTTTCCCCCAAGTATTGCTCCGGCGCAGGCTAGCACGGCCATGCGCGCCTCTCCCCGGCCGGACCTTCTCTGTATGTTTCTTTTTTAGTTAGTTAGCTAGGTTAATTAGTTAGTATTAGCTAGGTTAGTTAGGGATTATTAGCTAGGGTTTAGTTAATTAATTAGGGAATTATTAGCTAGGTTAGAGCATCTCCATTCGAGGGTCGTAAAGCCCCCCTAAAGGTCTATGGGGGTGCCGGCATCCAAAATCGTGCCTTGCCTGCCCCCCAAACTTATTTTCATGCCAGCATGGCCCAGTTTGACATTCGGCGCCCCCAGGCTGAACCCAACCAATGGGGGGGGAGGGGAGGCTAGCGGGGGCGCCGAATGGAGCTGAGAACGATCTGTGCCAGCCCTAGAAGTGGGAGAGACGGCTCATCTCCAGAGCGTCGTCCTGTCGCCAGCCACACGGCGCTGAAATTACACCTTTGGGCATCTCCTTGGCGCGAGTCGACTATGCACCTTTGGGTTTGAACCCACCACACACTCACCCGCGTGCCACTGAGATGCTTACTATGGTTGAAGGCACACTCTATGCCGGCTTCATCACATCCAACCCAGACAACAGGTTCTTGTCAAAGCTACTCAACAAGGGTGATGTGTTTGTCTTCCCAAAAGGACTCATCCATTTCCTATTCAATCCCAACCCCTACAAACCGGTAGTGGCAATTTCCGGAATTAGCAACCAGAACCCTGGGATTATCACCATTGCTAATGCTGTGTTTGGATCAAACCAACAATCTCGGATGATGTTCTCGCCAAGGCTTTCCATGTGGACAAGAAGACCATGGACTAGATTCAAGCCTAGTTTTAAGCTGACAAGTACAATTAATCAATATTGCATCAATTATATGGACAATTAACAATATCATATGGTTCCATGAAAAAAATGTAGTATTTTTATTATCTTGCAAAACACACACCACGTACATGTGAAATATTTTAAATAAATTGTTGGTCCAGTATTGTACATCATGAATAAATACTCTAAACATGTTAATAATTTGTTTAATTTGCTACTTATATCCGTCCATAGTGGTTGAAGGGCGATAATTAACCCTGAGTCATTCTCTTGGGAAAGGAGCCACTCCCAAATTGGTACATGTCTGCTGCCAACAAGCATCCATGGAAGACCATATCCAGCCTGAACCCAACTTCCTTGCGAGCAACATGCATCGGGAAATCTAAATGCCATCACCTCGAATATGAGGTCCACTCCATCTTCCATCACCTTCGTCCCGACCATCACGAACGCGACGAGAAGAGGGTAGAAGAGGAGCGCGAACATCAAACCATGTTTACTAGATAAACTAATCCTAAAAAGCAGTCAAACTATATACATCCGGCCTCCCTCCCACTCACCACCAGCCGCCGTTGTCGCCAAAGATGGGGGTGAAGAAGGTCGTAGCGAGGGACGGTGGAGGTTTGAAGTAAGGGCGACACATAGGTCGAAAATGCCACAGGGGCAAAAGTGTAGGTCCACAAGAGTCCTCTTGTTCAATCTACTAGCTTCCGGTGGAGCTATTTGGTTGTGCGTTTAAAACTGGGCTGTTTCTTTACTTTGCACTCGTTATTTCAGCTCACGCCATTGTTAGACATTGTAATAGGAACAAACTCTATAGTCTGATGCCGTCTATAATTGTCCACCATGAGGGCTTTTCACGTGTACATAAGCTCACGTACAATGCCTCGAGTAGGTAATCGATTCCACCAACCATGATATCTAATTATCTAACATGGTATCAGAGCGTATCTCCTCCATCGTCTAGCCATAGAAAAAAGATCGATCGCAGATCCCTTGATCGTAGCACAGCAATCCGCCGATCTCGCCCGAGATTGTAGCATCCGAAAAACGCTGATCCTTCCGATCGTAGCGCCCAAAACCGAAACTCCAAAACAAATACCAGATGTCAACATCTACATTGATGTCTTCCCTGGCAGCAGCACTCGGCTCCCCGCCCACGGACAAGATTACGAGGACAAATTTCCTTACTAGTAGGCGCAAATCCTGCCTTCTTTTCGTGGCGCTGAAGTCATGGGCCTCCTGGACGGGTCCAAACTCGCCCCACCTCAACATCTGGAGATCCTTGATGGAAACAAGACAAAGAAGGAAAGAAATCCAGACTATTCGGCCTAGTTATCACAAGATTAGCACGTTCTCGGATTTCTCCTCAAGAATATCTCGCCTGACATAATTGGCAAGGTTCTTGGCCTAGAGCATGCCGCTGAAGTGTGGGGAGTCATCACCAACCTCTACTCCTCGCAGTCCAAAGCTCGTGTCAATATGCTACGGGATGCTCTCACCAACACCAAAAAGAACGACATGTCTTCCATCGTGTTCATTGCAAAGATGGAAGGCTTTGCGTCTAAGCTCGCAGCGGTAGGAAATAAGCTTGATGATGATGAGTTGAAAAGCAATATTCTCAATGGACTCGGCAGTGACTATAATCCCCTGGTCGCCTTGATCAACGCGGTGCCTAGCACTACCTTCACAAACATGTCCTCGCAGCTCACTACCTTTAATTTTCATCAGCAGATGCTCAATGAGACCAGACAAAATTCCTTCTCTTCTTCAGCCAATGCTGTAGCACGTCGTGGTGTTCCCTTCCATGGTAAGTATGGCCATGTATATGGAGATGGTCAAGGGAAGCAAGGTGGACGTCCTAATCGTGGCCAAGATCAAGGACATAGAGATCAAGGAGGCCGTCAAGATCAGTGTGGGGATCAAGGAGGTCGTGGTCGCCTACCTGCAAGGAAGGGGTCGTGGTCAAGGTCTAGGACGTGGCCATGACAGGACTTCTACTCCCTTTCAAGATGTTACTTGTTAGATTTGCAAGAAGTATGGGCATCCTGGTAGTGATTGTTGGTGGCGTTACTCTGATCATGATGATGTGATTCTCACACGGAAGAAAAAGGTTACTATGGATTTGACACCAATTGGTACATGGATATCGGTGCTACCAACCATGTTACAACTGAGTTAAACAAGCTCCACACTCATGATGCTTACAAGGGACAAGATCAAGTGTACACTGCTAGGGGTAAAGGTATGGAAATTCAACTTGTTGGTAATTCAATATTGCATACCCTTCATAGTACTATTCATCTCCATGATATCTTGCATGTTCCTAGTGCTTCTAAAAGTTTATTATCCTCCCATAAAAAGTCCCTAGACAATGATGCCTTCATTGAAATTCACCCCTTCTTCTTTTTGATTAAGGGTCAGGCCACGAAGCAAATTATGTTTAGAGGACCTTGTCATGGTGGCCTATATCCTCTCGTTCCAGTCTCTTCGGGGTCTCATAAGCACGCCTTCATCACTATCAAGTCTTCTTCATCAATATGGCATCGTCGTGGCATCCTTCGTATTTTATTGTTCAACAAGTGCTTAAAAAAATAATTTAGCATATTCCCCGAAATAAACTCTTACATATGTGATTCTTGTCAACAAGCTAAGAGTCATCAAATACCGTATCATGTTTCTACTAGTGTGTCTGCTTTTCCTTTGGAACAAGTATTCTCTGATGTATGGGGTCCAGCTCCTTCTTTTGTTGGCAAACATCAATATTATGTAAGCTTCATTGATGATTATAGTAAATTTACTTGGATATATTTTCTCAAGAAGCACTTTGAAGTTTTTCAACTTTTCCTTAGTTTCCAACAACTTGTTAAACAAAAATTTGATCGCAAGATTATCACTATGGAAAAAAACTGGGGTGGTGAATATGAGAAACTCAATTCCTTTTTTTTAAAGTAGGCATTACACATCATGTCTCTTGTCTGCATGCTCACCAACAAAATGGTTTAGCTGAGCACAAACATTTTCATATTATTGAAGTTGGTCATGCTTTGCTTGCTAATGCTTCTATACCTCTAAAATACTGGGGTGATTCCTTTCTAAGAGCTACCTTTCTCATTAATTTGCTTCCTACTAAAGTGCTAAATTTTGAGACTCATGCTGAAAAATTACTTCATATTAAACCCAACTATGATTTAGTTCGTGTCTTTGGTTGTGCCTGTTGGCCTAATCTTCATCCCTATAACAAACACAAGCTTGATTTCCGTTCCAAACATTGTGTTTTTATCGGCTATAGCCCCCTCCATAAACGTGTTAAATGTCTTGATGTGTCTACTAGATGCCTCTATATTTCTCGGGATGTTGTGTTTGATAAAGAATTTTTTCCCTTTGCCTCTCTTCGTCCCAATGATGGGTCTCGTTTCTGTGAGGAAATTCTTCTTCTTCCTTCACATAATACTAATGAGGGAGTGCATATTAATGAACACATGCATATTGTTACTATTACTAGCCATACACAGGTAACACTTGAAAGAGGAGAAGATTCTGGTTCAAATGCTACAGAAATCAGTGAAAATAGTGAAGAAACTAGACAAAATAGCCATGAAATATCATCAGAAGACAATTTGGACTCTGATGTGTTTCCCGGTGCTGATTCCCTGGTGCATAATATCTTGGATCAGCCGCTCCCGCTGTTGAAGCAACCCGCCTCGGATCTGCAGCCGACTCGGCCACGGTCAGGCCAGCCCCGAGTTGCCACGTTGCGCTTGAACCCACCCTCGGTCCCGCGTCCGACTGAGATGCACCTGGACCGGCCCCTGGCTCCATGTCCGAACATGACGTGCTTGGTCCCACGCACGAAAGCGCCAAGCTTTGATGAGGACAAGCTGCAGAGCCCACACACGTTTGCTCAGTCCCACTTCGGTCGTGAGATGTTGCCCATGGTCCCAGATTCTCCTATAGCGGCCGGATCCTATGTGACAGAAACAACTACACTGAGTTCGGCCGGATTATCTGTACCACCAAAAATCCCTTTGTCATCTGACAGTTTAGATTTGGTTGGATCTTGATACTTCAAAAACGTATCTACTTTCCCGAACACTTTTGCTATTGTTTCTCCTCTAAACTTGTGTGATTTGGATGCAACTAACACGGACTAACGCGGTTTTGAGCAGAATTGCCTTGGTGTCTACTTTTTGTGCAGAAAATCAACTATCGGGAAAAATCCCGGAAAATATGCCAAAAATCCTATTTCACTAGAAGACTCCCGAAGCCAGAATACGAGACAGAGGGGGGTTGGGCCCAGGCCACACCACCTGGCCGCGCGGGCTAGCCCAGGCCACGCCAGGGGGTGGTCTGGCCACCCCAGACTCCACCTCGGTCTCCCTCTTCGCCTATAAGATGCCTTCTGACCTAAAAACTCAGGGGGGCGACGTTTTTCTAGAAGGAGTTCCGCTCTGCCGCCACCACCAGATTCCATGAAACAGCACAAGAAACTCTGTTCTAGCACCCTGTCAAGATGGGGAATTGGAGGAGATCATCCCCATCATCATCACCATCGCTTCTCCATCGACCATCCATGTTTCCCCCATCTATGAGTGAGTAATCCCCCGTTGTAGGCTATGGGGATGGTAGGGATCGTATGAGATCGTTCATGTAATGGCATCAGATTATTAGGGCATGGTGCCTAGTATCTTCTATTAGTGCTTTATGACTTTGTTGCGACTTGTTATACTTAATGCTTGTCACTAGGGCCTGAGTGCCATGATTCAGATCTGAACATGTTATTGATTCATTATGATAGTATTGTTTATGGTCTTACCTGCAAGTTGTATACACACGTTGTTGTCCGGAACCAATGGCCCCGAAGTGACAGAAATCGGGATAACCGGAGGGATTGGCTTTGATGTGAGGATCACATGTGTTCACGGAGTGTTAATGCTTTGCTCCGGTGCTCTATTAAAAGGAGCACCTTAATTGCTAGTAGTTCCCTTGAGGCCCCGCTGCAAACGGGCTGGCAGGACAAAAGATGATGTGCAATTTCTCATTGCGAGCACGTATGACTATATATGGGACACATGCCTAGGATTATCTAGTACTTGGATGCTTTATCTTATTTATCTGCAATTGCCCTATGTTCTGATTGCTATGTGAATTGTCTTGTCCATGCAATGCCCGTCCATCCATCCCTATGCATACCGCACTCGAATCCCGCTGTTTACTGCTATTGTTACTGTTGTCTTTACTTTACTACTGCTACTACTTTACTATTCCTACTACAAAACTGTTGCTACTGATAAACTGCTGTGAGCAAGATTGTTTCCAGGTGCAGCTGAATTGACAACTCAGTTGTTAAGGCTTATAAATATTCTTTGGCTCCCCTTGTGTCGAATCAATAAATTGGGTTTCACTTCCCTTGAAAATACTGCGATACACCCCCTATACTTCTAGGTCATCAAGACTATTTTCTGGCGCTGTTGCTTGGGAGCATAGCTTTATTTATCAAGTTCACTTGGATTCTCTATTGTTCGCTGCTATCCATCCATCATGGGTAAGTCTCGTGATGGCAATGTTCCTATTTTACCATCCACAACAAGAAGAGGTACGGTTCTGAACACCTCTGTTGCTCTTGATTCACCATCTGCCATGAGTAAGCTCGTTACACCACACACACACATGCTACATGTACTGCTACTACTGCTAAATCTGAAACTTCTGATACTTATGATGTTGCTTCTACTTTGCTTGATAAGAGTGGTTCATTAGGTCCTTTCCTAGATGCTACGATTGCCAGAACTATAGCTGGAAATACTGAAACTCCTAATGAAGATACTACTACACTTTTTAGTTCACCTGAGTCTAGTGAGAGTTATGATATTGAAGATGGTTATGTTGAGATGATCGATGAATTTATTAAAGAATGTAAAAACACCCATGATAGGAGCGTTGCTAAGAGTCTCCTTGAGAGGCATACTATTAGAACCAAATTGTCTCCTATTGCTAAGTTTGCTGTTTCTCCCACAAACATTAAAGATAAAGATTATGATTTGTCTCTTGATCTATCTTACATAGCTATTGTTGAGAAAGAACCTTTTTGTGGGACTAAGAATGAAAGTGTGGTAGCACATATGAATGAACTTTCTACCATGAGTGGCTTGTTTTCTGATGATATTAAGATGCATACTTACTTTGTTGCTAAGATTTTCCCTTTTTCACTGAAAGGAGAAGCTAAGACTTGGTTTGGTAATTTAACTCCTGTATCTATTCATAGTCCTGATTGCTTGATTAGTACTTTCCTGCAGAAATATTTTCCTCCTAGTGCTAGACATGCTATTTTGCAGGAACTTTTTGATTTTAAACAGGGAGAAAAAGAGATATTGCCTAAATCATGGGCAAGGTTTTGTGCTTTGATTCATGCATAGGTTGGAAGTCCTTTACCTAAGAATGAGCTTCTTGATATATTTTATAATGGACTAACTGAAGAATCTAGGACATACCTAGATAGTTGTGCTGATTGTGTTTTCAGGAATAGGACTCCGAAGGAAGCTGAGGAATTAATGGCTAAAATAAGCAAGAACTATGAGGTAATTATACCTGAACCAACTATACCGATACCTATTCCAACATCAAAGAAGAGGGGAGTTATTGAATTAAATGATGAAGTGATGAAGGAAGCTAAGAAATGTCTTAAGGAGAAGGGAATTAAATCTGCAGATGTCAAGAATTTACCTCCTATAGAAGAATTATGTAAGCCTATTCCCTAATCATCCACTATTGAGGTACACTCTCTCCAACACTTTGATGAAGGTGATATCCCTTACTCTAAACCTCCTGATCAATGCTTAGAAGAATTCGATATCTTTATTGTTAAGCAAGATAATTTTAATAAAAGGGTGTAAAATCATCTAATGGAAAATACTAGAGCTATTGTTGAGTAAAAAGATATTGTGGAAAGAACCTCTAATGATGTTAAAATGATTGTCAAACACTTTCAAATGGTTCAAACTCAAATAGATCAACTCATTAAAGTGCAAAAAAACTTGCTAGTTAATGCTGCTAAAGAAAAACATGCTTATGAAATTAGAACTAGAAGTGGTGCTGCTACCCAGGATCCTCTATATCCTGAGGGGCATCTCAAAAGAATTGAGCAGGATTCTCAACAAGCTGAAAATAGTGGCTCTACTTGTAAGAAAAGGAAAAGGAAACATAAAACTATTGTAGAACCATCTGAACCTGCTAAAGATCCTAATAGTATATCTATCTCTGATGCTGAAACTGGAAGTGGTAATGAAGAAAATGATGTACCTAATGAAGAAAAATTTGAAGAAGAGCCTGAAAACCACACTAAGAATACTAAATACACTAAAGAAGATTGTGTTGCTAAGAAACATGGTAGTGAAAGAGATCCTTGCATCCAAAAACCTATGTCTTTCCCTGATAAGAAACACAAGTCAAAGGAAGATGAACACTACAATAAGTTTTGTGAGTGGATGAAACCTTTATTCTTGCAAATTCCTTTGACTGATGCTATTAAATTGCCTCTTACTCAAAGTATATGAAGGTATTGTCTCGAATAAAAGGAAGATCCCTAATGAAGAAATCTCTACTTTGCTTGCTAATTAGTCCTTTAGTGGTAAGGTTCCAAAGAAACTTGGAGACCCAGGGATTCCAACTATCCCTTGTTCTATTAAGAATAGTTATGTTAGAACTGCTTTGTGTGATTTGGGAGCTGGAGTTAGTGTTATGCCCTTCTCTCTCTATAAGAGGCTTCAACTAGAAAAATTAATACCAACTGATATATCTTTGCAAATGGCTGATAAATCTACCACTATTCCTGTTGGTATATGTGAGGATGTACCTGTTCAAGTGGCTCATAATTGCTTGATACTAACTGATTTTGTTGTGCTTGAAATGCCTGAAGATGATAATATGTCTATTATTCTTGGGAGACCTTTTCTTAATACTGCAGGAGCTGTTATTAATTGTAATCAAGGAAAGGTGACCTTTAATGTTAATGACAAGGAACATACCCTCTATTCCCCCAAGAAGATTGAAAGGACTTATGGTTTGAATTCAATTGAACATGTTGAGGGCATTCAAGTTGGAGAACTATATTGTCCCATACCAAGAGAAAAATTTGAAACTATTATGAATGGGATCATTGCTATCAAGGTTGAGGTAACATAATCATTAGTGGAATACAAAGTTTTGCCTCATATGGAATTTTTTTGGTAACAAGACCTGATCAACCTTGTTAACAAAAGGATTTCATTGAACAAAACAATGCTTTCACCGTGATTATCTCCGCTTACTTCTATATTATCCATTTTAGTTTTTGCTTTCGTTTAGTTTACCTTTGTTGTGCTAGTTGCTTGCATTTTAGAGTGTCTTAGAACTTCTGTAGCTTTTGCTTTGTTTTGCATTGCATCTTTTCAAAATCATTTTTTCTGCAGAAAAATCATTCATCTATGCCTGAAAATTGCCCAAAAATAAAGTGTCTCGAAAATTCCAGAAAATTCATATTAAATTTTTTCATGAAAAAAGGGGCGGAGGAGTGCCTGGAAGGTACCAGGGGGACCCACCAGGCAGGCACACCACCTAGTGGCGCGGCCTGCCCTGGGTGGCGCCATGCCATGCTGTGGGCCACCTCTGGCCCTCCACTCACTCTCTCACTTGACACTTTCTTCTCTCTCCTGAGCAAAATCCAGTTCATTGCTCAAAATCACGTTATTGCTATGCTTGCCCTCGATTTTTCGATCTCCTTGCTCAGCCCATCTTTGCTGCTGAAATTTGGAGTATTTGTTCTCTGGTATGTGACTCCTCCGCTTGTCCAAGTAGATTTGTGTTTAGCGGATTATACTTTGAGTATTTTGCTGCTGTAGGTGACAGGTTTTGAGAGCTTGTAAACTTGTTTGATGCTTAGAGATATAGTTTTGATGCATGTTTAGGCCTCTTACAAGTCCCTATGAGCAGTGCCCTTCATTATATTTCACTTTGCAATCACTTGTTTAATAAGTGTTTAAATTTCAGAATATCAAGCATGAACAACCATACCTTTGGAGAGATATTTGAGAGGGATGCACCTAGGAGGTCGAGGCCCTCAAGATCAGCCTCTCAGTTTAGGCCATCATACAACGAAGATCTCATTGCAACTCGTATTGGTAATGAAAGGAATGATGGGGGTGCTGACCCATCTACTTTTCCTTGTTTTACTTTCTTATAAGCTGTAGGGATTCTTGATGATTTCTTGCTACTGATTCAGAGGGTTGGTTTGACCTCATATATGCAAGATGAGAGTGAGAAATATGCTATGCTCACTAAAACATTTGTTGAGAGCTTTGAGTTTACTAACACGCCATATCAGTCAACTTACTCTTTCAAAATTCTAACTTGCGCTTCACCATGTCATTGGAAAGATTTTGCAGTGTTGTAGGTGTAAGCATGTCAAGGACCGTGAAGAAGATTCAAGGGCGACCCGCTGATTTGCTGGAACTTTACCGAGGGGTGACCAATGATGATGACTGCGTGGCGCAGCGCGAAAAGATAAGAAATATCCAACTCCCTAATCTTAGATACTTTCCATATTATATTGCTACTAGCGTACTTGGTAGGGAGAATACGAGTAATATCTCCAACTATCATTTAGCCTTCCTTGCTGCTGCGCTTAACAATGACACTCGGTACAACCTTGGCTCGCTTATTGCTCGCCGCCTAGCTGCTAGGGGGGCTATCTATGGGGGCATCATTGCCTCACATATGGTCAATGCATTAGGGCTTTCAGTCGACCCCAATGATACTATATTAGCGCCACAAAGGCTTGACCTTGTTGCTATGAAAACTCATCACTTTGTCACTGTTGATTCTGATTTGGACAGTCTAGTATATAGGATGTTGTTTACTGACGGGGATGAGAGGGAGATCCCTTTGTCGTAGTCTTCTTTGTTTAGTGTTCACAGGAGACCGTGGTTGCGCTCTAAGGAGGAGGTGGACGAACAGCTTCGCTTGCTGGGTTTCCACGAGCAGCACCAGGAGGATGTGCCCTCCTACGATTACTCTGCGCACTACGGAGGGATGTACTCGAGCTCGCACCAGGACGAGGGTACCTCCTCGTCATGCCACGGTGACACTTCATCCTGGCCAGCTTGGGATTGACACCCACTTAGGCCAAAAGCCTAAGCTTGGGCGGAGGTACACCGACATCGCACTCATCTCCTTATCATGTTGCGTTGGTACTTTGTGTATTCATGTTTCGTTCTCTTTTTAGTTTTTGTTCTTTCTTTGCTTTCGCTTTCTAAAACACAAAAAGACCAAAAATATTTCTGTTGTTTCTCTTTGTTTGCTTCTTCTTCTTTTTGCCTTGATTTGTTTTTCCCTTTTTGCTTTGTTTGAACTATTCAAAAAACCCAAAAATATTTTGCTTTGCTTTTCTTCCTTTTTGGTTCTTGCTTTAAAAAAAATCGAAAACACCAAAAATATTTGTTGTTCTTCTTTGGCTTTGTGAGTTTGTTGCAGGGTTCAGCAGTCCTCAGTGGATATTGGTTTCATATTATTATTCAACCCACACAAGTGAAGGGCAATAATGAGGATTAATGACAACTTGAGGTGTGGTAAGAGGCTGGTAACGAACTCTATTTGTTTTCATTTTTGTACATATACTCATCATTGTGGGCATGCTTAGCCTGTTTGTGTAGGGTGTATGTTATCTTTGGATGCTTAGTAGTTCTTGCTTTCATATGATTAGTCCCAGCTTGCTAATAGTTTGTAGCATGTCATATGGATGTTTGCTTGCATTACTCTATTCATAACTTGGTATGACACCGTGGTATCCTCCTCTGAATGTTTCATTTGAATTGACTTGGCACATGCTAACGCATGCATATGGCTGAAATAATCAGTTAAGCCTCGATGAACTATTTTTCCTTGAGGGTCTTGAGTCACTTTCATGCCATGATTAGTCATGTTTTGTTGCAAGCATGATTATGATAACTACTGCTCTCCCGTTTGTCACTCCCTTACTATTGCTAGCCTTCGCTTTCACTGAGTATGCTTTACTCATGTTTCCAACTCCCTAAAACCAAATATTTTCAAAGTTTCCACCATACCTACCTATTAGCATCATTTGCTATTTCCATGCATATTCAATATGCCTTGTTTTCTCCCGAATAGAATGTTTTTGCTTGTTATGAGAAAGTTAGTTAGTAAAGCTCTCATGAACTTGATGGCACACTTTATTTTCTTGCATTAAATAAACCTGAACCATTGCGTCCTTCTTTGTTGCGTATATGCTTGCGCTTTATAAGTTGAAGTTAGCAGAACCATGTATCATGGGGAACGCTTTCAACATTCCACGGGTACTTTGTACCCCGTTGATATCATGATTCTTTTGCTTATGGATCCCGGCGGTGTGAAATAAAAGTGGAACTTGTAAGATCATGGAGTTTGTATATGTGTTAGGGAAATGCCTGGGCCGCTAGCCTAAGCCATGCCTAATCATGCTGGAAACTTGCAGCATAACCATAATGAACATTCTATGAAGCATCCTCAATAAAAATCTATGCACATAGTAAATAAAAAGATCGCTGAGATGCTCATTGTCTGCTTGCCTTGTCATTTTGATTATGGGATAGCTCCTGTATCATGTGCAAGGGGTACCCCGCTGGCGGTTCTCTATGATATGTATGTACTTACAATGATAAGAGCTTACTTGTGACTGAAGTTGAGTAGCATGAGGACCGGTACTCGTGAGTAAGGGGCATGAGACTTTAGTTTATAACTTGTCAAGCATATCCTCTTAGTTGTGTCACTTTAACCTTAACCATTTAAAGATGCTTATGATAGGGGCAATGAGAGCTCAAAGCTAACAAGTACCATACTTTCAGCATTTGGAAGCCTTTCAAACTATTCAAAACCCTTTTCATTTCCTTGTTGAGTCTCCAGTTATTCTATGAGCACCTTCTTGAGAGCATAGTTGTCATTCTTAGTGTAATGTGCTTGTCTCAAAACTTGATTATTTGTGTTATGACTTTGATGCTTGTATCTTTGACATCTTTACTTCTAGTCTTCACCTGTACTTCAGAGGTGCCTTGGCATTCATAATAAAAAGGCAAGCGAGATACCACTCTATCATACCTTATTATGAGCATTGTAATGTTGCTTATATTTATACTTCGTGCTACTTATTATTTTTAAGTTGGAATATCTTCATAGCTTGCAATGCCTATTAAATAAACTTAGTTGCATACTCCTTATTATGAATTGTCTAAGTAGTTGATCACATGCTGGGAATATATACATCTTATGAAGCAAATGTGTTTGTTAAAGCTTCTTTTATCGCACTCAGTTTTCAACTCAATTGCTTGAGGACAAGCAATAAGCTAAGCTTGGGGGAGTTGATACGTCCAAAACGTATCTACTTTCCCGAACACTTTTTCTATTGTTTCTCCTCTAAACTTGTGTGATCTGGATGCAACTAACACGGACTGACGCTGTTTTCAGCAGAATTGCCTTGGTGTCTACTTTTTGTGCAGAAAATCAACTATCAGGAAAAATCCTGGAAAATATGCCAAAAATCCTATTTCACCAGAAGACTCCCGGAGCCAGAATACGAAACGGAGGGGGGCTGGGCCCAGGCCTCACCACCTGGCCGCGCGGGCTAGCCCAGGCCGCACTAGGGGGTGGTCTGGCCGCCCCAGACTCCCCCTCGGTCTCCCTATTTGCCTATAAGATGCCTTCTGACCTAATAACTCAGGGGGGTCGATGTTTTTCCAGAAGGAATAGATCCACTTAAGGGAAAACTTGTTGTTGTTCTACAAACCTCTTCACTTGGAGGCCCAACAACTGTCTACAGGAATAGAAGTGCGTAGACATCAGTGTTCTTTTCATGAACCAAAGCTAGAGTCATTGCATGTCTGTTCTTTCCACAAACCACACATGGATCCACCAGTGTGATTGCATGTCTGTTCTTCTCACAAACCACACATGGATCCACTAGTGTCATTGCATGTGTGTTCTTTTCATGAACCACACCTAGAGTCATTGCATGTGTGTTCTTCTAAACAAACAACATAAGGATCCACCAGTGTCATTGCATGTCAGTTCTTTTCATGAACCACACCCAGTGTCATTGCATGTTTGTTCCTCTAAACAAACCACACGTGGATCCACCAGTGTCATTGCATGTCTGTTCTTCTCACAAACCACATATGGATCCACCAGTGTCATTGCATGTGTGTTCTTCTCATAAACCACAGCTGGAGTCATTGCATGTCTGTTCTTTCCACAAACCACACATGGATCCACCAGTGTGATTGCATGTCTATTCTTCTCACAAACCACACATGGATCCACCAGTGTAATTGCATGTGTGTTCTTTTCATGAACCACAGCTAGAGTCACTTCATGTGTGTTCTTCTAAACAAACCACATAAGGATCCACCAGTGTCATTGCATGTATGTTCTTTTCATGAACCACACCTAGTGTCATTGCATGTCTGTTCCTCTAAACAAACCACACATGGATCCACCAGTTGCATTGCATGTCTGTTCTTCTCACAAACCACATATGGATCCAACAATGTCATTGCATGTGTGTTCTTTTCATGAACCATAGCGAGAGTCATTCCATGTCTCTTCTTTCCACAAACCACACATGGATCCAACAGTGTGATTGCATGTCTGTTCTTCTCACAAACCACACATGGATCCACTAGTGTCATTGCATGTGTGTTCTTTTCATGAACCACAACTAGAGTCATTGCATGTGTGTTCTTCTAAACAAACCACATAAGGATCCACCAGTGTCATTGCATGTATGTTCTTTTCATGAACCACACCCAGTGTCATTGCATGTCTGTTCCTCTAAACAAACCACACATGGATCCACCAGTGTCATTGCATGTCCGTTCTTCTCACAGACCACACATGGATCCACTAGTGTCATTGCATGTGTGTTCTTTTCATGAACCAAAACTAGAGTCATTGCATGTGTGTTCTTCTAAACAAACCACATAAGGATCCACCAGTGTCATTCCATGTCTGTTCTTTTCATGAACCACACCCAGTGTCATTGCATGTTTTTTCTTTCCACAAACCACACATGGATCCACCAGTGTCATTGCATGTGTGTTCTTTTCATGAACCACAGCTAGAGTCATTGCATGTGTGTTCTTTTCATGAACCACACCTAGAGTCATTGCATGTGTGTTCTTCTAAACAAACAACATAAGGATCCACCAGTGTCATTGCATGTTAGTTCTTTTCATGAACCACACCCAGTGTCATTGCATGTTTGTTCCTCTAAACAAACCACACGTGGATCCACCAGTGTCATTGCATGTCTGTTCTTCTCACAAACCATATATGGATCCACCAGTATCATTGCATGTGTATTCTTCTCATAAACCACAGCTAGTCATTGCATGTCTGTTCTTTCCACAAACCACACATGGATCCACCAGTGTGATTGCATGTCTATTCTTCTCACAAAGCACACATGGATCCACAGTGTCATTGCATGTCTGTTCTTTTCATGAACCACACCCAGTGTCATTGCATGTTTTTTCTTTCCACAAACCACACATGGATCCACCAGTGTCATTGCATGTGTGTTCTTTTCATTAACCACAGCTACAGTCATTGCATGTGTGTTCTTTTCATGAACGACACCTAGAGTCATTGCATGTGTGTTCTTCTAAACAAACAACATAAGGATCCACCAGTGTCATTGCATGTTAGTTCTTTTCATGAACCACACCTAGTGTCATTGCATGTTTGTTCCTCTAAACAAACCACACGTGGATCCACCAGTGTCATTGCATGTCTGTTCTTCTCACAAACCACATATGGATCCACCAGTGTCATTGCATGTGTGTTCTTCTCGTAAACCACAGCTGTAGTCATTGCATGTCTGTTCTTTCCACAAACCACACATGGATCCACCAGTGTGATTGCATGTCTATTCTTCTCACAAACCACACATGGATCCACCAGTGTAATTGCATGTGTGTTCTTTTCATGAACCACAGCTAGAGTCACTGCATGTGTGTTCTTCTAAACAAACCACATAAGGATCCACCAGTGTCATTGCATGTATGTTCTTTTCATGAACCACACCTAGTGTCATTGCATGTCTGTTCCTCTAAACAAACCACACATGGATCCACCAGTTGCATTGCATGTCTGTTCTTCTCACAAACCACATATGGATCCAACAATGTCATTGCATGTGTGTTCTTTTCATGAACCATAGCGAGAGTCATTCCATGTCTCTTCTTTCCACAAACCACACATGGATCCAACAGTGTGATTGCATGTCTGTTCTTCTCACAAACCACACATGGATCCACTAGTGTCATTGCATGTGTGTTCTTTTCATGAACCACAACTAGAGTCATTGCATGTGTGTTCTTCTAAACAAACCACATAAGGATCCACCAGTGTCATTGCATGTATGTTCTTTTCATGAACCACACCCAGTGTCATTGCATGTCTGTTCCTCTAAACAAACCACACATGGATCCACCAGTGTCATTGCATGTCCGTTCTTCTCACAGACCACACATGGATCCACTAGTGTCATTGCATGTGTGTTCTTTTCATGAACCAAAACTAGAGTCATTGCATGTGTGTTCTTCTAAACAAACCACATAAGGATCCACCAGTGTCATTCCATGTCTGTTCTTTTCATGAACCACACCCAGTGTCATTGCATGTTTTTTCTTTCCACAAACCACACATGGATCCACCAGTGTCATTGCATGTGTGTTCTTTTGATGAACCACAGCTAGAGTCATTGCATGTGTGTTCTTTTCATGAACCACACCTAGAGTCATTGCATGTGTGTTCTTCTAAACAAACAACATAAGGATCCACTAGTGTCATTGCATGTTAGTTCTTTTCATGAACCACACCCAGTGTCATTGCATGTTTGTTCCTCTAAACAAACCACACGTGGATCCACCAGTGTCATTGCATGTCTGTTCTTCTCACAAACCATATATGGATCCACCAGTATCATTGCATGTGTATTCTTCTCATAAACCACAGCTAGTCATTGCA